>CM033719.1:17772660-18402649 GCA_019671005.1 Hibiscus mutabilis
AACCTGAATAGTAGACCGCAATGATGTTTACCTAGCGATACTGAAGTCGCAAGAGGAATTGGCCATGAGCAATGTAAGGTGATCACCACTAGAAGTGGCCAACAACTTAAAGAGGCTCAAGCTCGCTCATCAAACAAAACTCCACAAAAAGATCAAGATGAACTTAGCGGAAAAGCCTCAAATGCTGAACCAGGAATTGCCGCGGCAACCAGCAATAAGCATGCCTCGGCAACCGATGATAAGGATGCCTCCGCAACTTGTGATAAACATGCCTCGGCAACCCCAGTTGAGAATGCCTCGGCAACTCCAGTTGTCCCGGCAATACCGTCAATCAGGTTCCAAACTAATGAAATGATCAAAGATATCCGAATTCCACCACCATTCCCCCAAAGGTTGAAGCGACAAAAGCAAGAATATCAATTCAAGAAGTTTCTTGATATCCTGAAGCAAGTCCACATCAACTTGCCATTGGTGGAAGCAATTGAACAAATGCCGAACTATGCCAAGTTTCTTAATGACATTGTGTCCAAGAGAACAAGGCTAGGAGAGTTTGAAACAATTGCCGCAACAGAGGGATGCATGGCCATGTTGCAAAATCGTATGCCACCTAAGTTGAAGGATCCCGGAAGTTTCACAATACCATGTTCCATTGGAAACCACTATGTCGGGAAAGCATTATGCGACCTTGGGGCTAGCATAAACTTGATGCCTAAATCGGTTTTCCAGAAACTAGGAATCGGGAAGGCAAGACCTACGACAGTTATGCTACAGCTAGCCGACAGATCCTATGTGCATCCAGAGGGAAAAATCGAAGACATGCTGGTAAAGGTTGATAAATTTATTTTTCCCGCTGACTTTGTTGTTTTGGATTGTGAAATAGATGAGCATGTACCTATCATTCTCGGGAGACCATTCCTAGCAACAGGGAGAACCTTGATCGATGTTGAAAAGGGAGAACTCACAATGAGGGTGAATGACCAGCAAGTTAAACTAAATGTGTTCCAAACACTAAGGCATGCCGATGATCCAGAAGAATGCCAACTTCTTCATGCCATGGTAGAGTTTAACTTCGACGAGGAATTTAGTTGCCTCGGCAACTACATTGCCGATCAAGAGGAACCTGAGGAGTATGAAGAACCAGTCAATGAGAAACAACAAGAAGAAGCAAATTGGCTAGTCAATCGACTAGGTACATACTTTGAACCACTGGATTACTCAGGTAAGGAAGCTAAGGTCGAAGAGCCCTTTATTGAACACCACTGATTATTGAGTTGAAACAGTTGCCAGAGCAACTAAAATATGCATACTTAGGAACCGATAATACATTGCCTGTAATTATTTCTTCTAAGTTACAGCCTGAGCAGGAAAAGAAGTTGATCAAAATGTTGATGCTACACAAGAAGGCAATAGGATGGACAATTGCCGACTTGAAGGGAATTAGCCCGACAATGTGCATGCACAAGATTTTATTGGAAGATGATCACAAACCTTCAATCGAGGCCCAGAGAAGACTGAATCATGCCATGAAAGGGGTTGTAATGAAAGAAATCATCAAGTGGCTTAACGCCGGAATTATATACTGTATCTCTGATAGTACATGGGTAAGTCCGGTACAATGTGTACCGAAAATAGAGGTATAACGGTGGTAAGTAATGAACACAATGAACTCATTCCAACCAGGACTGTGACCGGTTGGAGGGTTTGTATGGATTATCGAAAGCTAAACAAAGCCACTAGGAAAGATCACTTCCCATTACCCTTTATTGATCAAATGCTTGACTGTCTTGCAGGTAAACCCTTTTATTGTTTTCTTGATGGTTATTCAGGTTACAATCAAATTGCCATAGCACCAGAAGATCAAGAAAAGACAACCTTCACATGCCCATATGGTACTTATGCTTTCCGAAGGATACCGTTCGAATTGTGTAACGCCCCGACAACCTTCCAAAGATGCATGATGGCACTCTTTTCAAACATGGTCGAAGACTTCCTTGAGATCTTCATGGATGATTTTTCAGTTTTTGGTAATGACTTCGACAGCTGCCTCGGCAATTTAGAGAAGGTGTTGGCAAGATGTGAAGAAACTGATTTAGTCCTCAATTGGGAGAAGTGCCATTTTATGGTAGATGAAGGAATAGTGCTCGGCCACAAGATTTCATCCAAGGGAATTGAAGTAGACAAAGCCAAGGTGGACGTGATTGAGAGATTACCCCCACCAAGTTCGGTTAAAGGAATTCAAAGCTTTCTTGGACATGCAGGTTTTTACAAGAGGTTCATTCATAATTTTTCTAAAATCACTAAACCCTTGTGCAATTTGCTTGAACAGGATAAAGTCTTCGATTTTGATGATTCTTGCACCCAAGCATTCGAAACCCTAAAAAAAAGCTTACCTCGGCACCCATTGTCATTCCACCAGATTGGACGCTACATTTTGAGCTCATGTGTGATGCAAGTGATTTTGCGGTAGGAGCAGTCCTAGGCCAACGAACAGGTAAGACCTTCCATGTCATATACTACGCTAGTAAAACTCTTAATAGTGCTCAAGTGAATTACACAACAACGGAGAAAGAGTTAAAGCTGTAGTTTTCGCATTTGACAAGTTCCGATCCTATTTGATTGGTACAAAGGTAACTGTTCATATGGACCATTCAGCAATCAAATATCTATTTGCTAAAAAGGATGCCAAACCTCGTTTGATTCGTTGGATATTACTTTTACAAGAATTTGATATTGAAATTAAGGACAGGAAAGGAACAAAAAATTAAGTGGCCGATCACTTATCACGTTTAGAACGCAATAGGGAGGAGGACGCGGATTTAGAGATATGCGATGCATTCCCGGATGAGTAACTTTTAGTTGCCTCGGCAACCATGGATGCGCATGTCTCGGTAACCCTCGACGCCACAGCAGCCCTTGACGTGCACGCCTCGGCAACTCTAGACGCGCATACCTCAGCAACTCTCGACGCCTCGGCAACCATGGATGTGCATGCCTCGGCAACTCTCGACGCTGCAGCAGCACCTGACGCGCACGCCTCGGCAACTTCAGACGCGCATGCCTCGGTAACTCTAGACGTGCACGCCCCGACAACCCTCGACGCCTCGGTAACCATGGATGTGCATACCTCGACAACTCTAGATGCACACGCCTCGGCAACCCTCGACGCCTTGGTAGCCCTTGACGCGCATGCCTCGGCAACCCTAGACGTACACGCCTTGGCAATTTTGGGAGCAGTCACCACGGCAGCATATGCCTCAGCAATACCCTGGTACGCGGATTTAGTTAATTTCCTTCTTTGTGGTATTTTACCTTGTGGTCTTACTCACCAAGGGAAGAAGCGGTTCCGCCATGATGCTAAGCATTACTTTTTGGACGAGCCTCTTTTGTTTAAACAATGTACAGATCAGGTTATACACTGATGTGTCCCTGAAGAGGAGCAGCAGAATGTACTCCGGCAATGCCATTCTTCACCTTATGGAGGACATTTTGGAGGAACTCGTACCGCGGCCAAAGTTTTGCAATCCGGTTTGTATTGGCCAACATTGTACAAAGATGCCCAAGACTTTTACAAGCAATGTGACTGTTGCTAGAGAACGGGCAATATCTCTAGACGACATGAGATGCCACTTCAAAACATCATAAAGGTGGAATTGTTCGATGTGTGAGGGATCGATTTTATGGGACCTTTCCCATCTTCATTCGGTAACCTCTACATTCTACTTACTGTCGACTACGTGTCTAAATGGGTTGAGGTAACTGCAGTTTCCAACAACGATTCTAAGACCATGCAACAATTCTTGCAGAAAAACATATTTACACGGTTTGGGATGCCGAGAGCAATTATCAGTGACGAAGGCAAGTATTTTGATAACAGACTTATTGACAAGATGTTGCAACGTTTCGGCGTATCACACAAGATTGCCACAACATATCACCCACAAACCAATGGGCAAGTAGAAATTTCCAACCGGGAATTGAAGGGTATACTCGTGAAAGTTGTAAATCCCTCTAGGAAAGATTGGTCATTAAGACTAGATGACGCACTTTGGGCATATCGCACTGCATTCAAAACACCCTTAGGTATGTCACGACTTGTCTATGGCAAAACATGCCATCTACCGGTGGAAATCGAGCACAAGGCATATTGGGCAATCAAGACCGTGAATATCGATTGGGAAAGTGCCAGACAAAAATGTTTGTTAGACCTCAACTAGCTAGAAGAATTCTGTGCACTCTCCTATAACAATGCACAAATCTACAAGGAGAAAATAAAGCAATGGCATGACAATAAACTATTGACGCGACAATTCACGCCAGGGCAACTAGTTCTCTTATTCAATTCTCGACTAAAACTTTTCTCGAGAAAGCTGAAATCAAGATGGTCGGGACCATTCGAAGTTGTCAAACCATTCTCCCATGGTGTCGTGATAATCAAGTCCATAACTGACAAACATGAATTCAAAGTTAATGGACAAAGATTAAAGCACTACAATGGTGCCCATGTGGAAAGTAACAAAAAAGTGGTCACCTTAGGAGATGCATGAGCATGCTCTCCTTTCGATATTTTATTTTTTTTTATTTTTATTGTTTTTATTATTTTAGATTATTTTTTTATTTTAATTTTTTTCTCAAACTAATTATTTTTTTATTTTCAATTATTATTATATTTTTAGGATAGATTTTCTTTTTTTTTTTTTATCTTTTTAAGTTTAAGAATCCCTTTACACATCTTTATTTATTTTCTTTTATTAGTTTATCTTTAATTTTAATCCTTATTTGATTTGTCTTTGAATTGTAGGAAAAGAGTTCAAGATAAAGTGGAATTTTGATCCAAGAAGGAAAACATCTTCAACAAAGAAATAAATGGGTTGAATCTAAGGCTTATATAAAGCCTCCAACTTACCCTAACTAAACCCCCAGCCGTCACCCTTCCCCTAAACCAAAACCCTCTTTATTTTCTATCCAAAATTAATCCCACCCACCACATTTACTAACTATCTTTTCTATATAACCCATCACCCTTAACTTCCAAGAAACCTATTCCTACTTTTCATCTTGCAACTCTTTAGTTCCTTTTATTTTCTTTTCTTTGTTTTTTCAAAACTCACAACCAAGATCATCCATGGCATCCAAAATTAATTTTTTGGTTCATCCAAGTTCCTCAAAAGAACTAAGATACAAGAAGTTTGCTACACCGGTGGTTCAAGAAAGCCGGAAGATTTACGAAGAACAAGGCTTTGAATACTCCAACTCTCATCAAGATTTTGGCCTTGAACCATTCATCTTCGAGAGGATTGCACATCAAAAGTGGCAAATCTTTTGCCATCAATCGGAACCGGGTAACATCTCATGGGTAAGAGAATTCTATGCTCACTCACCTAACCCAGATAATCCTTATATTTTTGTTCGTGACAAGGGCATACTCATAAGCCCCGAAAACATCAACACCTTTTACGGGCTCTACGTTGAGAAGGACGAGCATCAAGCCTTTGTTGATCAAATCACGCCCAAGCAACTCGACAAGGTGCTTCAAGAACTCACTCAACTGGGAACTCATTGGAATGACGGTAAATACAAGGGCACGATAAATCGCCTTCGACTTAAACCCAAGGCAAAACTATGGAATAAGTTTTTTAAAACTTCTTTAATGCCCACCACACACAATACTACCGTTGATATACCACGTCTTTTGCTCATACATTCTATTTTGCATAATCGTATCATTAACATTGGAAAAGTTATTTGTGATGAGATTTTTGTATGTAGCTCAAAAGATAAGGGTTCTCTTTTCTTCCCTTGCTTAATTTCTAATCTTTGCAAGGAGATGCATGTCCCAAGTGAGTCCACCGATGAAAAGGCCCTACCAAAGTCTGGTTGGAATCAAGCACAAATCCGAAAGCTAATGGGAGAGGCACTGAAAAAATCCTCAAGGCCTCCAATTGCCGCGACAACTCCTGCCGTCTCGGCAATCCCTAATGCCCAAGCACCTAACGCCTGGGCAACTCGGCCATCAACCCCGGGACACTTTGAAGCACTCTTGCAACCATTGGCAAGCCACCTAAGGCAAATTGAAGATCGGCAACTAATGTGCATGAGGTACATGAAGGAGCACAATAATGCCATCACCCAAGTCATCCTAGAAAAGTACCCAGACAGCTACGTGACCGTTCTCAATTTTTCCTGCCGAGATCCTTACCCCGGCAACCAATGAAGCAGTCACCACAGTAACTGCAACAGATAATGCCACAACAACCAACCCTGAAGATGCAACGGCAACCAAAGCTAAAGACATTCCAGCTACCACTGAAAAGCCAAAGGTAAAGCACCTATGCCCGTATCAACTCGTACGAAATCACTGTCTGCTTTTTTGGATTCAGACGAGTCATCCATTGCACCAACAAAGACCGCACCAATTGAATCCTCCAAGCGAAAAGCCAATGACATTGATTAAGAGGAAGATGAGGACAACCTTGTACGAGGATCGATTCAACCATCGACAACAAGGAAACAACCATCGCGTTCAAGCAAGAGAATCAAGACACCGACCAAAAGGAAACTAATCATCCACGACGACGAACTCTCGGAGTAAGTCCTCGTTTGCATTTTATTTTTTGTTATTTTTATTTTTCTTTAAAGCATGCATTGAAGACAATGCCTCACTCGAGTTTGGGGGGGATTGTTATTAGTAGCTACCATGTTTAGTTGCATTCATCTTAAGCATTGCATTTAGGATACATAAATTGCTTGCCATGCCTTTAGTTGGAACAAGAATTGCCTAGATTTGATGAATATTCGATGATGACTTTGCCAATGCACTTAATTGATAGAATTTTTATTCTAGGATAACCATGGAAACACTTAGAATTTTACTATGATGCTAAATTTGATGAAACACTGTTGTGGTTTGATTGATTTAAGGAATTCTAGTGAACTTAGGTTGATAGTTAAAAATTTGGATAAATGCTAGAGGTGCCCGAAATTGGCTCTAGCATGTGCTAAAAAAATTAATTGCTAGAGGTGCCCGAAATTGGCTCTAGTATGTGCTAAAAAAAATTTGATCGCTAGAGGTGCCTGAAACTGGCTCTAGTCGAATAAATGAATTAACTTAAGAAAACTAAAAACAAAACACTAGAGGTGCCCGAAACCTGCTCTAGTTACAACATGTTAAAAAGAAACCAATGAAGTAATTTGAAAACCTCTTGTTTTCATAGAATTCGAAAAATCAACTTGCACACAACTCTGCCCATACTCACAAGCATTATAGTTTGATTCCGAGTAACTCCTAAGTTTTCTAAAAAATGAAAAGCCAATCATACTTTGTGCCCCGGTTCTGAGAATTGAAAACAAGTTCAAAGCTAAGTTTGTGAAAATTGAAGTCTTGGCAGGTAATTATTAGTTTGCATTGCTTGAGGACAAGCAATAGTTCGAGTTTGGGGGTGTGATAAGTATTCAAAAGTACTATTTTCTTACCCTTTTCACTCATATTATTGTTAGACTTAGGCTCATATTAGTTACATAATTAGTCATTCATGCATTAATCTATGTTTCCTTCTATCGTTGAGATTGATTGCATAACTTGGTTGTTTTTGTGGGAAAGATGATGTTTTGGTTTGTTTTGTGTGTATGTGCAGAATCACTTTCCAAAGCAAGGCTAGAGCTAGTTACCAGGGAAATGCATGAAGGAGATGCCGAGCTAGTTGCCAGGGCAATGCATGAAGGAGACGCCGAGCCAGTTTCCAGGGTAATTGTCGACAACGAATAAGGTGATATGGTAGTCGAAATTGATGACTAGACAAGCCCAAGATGACGTGGAGCAAAGCTAAATCCCGAAGGAGTTTGATTTCTATGAAGAGGTTAAAGAAGAATTAAATTCCAAGAAGATAGGAGAAGTTCTAGAAGGAATATAATTATAATAAAGAATTATATTCTTTAAAGATAATTTAATTCCAACGTAACTTCCTCCTCAAAGGAGGACTTTGACCTACCCTATAAATAGATTACCAAGCTGTCAACTCCAAGGGGGGAGAGAAGAGAGAATTTTCGACAAGATCAAGGGCAAGGAGGATTTCGAGAAGGCTTCATCCATTCTTCATCTTTTTCTTTCTTGTTCAATTAGGTTCATGCTAGGAATTCTTTATCTTGTGTTTCTTTGGAACCTAGCCATGAACTAAATCTATTTGGCTAAGGTTATTGTGTCTTGTGGTTGTGAGAAACTATTAAATTTTGTTTAGGTAATAAGAGTTTGCACTTTTCTATTCAAGGTTTATTCATTCTTGGTTCTTATTCTTGTTTGCGAGTGAATTGGGAGAAGATCTCGTAACTTCATCTATTTATCTAATAACGGGAGAGTTAGATTCAAGAAACGAATGAATATGATCTTTATTCAATCTATTGATGGTGGAGATTAATCCGGCTTAGGAATAAGTTAAGGATTTCAACGGCTAAGAAGAGCGCAAGATTGGTTGTTGTTCACCCTTGATTCACGCAGGGATGTATTATCAAGGCATGCACAAGTAGCTAGAGTTTTGACTTAGGGATAAGAAGAAACCATTGAAGAACACTCTGCCGAACCTTGAAGGTTGCTGCCTAGACGCCCAAGTAGTTGCCCAACTAGTCGCCCAGGCAACCATCGATTAGTTGCCAAGGCAACCCCATTGTGCAAGTTGCCACGACAACTAAGTTGCCCTTGCACTTTTTTACCAAGACGATCCAATCGGGGATCACACCTCAACTCACGATAACCTGGCCTATCTCTCTCATTTGATCTCATCTATTCTTTTACTTTATTGCTTTCTAGTTTAGTTATTAGTTAAACTCCTATAATCTTGTATTCGTGTTTTTACTTTTTATAGTGCAAGAGATTAGATTCTTGAAGTGGCACCAATCCCTGTGGAGACGATATCTTTTATACTATAACTTGTGACGTGTACACGTGCACAATTGCGGAGCACTTATTACGCGCAACAACTACTTATTTGAGTATTTTAGTTTTTATCCGGTTTATCATTCTTTTGTTCCGAAGTCGAAATGGCTTAGGTATTTTAATCAGTATACTCATTTAATGTCTTAATACCATAACTATATACCAATATTACATAAAACATGAAGTAGGTAGAAATATATTACCTCAACTCTGAGTTACATCGATCGGCCTTTGAAGTGTATTCAATTGCTCACGAACACGAATTAGTCCACCCAAGTTATTTTAGATACATGGCAAAATGAATCACATCAGAAACGAGTCTTAATAACAATAATTGGATTTAATTGGAAATAATAAATGCTAAAAAAAGCTTAATGAGTTCAAATTTAACAAAACATGCCTCAAAAATGGACTCGTAGCATCGAAAACCATAAGATATGGCTTTTTAGAAAAAGTTTACTTTTGGTCAAAGTCAACGGTCAACGGACAGTTCAACGCTGATGTCAGGTTAAAGGTCAAAGATGACGTCACACTGACGTCAGGTCAATAGTCAATGCTGACTCAGCAGTCAATGCTGACGTCAACAGTCAGAGGTTTGACTCGGACGAGTTGACTCACTAGGTTAGCTTGGCCGGGTTGACTCACTGAGTTGACTCGAGTGAGTTGACTTACTGAGTCAACTCAGTCAATGGGTCAGGTCAGACGGGTTAGATCAGGTCAGGTTGGGCCGTTGGGATTGGGTCAGGCTGGTCGGGTTGGTCGATTCGGTTTAGAACCAGTTCACAGTAGGACCGGTTTAATATAGAATCAATTTAAGGCTGATTCAGGCTCGGTTCACTCTGGCCACTGTCCAAGGTTGCCAGAAATCATCTTGGTCGGCGCATAGGGTTCACGAGCGGCCTTACACAGCCTAAAAACGTACCAAAATGCATGTCTCAGTCGGATCTATCACCCGAAACTCTTCACCAACTAAGAAACACTCAAAATCTTCAAAAAAAACTCAAAACTTACCTATCTTACCAATTTAGGTGAGACACAACCGGAATTGATGTAGCTTTGATGAGAGGTTTCTCGACGGCAGATAGTCGAGTGGTTAAAGGGCTTTTACTCGCACCGAAGCAAAGAGCTTGGATCCGATGATCATGCTTCGAACAGAGGATGAGGGTGGCCAGAAATGATGAAGAAAAAGAAGGGTGATGTTTGGGCCTTTTATCGAGTCTTCAACACGATCTCTACGGTGAACGGCGTGGGATGGCGGCGAGTGGTCGAATGGTTTACGATCGGGGTGAGGCGGCGAACAAACTGGTAGTGGCGTGATGAGCACGACACTGTGGTAGCTAGGATCAGAGACGATGAATGATGGGGGTTAGGGGGAAAATGTTTGGAACCTTATGGGTTCTCAAATCCCGAATAGCCATTCATAATGGGGCAGCTAGGGAGTCAAAACACTCATTAATTTTAATTTTTTTATCACCAAATATAACTTAAAACTTAAATTGGTTAAGGTTTTGCTAGAAACCACTTTAGCTCAATGGTTAAGCCTTTGACTTACAAGGCCAGAGGCACGGGTTTTAAACCCCTTGGCAGCACCTCTTCAAATATTTCACTCATTTTTATTTCATTTTTTACAGGTATTACATGACTCAAATTTAGTAGACTCTTATGTATAATAGGTAAACTGGGACTGTTTTATGTATAAATTTGAAATTGTATAAATTGCTTGAGTATTTGAAAGAAGAGATTATAGTGTGAAATGTTTAAGGATTGTTTTAGAAGTTCAAGGGTTATTATGCATGTGTATGAGAATGATAAGGACTATCATGGCTATGTATAAATAGGTTTGAAATTATTTGGTGCACTTAAATGTATATACATGAAATTGTAGCTGTTTTATAGGATTTTGGACTGTTTTGAATATATATATGCATATAAGAACATTGAAAGCATGTTAGACTGTTTAAGTTATATATAAAGTTTGGGACTGTTTCGAACATGCATTATATATATATATATATATATATGAAAAACAGAATAGTTTTTGCATTTACATGAATATTATGGATTGTTTTGATGTAATTGAGTATGTATGCATAGTAAGTGAACTGTTTGATATGCAAATATATATATATATATATATATATATAAGAGTAAAGTTTCCCTGTTTTGTGCATATATGAACAATTGAGGACTGTTTTTGTATCTATGTATATGAATACCTATGAATTTAGGAATTGTTTTGCATTGCTATGAATGTTGAGGGACTGTTATGTATGGATATATGTGTATTCATGAGAAGTGGCTATTTTGTATGTATACACGAGTATAATAAGGGCTGAGTGGATAATCTAAAACAGGAGAAAGTTCTTGTTAATTAAGTGGATTGTTTTGAGGTGTAAAAATGTGTTTAAAAACGTATGTGACCGTTCTGAATGTATAGAAATATATCCAGACTGTGGGTATTTGTGTAAGTAAAATAATGGACTGTTTTGGCATGTATACAAACATTAATAGACTATTTTCTACCTATGTGAAAGTATGCTTGTGTATTAAGGATTAATTTGTAAACATATGAATATTAAAGACTATTTTGTATGAACTAAATAAAAATTTGAGTGTGCTGCAAGTGAAAAGTTATTAGGGATTAATCTAATATATGGTTGTACTCTTGTTATGTTTAGACCAATGAGTGAAGAATATAACTATAGTGGATCGGGATTTGTGAGCAAAACTAGCTCGGAACAATCAATGAGTGTAGTTTTAAGTCTCGAGGATAAGTTTACAATATTCCGGAGCACCTTTATTTGATTTAAATTTATTATCTTTAGAATTGGGTCAAACTATGCTTAAGATTTGGCTTGGAATACAAGTTAAGTACTAAACTCATGGAATACTATGTGACTAACAAAAATATTGGGTGTAAAGCAAGCTATATTCAAATGTTATATAAAATGGAATAAATTGATGTGTTTTGAGACGCGTGTTTAAAGGCTATGTATAGTTGAATATGTTAATATCCTATGGAATGTATTCTGAATGTTATATGAAATTGAATATGTTGACGTGCTAAGAACTACTTATTTGAAAGCTACATGTAATTGAAAACGTTGATATATTATGTATAAGCCTTGCCTATATAAGTATATTAATTTGGAAGCTATGCTCATCTCCAAAATAAAAAGAAATGCTCTCTAGATGAAGACTTTAGAGAAAGGTTTGGAATAAAAGTTATGTTTGTATATGGGCTTGACAAATCAAGCAATGTGAATGATATTTGATTATCTAAATAATGAGCTATGCAAGCCTTAGTTTTGAGTCAGTCTTAGGTATAGTTGGCATGCCATAGAGTCCATAGAGCTCGTGTTTGGGGTGGACTACAGTCCTTATTCGGCGACAGTATGAGGGATGTGTTGGGGTCACTTGGCGACAGTAGGAGGGATTGATCGGTACTGCGAGTACCATTTTTCTTGGCGACAGTTGGTTGAGGATTCGAGTACCTAGGCTGTAACTTGATTCTCAAGGCTGTATTAAAAATCAAAACAATGAAAGATGCAAAACCAATTGATTAATTATCTTGATAACTTATAAGACAAGTTATATTTATACTTTTAATTTGTTATGTTTAATAGCTTATATGATTAGTAATATGTAACAGAATGTTATATTGATAGTTTTATTAATAAGTGATGGTCAAGGTGAATACATTCATGAAATGTCATATATGATTTCTTGGTAGATAGATAATAATCATGCATATGATCTTTTGTTTTATCTAGAATTTGAGTGGACATGTCTTGATCGATTGTCATTAGTCAATGATTAGTTCTTATTAAATTAGGGCCTTACATGGTAATGATGTTTGTTTGGATGATAAGTTTTGATTGATTCATTTGTGAAGTTGATTACTTTAAGCTATTAAACCAAGTATATATCTATAACTCAATAAGGATATTATTATGTTTAATTAATATACCGTACTTTACTTGGCTAAGAAACAACACATGCTTATTCAAATCTACTATTATTCACATTTAGATAAAGGTTAAGTTCGAATAATATGAATGATCACTCATTGCTTAAATGTGAATGTAAAAAAATCAGGAGAATTCCATTTGACTTTATGTTAATTAGGCATACATGCATTCTAGTCTGTTTAAAATAAATCAAAGTAAGATTTTAAGAACTGATTTAAATGAATCCTAGTAAGTATTGAATTGTCTTGAACCTATATTGTATACTCATGACTTAAAGGAATACAAATATTTATTTGACTGTTTGAACACTTATAATCCATACATAAATTAATAACTCTTTTGGATATATAATTATATGCTTAAATAAATAAGTATATTTTAGACCGTTTTGGTGTATATATATATATATAAGTGTATACTAATGAATTAATGCAACTATAGATAATTTGAACTAAAGTCATATAGTTGAAATAGGTTATTTGATTTTCAAAATTATGTTAAGGACAAATAACGAAACTTGCAACTGAGTTAAGGAATAATTCTAGTACCTCTTGTGACTAAGATCTATGTCTACAATATGTTATGTTACTATCTCATATGACCAGTAAGCCTTGATCACGGCATGCCATGTTTGATAACTTGTTTGATAAGTAAAAGATTAGTATCTTATGAATGGTTTGACTGCACTAGAAAAGAAACCATAAAAGTTATAAGATTATGTTAATGAATTATTGTAATAACTTGTATGACAAGTAGTATATAACTTTTGATTAATGGATATTTTGTTGGGTGATTAGGTATGCTTCGTTGAAATGTCTTCATAATTAGGTTGCCTTGACTGCTTAAAATGTATATGTCATATTCGAATATAAATGCGAAGATATGAATGTGTCTTGTTCGAATATACATGTGAACATATGAATATGTCTTGTTCGAATATCCTGAGTATGTATGTATATGTTTAGTTCGAGTACAAAAAGTATATATTTAGGCCTATGTCTTGATCGAACACCTATATAAATATATGAAGGTGTATTGTTCGAATACCCTGTTTATATATGAGTATATGTGACTGGAGCACTTATATATATGTATATGTTTTGTCTGAGAAACAAGTATACAAGTAAATAACCTATATGAATATCCTTGTAAGTAAATGAATGTCGGTTCGGATGACATGTTTTAAAATGGTTAAATTCCTTTTCCAAGCTTAGAATTTTATATAATTAACAGATTTGATGGAAGAAATAGATTATAGTTTTTGTACTTTTAGTTGCTTTAAGCTACCTCGTTAAGCAATTGCTTACTATTCTTCCTTATTACATTTCAAGATATTTGTGCCTTCGGATTTTCTTCTGAGCTTGGACATGATCACAAGAAATCCATAAGTATGATTTAAAATATTATCTTTATAACTCCTAGATGGTGGCACATAGTTATCAAGTATACTTAGTGCATTTAGATTCAATTTTTGGTTACATATGCATATAAGTTTCATAAGTATTCAATTTTTGTAATGGGACTATAATTATTTCATAGTTGCTTGCTATATGAGTTATAATAATTAGTATGCTTGTTTGGTTATTTAGATACCTTTATTTGCCTTAAGTTGTTAGACCATTTTATTGTCAATCATATAGGTGGGCTGATATATAAATCTATTAACAAGAGTTAACCCTAAAGTAGTAATGTAGTTGTATGATTAAATTGATGATTAAATCAACAATTAGTAAGTATGACAATGAATATAGGTAAGATATTGCTATGTGCTAGTTATATGCAACTAGATATGATTGGTTTTAAATTTTAAACTAACTTTGATCTTAGTAATTGAGCGTAACTATCATCTTCTTGAATCATCTTAATTAATGATTGAGATATCATGGAAATAGTTAGAGTATGCAAGTTTGTAATTAATCTAAGTTTAATAAAATGTATGAATGGAAGGATTTTCATATGATGGTAGTAATATGTATTAAACTTCGTGATTTGAGGTACATAAATATAAGGGCATGCTACAAACTACTGGTTGAAGTATTTTGTTTAATGTATGATTTTTTTTTTTTGCTTGTGCATGATTAAAGTTGAGAGTAGACCTATCCATGAATTAAAAAGTTTTAAATCTCCCTGGTTTCTAGTTGCATGCTTAGTCGAGTTTTGTTAAGACTCTTTTGTATTGTTTGGTAACACTTCTTAAACCGGTTTTACTCCTAGACCGGTAAGGGGTGTTACATTTATTGGTATCAGAGCTTAGGTTTAGTCGATTCTTGGACTAAACAGGAACTTGTTGCATCATCATAAGTTAGTGTGCCACCTAGGAGTTAAATTTGATAAGTACATGTGATCTACGTCCGATAAAAGCCCTCTATTATACGTTATTAGTCTTTAAGAAATGTATGAGATGTATTAGAGTCGGTATATTGAGAATCCGGCTGGTTCTTTCAATAGAATAAGAAAAGTAAGAATAAACTAAGGGCATCATCATTCTCAGAATATTGTTAGCAGTAGTAAGAAATTCCTTCAATTCATCCTGTGTAGTAGGAATGTTTCATTTGTATAATGAAACATCCAATAAATTTTTCGCTTCTTTAACTCAAGATTCCCAAACTCCTCATTTCTTCCATTGGTTGTACAACCAAGGACTTCGATAAAATAAGTTAGCTTAATATCAAAGCTTATACCCTCGTGAGTACGATCGAATCGTATTCAAATTTCGTATATGTCTTGTTTGATTCTGAATCAACTCCTCCCTTTATATGATATCCCTCATGAAAAAATCTCGAAATCTAAGGTGGTTATATGAGCCTTATTCTCATCTGTCCACCTCAGGAAATTCGAGGATGAATTTCTTTTTAGGGGAGGAGAATTGTAACATCCTGAAACTAGGTCTAGAGGAATGATACCACTTTTGATTCCTAATAAGTTATCCTAATATACAATAATGGATTTAATTGAAAAAATAGGACTTAAATGAATGAAATGAAAGAGGGGCGCTCAAAGTGTAAAGGACCAAATCGAATAATGCTTTAATCTTGAGTTTGCATGCTAAATTCCCAAATTTTATGGACTTAAACACATGTCAATCGAATGGTAAATTAGGTGTTATGGGAGGGAAACCCGATTATGAGTTTGATCATAGAAGATCATCTTTTTTTGAGTTGGCTGAAACAAAAGCTTGAGAGAGAGAGAGAGAAATCTTCATGAAGGCATGAAGATCTAAGCATAAATTTGGTTAATTCTTGGAAAGCCTTCGATTAAGATTCAAGAGGAAGGTAAAACACTCTTCCTTTCACCCTTATAAATCAAATTGTTAAGATGCTCCATAAGAATTAGATTAAATTGGATTATACTTGTATGAATGCTCATGTTTAGAAATTGAGATATAGTTTGATTCGGTTGAATTACATGAAATTGAATACTGGAGTAATTGAGATATTGATATATATTTCGAATGGTAAGCATGCATAGATAAACTTGCTTGAATTGTTAGAGAATTAAATCTATAAAGTGAGTTATAGACCTAAAAAAATATATATATATATATATATATATATATGTGTGTGTGTGTATACAATGATTCTTTCTATGATTCCATGAATCTTGTAATGTGAAATGTTAGGATAAGCTATGTTTGGAGTAATGGGCATTTGAACGAATCCTTACTAATGAAATATTAACATTGGACTAAAATTTAGTATACTCCTATGTATAATAGGTAAATCGGGACTGTTTTATGTATAAATCTGAAAGTGTATAAATTGCTTGAGTATTTGAAAGAAGAGATTATAGTGTGAAATGTTTAAGGACTGCTTTAGAAGTTCAAGGGCTGTTATGTATGTGTATGAGAATGATAAGGACTATCCTGGCTATGTATAAATAGGTTTGAAATTATTTGGTGCAATTAAATGTATATACATGAAATTGGGGTTGTTTTATAGGATTTTGGACTGTTTTGAATATATATATATATATATATGCATGTAAGAACATTGAAAGCATGTTAGATTGTTTAAGTTATATATATATAAAGTTTGGGACTGTTTCGAACATGCACTGTATATATATGAAAAACATGACAATTTTTGCATTTACATGAATATTAGGGACTGCTTTGACGCAATTGAGTATGTATGCATAGTAAGTGAACTGTTTGATATGCAAAAATATATATATATAAGAGTAAAGTTTCCATGTTTTGTGCATATATGAACAATTGAGGAATGTTTGTGTATCTATGTATATGAATACCTGTGAATTTAGGGACTGTTTTGCATTACTATGAATGTTGAGGGGCTGTTCTGTATGGATATATGTGTATTCATGAGAAGTGGTTGTTTTGTATGTATACATGAGTATAATAAGGGCTGAGTGGATGATCTAAAATATGAGAAAGTTCTAGTTAATTAAGTGGATTGTTTTAAGGTGTAAAAAAGTGTTTAAAAATGTATGGGACCGTTCAGAATGTATAGAAATATATCCAGACTGTGGGTATTTGTGTAAGTAAAATAATGAACTATTTTGGCACGTATACAAACATTAATAGACTGTTTTGTACCTATGTGAAAGTATGCTTGCGTATTAAGGATTAATTTGTAAATATTTGAATATTAGAGACTATTTTTTATGAACTAAATGACAATTTGAGTGTGCTGCAAGTGAAAAGTTATTAGGGATTAATCTAATTTATGGTTGTACTCTTGTTATGTTTAGACCAAGGTGTGAAGAATAGAACAAAAGTGGATCGAGATTCAAGAGCAAAACTAGCTCGGAACAATCAGTGAGTATAGTTTAAAGTCTCGGGGTAGGTTTATAGGCTTCCTGATCACCTTTCTTTTATTTAAATTTATTACCTGTAGAATTGGGTCAAACTATGCTTAAGATTTGGCTTGGAATACAAGGTAAGTACTAAACTCATGGAATACTATGTGACATACAAAAATATTGGGTGTAAAGCAAGCTATATTCAAATGTTATATAAAATGGAATATATTGATGTGTTTTGAGATGCGTGTTTAAAGGTTATGTATAGTTGAATATGTTAATATCCTATGGAATGTATTTCGAATGTTATATGAAATTGAATATGTAGACGTGCTAAGAACTGCTTATTTGAAAGCTCCGTGTAATTGAAAACATTGATATATTATGTATAAGCCTTGCCTATATAAGTATATTAATTTGGAAGCTATGCTCATCTCTAAAATAAAAAGAAATGTTCTCTAGATGTAGACTTTGGAGCTAGGCTCGTAATAAAAGTTATGTTTGTATATGGGTTGACAAATCAAGCAACGTGAAGGATATCTGATTATTTGAATAATGAGCTATGCTCAACTCTATTCTAGCAAGGTTGGATAAGTGTGAAAGCCTTGGTTTCGAGTCAGTCTTAGATATAGTTAGCATGCCATAGAGTCCATAGAGCTCGTGTTTGGGGTGGAATACGGTCCTTATTTGGCGACAGTAGGAGAGATGTGTTGTGGTCACTTGGCGACTGTAGGAGGGATTAACCGGTACTGCGAGTACCCTTTTTCTTGGCGATATTTGGTTAGGGATTCGAGTCCTAGGCTGTAACTTGATTCTCAAGGCTGTATTAAAATCAAAACAATGAAAGATGCAAAACCAATTGATTAATTATCTTGATAACTTATAAGATAACTTATAAGACTTTTATAAATAAGTGATGGTCAAGGTGAATACATTCATGAAATGTCATATATGATGTCTTGGTAGATAGATAATAATCGTGCGTATGATCTTTTGTTTTATCTATAATTTAAGTGGACATGTCTTGATCGATTGTCACTAGTCAATGATTAGTTCTTATTAAATTAGGGCCTTACAATTGTAATGATGGATGCTTGGATGAAAAGTTTTGATTGATTCATTTTTGTAGTTGATTACTTTAAGCTATCAAACCAAGTATATATCTATAACTCAATAAGGATATTATTATGTTTAATTAATATACCGGACTTTACTTGGCTAACAAACAACACATGCTTATTCAAAACTAGTATTATTCACATTTAGATAAAGGTTAAGTTCAAATAATATGAATGATCACTCATTGCTTAAATGTGAATGTAAAAAAATCAGGAGAATTCCATTTGATTAGTCATACATGCATTCTGGTCTGTTTAAAATAAATCAAAGTAAGATTTTAAGAATTAATTTAAATGAATCCTAGTAAGTATTGAATTGTTTTGAACCTATATTGTATACTCATGACTTAAAGGAATAAAAGTATTTATTTGACTGTTTGGACTCTTATAATACATACAGAAATTAAGAACTCTTTTGGATACATAATTATATACTTAAATAAATAAGTATATTTTAGACCGTTTTGGTATATATATAAGTGTATACTTATGAATTAATGAAACTATAGATAATCTGAACTAAAGTTATACAATTGAAATAGGTTGTTTGATTTTCAAAATTATGTTAAGGATAAATAATGAAACTTGCAACTCAGTTAAGGAGTAATTCTAGTACCTCTTGTGACTAAGATCTATGTCTACAATATGTTATGTTACTATCTCATATGACCAGTAACCCTTGATCATGCCATGCCATGTTTGATAACTTGATTGATAAGTAACAGATTAGTAACTTATGAATGGTTTGACTACACTAGAAAAGAAACCATAAAAGTTATAAGATTAAGTTAATGAATTATTGTAATAACTTTTATGACGAGTAGTATGTAACTTTCGATTAATGGATATTTTTTGGGTGATTAGGTATGCTTCGTTGAAATGTCTTCATAATTAAGTTGCTTTGAATGCTTAAAATGTATATGTCATGTTCGAATATACATGTGAACTTATGAATATATCTTGTTCGAATGTACATGTGAACATATGAATGTGTCTTGTTCGAATATCCTGAGTATGTATGTATATGTTTAGTTTGAGTACTCAAGTATATATTTAGGCCTATGTCTTGATCGAACACCTATGTAAATATATGAAGGTGTATTGTTCAAATACCCTATTTATATATGAGTATATATGACTAGAGCACTTATATATATATATATATATATATATATATATATATATATATATATATATATATATATATATGCATATGCATATGTATATGTTTTGTTTGGGAAACAAGTATACAAGTAAATAACCTATATGAATATCCTTGTAAGTAATTGAATGTTGGCTCGAATGACATGTTTTGAAATGGTTAAATTCCTCGTCCAAGCTTAGAATTTTATATAATTAACAGATTTGATGGAAGGAATAGATTATAGTTTTGTACTTTTAGTTGCTTTAAGCTACCTCGTTAAGCAATTGCTTACTCTTCTTCCTTCTTACATTTCAAGATATTTGTGCCTTCGGATTTTCTTCTGAGCTTGGACATGATCACAAGGAATCCATAAGTATGATTTAAAATGTTATCTTTATAACTCCTAGATGGTGGCACATAGATATCAAGTATATATAGTGCATTTAGATTCCATTTTTGGTTACATATGTATATAAGTTTCATAAGTATTCAAGTTTTGTAATGGGCCTATAATTACTTCATAGGTGCTTGCTATATGAGTTACAATAATTAGTATGTTTGTTTGGTTATTTAGATACCTTTATTTGCCTTAAGTTGTTAGACCATTTTATTGTCAATCATATAGGTAGGCTGATTTATAAATCTATTAACAGGAGTTAACCCTAAAGTAGTAACGTAGTTGTATGATTAAATTGATGATTAATCAACAATTAGTAAGTATGACAATGAATACAGGTAAGATATTGCTATGTGTAAGTTATATGTAACTAGATATGATTTGTTCAAGTTTTAAACTAACTTTGATCTTAGTAATTGAGCGTCACTATCATCTTCTCAAATGATCTTAATTAATGATTGAGATGTCATGGAAATGGTTAGGGTATGCAAGTTTGTAATTAATCTAAGTTTAATAAAATGTATGAAAGGAAGGATTTTCATATGATGGTAGTAATATGTATTAAACTTTTTGATTTGAGGTACATAAATATAAGGGCATGCTACAAACTAATGGTTGAAGTATTTTGTTTAATGTACGTATTTTTTTGGCTTGTGCATGATTAAAGTTGAGAGTAGACCTATCCACGAATTAAAAAGCTTTAAATCTCATTGGTTTCTAGTTGCATGCTTAGTCGAGTTTTGTTAAGACTCTTTTGGATTGTTTGATTTTTTTGTTCGGTAACACTTCTTAAACCGGTTTTACTCCTATACCGGGTAAGGGGTGTTACATCAACCCTAATTACGCAATCAATTATACCGCATTGGACTCTAATTGAGTCCAATTTATAGACTTTAGACCTAATTGAAATCCTTGAAAGCAATTTAGTGACTAAATTATGAAAATGAAAAGTTTGAGGGAAAAAGTATGAACTTTGGAAATTGAGGTATTACCCTCGTAATTTTCCCTTTTTGAAGGTAAGAGGAAATTGATAGCAATCATTTCTATCTTGTAGGATTGAAGAGAATTAAAATTATAAATAATTTTAGATTTCCTCCCTATGAAGGAAAACTATCAGATTGCTTTTGGGATAAAGCTAAGTGTTTAAAACACTTTTCCCTAACATATCTCACCACCGAGACCCTTTATCTCCCCATGTCCTTATCTTTTTCTAAAAACAAACAAGCACCACCATTGTTATCTTCAACCTTAGCTCAAGCAATCACCTCCCTTAATAGCTCAAGCTTTCTTTGACTTTTATACATCGCTGGATAGCCCTTGATTCGGTAAGATAAAAGCCCCAAACAATTTCATGAATCCATAGAAGATTGAGGTTTAATTTGAATTAAAACTACCAAGTTCTATGGCTAAACCATGTTCTTCAATTAAAAATCCATGCAAAATTATTGGCAAATAGCTATTGTAAGTTTATACATTGATTTTGAGTTCATAGCATTGATTCTAACATCTACCTATTGTTTCACCTAGCTCAAGAGTTGGAGAAAGAGGGTCCATAATCTTCTTCAAAGGCTAGGAACAAAGGAATTTTCATCCGAGAGCCTTGAGAGCTTCGAAAGCTAAGGTGAGTGTAGTAGGAGTCTCAGGAATGGGCTAGGTGTCTTTCCTGGCTTATTTGATATTGATTACTGCATCGTTAACCTTGTGTATTAAGAATATTGCATAAAACATTATTGAAGGCTATGTTGGTAAGTATTACATCGGTTCATTGTCCGTAGCATTGTTGTTATTGTTACCGGAATCATTAAAGCATTGACATATAGAATCATTGATCATAGAGCTTTGAATACTTCTATTGGAATATTGGTATTGATTTATTGTCATTGGATATTGCATTGAATCATTGCTATTGCTTATCGACATTAAGACATACTATTGAACTATTGCTATTGATCTATTGTTATGGAAATATTGTTACCCAATCATTGTACTGAATCATTGCTATTGAAATTATTGCTATCAGACTATTGTTATCGAACCGTGGATTCGAGTGGAATTGGATACATTTGGCATGCCATAGAATTCATGAGATCATTATTACGGGTGGACTACGTTCCTTAGGCTACGGCCTTTATTGTGGTGCGGTGGAGGTATGATGTGTATTGGTTATATTGGTGCAGCGGAAGGACTAGACCTAAGGCTGTAAATGAACCGAACATTCAGTGAACCGTTCGGTAGGAAGTTCCTATATGTTCGTTTATTTATTAAATGAACATGAACAAGATTTTTTGTTCATTTAATTAAAAGAACGAACACTAACAATGGGCTTGTTCGTTCATTATGTTCGTGAACGTTCGGCAATCTGCTCGTTTATGTTTGTTTACGTTCGATCGTTTATGTTCATTTAAATTTATTCACATATGTCTAGGGGTGTTCATTGTTCAGTTAAACCGAACTAACCGACTGAAACAAAATAAAATTGGTTAATCTCTTAGATAATTTTAGGTTCTGGCTAATGATTAAGAGTTTTTCAAATTTCAATTATCGATTAATTCAGTTTAAAATTGGTTAATTAACTGAAATAATTGAACTAACCCAAAATATTACATATTTAACACATTATATATGTTTGTTTGTGTTCGTTTATGTTCGTTTGTGTTTGCTTATATTCGTTTGTGTTTGTTTATGTTTCGCTTATATTTGTTTGTGTTCGTTTATCATTTTAACGAATGAACATGAACGAAAACGAACCAGCTACATTCCTTAATGAACGATTAAGAACAAGAAATTTTTTGGTCGTTTATGTTCGTGTTCGTTTGTTTGTTCGGTTAAAGTTAAACGAACGAACATAAACATACTCTCATTCGTGTTCGTTCAGTTTGTTTACAGGCCTAATTAGACCACTATTAATTTTGGTGCACCGTAGGAATTCATGTATCCATACTCCTTACATCGATCTAAGGGAACCTTTTGATATGCAATATAAATTGTCATTGATTATTGTTGTTGCATTAATTATTGATGTTGCATTGACCATCGATATTGTGTTGAAATTGCCATTGAAGTATATATCCATATTATTACTGTCATTGATAATATTGAAGCATGGCTAGAATGAATTCCTTGATGCATCCATTATTTATGACTACCTCACTAGGCAAAGTATGCCTAATGCATTCATTGTCCATACATTTTAGGCTAACAAGGTTGGGAGTCAAGATCGGGCAAGTTGGAGTTTTGGCAAGTCACCTTAGTCGTTAAAGTAAAGTATGTCCATCTTACAAACTCCTAGAATGGTGGCATAATGATTGTATAGGTCACTTTTGACCATGTGGGTGCATGTATTTTGTATATGCTTTTGGTATGCTTAAGAGGCTAAAATGAAACTTTTGAAATTAGTTCAAAGTGGACTAAAATGCATATTTGGCCTAAATTGAGGAAAATATAGTAAATGAATTCAATTGACCCTAAAATTTGGTATGTTATTAGATTTAGTCTAAATTAACTTGGTATTAGATTTAGTCTAAATTTCGTAGGATTTGGACAAGGTTTGGTTGGGTAAATGGCTATTAAACCATATAAAAATTGACATTACAGACTCAGACGTACCGATACGAGTAGAAGCGTATCGATACGAGCTTGCATATTTTGACCCAGGTTAAAGGGCATACTGATACGGCTTGATCCGTATCGATACGGATTTTAGAATCTAGAAATTTGGTGGTAACTGGGTATCGGTACGGGTACAGGGAGTATCGATCCTTTGCATAGCGATACGGTTGTACGCGTATCGGTACTTGTTGCGCGTAATAAGTGCTACACAATTGTGCAAGTATACACGTCGCAAGTAATAAAGTGATATGACAAGTATCAGGTATCGTCTCCACAGGGATTGGTTTGGGCCACTTTGCCTTAGTTATCGCACTGTAAAAGTAAAAACACAATTGATAATTGTAGGAGTTCTAACTAACGAATAAAATAAAAGAGCAAGTAAATAAAATAAAGATGTAATCAAATAAGAGAGTGTAGGCCAAGTTATCTTGAGTTGTGAAGTGATGATCGAATGGTTCGTCGTGGTGATTGAGTAGCAGCCAGATTGCCAGAACAATTATGTTACGATGGCCTAGTCGATTGCCAGGGAAATTTGGTTGCAATTACCTAGTTGATTGCCAGGGCAATTCTGCCGTGTTGCCTGGTCGGTTGCCAGGGCAATTCCCCATCATTGTCTGATCAGATTGCCTAGGCAATGTTCCCGCAATTTCCTGGGCAATTAAGGATGGGTCGATTGCCTGCGCAATTAAGCATTCACTTCCAAAGTTCGGCGAAGCGTTCTTCAATGGTTTCTTCTTATCCCTAAGTCGAAACTCTAGCTATTTGTGCACGCCTTGATAATACATCCCTGCGTGAATCAAGGGTGAACAACAACCAATCTTGTGCTTCTCTTAGCCGTTGAAATCCTAAACTTATTCCTAAGCCGGATTAGTCTTCACCATCAATTGATTGAATAAAGACCATGCTCATTCGTTTCTTGAATCTAGCTCTCCCGATATTAGATAAATAGATGAAGTTACGAGATCCTCTCCCAATTCACTCGGAAACAAGATTGAGAACCAAGAATGAACAAACTTTGAAAATTGAATTGCAACTCAAAAACCTAAACAAAATCCAAAAGATTTCACAACCAAAAAAACACAATAACTCCAACCAATCAAGTTAGTTCATGGTTGGTTTCAAACGATATACAAAGAATAATCCTCAAACAATGAATCTAATGGAAGCAAAGAAGAAGAAAAAGAAATCGATCAGCCCTCTTTGGAAAACTTCTCAATCGAACTCTCCCTCCAAGCTTTCTCCCTTGTCGAAATCTCTCCCCTGTTGCTCTTTTGGAGTTTGTCGAAATTTATCTCCTCTTCCCCAACTCTCTTTGATGGCTTCGTCCTTTAAATAGGAGATGGCTAGGTCAAAATCCTTCTTGAGGAGGATGTTAAGTTGGAATTAAATATCTTTAAAGAATATAATTCTTTATTATATTTAAATTCCTTCTAGAACTTCTCCTATCTTCTTGGGATTTAATTTCTCTTTAACCTCTTCATGGAAATCAAACTCCTTTTGGATTTAACTTTGCTCCACGTCATCTTGGGCTTATCTAGTCATCAATTTCGACTACCATATCACCTTATTCTTTGTCGAAAATTGCCTTGGCAAATAGCTCGGCATCTCCTTCATGTATTACCGTGGCAACTGGTTCCAACCTTGTTTAGGCAAGTGACTCTGCACACACACAAAAGCACACAAAAGCAGCATCTTTTTCCACAAAAATCACCAAGTTATGTAATCAAGCTCAACGGTGGAAAGAAACATGAATTAATGCATGAATAAATAATTATGCAACTAATATGAGCCTAAGTCTAACAATAATATGAGTAAAAAAGGTAATAA
This sequence comes from Hibiscus mutabilis, assembly GCA_019671005.1. NCBI lineage: Eukaryota > Viridiplantae > Streptophyta > Magnoliopsida > Malvales > Malvaceae > Hibiscus > Hibiscus mutabilis. Next base: position 17,798,411 of record CM033719.1, read on the forward strand.
AAATAGTACTTTTGAACACTTATCACACCTCCAAACTCGAACCATTGCTTGTCCTCAAGCAATGCAAACTAACAATTACCTACCAATACTTTAATCATCAAAGACATGCTTCAAACTTGAATTCAAGCCTCGGAACTGTGGCACAAAGTATGATCACCTTCAAATTTTTAGGATAGCACAAATTACCCGGAATCGAACTATAATTCTCGTGACAATGTGTGTGCGTAGTTGTGTACAAGTTGATTTTTAAGATTCTATGTGAACAGTAGGCTTTTATCAATTTAATTACCGGGGCATTTATTTTTATTTTCAATAGAGCCAATTTCGGGCACCTCTAGCAAAGTAAGCAATTTCTCATTTTATTTTAGTCGACTAGAGCCAATTTTGGGCACCTCTAGCGATTCTTTAATGTGCGTTAACTACTAGAGCCAGTTTCGGGTACCTCTAGCAAGAAAGTGCATTTACTACTAGAGCCAGTTTCGGGCACCTCTAGCAAGAAATTAACTTTTAATTTTCAATTTTAAATTTACCCAAATTTTAAGCAACCTAAGTTCACTAAGTTTCTTTCAATCAACAAGCCACAACTGTGTAAAAAAAATTAAGCATCATAGTAGAATTCTAAGTTCTTTTCATGCAATCCTAAAATTAAAGGTTCTTTCAATTAAATGTAGTGGCAAAAATTCATCATTAGATATTCAACAAGTCTTAAGCAATTAAATCCAATTAAAGGCATGGCAAGTAACATATGCAAACTATATGTGATTGCTAAAGATGAATGCAACTAAACATGAAACTAACTAGAAACCAACACCCCAAAACTCGAGGGAAGCATTGTCCTCAATGCATGTAAAAGTGAAACAAAATTTAAAAGAAACTAAATGAAATGAGTTAGTCGAAGAGGTCGTCACCTCGAGTGGTAAGTTTTCTTCGTGCCGTTTGCTTGATTCACATTCCGGTCGGTGGTTGAATGCTTGTGGTTGGTACCGCGTGAATAGCATTGCTTTGATTTGATCCATGCTTGGGCATCAGTAGTTGCCGAAGCCATTGTTGTTGCCTGGGCATTCTCTGTTGTGGTTGTTGTGGCAAGTAGTCGGTAGTTAATTTCCTTAGCATGGTGGTTGTGAGTCTTGTTGTGGAAAAGAAAAGAAAACAAAGAAAACCTGGAAACTAAAGATAATGAAGAAAAATAAAGTATCTCCTAAAAATTCCAAAAATAAATAAAGAGAAAAAAATAACCGAAAATAATAAAAAATAGTTTGAAAAAAAATAAAAAGAAAACATCGAAAGGAGAGCATGCCCATGCATCTCCTAAGGTGTCAACTTCTTTGTTACATTCCACATGGTCACCGTTGTAGTGCTTCAATCTTTATCCGTTAACTTTGAATTCATGTTCGTCGATGATGGACTTGATTATCACGGCACCATGGGAGAATGGTTTGATAACTTCGAATGGTCCCGACCATCTTGATTTTAGTTTTCCCGGGAAAAGTTTCAGCCGATAATTGAATAAGAGAACTAGTTGCCCTGGCATGAATTGTCGCGGTAATAGTTTCTTGTCCTGTCATTGCTTTGTTTTCTCCTTGTAGATTCGTGCATTGTTATAGGCGAGTGCACGGAATTCTTCTATCTCGTTGAGGTCCAACAAACGCTTTTGCCCGGCACTTTCACGATCCATATTCACGGTCTTGATTGTCCAATATGCCTTATGTTCGATTTCCACCAGTAGATGGCATGTTTTGCCGTAGACAAGTAGGAAGGGGGACATACCTAAGGGTGTTTTGAATGCAGTGCGATATGCCCAAAGTGCATCATCTAGTCTTACTGACCAATCCTTCCTAGAGGGATTTACAACTTTCTCGAGTATACCCTTCAATTCCCGGTTGGAAATTTTTGCTTGCCCATTGGTTTGTGGGTGATATAACATGGCAATCTTCTGTGATACGCCGAAGCGTTGCAACATCTTGGCAATAAGTCTATTGTCAAAATGCTTGCCTTCATCACTGATAATTGCTCTCGGCATCTCAAACCGTGTAAATATATTTTTCTGTAAGAATCGTTGCACGATCTTGGAATCGTTGTTGGGAACTGCAGCTGCCTCAACCCATTTAGACACGTAGTCAACGGCAAGTATAATGCAGAGGTTGTCGAATGAAGATGGGAAAGGTCCCATAAAATTGATCCCCCATACATCGAACAATTCCACCTCGGTGATGTTTTGGAGCGGCATCTCATGTCGTCTAGAGATATTGCCCGTCCTCTGGCAACGATCACATTGCTTGTAAAACTCTTGGGCATCTTTGTACAGTGTTGGCCAATACAAACTGGATTGCAAAACTTTGGCCGAGGTACGAGTTCTTCCAAAATATCCTCTATAGGGTAAAGAATGGCATTGCCGGAGTACATTCTGCTGCTCTTCTTCAGGGACACATCGGCGTATAACTTGATCTGCACATTGTTTAAACAAAAGAGGCTCGTCCCAAAAGTAATGCTTAGTATCATGGCGGAACCGCTTCTTCCCTTGGTGAGTAATGCCATAAGGTAAAATACCACAAACAAGGAAATTAACTAAATCTACGTACCAGGGTATTGCTGAGGCATGTGTTACCGTGGCGACTAATCCTAAGATTGCCGAGGTGTGTGCGTTTAGACTTGTTGAGGCATACAAGTCCATGGTTGCCGATGCGTGCGTATTAGTGGTTGCCGAGGCATACACGTCTGGAGTTGCCGATGTGTGTGCATCAAGAGTTGCTGAAGCATCGAGGGTTGCCGAGACATACGCATCCATGGTTGCTAAGGCGTGCGTATTAGTGGTTGCCGCGGTGTGCGTATCAGTGGTTTTCGAGGCGCACGAGTCTGGAGTTGACGAGGCATGCGCGTCAAGAGTTGTTGAAGCGCCGAGGGTTGCCGAGGCATGCACATCTATGGTTGCCGAGGCGTCATGGGTTGCCGAGGCGTGCGCGTCAAGAGCTGCTGCGGCGTCGAGGTTTGCCAAGGCGTGTGCATCCATGGTTGCCGAGGCAACTAAAAGTTGCTCATCCAGGAATGCATCGCATATCTCTAAATCCGTGTCCTCCTCCCTATTGCGTTCTAAACGTGATAAGTGATCGGCCACTTGATTTTATGTTCCTTTCATGTCCTTAATTTCAATATCAAATTCTTGTAAAAGTAATATCCAACGAATCAAACGAGGTTTGACATCCTTTTTAGCAAATAGATACTTAATTACCGAATGGTCCCTATGAACAATTACCTTTGTACCAATCAGAATGCGAAAACTATAGCTAGTAACTCTTTCTCCGTTGTTGTGTAATTCACTTGAGCACTATTAAGAGTTTTACTAGCGTAGTATATCACATGAAAGATCTTACCTGTGCGTTGGCCTAAGACTGCTCCTACCGCAAAATCACTTGCATCGCACATGAGCTCAAAAGGTAGCATCCAATCTGGTGGAACGACAATGGGTGCTGAGGCAAGCTTTTCCGTTAGGGTTTCGAATGCTTGGGTGCAAGAATCATCAAAACTGAAGACTTTATCTTGGCTGGGGTAATCTCTCGATCACTTCCACCTTGGCTTTGTCTACTTCAATTCCCTTGGATGAAACCTTGTGGCCGAGCACTATTCTTTTATCTACCATAAAATGGCACTTCTTCTAATTAAGGACTAAATCGGTTTCTTCACATCTTGCCAACACCTTCTCTAAATTACCGAGGCAACTATCGAAGTCACTACCAAAAATAGAAAAATCATCCATGAAGATCTCAAGGAAGTCTTCGACCATGTCAGAAAAGAGTGCCATCGTGCATCTTCTAATGTTACTGCATATCTGAGAAAACTTTAGGAGGGTCGTTTCCGATACTTCTTATAGTCCATCCGTACCCTTCATCGGGTGACAATATTGCCTAAAAAGAGTTGGGCCAATGTGCTCTCAGCTACTCCCTTTTGCATTACCATGGTGGATGTGTCTTTCTTCTGTGTTCCCTTGTATTCCATGCACATCTTCCACCTTGCTACTGTTCTTGAAGGCATGAATTTACTATTAGGAAAAATTATATCAACATCCAACCATTTAATTACCTCATTCTCGTCGGGCTCCATCATGGTTGGATATAGCCTTCGTTGTCGTGGTAATTGCTGCTCTAGCCAATTTCTGTGGCAATCAGTTACCAAAATTTGTTGTAAGTCAAGGGAAGAACCAATTTTCTGAAAAGCTTTACGAATCCAAACACCTTTTTCTTTTGGCCTCTCAAACATCTCCATCAGTAGAGATTTCGATGGCTTCAAATCTACCAATATCGGTTCCTCAAGACATACCTGCAATGGACGAGGTGAGGTTTTAAAGAATTCAAAAAGTTCAACCATTACTTGCTCATATTCCATTGGCAAAGTATTGTCATCTCGTTGATCTTGCATGTGGTCATGCAATTGCCGTGGCAACTGTAGATGAGAGCAATCTGCAAATTCCTGCTTCAACATCAACGTTGTAACCTTATGGGCATCAGGTTCCTCAGAATTTGTTGTATTATTGTTGTTCTCAGCTTTACTGAGTGTTGTCGCGACATTGCTCTGTTCAGGCTCCTCAATCATTGCCGAGGCAATTTGTTGCTCAGGCTCATCATGTGTTGGGCAGTCTTTCTCATCAACATACTCTCGACTTTGAGGTTTTAGTTGTTCCTCACACATCGGAGAGCTTTCCTTGCATTGTTCCTTGTCCTCTTGCCTTGGGACTTCAGTATCCCTAAGAATGAATTGTTGGTGCATGTTATCCATGACATATGTGGATCTCCTCAATTGATCTTCTGAATCCCCCAAGGTTGAATCCCACTGAGCTATCCTCGTATCCATGGACTTTGATAGCTCTCGAATCTCTTCAATTGATCCGTCAAGTCTAGCCAAGGAAGCTAGTAACGATTCCTCCAAGGAATTGGAAGGCTCTTGAAAATGACTACATTGTTATGGTAAAACAAATTTGAGCTTTTTGACCATACCATGAAGAATTTTGCTGTTGGTTCCCTCTATGGTTCTCCATGTAGTCATATGCACCGAAAATGTGAGGGCAATTTTCAAACACATGATGTTCTTCATACATAGCACAAGATTTTTCCACGGTATAGGCTCTTTGGGCTTTTCTCGGTTGGTATAGGTAATCATCAAAGGGTGTAAGAAACTCTTGATTGGATTAATTCATATATTCCAACATCAACTCTCGAATAGATCGGCTTTTATTTCCCGACATGTTGATGTCTCTTAACTTGTAGCTTACCTAAATTTTTTTTTGATAAACAAACAAAAAGAAAAAGTTAGTAAAACTAAGAAAAAAATGCAATAACAAAAACAACTAACACCAATTGCCAAACCCCGGCAACGGGGCCAAAAACTTGTTGCGCGTAATAAGTGCTACGCAATTGTGCAAGTATACACGTCGCAAGTAATAAAGTGATATGATAAGTATCGAGTATCGTCTCCACAAGGATTGGTTTGGGCCACTTTGCCTTAGTTATCGCACTGTAAAAGTAAAAACACAATTGATAATTGTAGGAGTTCTAACTAACGAATAAAATAAAAGAGCAAGTAAATAAAATAAAGATGTAATCAAATAAGAGAGTGTAGGCCGGGTTATCGTGAGTTGTGGAGTGATGATCAAATGGTTTGTCGTGGTGATTGAGTAGCAGTCGGATTGCCAGGGCAATTCTGTTAGATGGCCTAGTCGATTGCCATGGCAATTTGGTTGCAATTCCCTAGTCGATTGCCATGGTAATTCTGCGGTGTTGCCTGGTCGGTTGCAAGGGCAATTCCCCCTCGTTGTCTGATCAGATTGCCTGAGCAATGCTCCCGCAATTTCCTGGGCAATTAAGGATGGGTCGATTTCCTGGGCAAATGAGCATTCACTTCCAAAGTTCAGTGAAGAATTCTTCAATGGTTTATTCTTATCCCTAAGTCGAAACTCTAGCTATTTGTGCACGCCTTGATAATACATCCCTGCGTGAATCAAGGGTGAACAACAACCAATCTTGCGCTCCTCTTAGCCATTGAAATCCTAAACTTATTCCTAAGCCGGATTAGTCTTCACCATCAATTGATTGAATAAAAACCATGTTCATTCGTTTCTTGAATCTAACTCTCCCGATCTTAGATAAATAGATGAAGTTACGAGATCCTCTCCCAATTCACTCGCAAACAAGATTGAGAACCAAGAATGAACAAACTTTGAAAATTGAATTGCAACTCAAAAACCTAAACAAAATCAAAAAGATTTCACAACCACAAAAACACAATAACCCCAACCAATCAAGTTAGTTCATGGTTGGGTTCAAAAGATATACAAAGAATAACCCCCAAACCATGAATCTAATGGAAGCAAAGAAGAAGAAGAAGAAATCGATCAGCCCTCTTTGGAAAACTTCTCAATCAAACTCTCCCTACAAGATTTCTCCCTTGTCGAAATCTCTCCCCTCTTGCTCTTTTAGATTTTTTCGAAATTTCTCTCCTCTTCCCCAACTCTCTTTGAAGACTTGGTCCTTTAAATAGGAGATGGCTAGGTCAAAATCCTTCTTGAGGAGAAAGTTAAGTTGGAATTAAATATCTTTAAAGAATATAATTCTTTATTATTTTAAATTCTTTCTAGAACTTCTCATATCTTCTTGGGATTTAATTTCTCTTTAACCTCTTCATGGAAATCAAACTCCTTTTGGATTTAACTTTGCTCCACTTCATCTTGGGCTTATCTAGTCATCAATTTCGACTACCATATCACCTTATTCTTTGTCGAAAATTGCCTTGGCAACTAGCTCAGCATCTCCTTCATGTATTGCCCTGGCAACTAGCTCGGCATCTTCTTCTTGCATTGCCCTGGCAACTGGTTCCAGCCTTGTTTAGGCAAGTGATTCTTCACACACACAAAAGCACACCAAAGCAGCATCTTTTTCCACAAAAATCACCAAGTTATGTAATCAAGCTCAACGGTGGAAAGAAACATGAATTAATGCATGAATGAATAATTATGCAACTAATATGAGCCTAAGTCTAACAATAATATGAGTAAAAAGGGTAACAAAATAGTACTTTTGAACACTTATCAGTACTCCATTCCGACACTAGAATTTGAATATTGAATTAAGGCATTGTATACCAATACCCCGTATCGGTACGTGCATAGTGTTTTTATAACCATTTTAATGGTCATTGGTATATCGATACGGTTAGATCCGTATCGGTACGGCCTCTAAAATCTGTAAAATCATTAAGTCACATTGGTTATAGCGTATCGATACTTGGAGACTCGTATCGGAATGACCCCTTAAGTATGAAGACTGAATGACCGAACTAAACAAAGGCGTATTGATACGACCCCATGGCGTCCATTACAAGGTTTAAAATGAATTTTGAAATTTTGCATATTGTTCACTAATTCTTATAAGCTTAAATTGAGCTAGTAAACGAATTCTGATTAACATGAGAATTTTCAGACATACTGTTTATGGTTTGGACTACATTATGGTAGGCTCAATTTCTAAAACGGACCCTTAATTTATCGAAATTATAGTTTATTCCCTAAAACTTGTAAAAGTTTTAAAATTGGTCCAAAATAGATAATTTCATTATTGTACCAGACTACTGATCTTAATGTACTGAATATCTTATTGCATTGAACATCGAATCTCTTTGAATTATTGATTATCGAATAAAATATTGTATAGAATATCGTTTTTCTCACTGGTAACACTTTCTGACCTGAATTCCTACCAGAATAGGAAATGGGTGTTACACCTTCGACATATGCTTCATCATACAGGTCGATTGTTGATCCGAAAGTTGATGTTGATGTGGAAAACCTATGAGGCCGATAGGGAAAATACTTGAAGATTCCAACAAAAATGAAGATATTGGGGATCCCAATTTGTTCTCTAATGAAGTTGGTGATGCCCATAATTTTGGTGTTGGAGAATTCGTTTCGATAGGAGATGGCATTACATACTATGAACCTCCTGCTCACATGAGCTTAGTAGATTTCAGTGCGATGAGGGCACCACAATTCCTGGATATGCCCTAATTAACTTCGAGCCAACATGGTGAATTATCGGTTGGGCTTCAATTTAGTGAAAAGAATGAAGCTACATTGGCAGTTAAAGAGTATAACGTAAAGAAGCATGTGGACTACGTTGTTGTAGAATCCAGCCAAAAGACTTTCTTTGCCAAGTGTGTGAAATATGGACAATAGTGCAATTGAAAGATCCGAGTTTCAAAGCTTCAGAGGAAAAATGCTTGGGAGGTCACCGTAATGCCCTGAAATTTGGCCTAGATGTGAACCGGTTTGGGTAGATGGTTAGAAAGAGCCAGTTTAGGCAATTCGAATAGTTTCGGGAAAATAATTTTATAAAATTGATTTTGGGGAAATAAAATATGGAAAAATATTCTAAATTACTTAATTAATATTTTAGGTAAATTGGGGAAGTCGATTTGAGGAAATTAGATCTGATTTTATGACATTTTATTCTAGTGACTAAATTGAAAGTTTTCAAAATTGTTTTAGTGACTAAATTGAAAAAAGATCAGAACTTAGAATCTTTAAAGAGCTATTTGACCATTCTTTTTCAACAGAATTCTCTCTTAATTTAGGATATTTTTCAAAGTATTTTTAATGGTTTAATAATTAGATTAAAAATGGATTTAATAAAAAGATCTTTAATTCCTAAAAACATTTTCTTACATAAAAACTTTTCTCAAAACATTTTCTCTCAACTTTCTCAGTAACCAAACTGATATTTCTACTTCTAATCTCCAAGAATCAATCTTCATTGACTTCTTTTTTGATTTCTAATTGATTTCTTCAAAACCCTTTGCAAAATCTCTTTGGATTTCATCAAAGCTTGGCCAATTAAGGAGAAATCAACAATTAGAGGTGATTTTTGTTTCTCTCCTTTAATTAAAGGTTCTATAACGAAATTCCCAGGTTCTTAATCCTTTGTTGTTGATTTATATAGTGGAATTATGATTTAAACATTGATTTGTTAATTAAATTGAGTTTTCTTGGAAAATTGATAAAAATGATATGGATTTGTTTTACTGATGGATTTAATCGATTTATATCTTAATTTGGATGTGTTTTAATTTTGGAAGGATTGATTAATCAATAGAATCCTGAAACTATATGGATTGCTAGTTTCTAGGTTGTTTATAGTTGGTTTTTAGTGTGATCTGGTTGCTGTGGAGTTCTTGGAGATATAAGGACGCGTTTAAGATTTTTTGGATTTCGGTTGATGTTGTTAATGTGTTAGATTTTTTATATGTTGGCCGGGCTTTGTTTGAGGAAAGTTTGGTGATGTTCTTGTTAATTTTTGGGAGATGTTTGATGGATTCTTGATAGGAGTTGTTGAGTTTGTTAGTTGCTAGGGTTTTGATGCAGAGATATGTTCTTAATCCTTGTTTTGATTGGGTAAAGCAGGGGAGCTGAATCTTTTACCTATCGAGGAAGACGCGGGGGTTGTGGAGGCTTAATTCGTACATCAGCAACCGAACATTGGTATGTTGGTGAGTGGAAAAGTATTTTACTGCTGTCAAAAGGTTTAAAAAGGAGTTGTGGGAGTTTAGATAAGGTTTGATACACCTATCTAAGCTCGGAAGTAAGTATCGGTCGAGCTTTCTTTCGATTTTGATTTTTGTAAAGTGAAATCTCATGCACATGTTTATGGTTTTATTACTCACTGTACTATGCATGTTTTGAAAGTGAATGATGATGCAAATAATCTTTGATGATGAATCTTAAGAATGGCATATGATTTATGCAAGTATTTTGAGAATATGAAAATAAATGGTTTAATGTATTTGTGTTGGAATGATTTGATGCATATGTAAAACAGTGAGGTAATGTTGGTTACTGAATATATTGGAAAATAGATGTGGTTAAAATGTAATCGGATATAGTTGATCGGTCATAGGATTGAAAGCACACTATAAAAAGTTGCGTCATGTGTGTCGATGGGTGTTAAAGTGTTCGTATTCTCCACCATAAGAACCGCAGCGGTTGAGGTGGGTAAATGTTTTATTTTCTCCCGCTAGTGGATGTATACATCCAAACCGTAGATGTGGGTAAGTGTTTCGTTACTCCAGTTTGAACCGTTGAGGTGGGCAATTATTTTGTTACTCCGATTGAGGTATATATGTAAAGTGGTTGTATGAACCACTTGAGAATCCATGTATCCGATGAGTTTTATGAAACTTAATGTTGGTGATTTTGAGTCACTTAAAAGTTAATATATGAGATAATGTATCATGAGAAATGGATTATGTTTGTATAATGTGATTTATACATGTGTTGCTCTTTAAGCTTGTTATGAAGGTGTTGTGGAGTGAAGCTTAAATTAAGGTAGAGATTGAATCCATGATACATGTGTTGAAAATGATTTAATTGTGCATATTTTGAGACGACAGGAGAAGCATGAGACGTTTTACCATGAGAGGCTTACATGTGATTTAAATTAAATGGTTAAAATGCATTGATGAGTGTTTTTGCGGTTTCCCCCACTAAGCTTATAGCTTACGCTCTCTTTTTCTCATCAATGCAGAGAAATAGCTTCTCGGGCAGCACGTGAGCAAGGGAGGATCCAAGAAACATTTCAATACGAAGTATGGTTTTATATACATTATGTAGTAATAAGAAGGCAATGTGATCGGCTGGTTTTTAGGAGATGTGTTTTGAAATACTCCTTGATGTAATAGTTTAGATTTGTTGCTTTGGACTTGTACGGTGATTATTACTTGTGTTTAAGGGCTTTGGGAAACATTAAGCATGGTTGGGTAGAAATCATGCTCTTAGGTGAATGTTTGAGTATGCCATGCCTAGTATGATCTCTTGTCAAGTTGCCATGCTTGTTGATTGAATGTTTATGATATGGTATGATGTTTATAGATTGAAATAAAGGAGTTAGATTGAGACAAAGTGTCATATGTTGGACCTATAGGTCATTACAGGTCTCACTGTACCGGTACAGCCCCTCAGGTGTCGGTACGCGGGGACTTGTCTCGGCTCAAATGGTGTAAATTTGCCTAGCCTTATCGATACGCCTGGTAATCGTATCAGTACGCCTAGTTAGAATACAGTGAAGATTTTGGCACGCGAGTCACTATTCCGGTACGGTTCTTAGCCACTAGAATCTGGTATTTCAAATTAAATAGGTCGTACCGATACGCCTGAGGACCATATCGATACGCAATTGCTCTTTGGTACCATTTCAATACGATGGACACCTGTACTGAAACGCTGGCCGTTAATTTAGTTGGAATGCCTTCTCATGTTTGAAATATTTGCATTTTGGTCCCTGTTTCTTATTTATGCATTTGAATGTGATTGAATGATTGTTTTGAGTTGGGATTTAACATGAAGACATGTAATATGACTAATTGAAAATTTGTAACCTTAATTTCATGAAAGCTCGTATAAATATCAAAAGTTATGTTTTAGTCCCTAAATGCATATTCAAGCAATTGGATATCGAAATGACGCCCGATTAGGTTGAAATCTTAACCATGACTTGTATGTTCACCTTAAGACCTAAAAATGTATTTAGAAAAGATAAAAAATAGACCAGTTTGATTGTAATTTCTTCAGGTTTATCTCGGTAAACTTTAATGTAGCATGCTCGGTTTAGTCATGCATCTAGACTGGGTCAAGAGGGTTATATTTGGTGGTATCAGAGACAGGTTATGATTGTTGGGAGGTGGGTTATGGTTGTTTGTATGATTAAACATGTTGTTTAATATGCACGGTGGTTGAATTTGTGAAATTGTATCCAATATATGTATGTTTGAGAGTTAAACCTATGACACATTGCCTTACTACTACTTGAGTTAAATGATTTTGTTTTTAAACAATAGTGAATTAGATTCTTGCTGTGAGCTGGTCTAATTGTTTATTTTGTTGTGTTATCATGTTTAGACTCGTATTATCAAGTATGGGACCGAGATGAAAGATTAGAGCTCACATGGGTAGTGTGGTTGATACACATGATGATGTATTACCTCCTCCTCCACCGAATCATCCTGCTGATGTTGGACTCGAAGGAAGGCGCCTCAAGCACCACAAGTGCCTGTTCTTGGTGATATGACATCGTTAGTGCAAGCAATGACAGGAGCTTTCCAGACGGCCATGGCTGGAGTGCATGTACCTACACCGACGTCTATAGTTGTTAACATCGGGCTACCTCTAGAGCATTTGCGTAGCTTGGGTGGTGTTGATTTTGAGGTTTGGCTCTTAAAGTAGCCGAGGAATGGTTAGCTGGTACCGAAAGGATCTTTGGCCAAATGGAGTGTACCGATGTATGCAAGTTAGGATATATTGTGTTGTTGCTCCAAGATGATGTGTACAGTTGGTGGAAAACTATGATCACGGGTATAGAACCTACCAATGTTACCTGAGAGTTTTTTTGCTAGGCTTTCAAAAAAAAGTATTTGGGAACTCGGTACAAGGATGCGAAGAAGAGAGAGTTCATGGCTTTGGGGCAAGGAAACATGTATGTTTCCGAGTATGAGATCTAGTTTGTTTGACTGGGTAAGTATGCTCATGAGTTGGTTTTGGACGAGCGAAAGAGGTGTAATCGGTTCCGTTATGGGTTGATCAAAGAAGTGAAGACGTACATGTTGGCCACCGAGTATACAGAGTTTGATGTTTTGGTGTCATGAGCGAATGACATAGAGCATAATCTGGGTTTGTCTATTCGATCTGGGGGTTCTTCATCTGGTAAGAGGAATGCAAAGTCTAATGCTAGCCGAGATCGTTATAAGAGGCATAGAAGTCAAGGTATCGTACGGATCAAATGCGGGGAAGATATGGTGCTGGGCGTGGTTTCTAGGGTCAGAATACCTATGTCGGAGTTCATGAGTGTAGAAGATATGGTTGGAGGGATTCAGAAGAGTGATGGGGTGATATAGGCACTTGTTGGAGTTATGGATCGAGGGATTATCTTCGGAGGGATTATCCGTAGTAGCCAGAGAGGGTCAGGCTAATGCACCGGTTGCTGGAGTGCAGAGAGGTCGTGAGCACGGTCGTGGACATTTTCAGTGCAAGGATGATGGGCAGAGTGGTAGCGCATACCGTGGTAGTTTAGCCAAAGGATGGTGGACCAGTGAGAGTTTTTGCTCACCGTATTGGGGGAATGATACCGACGTGATCGCATGTACCTTTACCTTGCAATTAATACCTTTGTTATTTTTTATTGATTCTAGTTCTACGCATTCTTACATTTTGCACGAGCATCCATGTTTGTTGGATTTACCTATTGAGTTGTTAGATGTTGGTATACGGGTAACCAGTTCATTTGGTGAGACGGTTGTGGCTAGGAAGTTATTTAGGAGTTGTCCCTTGATGGTTCAAGGGCATGTGTTTGAGGCTGATCTGATAGAGTTACCATTTTATAGTTTTGACGTGATTCTGGGTATGTATTAGTTGTCTCAACATAAGGCTGTAGTGGATTTTGAGGCCAAGCGAGTTTCTTTGAAACTTTCCAAAGATTACAAAGTTATAGTTATGGGCGGGAATGTCAAGTTTATGTTAAACATGGTTTCAGCGTTGGTGGCACAAAGGTTGTCAGAGTCTAGGGGTGAAGCGTACTTAGCCTATATGATGAATCCGAATATGAAAAAAGTGTGTGCCCAGGATATTCGCACAGTTTGCGACTTTCTAGAGGTTTTTTCAGAAGGGTTGTCTGGTTTGCCACCGGATAAGGAGGTGGAGTTTTGCATTGAGATGTATACGAATACGACTCTGGTATCCATTGCTTCATACTGTATGACACCAAAAGAGTTAAAGGAGTTGAAAACACAGTTGCAGGAGTTGCTTGATCGTGCGTTCATTCAGGCAAGTATGTCACCGTGGGGTGTACCACTGTTGTTTGTGAAGAAGAATAATGGCACGATGAGAATGTGCATTGATTATCAGCAGCTGAACAAGTTGAAGATCAAGAACAAGTATCCTTTGCCGAGGATTGGTGATTTGTTTGATCAGTTATGGGTGCTATAGTGTTTTTCAAGATTGATCTGCAGTCGGGGTATTATCAGTTGAAGGTGAAAGATAGGGATGTACTGAAGATAGCTTTCCACACACGCTATGGGCATTACGAGTTACTAGTGATGTCGTTTGGTTTGACAAATGCACGGGCAGTGTTCATGGATATGATGAATAGGGTGTTCCATGAATTCCTAGACCAATTCATCTATGATATTCTCGTGTACTCTCGTACCGAGGAAGATCATGATTGACATCTCTGAATTATGTTGTAAGTTCTTTTAGACAACAAGCTTTATGCCAAGTTAAGTAAATGTGAGTTTTATTTTAGGCAGGTGGATTTCCTTGGTCATGTTGTTTCGGCTAAGGGTATTCACGTGGATTCGCAAAAAGCTAAGGCCATTGTGAATTATAAGCCACCAAAATCTATCTCGGAGGTTCGTAGTTTTCTGGGGTTGGTTGGATATTATTGACGGTTCGTGGATGGGTTTTCAAGGACCGCAGCCCCTTTAACGAAGTTGTTGCAGAAATATGTGGGTTTTGAGTGGACAGAAGTTAGGAAGCAAGCTTTCAATAAGGTGAAAGAGGCTTTGACACACGCTCCAATCTTGATCCAACTAGAGTCAAAGAAGGAGTTTGTTGTATATAGTGATGAGTCCTACGTGGGTTTGGGATGTGTGTTGATATAGGAAGGAAGGGTTGTCGCCTAAGCATCTAGGTAGTTGAAGGTGGATGAGCGCAATTACCCTATGTACGATCTTGAATTAGCTGTGGTGGTGTATGCCTTGAAGATTTGGTGGCACTATCTTTACAGTGAAAAGTGTATTGTATACACTGACCATAAAAGTTTGAAATACTTGATGTCACAAAAAGAGTTGAACCTTAGGCAACGTAGATGGTTGGAGTTGCTTAAAGATTATGATTTGACAATCGAGTACCATCTGGGGAAGGCGAAGGTGGTAGCAGATGCTTTGAGTAGAAAGGTCGTTGTGGAGTTGAGGGCGATGTTTACGCGATTGAGTGTGTCACGAGATGGAGGGTTGTTAGCGAAGTTGCAAGTGAAACCTTCGATGTTGTAGTTGATTAAAGAGAAGCAACCATATGATGATGTGTTAGTGCTGCATGTTAAGGATATCTTGGATGGGAATCAAATGGATTTTAGTTTCAATGAGGATGGAGTTTTGTACTTTAAGAGTCGGGTGGTAGTGCCGAATGATGAAGAGTTAAGGCACACTATCTTGACTGAAGCGTATTCGAGTCCTTTTGTGATGTATCTGGGGAGTACGAAGATGTATCAGGGTCTGAATAAAGAGTATTTATGGGTTGGTTTGAAAAAAGATGTTGCGGAGTTTATGGTTCATTGTATGGTTTGCCAATGTGTTTAGGCAGAGCATCAGTTTCCTTCGGGGTTGTTGCAACCGTTGAGGGTTCCCGAGTAGAAATGGAAGAGGATCACCAAGGATTTTGTGTCTGAGTTGCCTTTGATGTCGTCAAAGAAGAATTATGTTCGGGTGATCGTGGATAGGTTTACGAAGTGTGCACATTTTCTGGCTGTGCATACGACGTATACTCTGGATAACTTGGCACAGTTGTATATCGTTGAGATCGTGAGGTTGCATGGGGTGCTGAAGTCTATTGTGTCTAATAGAGATCTGTGTTTCACCGCGAGGTTCTAGGAATGTTTACATAGAGCCTTAGGTACACGGTTGAACTTCAGTACCTCATATCATCCGCAAACGGATGGTTAGTCGGAATGTGTTATCCAAGTGCTGGAGGATATGTTACGTTGTTGTATATAGATTTTCAAGGGTCATGGGGGAAGTAGTTGTAGTTGGTGGAGTTTTCTTATAATAATAGTTATCAAGCTAGTATCCAGATGGCTCCATACGAGGCTTTGTATGGTAGAAGATGTCGTACGCCATTTTGTTGGGCAGAGGCAGGAAAGAAATATGTTTCTTTGCCGAATATGTTGAAAGATACCAATAAAAAGTGAAGCTTATTAGTGATCGTTTAAAGGCAGTTACGGATCGACAAAAGTCCTATGCTGATTTGAAGTGAAGGGAGATTGAGTATGTGGTTGGTGATCATGTTTTTTTGAAGGTTTCACCTTGGAAAAGGGTGATGAGATTTGGACAGAAGAGCAAGTTGAACCCTAGGTTCATTGGACTGTATGAGGTATTGGAGCGCGTTGGTCCTGTAGCATATAGGTTGAGGCTGCCAGTTGAGTTAGAAAAGATACATGATGTTTTCCATGTGCCTATGCTACGGAGGTATAGATCGGATTCTTTGCATGTTATGCATGTTGAGGAAATTGAATTGAATCCGGACTTGACCTATGATGAGGAGCCGGTGAGAATTCTGGATTCGAGTAGCAAAGTTCTCTCCGGAAAGACCATAGAGTTGGTAAAGGTGCTGTGGCGGCACCACGGTGTAGAGGAAGCTACCTGGGAGAGCAAAAAAGATATGTTGAAGCAGTTCCCTCATCTTTTTCTATCAGGTAAATTTCGAGGACGAAATTTCTTAAGAGGGGGAGAGTTGTAACGCCCTAAAATTTGGCCCAGATGTGAATCGATTTGGGTAGACGGTTCAAAAGAGCCAATTTATTCAATTCGAATAGTTTCGGGAAAATAATTTTGTAAAATTGATTTGGGGAAAATAAAATATGAAAAATATTCTAAATTACTTAATTAATATTTTAAGTAAATTGATGAAGTCTATTTGAGGAAATTAGATCTGATTTTAAGACATTTTAGACTAATGACTAAATTAAAAGTTTTCAAAACTATTTTAGTGACAAAATCAAAAAAGGATCAAAATTTAGAATCTTTAAGGAGCTATTTGACCATTCTTTTTCAACAGATTTCTCTCTTAATTTAGGCTATTTTCAAAAAAAATTAATGGTTTAATAATTACATTAAAAGGGGATTTAATAAAAAGATCTTTAATTCCCCAAAAACATTTTCTTACGTAATAACTTTTCGCAAAACCTTTTCTCTCAACTTTCTCAGTAACCAAACTGAGATTTCTACTTCTAATCTCCAAGAATCAATCCTCATTGACTTACTTTTTTGATTTCTAATTGATTTCTTCAAAAAAAATCGCAAAATCTCTTTGGATTTCATCAAAGCTTGGCCAATTAAAGAGAAATTAGCAATTATAGGTGATTTTCGTTTCTCTCCTCTAGTTAAAGGTTATTTAATGAAATTCTCAAGTTCTTGATCCTTTTTTGTTGATTTATATTGTGGAATTATGATTTAAACATTGATTTGTTAATTAAATTGAGTTTTCTTAGAAAATTGATGGAAAATGATATGGATCTATTTTGGTGATGGATTTAATTTATTTATATCTAAATTTGGATGTGTTTTAATGTTGGAAGGATTGATTAATCAATAGAATCCCGAAACTATATGGATTGCTAGTTTCTAGGTTGTTTATAGTTGGTTTTTAGTGTGATCTGGTTGCTGTGGAGTTCCTGGAGATATAAGGACGTGTTTAGGATGTTTTTGGATGTTGATTGATGTTGTTAATGTGTTAGATGTTTGTTGGGCTTTGTTTGAGGAAAGTTTGGTGATGTTCTTGTTAGTTTTTGGGAGGTGTTTGATGGATTATTGAGAGGTGTTGTTGAGTTTGTTGGTTGCTAGAGGGTTTTGATGCAGAGATGTGTTCTTAATCCTCTATTTTGATTGGGTAAAGTAGGGGAGCTGAATTTCTTTACTGATCGAGGAAGGTACAGGGGTTACAGAGGCTTAATTCGCACATCGGCAACCGAACGTTGGTCTGTTGGTAAGTGGAAAAGTATTTTACTGCTGTCAAAAGGTTTGAAAATGAGTTGTGGGAGTTTAGATAAAGTTTGATACACCTATCTAAGCTCAGAAGTAAGTATCGGTTGAGCTTTCTCTCGATTTTGATTTTTGAAAAGTGAAATCTCATGCACAAGTTTATGGTTTTATTACTCACTATACTATGCATGTTTTGAAAGTGAATGATGATGCAAATAATCTTTGATGATGACTCTTGAGAATGGCATATGATTTATGCAAGTATTTTGAGAATATGAAAATACATGATTTAATATATTTGTGTTGGAATGATTTGATGCATATGTAAAACAGTGAGGTAATGTTGGTTATTAAATATATTGGCAAGTGGCTATGTTTAAAATGTAATCAGATATAGTTGACCTGTCATAGGATTGAAAGTGCACTATAAAAAGTCGCCTCATGTGTGTCGAGGGGTGTTAAAGTGTTTGTAATCTCCACCATGAGAACCGCAGGGGTTGAGGCGGGTAAATGTTCTGTTTTCTCCCACTGGTGGATTTATACATCCAAACCTTAGAGGTGGGTAAGTGTTTTGTTACTCCGGTTTGAACCATTGAGGTGGGCAATTGTGTCGTTACTCCTATTGAGGTATGTATGTGAAGTGGTTGTGTAAACCACTTGAGAATCCGTGTATCTGATGTGTTTTATGAAACGTAAGGTTTCTGATTTTGAGTCACATAAAAGTCAATATATAAGATAATGTATCATGAGAATTGGATTATGTTTGTATAATGTGATTTATACATGTGTTGCTCTTTAAGCTTGTTATAAAGGTGTTGTGGAGTAAACCTTAAATTGAGGTAGAGATTCAATCCATGATACATGTGTTGAAAATGATTTAATTGTGCATATTTTGAGACGACATGAGAAACATGGGATGTTTTACCATGAAAGGTTTACATGTGATTTGAATTAAATGGTTAAAGTGCACTGATGAGTATTTTTGCGGTTTCCCTCACTAAGCTTATAGCTTACGCTCT
This sequence comes from Hibiscus mutabilis, assembly GCA_019671005.1. Lineage (NCBI taxonomy): Eukaryota > Viridiplantae > Streptophyta > Magnoliopsida > Malvales > Malvaceae > Hibiscus > Hibiscus mutabilis. The sequence goes on from CM033719.1 coordinate 17,817,205, forward strand.
CTTTTCCTCATCAATGCAGAGAAATAGCTTCTCGAGTAGCATGTGAGCAAGGGAGGATCCGAGGAACATTTCAATACAAAGTATGGTTTTATATACATTAAGTAGTAATAAGAAGGCAATGTGATCGTGTGGTTTTTGGGAGATGTGTTTTGAAATACTCCTTGATGTAATAGTTTAGATTTATTGCTTTGGACTTGTATGATGCTTATTGCTTGTATTTGAGGGCTTTGGGAAACATTAAGCATGCTTGGGTAGAAATCATGCTCTTAGGTGAATGTTTGAGTATGCCATGCCTAGTATAATCTCTTGCCAAGTTGCCATGCTTGTTGATTGAATGTTTATGATATTGTATGATGTTTATAGATTGACATAAGGGAGTTGGATTGAGCCAAAGTGTCATATGTTGGACCTAGAGGTCATTACAGGCATCACCGTAATGGTACGACCCCTCAGGTGTTGGTACGCGGGTACTTGTCTCGACTCAAATGGTGCAAATTTTCCTAGCCGTACCAATACGCCTGGTAACCGTACCGGTACGCCTAGTTAGAAAAATAGTGAAGGTTTTGGTACGCGAGTCACTATTCTGATACGGTTCTTAGCCACTGGTATCCGGTCTTTCAAATTAAACTAGCCGTACCGATACGCCTGAGGACCGTATCGGTACGTAATTTCTCTTTGGTACCATTTCGACATGGCGGAGACCTGTACCGAAACGTTGGCTGTTAATTCAGTTGGAATGTCGTCTGATCTTTGAAATTTTTGCATTTTGGTCCCTATTTCTTATTTATACATTTGAATGTGAATGAATGATTGTTTTGAGTTGGGATTTAACATAAAGGCATGTAATATGAATAATTGAAGGTTGGTAACCTTAATTTCATGAAAGCTCGTATAAATATCAAAAATTACGTTTTAGTCCCTAAATGTGGATTCAAGCAATTGGATGTCAAAATGACGCCCGATTGGGTTGAAATCTTAAACATGACTTGTATGTTCACCTTAGGACCTAAAATGCATTTAGAAAAGATAAAAGAGAAAAATATATCGGTTCGAATGTAATTTTTTCAGGGTTTATCTCAGTAAACCTTAATGTAGCTCACTCGGTTCGGTCATGCGTCTAGACCAGGTTAGAGGGGTACAGTTACAAATTACAATGGCGATCACACATGTTTACGAACTTCTATCGAATAAGACCATCACAAATTGGACTCTAGTATAATAAGCCATCACGTGATGAAGTTAGTTGAAGCAAATCCAAGGGTTCTCGTTTCAGTAATTCAGGCAACCATTGAACAATAATTTGGATATCAGATAAAATACAAGAAAATATGGTGTGTAAGGGATAAGACAATGCAGTTGGTGTATGGTGATTACGATAAGTCGTATAATGAACTACTGACTTTATTACTAGCAATAACATGTTTCATCCCAAGCACCATAGTAAGGTATCAATCCATGAATGTATACGACCGAGAAGGCCAACTTGTTGAAGGCCATAAAATTTTCCATTGACTTTTTTGGGCATTCAAGCCATGCATTGAAGGCTTTCCATATTGCAAAGGTATGGTCCAAGTCGATGTCAAGTGGCTATACGGGAGATACTCTCAAATATTACTGATTTCTGTTGCGCAAGATGGTGAGAACAATGTCTTCTAGATTGTATTTGTAATTGTTGAGTAGGAAACGACATAAGCTAGAAATTTCTTTTTAAGCAATTTACATGAGCATGTCATCTAAGAAGATGGAGTTTGTATCATATCCGATCGAGGGACAGGTATTAAATCAGCAATTAATCAAGACGAAAGTCGTTGGACATCTCTGCATGTATATCTTGCGTATTATGTTCATCACATTGGTAAGAATAGTTATGAACAGTTCAAAAACCAATACCTTCACAATGAGATTTTAAGCATGGGAAAACATTATTTTTTCGAAGTACAGTATATATGCATATCCATATATGTGTTTAGATTTCTCTTGATACTAACAACATATATTATGACCCAAGATATCTACTACTGTAACCAGATTTTGAGAGAAAGATGGATAATTTAATGAAGTATGACGAGCGCGTTTAGATTTGGGCAGACAATATCGAGAGGGAAAGATAGAACCAATTATATGATAGATGTGGTAGACGGCGGGCAAATGACAACCAACCTTGTGAAGTGCATAAATGGAGTACTAAAAGGATCACGTCATCTTCCAATAGCAAGCTTGTGAAATAAACATACTACAGGTTGGCTAAAGTTTGGACCGTTAAAAGGAAGAAAATCGAGGCCTTAATAAATAGGGGCTAAAGAATGAAACGTCGATGAATATTCATGGGTTTGACTGAATAAGTTAGACAATTTGATGTTGTTGGTTCCAGACACAACAATAAAGTAGGTCACTCAAATGTATTTCGAGTCAATTATAGACGTAGGTGGTGTGACTGTGGTGAGTTCCAAGCATGGCGATATCCATGTCTTCATACAGTTGCAGCATGTATGACTGTAGGGGTTGACCCATACACTTATGTTGATGAATGCTTCAATCTCCACAAGATGGTCGAGATTTACAAAAGTGAGTTCTCACCAATTGCAAATTCAAAGTATTGGCCGTCATTGGAGCATGAAAAATGGTTATCGGATCTTAGACTTTGTAGAATGCCAACTGGCCGACCTAGATCGACTCGCATCTCACATCTATGCCAGTATGGATCTTCATCATAGAGAGAGTGAACAACAAAAGAGATGTACCATATGTAGGGCTGAAGGACATTTGAGATCAAACTGTCCAAATGAACCAAGATTCGTGCCTATGCCTCAGTGATTTATTATGTTTGTATTCAAAAATATTATGTTTGTATTAGAAAATATTCTACCTTGCATCAGTATTAATTAGTTATTAATAATGTTATGTTTTTACTACTATCATATTGCTTAATTTCGATTTAATAATTAGGGACCAAATTGCTAACTATTTAAAGTTTAATGACTAATTTGTAAATTTCTAAAAGTTTCAAGGACCAATTTTTTTTACATTTTATTAGTAGGAAATATTTTTAATTTCATGTTCATCACAAAACTTGAACTTAAAAAAACGGTGACTGAATCAGAGTTCAATTAAAAAAGTTATGAGATAGTGACCAAAACGTAAAAAATCAATAATTTAGTAAGGTTTTGAAACTTTGTCCTATTTCACCAAAATATGACATTTTAATTCATTTTAACCCCTAATTGTCACTTTTATTATTAGATAATTTAATTACATAGTCTTAAGCATGAACATGAACATTTAAGTCATTTCTAATTAATGAATTCAAACAGATTTGAAAAGCGATTCAATAATTACTAAAGATAATTATATTTAGATTAATGAATAATAAAAAATAGTTTAAAAAATTTCTAAGTTTTTTGGTACTCAAAATAGCCTAATTGGTGACTGAGTACCGATACGGCCTATGGCATATCAGTTTCGCTACTGGAAACCAATTTTATGCTTAATGGCTATAGGGTACCGATACGACTATGCGTGTACCGGTACGCTATTTTGAATCTGGAAACCAAATTGCATTTGAGTACCGGTACGGCCTATTGCGTACAGATACGAGGTTAAAGATTTTCTAAATCTTTCATTTAATGATTCGGCCGTTGCCATGTCAGTTTTATTGAAACCATAACTTTTGAAAATCAGTTACTCGTACCGATACACCTTGAGGCGTATCAATACAGTCTTTTAACCAAAACTTCAAAGGATTCCAGTGACCAAAATGGGCATCGATACAGTACGGACAGTACCGATACCCTTTGTAAACCTTCACTCCGTACCGATACACTGTTTCGCGTACCGGTACCCCTTTGTTGCAATGGCTCTTTTTTCTTATGACAAGTATCGATACGACTACGCGTGTACCGATACCTAGTGTTGTCGACAACATTTATTGTGGGAAAAATGCAACCCAGCGACTATAATAAATATCTCAACTACCCAAATGGCTAGAAATCAATGAAGGGGTATAAAATCAAGTCTCCAAAGCATCTTCAATAACTTTTCAACAAATATAAAACATTCGAGCACATATCCAACATCTTTGAGCTAAATTTGTCAAATGTTGTAAACCCACTTGAGAGTTCTTCATTGTAATTCCTTTTATTCAAGTGTGAGGGGTTTTTAGTGAACTTCATTTGTGCAAACAAATTACCTTGTGAGGTTTCTTAGTTTGCTAAATTTGTATCTCTCTTTGAGTATATTCTTAAGGTTTTGGGTATAAACCTTAAGGGAGTTGTAAGGTTATCTCCTTGAGCCTCAAAAGGAAAGCAAATCTAGTGGATTTGAGAAATTCTTAGTGTGGATAGCTAAAGTAGTGGATGTAAACTTTTATTGAGAATATTAAACCACTCTAAATCTCTTGTCTCAAATTTTCATTGCCTTTTCAATTAGCTCCACCAATTTTTTAATGTCAATTCACCCCCTCTTGACCATTTGCATTGATTGTTCATCCCAACAAATCTGCCACATGTGTCAATATTAATTGTTTTAGCTCTTTTCAGGCAAAGTTGTTCACTTTTGCTAATTAAGTAGAGAGAAAAATATATTAAAAAATATCAGATTCAAACTCATGCAAAATGAGATAATATAAGTATTCTTAATCATTTAGCCAATTAATTAATCACAAAATTATTCGCTTTGTATTATTTGCTACTAGCATTGTTCTCCCCTTTTATGCCGAGTGTTTTATTATATTTTCTTAAAACCATTTATTTAATTAATAGTCACATTTAATTATATTCTATTCTATTCTATTAAACAATAATTACTTATTGATTTTCGTTTATATTTTTTAAAAAAGTTATGATAATAAAATCAAAAGTTAACATGTATCATTTAAAATTAAATCAAAATTTTTGATAAGGGTTCTATATTGATACCCAATTTTTTTATTTAAACTATAAAATTTAAAACATAAATTTCTAATCCTAAAATTTAAAACATAAATTCTAACTCTAAAGTTTTTTTGAACTTAAATGTTGACTTTCATAGATCGAATAACAAATACAAGAAACAAAAAAGGTTTAAAACAAACCCAGCAAAACCACAAACAAATCAACAACAACAAGCATGAACAAAACATGCAGAAAAGGAAAACACAACAAAAGCAAACATATCAGAAGACTCAGCAGTCTCCAAACCCATAAAGAAAATAAAAAGAAAAAGAATAGAGCCAATGACACCATTCTTCAACTACATGACGAGAAATGCAACAAAAAACCTCATCAATAGTCATCGCTCAAAGATATAAGATCACAGATGATAGGTGGATATCATAGAAGGGGACAAAGCCGAAAATTTTAACTAACGATATTTCATCGACGAAAAGAGAAAGCCCTAACTATCGAAGGCCAAAAAATTGAGAAATCGAAGGCCACCAGACAAAACCTTACAGAGAAACAAAAATATAGAGAGGAGTTATTCCCAAACGAGACCGAAAGAACAAGAAAACCTCCCCCACATCATCCTCGACTTCTGTCTTTAGAGGGACCGAGCAACCTTCACTCAAAAATGGCTCAAACTTGGACCTTGATCGTCGAAGAAAATTTTTCTAACAAAAATAATCACCAAAAAATAAACGGAACAATTTTAAAGAAAAAAAAAATTACAACATTTAACAATAAAGGGAGAAAGAAGAATGAGAGAGGGAAGCCAGCTATCAAAGAGATGGTAGTTGGGCGCCCAAAAGGAAGAAGATTTAAGATTTTTAGTGAACAATTTTTGGATGTTGGATGATCAGGGGTTTAACAAGTAGACATATACTATTTTTTAAGTCCAAATCTTAAATTGAGATTATACAACTTGAACCCTAAACTCTAAAATTTATAAGCTTGTGTTAATTTACACAAATTTATGTATTAAAGTATTTTTCAAGTATTAAAGGTAAAAAGATACTTTTTTTTCAAAAATGGACAAATTGGTCCCTCTTAAAAATGAAGAACAAATTTGTCACTGTTATTTTAGAAGGATAAAGTTCACAACTGGTTATTAAATTATTTACAATTTTCATTTTGGTCACATCTATACTTCATGAATTTCACCCCACTTGAAAAATTATTTTTCAAGAGCAATATCTCAGCAATTTTGCCAAAATTGTATATAACTGTTTTGTATTTATAATTGTATTATCTATTTGTGTTATCGCTGTATTTAAAAGATCATATTTATTGAACCCAACAAGTGGTTACAGTGAAAAAACGGATGATGTTTATTTTAGGAGACCCGAGTTCAATCGCTTTGTCTACACAGTGTATGTGCATTGTCAAAGGCTAAGAATATGCATGAACAAATATTATTATGTAATCACTTTTAGACTATTAAAAAAAATTCATATTTATTTATATTTTGATATGTTTAAAATTTATTTTATGTAAATTTTGAGTCATATATTTATGATACATTCATAATATTTTCAAGTGGTACAGCGTGTTCATATCATTTTCATTTCGTACCTTATTCATCTTAGGTTTATATTCATTTTATAAAATTTATTATAATAATTTAATTTTAACTATAAATTAATTTATTTAAAAGTTAAATCATTTTAGAGAAAATACGGAAATATTTCTATTTGAAAAAAAAAATAGGGCACTTGAGATTTTGTTTAGGAATCTACGACATGTGTTATAACGCGAAGAAAACTCGTCTTATGTTTCAGATAAATTAGAGCATTTTTTTTAATGGAACTCGTTATTCACTCCCGACAAATTCTTTTGATTATTTATTTTTAAATTCATGGGGAACTCTTTTTGTAGTCCCAACGAGTACTCTGTTGACCGTTGGGGTAATTGACTGTTGAGTGGATTAAACAAGTTAACGTTGGAACAATGATACATAATATATTCGATAAACTGCCCATCACACGCACTCAAAAAATTCGTCAGGATTGTTGGACGATTTTTTTTATAAATTTAAAAGAATATTTAAAAAATTCGTCCAGAAAGAATGACGAGTTTCATAAAAAATTCATTTTCCCTAACTCGTTAACGAATTCTCTCCTCACGATAAAAAAAATATCGTATGTACCACAATAAAATATCAAGTATCCTATTTCTCTTATTTTTATCTCGAATGTAATATTTTTCTAATTTTATCGAATAAAAATCTCTTGTCTTTTTCGGCACGCCTATTTATGTCCTATATTAAAATTTAAGTTTAGGTTATGATTTAGGATTAGAATTTAAGAAATTTAGAGTAAAATGTATTTTTAGGGTTTAAGGTTTAATATTTAAAATTGAGGGTTTAAGGCTTATAATTTTTTTGAGTTGAGCATAGAAAGGAATACCGAAAAGGACATAAGATTTCTGTCCAATTTTACCATCATTTTATTTAGGAATAACTACATATTTAGTATCCCACATATTAACGCTTTATTGTTTTAGTACCCTACCTAATTTTTTTTTCAAAATGGTACCTAAGGTTATGTTTTGTTTTTATTTTGGTACCCGCCGTTAAAAAATGAACAACATGCTGATTAGAAGAGAGAAAAACACACGTGGCATGCAATAAGAGGAGAGAAAATTATATATAGTAGGTCGTCACACCATTTTCTTTCTCTTAATCAACATGTCACGTGTTTTTTTTATAATTTTAGTCGACATAACATGCTAATTAGGAGAGAGAAAATAATGTGACAGTCTGTTACGTCCAATTTTTTTCTTCTAATCAGTTTGATGTTAATTTTTTAGCGGCAGATACCAAAATAAAAGCAAAACGTAAAATTAAGTACTATTTTGTCAAAAAAAAGTGAGATGCTAGAACAATAACTTAAAAATAAATGAGATACTAAATACGTAGTTATCTCTTTTATTTATTAATTAAATATTTTCTGAGCTTCATTGGATATATAATCCAAATGAATTAAATATTTGGAAAAATAGGGCACATTTGGGTATATTTTAGAATCTACGACAAATTTTACAGTACAGGGTGAAGTCACTGCAGGACTTTATTATGATTGTCTTGAATCGATAAAAAAATTAAACTATTATAAATCAAGAGAAAGTCGCCACCTGCAGAAAACGTCTTTACCGGTAGCTACTTTATTTTGTACTGTAAAATTTACCGTAAATCTCAAAATATACTCAAAAATATTCCAAAACCTAAAATATTATTTAGGTTTGCATTATTCCTCAAAATAATCCTATTTCTGAGCATATTCTCGTATTTACTATGGTCTACCTCTTTATTTCCTATTAACTATTTTTTGCCGCAACCCCCTCAGGGTCCTTTTTAATAAAAATTTCCCGTAAAATTAAAATAACAACGGAGTAAGGCGGATTTTTAATCAACTCGACCCCGACCAGAGAATTATAGGTCTTAACCCGACCACGACTCGAGCTGTTAGAGTCTTTCACTCGCCCCGAATTTAAATTTTAAAGATAGAAACTCGTCCCCAAACCGACCTGGATTAAACACTAGGTTTTCAATCTAACACTGTTCATCTTCGTTGAAACTGTAAATGTCTCTTCTGAATTTTCCCCATAACCTTTCATCCACTTATAATCTAATATTACACTTGAAAACAAAAAATTTATATACATAGTTGAACAGTAAAATATAAATCCATATTCTAACAAATAATATAAATAAAAAACAGACTATAATTTTTCAGTAACAAATCAAAAAATAAAAAATGAGCTCCGTTTGGATTTTCACCAAAAACAAATGAAAAGGGTTGGTTATCCCTTATGAAAGATATAAACTTAAAAAATCATAATAAACCCAAATCATAGAAACAAAGGTAATAGATTATCATTGACAAATTCACTAAAATCAAAATTGAATGACAACAACTAAAGAAACTTGAAAGGAGAAGAACTGTAAATCTAAAAATGTGCTACTGGGAAGGAAAGATTGTACAAAACCTAAAATACAGAGAAAAGAAATTGAAAAAAGTGAAGAAAGGAGAAAGATATGAAGAAAGAATAAGTCGGGAGAAAAATGAAAGTTGAGAACGGAGGGAGATAGCGGAAGCAAAAGAGGGTAAAATATAAAAACCCTAAGATTATATATATAGTAATATTTTCGTAAATATGATAATATATAATTAAAAATATCGTCGGGAATTTTTTTTTATCTTAAACTCAAATCTGTCCCCTCCCGACTATAATCTTCACAAAATCCGCTCCAAATCCGAAATTTAAAAATAAAAAATCGCCCCGATCTGATCGGGTGGAGACCCGTCAAATTCGGTTAAATTGCCATTCCGGCAAAACATTGATTTTTATTGCTACTGTTTCACTGTCTAGTTTTCAAGCTTCAAACTAGGTTTTTTGTTTTTAAATATATATTCATGTTTCAAGCAGCTACTGTATTTCCCCCAATTTTAACTCTATTTACTCTAACAATTTTTTTTTTCGTTTCTTTTTTTCCGGCAATCATAGTTAACGCTTCGTGAACAAGAAGAAAAAAGAGGAAGGACTGGAGAGATGGGTGCACAAAAAAAGGGTGCTACCGCTAGGGTTTCTGAGGACTCCGAAGTGGTGGCACGTCATCCCCTGCAAGCCATTCTCTTAGCCGATAGCTTCACTACCAAGTTCCGTCCGATAACCCTCGAACGCCCCAGGGCCCTATAAATATACTTACCCTGTATTCGCATATGCATGTTACTCAATTTTGTTAACTTCGCTTTTTTTGGTTGAATAATGGAAGTTGTTTCTTTTTATCAAAGGTGTTGTTGCCATTAGTGAATATTCCAATGATAGATTACACATTAGCTTGGCTTGAATCTGCGGGAGTGGAGGAGGTTTTTGTGTTCTGTTGTGCTCATTCGAAGCAAGTGATAGGTTATTTGGGCAGTTCTGAATGGTCTTCGAAACCAGATTTTTCAGTCACAACGATTGAAGCTAACGATTCCATCGGTGCTGGTGATGCTTTGCGTTTGATCTATGAATGACAAGTGGTAATGTTGTTGATTCTCTTATATCTTTTCCAGTAAATGAAATATGAAATTTATGATTTTGGTTAGAAATATGTCAATAAGATTTAATGCATTTTACTTGGAATTAGATACTGCCTTTGTAATCAGGAAGAAAACTCTAGCTGTAATGTTTAGTGATGTTTAATCAAGGGGTATAAATAAGACACCTATGCTCGTAAGTTACTCATATTCAGCTTGAGAAAAGCTCAAATTCAGCTTGGTCATTGTGGAGTCAAGCTTGAGCAGTTCAATGTTGAGCCAAATTCGAGTATATTAATGCTTGACTCAAGTAGAATGGGGGCTAATTGAGCTTATTTATTTTTATTATATATACTTTGGTTAGTCTTGAAAATTTTCAATGTGAACTTGAACTCGAGCTTGAGCACAAATATTCAAGTATGAAATTGAGCATGGGAATTGAGATAATCATTTACTGGGTAAACTACCCTGATCAAGTCAGCCCGATAGTTCCATCTTTATCTTGAATCGAGCTCTAGCTTTCAAAGTGAAACTTGACTGGGCTTGAACTGAGCTTCGAGCCTTGAATTTCAAGTTGAGGTTGAGCTTCTTATGGCTTGAGTTAGTCTCAAGTATCAACATGATTGCAGCCCTGGTTTTATTCAATGTGGATGTTCTTAGTTTTGAGTATTAGGAGTTTTTTTTGGTTCTGTTGTTTGTAAATTTTGGAAATGACTTGTTTGCTCCCCTTGTAAAGCATTGTGTACTAATTTTGCGCTTTGTTATTTTGGGTATGATGCTCTTTCAGAATCTTCTCCGAAAAGTCATTGAAATGTAAAGAATTATTTCACCAATTTATAGAAGCAGGTTCTATAGAAAGCAAATGTCTTATGATAACCATATTATACAACATTATGTTAAAATTGGTGGACTGCCAAAATATGTGTGAATAGAAATAAGAGGCTTTTGTTAAATTAGACACACTTGGATTATCATTACAACATTGACATGATGCGAGGAGGTAACTATAAGCTTTCCCATCTATCATGTCTGTGTCCTAGTTTTCTAGATGCAGATGAATGAATTTTGGAATTTGTAGTATCAAGTTGTCGCCCTTTGAAAGTAATAGATCACCTCTACTAAAAAAATTAACCTGGTTAGTGGCATTAATATTTTGCAGTTGTTATTAAGTCTTTAGTTGACACTTTATCCCAGGATCAAACGCTGGGCAACCCTACTCTGTCCCCCTAATCAGAAAAGGAATTTTTGCAGTTATTGCTAGAGGAAATCAAAGTGGTTTTCAGATGTAGACAAGTTTGCAATATAAAGTTTGTTTAAAAAAAAGTTTGCAATATAAAGAAAATGAGGACCACATTACTAGAGTTCTCTTTGGTTGTACTTCTTTGGACTATATGTTTAAATCTTTTATAGAGTTTATTGTTGGGATGCTTTTTTTTAAAGATTTTTGGCAATTGATAATTACATTTGGATTATTCACAGCATTCATTATTTGAAGCTTGTTTCACTCACTACCTCCTGTTTTTTTTCCCTTCTTATCTTTTCAGATAGATGGAGATTTTGTTCTTATTAGTGGAGATACAGTGAGCAACATGTCTCTTACCCAGGCGCTTGAAGAACATAAAGAGAGAAGAAAAAGAGATGCTAATGCAATAATGACTATGGTTGTTCAACAGTCAAAGCCTTCTCCAATCACACAACAGTCTCGGCTTGGCACTGATGAACTCTTTATGGCTATAAATCCTGACACGAAACAGCTTCTATATTATGAGGATAAAGCAGAATATTCTAAAGGGTTCATATCTCTTGATAAAACACTTATAGCCGATAATCCTTCTATTGTTCTTCACAATGATAAGCAGGTTCATTCTTCAAATCATCCATTGGAATTCTCTGGTCACATTTCAGATTTACCTATTATGAATATTTTTTTGCACATGGACATTGAAAAAGGCAGCTATTAATATGATAATTTCTGGTTTTATCTATTTTGTGGTTAGGATGCCAATCTTTACAAATTTTAGTTTCGTTTACTGTTACTGAACATAAATGTTTGTTAATAATGATAAAATATATTTAATGACTGGATTTTAACTTGGTTGGCAAGTAGTTGATGCAATAAAATCTTGCTTGTTTCAATTGATAGAGGAGCTGATATCTCTATTTCCTTTCTACTATATAACTGTTGGCTGCTGCTTAGTTCTCTGCTTACCTCCAATGACAGTTTATAACATCTTGTTGTTCTTCATTAATTTACTCTGAAAATTTTAAATTTGTTGCTTTTTATTGTAGACTCTTTATCCTTTTTCTCTGTAGGGTTCTGTATTTGATCAACAGTAATATCATTGATTCTCCCAGAATCAAAAAGAATTTTAGTTTTCTAACTTTTTCGAGCTACATGACTTGAAGCCTTTTGCTACTGGTAGTTATACCAATAATGTCCTTCTGTTCTCCTTGTTGCAACAGCCCGGATTCTTTATTTTCTTTAACTAAAGTTACCTAGATAAAGGTTGAATGTATTTTATATATGCTACTTCTTTTTAGGTCTTATCATTGTTCACTGAATAATCAGTGTGTGCTTTTTTCAGGATTGTTATAACGACATATGCTCTGAAGAAGTACTAAGCCTTTTCAGAGACAATTTTGACTATCAACATCTACGACGTCATTTTGTCAAGGGATTGCTGGTCAATGATGTACGTGTTACCTGCTATAAACTTTCATGAGGTTGTTTTGAAGTATTCTTTGATAATCCTCTTGCTGACAGCAAAACAAAAAACATGAGCATGCTAAAGGGAAAGTTAAAAAAGAAGAGAGAAAAACTGGGGGGCTATTCCTTATGCACCCAAATGTCTGCGTAAACATATCTTTGTCATAGCTGTCCTTGTCTGTAAACGTTGAGTGAGCTTTATTCTAGATCTAAGCATCTGAATTTGCAAACTGGATTCTTTTATTTCTTAACATGCATTATAATAAACTATCACGCTTTCCCTTAATCATACTTTTTTTTGCAAAAACTATTGCTTTTGCACTGTTCTTTTGGATAGCTAATCTGGTGTTGTACGTGTCTTTAGTAAAACAAAGGATTACTTCCTTCCAAAATGTTGGAATTTGCTGTCATTACAATGTTCATAATTATGAAGTTTTTTTGTTTTCAATTTAAATTGATATATCAGAAATTTGAAATGAAAGTTTGGGGTATGCTAATACATACATTTTAAATATATCCATCTTAGATCTCATATTTGAGGATGCTTTTTCTTAAAGTTGAGATCTTATGATAAAGTGAATCATAGAATTGGAGTAATATAGTAACTGCTATTTGCTGCGCGGCTTAATACTATAATATCTTATATCCTATTGCTTGTTGCTTCTATTTTTGTGGCTGCAGATTATGGGCTACAAGATTTTTACTCATGAAATTCACTCAAGTTATGCAGCAAGGATAGATAACTTCCGAAGCTATGATACCATAAGCAAAGACATAATTCAAAGGTGGACTTATCCATTTGTGCCGGATATACTGTGTGGCAGTTCTGCAATAAAACTTGAGAGACAGGGAATTTACCGAGCCTCAGGTATAAATTGAAAGAAATGAATAGTTATCACGATTTGCAATAAAGATTCCTTGCTTTAATCGTGTAGCTTTTGCAACACTGTTATTTCTACATATTTGATTTGTTTTCTTCAGGGATTTCATTGGAAGTGGTTTAACTAATGTTTTCTTTTCTTCTTTCAGATGTCACACTGTCACGTTCTGCTCAAGTAGGTTCTTTCACTGTCATTGGACAGGGCACAAAAATTGGAAACAACACAAAAATCTCTCATTCTGTCATTGGAGAAGGGTGTAGTATTGGATCAAATGTTACAATAGAAGGGTCTTATATATGGAATGATGTTACCATTGAAGATGGCTGTAAGTTAAGTCATGCAATAGTATGTGATGGTGTGACAATGAAGTTAGGTGCAGTTTTGGAGCCTGGTGTTGTCCTATCTTTCAAGGTATGCTTCACTTGAAACACTTTAGACCTTTTTTTTTAAGTGTTATGATTTTATAATGCTTAGTTTTGAGCGAATGGTACAGGGAAACAATCTCTGATTGATAATGCGTTTTAGCTCAAAGTGTAGTAAATCAGGGTAATTCACTATATTAATCAAAAAGATCTGTTACAAATTTATATACAAGCTATATCTCTATCTTAGGAAACTCTAAGTTAGGAAAGAGACTAATTCTAGGGAAAGATATAATCCCTTAAAGTAAGGGATTGTAAATACAACATATATTCTCGGAATCCTTAATTTACTCTATTTCCCTGCACGTATATTCCTACACTCCCCCTCAAGCTGGAGAATATACATTGTATAGTCCCAGCTTGGATACAAAATTGTCAAATACGTGTTTAGATAAGGCCTTTTGTAAACATGTCTGCTAACTGTCTTTCTGAAGGGATGTAAGATTAGAGCAGCAATCCCTTTGTTTACTTTCTCTGAAATGAAGTGCCTATCAATTTCAACATGTTTTGTTCTATCATGTTGAACTAGATTTTTGACGATCTGAATCGCGGATTGATTGTCACAAAAAACTTCAAAACAGTCTTGTTGTTCAGGATATAATTCCTTCAGCAGCTTGAGTATCCAGATTCCTTCACACATTCCCAATGCCAAGGCTCTAAATTCTTGCCTCAGCACTACTTCTCAAAACAACTAATTGTTTTTTACTTCTCCAAGTAACAAGGTTTCCCCACACAAATGTGCAATAGCCACTAGTAGATCTCATTTCAGTTAAGTCCCCTGCCCAACTAGAGTCTGTAAAGACTTTCACAGATCTGTCTTGTGACTTTTTGAACGTTAAACCATGTCCAGGAGTTTTCTTCAAGTACTTCAGGATCCTGTTAGCTGCTACCATGTGCTCTTCATTAGGATTAGCATGTGTTGACTAATTACATTTACTGAAAAAGCTATGTCCGGCCTGGTTAATGACAAGTAGATTAGCTTTCCCACTAACCTTTGAAATCTATCTTTATCTGCTGAGGAGCTTGCTGCCTCCTTGTTGAATTTTAGGCTGGCTTCCATTGGTGTATCCGCTGCTTACACCCTAAAAAACCTGCTTCATTGAGTAAATCAAGAACATACTTTCTTTGATTGATTACGAGCCCCTTTTTAGATCGTGCAACCTCCATACCTAAGAAGTATCTCAACTTTCTTAGGTCCTTAGTTTCAAATTCCCTGTTTAGGAGTGTTTTTAAACTCCTAATTTCCTCATCATCATCTCCAGTTAGGATTATGTCATCCACATACACAATTAGGATAGCTCTTTTGTTCTTGGAATTTTTCTTGATGAAGAGAGTATGATCGGCAAGGGACTGCCTGTAGCCATTTCTTAGGATCACTTTGGTGAACCTTTCAAACCAGGCCCTAGGGGACTGTTTTAGCCCATATAGTGACCTATTAAGCTTGCACAATTTTTGATTTCCTTCAATAGACTCCAAACCAGGTGGTACCTTCATATAGACCTCCTCCTTGAGTTTGCCATTGAGAAAAGCATTTTTAACATCAAGTTGATGTAGTTTCCAGTCATTGTTGACAACAAGGCTTAGTAGTACCCAAACTGTATTGAGTTTGGCCACTGGAGCAAAAGTTTCTGTAAAATCTACCCCATATGTTTGTGTATATCCTTTAGCCACTAGTCTTGCTTTGTATCTCTGTACATTGCCATTAGAATTATATTTCACATCAAAGATCCATTTACAACCTACAGGTTTTTTACCTTGTGGAAGGTCTGTTATAGTCCATGTAGCATTCTTCTCAAGTGCACTGATTTCCTCTTCAACAGCCCTTCTCCATTTAGGATCCTTTAATGCTTCATCAATATTTGAGGGGATTTGTTCTTCATTCAAGCTAGCTGTAAAGGCTTGGAAAGAAGGCAATAAAGAGCTGTAACCAGCAAATCTCTGAATAGGATGTTTACTGCATTGTCTTACTCTCTTTCTAATGGCAATAGGGAAATCAATAAGATTAGGAGAAGTGGACTTACTGTACTTAGTTCCTTCTTCCACATTGGCAACTGGACCTAAATCAAACTCTCGGTAAGTGTAAGATTGCAGAATAGCCTCGGGTATAGTTTTCTTTTTTCTCGTGTAAACCAGAAGCTGTTTAGGAGTAGTTTTGGGAGTATTTGGATGATGATTAGGAGTGGGTGTAGAAGAATCTGAAGGTATGGAAGGAAAGGTAGTAGATATAGGAAACAAAGGTGGATTTGAAGATGACAAATCTGAAGGTATTGAAAAATTAGGAGAGGTTACCTGATGTTGATGATAATGCTGAAAATCATTCCATGTCTCTCCCTGAATTTTAGCTTTAGGAAAATATGGTTCCTGCTCAAAAAATGTGAGAACCATAGTGACATAAAAACGCTTAGAAGGAGTATGATAACATTTATATCCCTTCTTTAGTGAAGAATACCCAACCAGAACGCATTTTAGGGATCTAGGATCGAACTTGGACCTATTAGGAGCAGAATTATGAATAAAAACAGTGCAGCCAAAGACTTTAAGGGGTAAAATAGAAGAAATAGGCTGGAAGTGGGGGTAACTCTCCAAGAAAATGGATTGAGGAGTATGGAAATTCAAAACCTTACTAGGCATGCAGTTTATCAAATAAGTGGCAGTTAACACGGCCTCTCCCCACAAGTAGGTTGGAACGTTGTTGGTGAATAGAAGAGAACGGGTAACATCAAGAAGGTGCCTATTTTTCCTCTCGGCAATGCCATTCTGTTGTGGAGTATCAACATAGGAACTTATTTGAACTATTCCTTTTGTTTTGAAAAAATCACCCAACGATGTAGCAAAGAATTCAATGCCATTATCAGAATGAAAAAGTTGAATTTTGGAATTAAATTGGGTGTCAACCATGGTATAAAATCTCTCAAATATGACAGAAGTTTCAGATTTGTCTCTCATCAAATAAGTCCAAGTTAGCCTACTGTGGTCATCGATAAAAGTAATGAACCACTTACAACCATTAACATTCTTCACTCTAGAAGGGCCCCAAATGTCACTATAGATCAAGGAAAACGGGCGTGAAGGCTTATATTTAGACAGTGAATAGGATGCTTTGGTATGTTTAGCAAGAGAACAAATATGACATTTAAACAAATGTGGTTTTTTGTTAATAAAAAGAGAAGGATATAACTTTGCAAGATATTGAAAACTAGGATGCCCTAACCTAAAATGCCATAACATAACAGTATCAATTTTATTTAAGGCTGTGAAAGAAGTAGGAGATGTCTGTTCGAAAGTTGATGGAGGACCATTTAGGATATAGAGGCCATTATGCAAGCTAGCATTGCCAATCGTCTTCTTCATGTCCAGTGCCTGCAAAGTACAACCAGATTCCTTAAAATTGATAGCACAATGTAAATCCTTTGACAGTTTACTGACATATATAAGGTTGCAAGTAAGATCAGATACAAAGAGGACATTTTCAATGAGCAGATTTTTATTGAGAGAGATAGAACCATGTCCATGAATCTGGGAAAGGGAACCATCTGCAGTTTTAATAGCCCGACCAAGTGTAGCGGAAAAAGTTTTAAACAATGTCCTGTTGCCAGTCATGTGATCTGAAGCCCCGGAGTCAAGGACCCAAATGGGAGTCAACTGTTGAGACAGAAGGGCTGGAGAAACGGTTTTACCTTCCGTTCACCATGGCTAGGTTACCCGCTCGAGGCCCAAAGAAATCGACTAAAAAACATTGAAGATCTGCAATTTGTTCCTTGGTGAAATTCGAAACAGTAGTGGTAGAAGTTGAGGTGGACTGTTTTGCTATAGCAGACTTGGATTTCCAGTCAACTGGTTTACCATGAAGCTTCCAGCACTTTTCTTTGGAATGGCCTGGTTTCTTGCAGTGATCACACCAAGGCCTTCCCTTCTTATGTGAGTTGGAAAATGCTTGGGTAAGCAGGGTGGATTCTTCAACAAAAGGATTTTCAGGAAGCATAACAAGTCTTCTTCTAGCTTCCTTCTTGACTATGGAGAACACTTCTCTAATTGATGGAAGAGGAGAAGTTCCAAGGATTCTGCCACGAACTTCATCTAATTCCTTATTAAGTCCCTGAAGGAATTGGAAAATCCTCTTCTGAGTAGTGATTTTCTGGAAAAGGGCAGCATCATTTGGGATTACGCCATTCGTGTTGATCTAAAAGATCAAGTCACGCCATAGGGCATTGAGGGTGTTATAGTATAAAGTGACAGTCATCCCTTCTTGTTTGAGAGTCGCGCCCGACTTTAAATCCCATATAATTCGGAGATATTGTCTGTCTTTGGAATAAGTTTCTTGAGCAAAGCATGCCAAATAGCCTCTGCGAGTTTGATAAAGAAGAAAATTACGACCCACACTAGGAGACATAGGATTGATAAGCCACGTCATTACCTAACTGTTTTTCTCTCATCCATTTGGCATAACCGGAGGCTCCAACAAAGAGGTTTTTCAATGTCCCGGTGACATCCCAATCTTTTCGCCAAAGCAAGGAAGATTTTCACGGATTGAGACCATTCGAGATAATTGTTACCATTCAATCGATGGCAAGTAATAACCAGATTTGAGGATTCATGAATATCATCGTAACTTAAACAAATTCGGTGAGGATGTAACCTCAGTAGAAGAAGTATTGACCCATCGATTAGGATTTAGAATGGTCGAAACCTAATTTGATACCATGTAGTAAATCAGAGTAATTCACTATATTAATCAAAAAGATCTGTTACAAATTTATATACAAGCTATATCTCTATTTTAGGAAACTCTAAGGTAGGAAAGAGACTAATTCTAGGGAAAGATATAATCCCTTAAAGTAAGGGATTGTAAATGTAGAAAATAGGGTTAGAGAAGTTTTTCTACTCTTGTTATTTTGATTTACAGAAAAATAAAGTCTACTTATAGACTTTTACAAGGAGTTTTACATTGACTAGAATTCTCTCGGCTAAGACTCTTATCCCTTATATGGATAGAGTTAGACTCTAACTAAACTACTTAGTTAGGATAGACTTACAACTCTTCTAAACTACTTAGTTCGAATTGACTTACAACTCTTATTATTTACATATTAACCTACAGTAAATACAACAAATATTCTCGGAATCCTTAATTTACTTCCTGCACAAAGTTATTGTTCGCCGATTTTATTTTGATTGCAAGAGATCTGAACTTTTATTTTCTTCAGGTTGTAGTTGGATAACAGTTTGTTATTCCTGCGTACTCAGTGGTTTCTTTAATTTAACAGCCGACCCAACAAGATAGTGATGAGGAATTGGAATACACTGACAATAGTAGCGGCACTGTAGAGATTCCTTGTAAGTTCCAAGACATAAATTCCTATCAATGTTACTCGGACTTAGGTGTGAGTGTTGGATACGGTTAAGTAGCCGACACATGTATGTTCAACCTTTTCTGAGTATTCCCTTGTATTTGGAGGATCCTTGAAGGTTTGTATCCTCTTATTGGACAAGGGTATTTCAAGAAAAAATGAAGGGTGGAACAACATAGATTCTTATTATTTGTTTTTGTATAAATGCATTTGTTGCGTGCGTGTGTATTGTTTAAATGTTTTTAGCAGATACCACTATACTGAAGCCTCGACTTTATGTTTAACACATTCTAGGAAGGACAAATACCTTAAACAATTTGAAGTTGTTAATTTTGTTTGTTTACTTCGCAGAGTTAGTACTCCCTTCCTTCATCTCTTCTCTGTTTTAAAGTATAATTGCATATGTAGTGAGGAGATGTGGAATTTCTCTTTGCTGCTAAGCACTTAGAAGTAAATTTAGCTTGATGTTTGGTATTGTTTTTGGGCGGATTTCTTTTTACCTCTGCATGGAATTCTTACTATGTGCATATTTGTATGTGGTTTGATGACTGGTATTTTGTGCCTGGAATATTTATTTTGTCATACTTGTGAAGCTACTTCCTAAATAGAGAGAGAGAGAGAGAGAGAGCATTATTTTATCACCTTATAGAAGTTAACAAATCAATTTCTTCCGCAGCAGATAAATTGAATGGGGAAATTTCATCTGATTTATCCAACACACGATGTGGGCCAACACCTGAGGTTAGTTCTTTGCTTATTTCTGGCATTACTTTCAAGGCATTGATGTTGGTTTTGCTTGCAAATGAGTGCAAGGTGAAAATGGAAGTATGAATTAATAATGCAATTCAAGAGTTTTATGAAACAGGACAAAAAAATGATTGATATTATTAAATAGGCTTAAAAAAAAGGCTCCCAAACATACCACTTTATCTGAATAACCCTATGCTTTTATTACGCCCAAATAAGAACTTAACCTTTAAAGCCTAAATATGTTACTCTGACTTTTCATTTTTTGTTGAAGTACTTGCGTCTGACCGTCATATGTTTTGCAATGGGTATGAGGATGACACTCGAAGGATCATCTGCCAAAGGATCACCCAATTGGAAATAGCTTTAAATAATTAAACATGCTCATGTCTGATTCATACTTGTAGGCTGTTTCTATCATTCACACTCAAGTCTGAGTAAGATGACCTAAGTAGAACTTAACATAAATCAACCTTTCATTTCAAACAAGGGCTTATTTGGGCACAAATTAAAGGATAAAAGCTTATTTTGGTTCAATAAAAGTATAGGGCTTACTTAAAAAAGTAACATGGTTCGAGGGCATTTTTTAGTATTTTAGCCTGTTAAATGCTGTGTGAGGTTGAGGATGTATGTTTTTTGGCAAAAGATTTGACCATATCTGCGAAAAACTTTTTTCGGCTCTCTCTAGGGGTGCTAACTGAGTTGAGCAGCTTGACAGTAGCTCGAGCTTTACTTGGTCAAAACTCGGTCAGTGCTCGACTCGTTTCGATAAGTTCGGGAGCAGCTCGTTAATATTTTTTTATAATATGTTAGTTTGATGTATTTGTGGATTGTTACTTTGGAGTTTAGATTTTAGAATTGCTTCACACATTATTTTGATCATTTTTTTGTTAAAATGTGTTATATTAAGCTCTATATAGTATTACTAGATTTTACATATATTAAAAAACAAGGTAAAAATTATGGCGAGATTAACGAACAATAAGTTTTTTTTAACGAGCACAAGTCGAGTAAAATTTTATCGAGCTTATCTACTATTGAGTCGAATCGAGCACGAGTTGAACAGTTTTCGAGTCAAGTCGAGCACTGCTCAATTCACAATCGACTTGCTCGGTAAGCACCCCTAGCTCTCTCTCTCTTTCTCTCTGTCCGTCTCTCTCTTCTTACATCTCTCTGGCAAATAAAAACTATGCAATTGTTTATGGTCATCAGCTTGGTACCGGTGGAGTTGGTTATATTTGGTCAATCTTTGAAGAAGGACGTGATGAGGAATGGAGGCATTCGGCTGCACCTATTCCCACAGACAAACTGGCTAAGATAATGCTTGATAATGATGAGGATGAGGAACTGTTAACTCAAGATGGGAATGCACTTGTGGAAGAGATGAAGTCTGATTCTGAAGATGACGATAATGAAGTCTCTAGAGATGACTATGCCTCCTTTGAGAAAGAGGTAATGTGTTCGACTGATTCCAGTGATAGTATGTAGTATAAAGAACTGTTCACAGTTCCCATTCTGGTTTGCAGGTGGAAGCTACCTTTTTAAGGGCTGTTCACGAAAATGTAAAAGTAGACCATGCGGTTTTAGAGATGAATGGACTTCGGTAAGTTTGTTGATTTTAGTTCTCTAAGAAACTCTCTTCATTTTTTTTGGAAGTAACTGTGTTGGGCATGAGTGTTTGATACATCAGTATGAGGATAAGACCTCCAATGATCCTCCAAATGCATAGGAAAAATTAGAGATATCTAACTATATCATGTCAAACACCTAAAACTGGCTGAGTAACTTGTCTCTGCCATTTCTTCAGATTGTCTTATAACATTGCAGCTGTGGAGTGCTGGAGCAATATTTTACTCAATGATGAAGCTGGCTGTAGAATCTTCGCATAGCTCAGCTAGTAAGTGAATTATTAACTTATTCATTATGTTTATTTTCATTTATTTATTACTTTAATTTCTTCTATATATTTGTAGGTGGATTGCACAGAAATACCGTGGAAGTAATCACAACATGGCAGAAACTTTTGAAGTCTTTCCTGCATGATATAGATGAGGAGGTTTGTGTTGTTCTTTTAGCTGAAATTTCCATGTATTTTATTTGGTTACTTTTAGTTATAAGCTGAAGGGAATAATACTTGCTTTGGCTAACAACATGATCTGTTGATAAACTGCTAGATTCATAGTTCCATTGACCAAGGTTCAAACCTTGACAATCTTAATGATTAATCGGATGGGTGATGATGTTCAATTTTACCTATGTTACTTGGATTTGGGTGTGTCGGGTACAAATATGACATTGGTATTTTCTTTCTAAGTTTTCCCATATATCTTAGAAGGATTTTGGAGCGTCATATACCCATACCCATGTCTGAATATGTGTTGGATTGGACACTGGTACTTTAGGCAAAATGAAGAGTTGGAGCAACATAATATTTTTACCATGTCAATATCAGTTCCTATAAATGCACACTTTCCTATTAGAACTTAGATGCCCTTGTCTATTCAACAATTTTGTGCTAAACCTTTTCATGATATTGTCTAACAGATTGAGGTTATCTTGAAATTTGAAGAAATATGCTTGGAATCTGCCAAGGAGTTCTCGCCATTGTTTCCCCAGGTATTTCAATAGA
The DNA here is from genome assembly GCA_019671005.1 of Hibiscus mutabilis. Classification (NCBI taxonomy): domain Eukaryota; kingdom Viridiplantae; phylum Streptophyta; class Magnoliopsida; order Malvales; family Malvaceae; genus Hibiscus; species Hibiscus mutabilis. Next base: position 17,839,873 of record CM033719.1, read on the forward strand.
TATATCTAAGATGTAGTAGGGTCTAAATCTGCAAAGAGAGACATTGGTTAATAAAATCTGACTAGTAAGACTTTCACATTATACGGTTAACCTTTTAATAGAAGATAACTTAAGAAAATATTGCCAAATACACCATGATTTGTCATAAAATCCACTAGTGTTTTTTTGCTGTTGTGTAAATCGCATTTGATTAATGAAAAGAATAGGTGTAGATCTAGGGATGGCAACAGATTGGATATTGCCAATATTTGAAATATTCAAATCATTTGAATTTATATCGTATACTAATCCGTTTATTATCCACATATTACTTTCTGAATCCACATTTGATTTGCAGTATATGTCGGATATTTGAATATGCTAAGTATCTGAATTCATCAAGTCATTTTTTTAAATAAAGGTGTATATATAAAATTAACCAAGAATCAAGTATTAAATAGACATCAAATTTAGATATATGAATCTGTTATATGTATAAGTTAAGTGGAATTAATTACAAATTGGCATATCCAACTTTATCTTAACCAAAACCAAAGTGGATTCCGATATTGGATATTCAAGGGTTTCTATGCAAATCTTTTAATGTAGTAAATTTAGTATCCTAACTCGCAAAAAAATGTTTTTTATACTATTCAGTATTCATTGCCATGGTTGGGTAATTAGCGAAGCAAATCTACCTTTTATTAGAGATGTTTAGGATTGTTTTAATTGGTAGATAATGAACTTTGTAGCAATTTCCCTTTGTTCCTGTATGTATATATGTATGAATTATGAATTATATGAATCTTTGAATCATTGAATTAAATTCCGAGTGAAATCAAAATGTTCTATCTGCAACTTGTTTTCACAGATTTTGCATCTTTTATATGATAAAGAAATCCTACAAGAAGATGCTATTATGAGGTGGGCTAATGAGAAGGAAGGTGCAGATGAATCGGATAAAGTGTTTCTTAAGCGTTCTGAAAAATTTATACAGGTAAAACAATGGAACTATCTTGCTATTTCCTAGTGCATGTGTTATTCGGATTCAGATGGGTGTTGGATACCAGATTATCTGATATGTTTTTGGTTTTTATTTATTTATTGGTTATTATCACATACACAGTCGGTGGAAATTTTTTGTTTCCACATGTGCCTTAATTTTAAGGTTTCAGTTTAGGAGTTTTAGCGTGGAGGTTTAGAATTCAGGGATAGGATTTAGAGTGTAGGTTTAGGGTTTAGGGTAATATGATTAGAGATTTAGGTTTTAACTTACAAACCCTAAATTTTAAACCTAAACACAATTCTATCAACCCCCTTAAATTCAAAACTACCTCACTCAAACCCCTAAACCATAACTAAAGTTCATAAACCCTAAAACTAAGGCGTTTGTGTTGACAAAATTTCCACAGCATTTCCACAAGCGCTTGTGCATGGAATAATTACCCTTTGAAGGATTATATCCTTATATACATGATCATAAAGAAAATGAAGAGTCGGAGTAATGGTTTGTAAGATTGTTTGCATAGCTTCTACGATTAAATTCATCTCATGTTTTTTTATTTGACGTGTCATAATTATGTCTTAAGATGTTATTTATCTTTATGGTTTTTATTGCAGTGGTTGAGGGAGGAAGAGGAAGAAGATTCAGACAGCTAAGGTGGTTATCTCATATTTTATACTTTGTTATAGTAATTTAGAGAAAAGTTGTCTACTCATATTGTGTTCACATTTTTTTTGTGTTTAAAGTTTTATAAGTTTATATAAATATAAATCTTAGTATTCTTTTAAGAATAATGATAAATTTAACCCTCAATGGTTATATGTTTGTCAATTTTGCCCTTGTACATATTTTTTTTGCTAAATTCGATTAGCATTTTTAGTCAATTTGGTTGGACTTTAACGGAAATGATGAATAGGTTGTAAAATTTTTATGACACTGGTGTGACAATCTATGCAGTAATCCACGTGTATTTTATCATTGACATGACATTATTTTTTGTTAATGTAATAGTTTGTATCACCTAACATTCTTTTGTAATAAATTAATTTTCAAAAATACATATATATATATTTTACTTTAAAATTATTTGACGATTTGACAACATATTAGTTTTGTGAAAAAAATATAATGGCAATAATTATTTCCATCAAAATCACGCTAATGTAAACCTTAAACTAAGTTCTTAACCTATAAAACTAAAAAGTTTGTTTAAATTAAAGTTTACGCGGTCTGTGTATCAATTTTTTTCCTTTAAGAATTTAGATTTTAGTTTGAAAATATGCATGATTGTGTAATTTTTTTTATTACTGACATTGTATCAGACATTCACCCTTTAAATAAAGGTACTTTAGATGCTATTTGCAGGTTTGAGTAACGAAATTCGAGTATGTAGATTTGTAGCTCGAAACTCAGAATATTAGAAAGTGTTTTGCGATTTAAACAACATTTTAAATCGGACCAATTTGAAGTATTTTGAGGATAACTCAAACTACATGTCTCGCATAGAGATTTTTTTATATAGAATTGGAAAGCTTACTTAAAGGCCAACTAAAGTTATGAAGATCCAAAGGGAAAATAGTCAAATTCACATATGAAAGTTTGTACTGTCCTGTCCTTGTCCTCCATTATTTGCGACTAATTGGTACCAAAACCTTTATCTTTCTCTTTCTTTTCTTCTTTTCGATTTGATTTCTCTCTGAAACTTTCTCAAAACTGACAAAAATCGAATTAAAATTTTGACTTATTTTGATTTGAGTCACTCCTGAAAAAAAATTCAAACAATAATCTAGAAGAGGGGAATGACGTTTTAGTTTAGATCGTTTATTTTACTCGAAACATACTACGAAAAATAAATTCTGTAAATTGAACTACATTATCTTGGAAAAAACTTTCAGAAACCATTTTACAGTGTTTATTCAACTATTGTTTTCGTTTTTGGTATCAAAAATTTCAGAAATTATTTATTATAAATTCTAAATAGAATCAATAGTATTATTCATTATAATAATTTTAATATTATTGTTTTTAAAATATTATAATAATTTGATTAGTATTATTTATGATAAAAATAATATTAACTTATATTTACCGATGTAAGTTCATTATTTTCCCCTCAAATTTTCATATTCGACATTTCAAACACTTAAAAGAAAAAGAAATTATTAAATTATTTACGTCGGTGTAAGTTAGGTCATTTTCACTCAACCTATATAAAACAGTGTAAATAGATCGAAAATATATAGTGAACGTATTGAAAAAATGATTTACTAAAAAGTAGGATAAATCATTTTACGTAGATTAGCTGTTGTTTCGTTAACTTATATTTAATTTTACATCGACCAATTTTTTTTTTTTGGTGAAATATGGCATGGGTGGAGCCACCTATTAATATGGGTGGTCAGATACGGGACCGTCTCGGAAATTTTCGGGGCCTTGAGCAAATGCTAAAATTGGACCCTTATATAACGAAAGTATATCTCATTACAAATAGAAATTCTCTACCCATATTTTAGCCCCAACAGTAAAAAATAAGTTATAGTTTAAGGTTATGATTTAGGATTAGGGTTTAAGGTATTGGGTGCATAGTTTAGGATTTAGTATTTAAACGTTAGGGTTAAGGCTTAGAATTTAGTTTTTTAATGTTAGGCATAGAAATGAGCACCGGAAAGGGACAAAGAAATTTTATTCATCTCATTACTTTGAACAATTAATTTAATATTTCAAACACATTATTTTTATTATTAGATTAATTAATTAATTAATTTAGGAAAGGGAATTAATTTTTTACCATTAAATTAATATATTTATTTGATAAATTAAAAAATATGGATAATAAAATTTTAGTGGCCCTAGACTAATTGGGGCCCTAAGATGGGTGGGAGCCCTGAGCGGTCGCTCAGGGTGCTCTCCCTTATAGCCGGCCCTGGTCAGATAACACCTAAAAAATTTTTGGGATAATTTTTTATTTAATTTATATAAAAAAATTTAAAATAAATAAATGACACACATTTATAAATAATTGACACCTCTCATATATAATTCAAGAAAAATGACACTCCATAAATAAATTTCTGGCTCTACCCCTAAGTACTAGTTGTTGATATCCTCATGTAGTAGATGATGATTGCGTTGATAACTTATGTGTTGTCCCTTTTACTTAGCTTTTATATGTGTTTAAACCCACATAGTTGCATTTAAGAGTAGTTTGAATGTAGTTAGGGAATTAATGGTGTATGCGCTTAATTGTATATATATTTTGATAATTTTAATAGGGAAGGTAGTTGGTTCTAGTGGTGCTTGTGCAAGAAGTAATCAAGGCAGTGGAACGCTGGGACAGTGGAGCAGATCCCTCTCGTGATGAACCAATAAAGCAGGAGAGTTGGAGATGAATTTGGACTTTCGACAATTCATCACACGTGGACTTCTATTCGATATGGACTTCATTGGATACACACGAAAAGCAAGATCCCCATTAAGAGGTTTCGTGTGCTTTAGGATTCCTTAACCCTAACATATCCGCCTATATAAAGATAACTTGGGCAACACACAAAGGGAGCTTGATCGTATACAACAACCCTTAGTCTTCAACTAATGGTGAACCACTGTAGTCAAGGGTCTAGAGGAGTCTCCACATGACGAGAGCCATCGAGAGAGGCTTGAGGGGTGAGGAGCACTGCAGCACAATTAGAAGGCTTAGAGGAGACATTGAAGACGCTTGATCTTTCTTTCTCTTTTCTTGATAAACTACAATGATTTTAATTGCTTTTATTATGGATGTTATTCGCTCAAACATGAGCTAAATACTTTTGTTGGGTTTATTATTTTAGAATTTTATGTTTTAGTTCTTATTCAATATTATATCACCTTTTTCTTTATATATTTTGTTTCTTGTTTTTCATGCATAATTATTGTAAGAGCTATCGAGAGAGACCTTTTAATTATTGATCTGTGGCTTAATATCAAGAGAATTAAGTTAGACAAACATGAACAATGGAGCTTAAGCTTTTAACTTAGGTTCTTATAACACCCTCAACCCGGATGTTACATTTGGGCATTAAGCCCAACCTGTTACCATAAAATTCCTCAACTTGGTTTAGCCCAAATAAAATACTTTCTGAAAATATTTAAAGCCAACAATTGAAAAGTATATATAAATGATTAAAATGTTACAAATGAGCTCCCATTTAATTTAAAATATTTGAACATTTTATTTGATTAATACAATTTTAAAAATCAAGATTAAGACTCCATCTCGTAATGCCCTATGAATACACAACCTACTAAATACAAGTATCGTACTCTTAAAACCATCACGTGCTGGAATCCCATACTAATAGTGCTCCTCGATCCCACGATCAACCTACGCACAAAAACAATGATTCTGAGTGCTGAGCTTACAAAGCTCAGTGGTACACATCTACTCTACTGTACTTCATGCTAATCATAAACATAAGCATGCAAGCTAGTACGAGCAATAAGGAGAGATAAATAAACACGTGGCGCTACCACCAGTTGCCTAAACACATGCTTTCATCATAGCAATCACCATCTGTGGCACACAAGGCCAACCATACTCGGGATCTCACCAGATCATTTGAGCGAAACCACACAAAGTCATACCATAAACCTAGAGTGAAGCTCACGTCCACTAAGCATTAGAATCATACACTCTATGGGGTGAGGCTCGCGACCACTAAGCATCGAGATTATACATTCATGAATCTTTAACCATGGTGTTGCAACATACTTTTTCTCACACTGGGTATCCGAACCCCAATAATCAAAGGTGACTCAACCATCTAGGTGTTCATATCAACACATATCAATGACACATCTACCACACATCACACAATCCACCAAGGATCCCTACTGTTGCTATTACCATCGAGTCACCCAACGTTTACCAAGTTATTAATTATTATAGAAGTGTACATTAGTCATCCCCATTAATTATCTCTATTGATCCATATTATTTCATTAACATACCTCGTCAATTTCCATCTTTTTGTTAGCGTTATAGATTATTCTGTTTAGTGGGTATTGGTACTTCAACACGATTATCAATATAGTGCCCTTTGGTATTAGTACTCACACGTGTATTGATACAGATATTGCTTACTTCAAATCCTAGATTTCCTTCAAGTATCGATACAGGTCGACCCGTATCGATACGACCCCTAATCGCATACCAATACAGCCAAATCTTGTACCGATACTAAGGGTGTTCATGGTAGGTTAACCGTACCGTTTAGCCTAAACGGTCGGTTAACCGTTATAGCGGTTATTGAATTTTGCTAACTGTAACCTAACCATTAAGAAACGGTTAACTGTTAAGACACGGTTAACTGACGATTCGATTGTAGGTTAAACTGTAGCCTATTACAATTTTCCCCACATGTTCACTATTTTTTAGAGAATAATATAATTATATTTTCTATAAATATTATATTAAAATATTCATAAAAATACTTAAATAAATATATTCTAATCACTTACGCCATAATTAAAAAAATCCTTACATACTATAAAGTTTCAACACAAGACAAAACACACAAGCTTCATAATATTTTAAAGTTTAAAAAGTTTGCAGCACATAACAATAACATTGTAGCAATACACCATCAAATTTTAAGACATAAAAACCACCATCAAAGTTTTAAAGACAAACCTTTAACTAACATATAATAATCATAAGGTAAATGAAACCTTCACTTTAGAAATAGGGTTTAGAATTAAAAAAAGGGGCGTGTATATTTGTATCTGTGAGTTGAGTTTTTTAAAAATTATTTTATATTTTAAATATATATATATATAATTTAATAACGGTTAACCTATAGTCAAAATTTGTAACCGTAACCATTAACCATCATTTTTAACGGTTCGATTAACCGAAACTGTTTACTTTTAGCTGTTCGGTTAATTAACTAGTAAAATGTAACGGTTATACCGATTAACTGTTATGGTTAATGATTACGGTTAATTATGCACACCCCTAGCCGATACCCTATTCACGGGTTCGTACCATTTCCTCGAATTGTGATATTACAATGCTTATTCGATCCCTAAAGCTTATGAAAGTCATTAGGGTTGGTTTACTAACGCATTAAATCAATTAATATTAATTACCAGATTTATAACTATTTATTTGAATATTACCATTATTTATCCCTTACACACAATTTCCATCGAATACATCAATATCCATACTCTAGCACCCAATCAACACAACACACAATTCAACAGTCATCACATAGATATACGAATGTCCTAACAACCCTACACGATCTCCAAAGTCTATATGAGTCAAATCATATTCACAGCATCATCATGCCTCACATAGTATCAATCTCATACTACCAGTCTCCAAACATACATATTCATCATCTACTTAATTTGCAGATACTAACACGCAAAGCAATCACATTTATGATGCTCATGAAGCAATAAGAGTTCGAGGTGTACTAACCTTAAGCGATTGTTGATAAATCCTTACTCGAGCTCCTCAAAGGTTCCTCTTGATCTGGTATTCGAGCCCTGGACAATCCTCATAATTATATGAATACCACAATATTAGCTAACCTCATTTGTAAACCCCTCGACCCGGCCTAGTCGCAAGACCGAATCGAGCGAGCTACATTAGGTTTTCTGAGGTAAATCGTGAAGAAGAAACTCGAAATGCGTCTATTTTTTATCTTATCTAGACGCAAATTATTATCCTAGGTGTTCATACTGATCGCAGGTGAAAACCCAACTCAATCAGGCATCGAAGTGACATCCAATTGGGTACAATTGCAATTTATGGATCAAATTGCAATTCCAGAAAACTACAAGGACTTAACCCCTTTTTATGGTACCAACCTTTAATTAGCCCGGTTTCATGCATACGTCTCGAAACTCAGTTCAAAACAATCATTCATACTCATTCAATTGCATCCACAATATTCAGGGAATGAAACGTAAGAAAATAGAATTTTAGAACATCTAAATAACTGAAATAATTGCTAGCCGTATCGGTACACTAAGGGGGTGTATCGTTACATTTTGCCTGATTAAAAATCTCCAATTCCAGTAGCTCATAACCGTATAGATACACTTGCGCGTACCGATATGCCTTGCCCAAAATTGTCATCCTGTATCGAAATAATCCCTCACATACCGAAATGCTGGCCACATTTGACCTAAGCCCATATCGAAATGCTAGCCCACGTACCGAAATGCTAAACTTGAAATGGCTTATCCGTACTAGTACAGAGACAAACGTACCGATATGCCTGGACCTGAAATGTCCTCTTTTGCTGGTTTAACATGCTTTCAAAGATACCAACACCCTAACATGCTTCTAACATGTATCCAACACATTCAAGGATCAAACCTCAGCAAGACAACACAGATTCATCAACAATTCATGGCATCTTGCATCAAATATAAAACTAGAGGCATGCTTCCTAGAAACCAAGCCAAGCAAAGCACAAATCTCAAAACCAATGCAACCAACAATCCAAAATGACCGATTACAAACTAAAAATAGAAAAACAACATTGCTCAAACATGGAGTTTAACAAATCATCTCCCAAAACATCAACGAAAACCACATTGCCCTTATTACTTATAGTCTAATTCGAAACATACTTTTAGTACCAAGTCTTTAGCGATCCCTTGCTTCCTCGCTGCCTTCAAATCTTTAATTCTCTACATTGATGAACAAAGAGAGCGTAAGCACACTAGGCTTAGTGAGAAGTGCTCAAAACAAAATACCATCAATGCATTTAAAATCATTTCCCAACAACACATTGAAATCTCATTTCAATCATTCTTTTAGACATCACTTAAAACAACATTTGAAACACCATGCCTTGAAAACCATGTACTTAACACTTTCAAAAACCAGCATATTACCATATGCAACATGTATCATCAACCACCAGGAAATTCCATTGCTAAACATCAATTTAAGCCTTCTCATGCATAACAAACCATATGCAAAGCTTAAAGAGTAAACATGTATAAATCACATTATACAACATAAACCAATACATGACACCTCAACAATTATATTGGCTTACAAGTGATCATAACCAAGTTCCATTACCAAAATAGTTCATCAGATACACGGATTCAAACAAGTGTCCTCTCAACACTTCAAGCCATCTCAACCTGAATAGCGATACAATCACAATCGCGGTACATTATCAACCGGGTACAATTACAACTCACGGGGACACCAGCCCTAATCATCGGTTAGATGCTTAACCCACTAACGGGAGTTTACGGTACTATATAACCCCTCGACCGTTAGGGTACTTGTATGGAGTACTTGGTACATCGTATAAAACCCCTCGACATCCAAGGTGACATTTTATAGTGCACTATCAATCTTATGGCCGACCAACTACATCCGATAACATTTTAAACCACATCACTTTCCAATATAATTCACAATTAACCATGTACTTCACTGTTTTTTATATGTATTAAACCAAATCATTTCCAAAGCAACAAACCATGCTTTACAACAAGTATTTCCACATACTTACAAGGATCACTTACCATGTGCATCATTCAACAATTCATAATAAAACAATATTAAACATACTTTAAAACATGCTTAAACAATAGGTTCCGTATAATTCAAAACAGGTGCATAGACCATTTCATAAAAGCACAACCGAGAGAGAAAACCACTTTATACTTACTTTCGAGTTTAAACCAGTGTTTCAAGCTAAGTTTAAACACCCATAAACCACATTTAAATCATTTCAAAGTTGAAATCCATATTATCACTCACCGATACGTGAAACCTTAATTCGCCGACGCGAATTCAAGTGTCTGAAGCCTCCAAAGCTTCATCGATAGCTTCCGGACCAGCCTCCCCTATTTTAGCCACATAACAACAGAGGATTAAAGCAACTCAATGCATTCCAACACTGCAACAACGTTCCTTCCAAACCTCAACAATTCTTTCACAATAATTCAACCACAACAACTGAAATCATCATCTAACTATTTCCAAACGCAACCCAGCCACAAACTATTAATCTAACACTTCCATTAATATCAATCAACACTCAAAATAGGCTTACATCATCCTTATATCTTCAGCAACTAATCAGCCAACACAACACCTCACAAACACAAATCTAACAACCTAAATAATTAGGGATTTATGGAGTTTCAGGATTCCAATGTTAAAAACAACTTATCAACATTAAAAAACATCCAATACATGTTTAAAATAAATCCTCAACACTGAAAAATAGATCCAATATGGATCTTCTTCAATTTCATCAAATAAACCCAATTAAATCAATTAATCATCATGAAAACATAAAATCAGATTATAAATCATAAATCAAGGATCAAATACTTGGGAATATCAATAAACAACCATTCAATAGAGGAGAAAAACAAACTTTACCTCAATTGTGTGATCTTCCCTCAATTGATTGATTAAAGCTTGAAAAACACAAGATTTCAATGAGATTTTGTAAATCTAAGATGAAGAATCATTTATAAATCAAGAGTTCAAGAAAATAGATCTCTCACCTCTGAAATTTGATGAAAAGAAGAGTGTTTGACAGAGTAGAAGTGAATAGAAAAGCTGAGAGAAAAATTTACGTCAAATCTTTATAAAATCAATAACTATCTTTTACTATTAAAACCCTTTTTTATTAATTAATAAAACACATGTTAAAAATCCATAATTGAGGGAAGAAACCACCAGCCAAAGTTTGGTAAAATAGCTCCTTAAGGACTCTAAGAATTTGACCCTTTTACAAACTAGTCACCATTTAAAACAGTTTTAAAATTTTATATTTTGGTCACCATCCAAAATGTCACTCTTCCAATTCCAATTTTCTCATATTGATTTCACCAATATTATATATATATTGAATAATAATTTTCAACCATTTTCCCGTATTTTTAACTTACTCAAAAATACATTTATTCTCGAATCTGACTCAAATCCCTAACCTGGTCCACCAGACCGTCTAACTAACCCTTAAACCGCTAGGCCCAAAACCGGGGCATTACAACTCTCCCCCACTTAAGAAATTTCATCCTCAAAATTTACCTAGAGGAAACATATGCGGAAATTGTTTCAACATATTCGATTTGTTTTCCCGCGTGGCCTCTTCAACACCGCGGTGTCTCCACAACACCTTAACAAGCTCAACCGTCTTGCCACGCAGAACCTTACTGTTGGTGTCAAGGATCTCCACCGTTTCCTCATCATAAGATAAATCCGGCCTCAGCTCAATATCCTCTACTGGCATAACATGCGATGGATCCGACCGATACTTCCGCAACATCGACACGTGAAACACATCATGAATCCTCTCCAACTTAGGAGGTAACCTCAAACGATAAGCAACTGGACCCACACGCTCAACAATCTCATATGGTCCAATAAACCTCATGCTAAGCTTTTCTTTCCGCCTAAAACGCATCACCTTCTTCCAAGGTGACACTTTCAAAAATATCCGATCACCAACAACATATTCTATATCCTCACGCTTCAAATCTGCGTAGGATTTCTGACGATCCGAAGCCGCTCTCAAGCACTCACATATCAGCTTCACTTTTTCATTGGTGTCTTTCAACACACCAAGCATCGAAACGTATTTTTTCCCAACCTCATCCCAACACAACGGCGTACGACACTTCCTACCATACAAAGCCTCGTACGGTGCCATCTGTATACTAGCCTGATAACTGTTATTATAAGAAAACTCTACCAAAGACAACTGTTTTTCCCATGTTTCTTGGAACTCAATGATACAAAACCTCAACATATCCTCCAAGACCTGAATCACACGCTCCGACTGACCATCCGTCTGAGGATGATATGAAGTACTGAAATCCAGCCGTGTTCCTAGAGCACGATGCAAACACTCCCAAAACTTTGCTGCAAAGCGTGGATATCTATTCGAAACTATGGATTTGGGAACCCCGTGTAAACGCGCAATCTCAGAAATGTACAGATTGACCAACTATCCAAGGTATACGTTGTATGCACTGGCACAAAATGCGCATACTTCGTAAACTGATCAACAATCAACCAAATAGAATCTTTTTTGGTCGGTGTCAAAGGCAACCCAGACACAAAATCCATGGTGATTCTTTCCCATTTCCATTCCGTTATCCTCAACGGTTGTAACAACCCGGAAGGAAACTGGTGCTCAGCCTTTACTGGTTAACATAAAGCGTCGAACAACAAAATCAGCTACATCCTTCTTCAAACCAACCCAATAGTACCCTTCCTTCAAATCTCGATACATCTTATTACTATCGGGATGCATAGCAAAAGGACTAGCATGCGCTTTGGTCAAAATGGTACGCCTCAACTCTTCATCATCAGGCACCACAATCTGCCCTTTATAAGACAACACCCCACCATCATTGAAATGAAAATTCGTAGGACTTTCATCCATGATATCATTCACACGCGGTACCAAACTCTCATCATGCGGTTGTTTCTTTTTAATCAACTGTGACAAGGACGGTTTCACTTGTAACTCAGCTAACAACCCTCTATCATGAGTCACACTCAACTTAGCAAACATAGCCCTTAACTCAACAATAACTTTTCTACTCAAAGCATCAACCACCACGTTAGCTTTACCCGGATGATACTCGATGGTCAGATCATAAACTTTAAGCAACTTCAACCATCTTCATTGCCTAAGATTTAACTCATTCTGCGACATCATATACTTCAAACTCTTATGATCCCTATAAACTACACATTTTTCACCATAAAGGTAATGCCTCCAGATTTTCAAAGCAAAAACAACTGTGGCGAGTTCAAGGTCATGAGTAGGGTAATTACGCTTATATACCTTCAACTGTCTAGAAGCATAGGCAACTACCCTACCCTAATGCATCAGCACGCAACCAAGTCTAACATAGGACGCATCACTATAGACAACGAACTCTTTCCCTGATTCTGGTTGAATCAAGACCGGAGCTCGTGTCAAAGCTTCCTTCAACCTTTCAAAAGCCCCATGCCTATCCTCTGTCCACTCAAAACGAACGTTCTTTTGTAACAACTTGGTCAAAGGAGCAGCTATACTGGAAAACACATAAAAAACCTACGGTAATAACCGGACAACCTTAGGAAACTCCGAACCTTTGACACAGATTTAGGCACTTTCTAACTCATCACGGCCTTAATTTTGTACAGATCAACACGAATCCCCTCGGCTGACACCACATGCCCAAGGAAAACAACCTCCCTAAGCTGGAACTCACACTTGCTTAACTTAGCATAAAGTTGGTTAGCCAACAATGTCTGAAGTACAATCCGCAAATGCCTATCATGATCCTCCTTGGTACGAGAGTACACAAGAATATCATCGATAAACACAACCACAAACTGATCCAAAAACTCGTAGAACACCCGATTCATCATGTCTATGAAAGCAGCCGATGCATTGGTCAAACCAAACGGCATCACCAAAAGCTCATAATGCCCGTACCTCATACGAAAAGCTGTCTTGGGCACATCCACATCTTTCACCTTCAACTGATCAAACAGACCATCAATTCGCGCCAAAAGATACTTATTTTTTATCGTCAACTTATTCAGTTGCCGATAATTTATACACATCTATAACATACCATCATTTTTTTCACAAACAACACCGGTGTACCCCATGATGAAATACTTGGTCTAATAAACCCTCGATCAAGGAAATCCTGCAGTTTTGTTTTCAACTCCTTTGGGGCCATACAATACGGAGCAATTGACATTGGTGCCGTATCCGCATAAGTCTCAATGCCAAACTCTACCTCACGATCAGGTGGCAACCCCGGTAACTCTTCCTAAAAATACCCAAAAACTTACATACCATACGAATATCTTACACCCTCAACTCCTTCGAACCATGATTCATAACATAGGCTAAGAAAGCCTGACATCTAGAATCTATCATTCGTCTTGCTTCTAAAACAGAAATAACATTAGACAAGAACTTAGCGTTCCCACCTATAACTACCACCTCGAAATCATCAGACAACTTCAAGGATATCCGTTTGGTCTAAAATCTACCACAGCCATATACTTGGTCAACCAATCCATTCCCAGAATAACATCAAAACCGTGGAATGGCAACTCCATCAAATCTACGACAAACACATGACCCTAAACCATCAGCGAACATCTATGATAAAACTTTTTAACCATGACTGTCTCACTAAGAGAATTGGTCACTCTAACACCCACATTAAGAATTTTAACAGGTATATCAAGCAACTGTACATGCCCACTCAAGATATATGAATGGGTAGAACCAAAATCAACCAATGAATACAACGACAAAGACTGTAAAGTAAATGTACTTACAACCACATCAGAATTATTGCGAGCCTCACGGTGCGTATACGATCTAGCTGGTCTACCTCCCTCAGGCTGGATAGCAACCGTATGAGCCACAGTCCCCTGTCCATCATCCCTGCGCTGAAACTGGCCATGGCTTCTCTGCGGAGTAACAACAGGTGCAACACCCTGCCCATTTCCAGCTAACAAAGGACAATTACGCTTCAGATGGTCGCCATACCCACAACTCCAACAAGCATTAGCCACAACAGCCATAGGTACCTGACCCTCTCTGGCCAAACGTGGGCAATCTCGCCTTAGATGATCACATGATCTGCAAGCCCAACAGGTATTATACGGAGCTCTAACCTAGGTACCCTGCCCATGTGCTCCACGCCCAACAGCACCTCCACCACGTCTGTGATCAGGGCGATACTTCATGTCACGGTGTCTCTTGGCCTGACCACCTCCAAAGATAAATCTGTCGCTCTTTTACCAGAGCTACAACCTCAAGACCCAGAAGCTAAACCAAGGTTCTACTCGATATCTTTGGCTCGCGTAACCAATACATCAAAATTTATATAATCAGCAGCAAGCATGTACGTCTTAACCTCCTACACCAGCCCATAGCAAAAATGATTACATCACCGTCGCTCGTCAGGAACCAACTCAGGCGCATACCGGCTCAACCTCACAAATTGTACCTCATACTCAGAAATTGACATACCACCCTGCACTAGAGCCATAAATTCTCTCTTTATTTCGTCTAGATACCAGACCCCATGTATATTTTTCAAAATACAACACAAAAGAACTCTCAGGATATATCCTCAGGTTCTATTCCAGCTGTCACGGTAGTCCGCCAGCTATAGACATCTCCCTACAACAAGGACACAACCAAACCCAACTTACGGGCATCCGTACAACCCATCTGACCCAATATCCTTTATGTACTATCCAACTAATCCTTAGAAGCCTCTGGTGCTAGACCATGGAACTCAACTCTGCCAGACTGCGAAGACTCTCTCACGGTAAACCCGTTTGCCCAAACACTGGTGCCGACACATGAACACCCACAATTGCTGCCTAAAAATACCATTCATGGCCTGAATCAACAACGTTATGTCACTCATCCTTGGCCCAGCTGGCACAAGTGGTACTTGCTTCACTTTCACAGGTGGATTAGGTAGAGGTGGCGACAACCCTTCAGGAGGTATGACATCCTCCTCATTTTCCTGCCTAACGGCAGCAGAAATCGTACTAGATCACAACTTTCTCGTCGGTCCCATCGTGCTAAAAATATATCTATAGCATGATATTTTACCAAAACAAAACAATCAGGCCAGCTTAAAGCAATGATCCAAGACTTCCATTTCAAAACCAAAACATTTTAGACTATAATAATAAGGCAATGGGTTTCCCAAACTCCCCTAATTATCGTAAACTGGCTCTGATACCACCAAATGTAACCCCATCGACCCAGCCTAGTCGCAAGACCGAACCGAGCGAGCTACATTAGGTTTACCGAGGTAAATTATGAAGAAAAAACTCGAAACGCATCTATTTTTTATCTTATCTAGATGCAAATTATTATCCTAGGAGTTCATACTGATCGTAAGTGAAAACCCAACTCAATCGGGCATCGAAGTGACATCTAATTGGGTACAATTGTAATTTATGAACCAAATTGCAATTCCAGAAAACTACAAGGACTTAACCCCTTTTATGTTACCAATCTTTAATTAGTCTGGTTTCATGCATACGTCTCAAAACTCAGTTCAAAACGATCATCCATACTCATTCAATTGCATCCACAATATTCAAGGACTGAAATATAAGAAAATAGAATTTTAGAACATCCAAATAATTAAAATAACTGCTAGCCGTATCGGTACAATAAGGGGGTGTATCGATAAGCTTTGCCTGATTAAAAATCCCCAATTCTAGTAACTCATAACTGTATCGATATGCTTACGCGTACTGATATACCTTACCCAAAAATGTTATCTCGTATCAAAACGATCCCTCGCGTACCGAAACGATGGCCACATTTGGCCTAAACCAATATCAAAATGCTAGCCCGCGTATCGAAACACTAAACCTGAAATGGCTTATCCGTACTGGTACGGAGACACGCGTACCAATATGCCTGGACCTGAAATGTCTTCTTTTGTTGGTTTAACATGCTTTCGAAGATACCAAAACACCCTAACAAGCTTCTAACATGTATCCAACACACTCAAGGGTCAAATCACAAACAACACAAATTCATCAACAATTCATGGCATCTCGCATCAAATATAAAACTAGAGGCATGCTTCCTAGAAACCAAGTCAAGCAAAGCACAAATCTCAAAACCAATGCAACCAACAATCCAAAATGACCGATTACAAACCAAAAACAATAAAACAACATTGCTCAAACAGGGAGTTTAACAAATCATCTCCTAAAACATCAACGAAAACCCCATTGCCCTTATTACTTATAGTCTAATTCGAAACATACTTTTAGTACCAATTCTTTAGCGATCCCTTTCTTCCTCGTTGCCTTCAAATCTTTAATTCTCTGCATTGATGGACAAAGAGAGCGTAAGTACACTAGGCTTAGTGAGGAGTGCTTAAAACAAAACACCATCAATGTATTTAAAACCATTTCCCAACAACACATTGAAATCTCATTTCAATTATTCTTTTAGACATCACTTAAAACAACATTTGAAACATCATGCCTTGAAAAACATGCACTTAACACTTTCAAAAACCAGCATATTACCATATGCAACATGTATCATTAACCATCAGCAAATTCCATTGCTAAACCTCAATTTAAGCCTTCCCATGCATAACAAACCATATACAAAGCTTAAAGAGTAAACATGTATAAATCATATTATACAATATAAACCATTATATGACACCTCAACAATTATATTGGTTTACAAGTGATCATCACCAAGTTCCTTTACCAAAATAGTTCATCAGATACACGGATTCAAACAAGTGTCCTCTCAACACTTCAAGACATCTCAACCGGAATAGTGATACAATCACAATCGCGGTACATTATCAACCAGGTACAATTACAACTTACGGGGAACACCAACCCTAGTCATCGGTTAGATGTTTAATCCATTAACGGGAGTTTACGGTACCATATAACCTCTCGACCGTTAGGGTACTTGAATGAAGTATTTAGTACACCATATAAAACCCCTCAACATCCAAGTAGACTTTTTATAGTGCACTATCAATCCTATGGCCGGCCAACTATATCTGATAACATTTTAAACCACATCACTTGTCAATATAATTCACAATTAACCATGTACGTCACTATTTTTATATGCATTAAACCAAATCATTTCCAAAGTAACAAACCATGCTTTACAACAAGTATTTCCGCATACTTACAAGGATCACTTACCATGTGCATCATTCAACAATTCATAATCAAAACAGTATTAAACATACTTTAAAACATGCTTAAACAGTAGGTACCATGTAATTCAAAATAAGTGCATAAACTATTTTATAAAAGCACTACCGAGAGAGAAAACCACTTTATACTTACTTCCGAGTTTAAACCAGCATTTCAAACTAAGTTTAAACTCTCATAAACCACCTTTAAATCATTTCAAAGTTGAAATCCATGTTCTCACCCACTGATAAGCGAAACCTCAATTCACCGACGCGAATTCAAGCGTCCGAAGCCTCCAAATCTTCACCGATAGCTTTCGGATTAGCCTCCCCTGTTTTAACCACATAAAACAGAAGATTAATGCATCTCAATGCATTCAAACACTGCAACGTTTCTTCCAAACCTCAACAATTCTTTCACAACAACTTAACAATAACAACCAAAATCATCATCTAACTCTTTCCAAAAGCAACCCAGCCACAAACTATCAATCTAACACTTCCATTAGGGGTGTTCAAAAATACCCGGCCCGAACTACCTGACCCGTATACTCGCTTACCCGATTAAAATTTACTGGGTAATTTTTAAAAAAATACCTGAATTTTCGGGTCTGGTACCCGACCCGCTAATTTTTCGAGTATCCGGGTCCGGCCCTGGTCACAAAATACTCTTTAGTCGGGTACCCGACTACCCGGTACCTGATTTAAGTTTTTTTTTTTATATATATTTTTTTATTGTTTTAGTAAAACACAGCGTTTTGATTTTTTAAGATAACATGATTTCACTCTCTCCCTCAGACCCTCATGATCCCCAAACCAAAATCGACCCAAATCCCTAATTCCTTCAAAATTCAAATCGTCTCTCACTCTGTCATTCCAGTCTCCACCGACGATACTCTGCAGCGACGTTGCCCTTCTCTCCGTCAACACTCTTTGCCCAAAGGTTAGTCCATTTCTATCTCTCTATCTAGTTCAACTTCATTCCTATTTGTTTCTATCTCTGTCAAAATTTTAATTTTTGTTGTATTTGTTGACTGTTGTCGTAAATAAATCGATTTGGTTGAAAATATATGGGTTAGCCAATTGGTATTAGTGGGATTGGATTCCTCAAAACCTAAAGTTGTTTCGATTTTTAGTAAAATTATCCATCAGTGGTTAAAGTGTCATTATTCCTTGGATTATTTTTGAGTTTGAATACGACTTGTGAAAGTAAACAAAGTTGAAATTATATGATTTTCAACAAATAGAAAATTGACACCAATTTAATAGATGAGATAACTAAAAACACTATTTAGAAATTTTCCCTCATTATATTTATTAGGCTTTTTTTACCAACTTGGTCTTCCATTTATAGTTAGGATTTAAGGGAAGTTCCTACTATCCTATCTACTTGGAGGAAGATTAAAACTGCAACAGAAATAATTGTTATTATTTGTAACATTACATTACCTCCAGGCTCCAACTGCCTTAATGTTTCGAGCAAAGTAGATCTTTCTTCACAAAGAACTTTAAGTTGTCCTTGTATCTCTGAAAACTCCGAGAGCATAATCTGCTCACAACAGAAATTTCATTTTCAGCAGAATTTTATATGTAAAACAGAGTTTTTTAGGTGCAGATTTTTTAATTTGTTTTCCAGATTATGTCGATGACTGCGGAAAATAGTGATGATTTAATGAGGCTATCTTCCTCCGATGAGTCACCTAAGGACCCTAAAGAGGTGACAAAGACTCCAACAATTTAAAAAACAAAAGGAAAGGGAAAAGAGCTGTTGAAGCTACACGTGAAAGAGGTAACGAAAAAAAATCTGCTGTTTGGGATCATTTTAAAGAAGTTGAGGGTGATAAATATCATGCTGAATGTATTTATTGTTCTCAAAAGATATCTTGTGCGTCTAGTAATGGAACTAATGCCATGAAGCGGCACACTAGTCGGTGTAAGAAAGCCCCTTTTAATGTAGATACAAAACAAACAATCTTAGATTTTGAGTCTAAGACAAAGTGCAATGCTGATGGGACTATTGAAACTGTTAGTGTTCCTAGATTATGGCATTTTGATCAAAGATGAGATTAGAAAAGCACTTGCTAGGATGGTGATTGTTGATGAGTTGCCATTTAATTTTGTTGAATGTGAAAGATTTCGTCATTTCTGCAAGATTGCAGTTCCTAGTTTTGTTATTCTCTCACGTGCTACTATTACTAGAGATTGTTATGCTCTGTTCATTGAAAAAAGAAAGAAGTTGAAGAATTATTTCAGTAATTTATCTTCTAGGGTATGTCTTACTACAGATATATGGACATCTGGTCAAAATTTGTCATATATGTGTCTTACTGTCTATTTCATTGATGCTGATTGGAAATTGCATAAAATGATCATAAACTTTTGTCTAATTGCTGGTCATTCTGGGGAACTTATTCGTAGGGCTATTGAAAAGTGTTTAGTAGAATGGGGTCTTAATAGAATAATGACTATAACTGTTGATAATGCTAGTTCTAATGATCTAGCGATCAAGTATTTGAAGCAAATCTTTAACTTGTGGGATGGTAATGTGTTGAATGTTGAATTTTTGCGTATGAGATGTCCTGCACATATTTTGAATTTGGTTGTTAAAGATGGGCTGAAAGATGTTGATGTCTCTATTATAAGAGTCTGTGTTGCTGTGAAATATGTGAGATCTTCCCCTGCAAGGCTTCAAAAGTTTAAAGCTTGTATTGAAGAGGAGAAAATAAATTCTAAATCTCTTGTTTGGTTGGACATTGAAACAAGGTGGAATTCCACCTTTTCCATGCTTAAAAGTGCTTTGGTGTTTAGGAAGGCTTTCAAGAATCTGAAAACTAAGTATCTTCCTTACACAAAGGAGCTTCGAAAGGTTGGTGGTGCTCCGGATGATGAAGATTGGGATAAGATTGCCTCTTTTTTGCCTTTTCTTCAGATATTTTATGAGGCTACATTGAGTTTCTCCGGATCAAGGCATTTGACTGGTAATACTTTTGTGGAAGAAATTTATGATATTGGGCATACAATTAATCGTTCTGTTGATGACTTGAATGATGGGGTTAGGAGTATGGCACGTTAGATAAAATTGAAATTTGAAAAGTATTGGATGAATGTTAATAATGTGAATGTATTGATGTTCATTGCTTTAGTTCTTGATCCTAGGCATAAGTTAAGATATGTTGAGTGGATCGTTCGTCCTTCTTACGATCCTAGCGACTCTTATGACTTGTGTCAACGGATTAAAAGTACTTTGGCATCGTTGTTTGATTTTTATGCTTCTTCGCATCCTTTGTCAACTCAAGTGAGATCATGCTCTTTTGATCCTTATTCTAGTGGTCATAGTGGTGAGGGAGAAATAAGGAAGTTGAAAGGAACAAATTTGAGAAAGGATTATGAGACCGAGATAGAATTAAATGATACTTCTGAAACATCATCTAAGCTTGACAGATATTTGGGGGATAAATGTGTTCGTGATAATGATAGTTTTGATATCTTGGCTTGGTGGTCTGTGCAAACAAATAACTATCATATTCTTATGAGCATGGCATATGATATACTTGCAATTTTGGTTTCTACCGTTGCCTCAGAGTCCGCTTTTAGCACGGGTGGACGTGTTCTTGATTCCTTCCGCACTTCTTTGACTCCTAGGTTGGTGGAAGCTCTTGTTTGTACACAAGATTGGATTCGTGCTTCTCATGACCCCATTATGATAGAGGAGAGCTTGCTAGCATTAGAGAATATGGAAGAAGGTTAATTTTGATTTTAAATTTATTATTTTCATTTGTAATATTTATTTATACTATTGTTACTTTGATATCGACTTATTGACATATATTTGAAATGTTTTATGTAGAAATGCAAGACTTGACTTTGGAGCAACCAACAATTATCATCAACGAGACAAACAAAGTTCCGGAGCAATGAAAAATATTTCTTTAGTTGTATTTTGTTTAAACTTTTAAGCTTTTATATTTGGATTATGGAATTTGAACTTTTAAACTATATGATGTTTGAACTTTGAATGATGTAATTGGGATATTTGGATGATGCAATTTAGTTTGGTGGTTTTATGGACTGATTACAAATTTACAATGTTAAATGGTATGATATAAATATTAAAAGTAGGCATATTATTTCATAAATTGCTTAGAAGTTGGAAGACTCAAGAGTTAAGACAATAGGCATATTTTCGGGTACCTTATTACCCAGATTAACGAGTACCCAGGTTTTATTGGTACCCGATTTGCGGGTACCTAGTTTGTATCGGCCGAGTAACGGGCCGGGGTTTTACTACCCGAAAATTTTGGGTGCCCAGAAATTCGGGTACCCGGATATGAACACCCCTAACTTCCATTAATATCAATCAACACTCAAAACATGCTTACATTATCCTTATATCTCCAGCAACTAGTCAGCCAACACAACACCTCACAAACACAAATCTAACAACCTAAATAATTACGAATTCATGGAGTTTTGAGATTCCAATGTTAAAAACAACTTATCAACATTACAAAACATTCAATACATGTTTAAAATCAATCTTCAACATTGAAAAACAGATCCAATACAGATATTCTTCAATTTCATCAAATAAACCCAATTACATCAATTAATCATCATGAAAACATAAAATCAGATTATAAATCATAAATCAAGGATCAAATACTTGGGAATATCAATAAAGAACCATTCAATAGAGGAGAAAAATGAACCTTACCTCTATTGTGTGATTTCTTCCTCAATTGACTGATTAAAGCTTGAAAAACACAAGATTTCAATGAGATTTTGTAAACTGAGATGAAGAATCATTTATAAATCAAGAGTTCAAGAAAATAGATCTCTCACCTCTGAAATTTGATGAAAACAAGAGTGTTTGGCAGAGTAGAAGTGAAGAAAAAGTTGAGAGAAAAGTTTACGTCAAATCTTTATAAAATCAATAACTACCTTTTAATATTAAAACCCCTTTTTATTAATTAATAAAACACATGTTAAAAATCCTTAATTGAGGGAAGAAACCACCAGCCAAAGTTATGTAAAATAGCTCCTTAAGAATTATAAGAATTTGACCCTTTTACAAACTAGTCACCATTTAAAACAGTTTTAAAAATTTACATTTTGGTCACCAACCAAAATGTCATTCTTCCAATTCCAATTTTCTCAAATTTATTTCACCAATATTATATATATATATATATTAAATAATAATTTTCAAACATTTTCCATATTTTTAACTTACTCAAAAATATATTTATTCCTGAATTTGACTCGAATCTCTAACCCGATCCACTGGACCGTCTAACTAACCCTTAAACCGCTAGGCCCAAAACCGAGGCATTACATCATTCACTAACTAATCCACAAGTTTAAATGCGTAAAAATAGCTTACTGAGTTCAAATTTGGTGAAACGGACTGCGCCAAAAGGCTCAGAACGTCGAGAAACCCCCATGTATGGTCCCCCTAAAAGTTAACGTCTTGGTCAGCGGCTCGATCAACACGGCTCGGCTCCAACTCTGCTCGACGGCTCAGCTCTAACTCGGCTAGGCTCGACAGATCCATCTACCCAGGACGAAGCCCACACACAACCGGCGTATGCAGCAGCCTCCAGCGATGGACAACGGCCAAACTTCACCGGCTGACTCTTATCGAGCTGGTGAACACGATGGTGGCCTTCGTTTCTCAATTCGATCACTCGAACTACCTTAACTCAATAACTCAAATTTTCTTTTCTCTCACCCCTTCTGAAGTATGCTTCGATGGTAATGCCGATGGTACCGGCAAACTCGTCTTGACGAGATGAACCCAATAACGGTAGAGGTGTCAAAAACGGACGACCTTATCTATAATACCCCTATCCCGATCCGGATCCAAAACATTACTTTTGGGTCTCCCAAAGCCGACCTATCAAAAATTTCTTATTTTAAAACCACAAGTTTGGCAATTTTCAAGACATTCGATTCTATAAATCCAATTAATTAAATAACGTTAAAAGAGTTTACAAAATAGGAGCTCCAATTAAAAATGCACTGTTTGACCAATTAATAGTAAATAAAATAAAGTTACAGACTCGACTATGGTAAGATCCTATGAATACAATTAGCCCAAACTAAAACATCAAGTATTGTACTTTGAAGGTGGCTCGGTGCTAGGAAATCCTCCTTGATGTGCTCTTCCAAAGGATAACTTGTCAACCTACGCACTGAAAATCCACAATTTCGCACGCTGAGTTAACAAAGCTCAGTGGTACATTTCTACTCTACCGCAATTCATGAATATCATAAAACGAGCATGCATGATAATATAATTAAGAGTGCACAAAAAGGCTTCTCAAATATAAGAATCATCTTCTAGCCTACTCTAGCTAGAGATCACAATTATGTCTCAAGATACGACTATAATATAAGGAGTCTCACATGCTATCCCAAGCTTACCATACTCGAGGTCACACAACCCACCGAGTTATGCATTCTATACCCTGATCACATAGCCCAAGGGTAAAATAGGCAACATCAATTATCCATACAACAAGATAAATAAGTACATTCCCTAAACAATGGCCAATGAAGCCCTACATTACCCTTGCTCACACAGCCGTCGGGTTACCTGTGATCACATAGCCACCGAATTAGTTCAACGTCAATAACAAGTCCAAGAAGGCTTCTACAAGCCCAAAGACAAGGCCTAACAAGATCCGAACATACGACTTGACGTGTCAGTTCAAGACTCGGGTCAACACCCATCGTTGACTAAAAAATTTGGGTCGTTACATGATCTCCGTAGATCAAAGATAGAAGTTTGAAGAGGAGGAGCGAAAATAAGAGAAAAAGAAAAATAAAAAAGAGGGAGAGAGAAAAGGGATATAAAATCTGATTTTTCCTCCATCCCTTTCTCACCACTTTAATTCAAATATCCTCTTAAAAAATATCACGGTAAAATCGCATCTTAAGCCCCTCAACCTCCCATATTTTCATAAAATGATCATTCTCCTCTTTAAATTAAATCCTTAACTTTAAAATGCCAAACTCGAATTTTAAATCTAAAACCCAACTCAATTTTTGGGTCATTACAACTCTCCCCTCCTTAAAAGGAATTCCGTCCTCGGAAGTTGTATCCATAACTCAAAAGAAGATGCTGAAACTTAATTAGCTCTTCCAAGATCTCAAATAATTTTCGTTGTGCTACTCTGATCTCTCACAACAGTCGTCAATTATAACTTTTTTTCTTCTAACGATACAAACATAATCTTAACTGATTCTTTCTCTTAGAAGGAATCTATCTTTGCTCGGTACATTACAGACGATAAGCAAAACCTAATAGTAACCCGACAAAGCTGTCATACGAATACGCCATCAAGAAAACTTATGCTGTAGAACTCAAAAGATTACTACACAAAAAAATCTTCTTACAACTCCACACAATCTAAAAAACATGAGGTTACACAACTATTGCATCTAAAATGAGACGATTCCTCTCGTGATGACTCACTGAAGGAGACTCCAACTCTAATGGAATCCTTTATCAATATTATTGCTTACTCGGTGCAAGACTTTTAAGAGCAAAAGACGTCTCTACATAACTCAAAACTAGCCTTAGATCTCGGTGTGTTTTACAGCAAAACGACAACTAAAGTGACTTTCACTAACTCGGTTCGTGCAAAAGTCATACACTCCAACTATAGCGTGTCTGAAAAATATGTCATCTATGCCCTCACTCGAATCTTTCATCCTATGAAATCCCATCAAGGGATAAAGTTCCAATACAACCCTCAAATATAGCGTCAAAAGGTAACATGTACACACTGCAGTATCTTACAACCCAACACACATACAATCCAAGCAGACTTTTTATCTGGATCTCACCTTTGTCGAAAATAACAAACGATACTTAACAAGGATAATATCATTACTTAACGGAATCCCATCGAAACTGCACACTCACAATCCTTTAAAAGATCCACGGTCATCTATCTAATTTCCACAAAGGAACATGGAAGCATCACCACAACTCTAAAGAACTCAATGTTAGACTCCCAACTGATGACAAATCAAACACTTATCACTATCTCAAACACACGATTCCACACTGTCACCCAAAACATGTGGTGAAAGTTTGGTACAAACTGTCGCTCTCAAAATTTACCATGTACTGACCACTGTACTATATAGAAAGAATCTCTTGCCTTGATATCTTTTTTTTTCTAAAACACCCACAACAAGATCTAAAAGTCATCAAAGGCATTGAACTTATATATAATCATAACATTATATCCTCTTAATTACCATTAGATGTTGCTTCTCGTGGTTCCCAAGGTAAATCAATCATTAACTCGAAGCTTAACTAATGAAACACACGAGTACTTGTATTGTATAGAGCCAATATCGATACTCTCTTACATGACCATCACTTGCGATCCTTGATCGCCCCACATGGGCAACATGATACTCTTAACCCGAACTAACTCTGTACAATCCATCACTTATCAAGTTCACTTTACTTAGGTGGTGATCGATCACACAATCAATAGTTCTCAATTACTTCGACTCACGTCGTTGTCTAAAACTCAAATTCCTTAAAGATCAAATACCCAAAATTTTACACTGTTGGGGCAAACCCAACTTTCCCTCTTTTAACACAAAAATACAGCCTTAACAATACAACAAAACATCCTCGAAGATCTTAAAATATTATTTGACTCTAATCAAGTCAGCACCAATGTCACAATAAAACGGTCTCACGCAGCTAGAATCTCCACAAATGTTCCTCAGCTTACCCCAAGGAACTATGATACAATCAAAAGCATTTACGAAGTCTCAACACTTGCTTCCTTAACTGATTACACGGTAACTAACATTTCCTACACATAAGGTCATTATCTCGTCAACGTTCATATTTCCATATTCCTTATACACTCACCCGTGTCATGCAAAGCATCAAATTTACATTCAAAGAGAATATGGTGGCCCCTACCCTATCATTGCTAAAGCATCTCAATCATCACTACATACATCAAGCGTTACCACGACATGCCCTAGAGAGAGAAATCTTCATTCCAAATTTCATTTTAAATTTACTAGCCTCCAACACTTTAACCATAAACATCTTATTCTTGCATCAATCCTGGAAGAACACACGTGTACTTCACAATCGGTTAAATGAGTCATCCACCTTAGGAGACAAGTAATGGTATTTCACTTCCACTTAACAATCTATCAATGGTTTAAGCATCACCCCAACGAATCAACTTCTTAATAATGAACACGCTCAGCTCTTTTTTGGGTGAAACACTTAGACAAAAGAATTCTCGTTTGAGTTACACCTTTGCAACTGAATCTATGACTCTCTCAAATGGGTTGGTATCTTTGACAAGGGCGATGGGCACCGACGTCCAACTCAGCCTTACCTCAACATCTACTTAAGTTCTTGACAGGAAGGAAGTCCTGATAATCTGAAAACTCCTGAGAGTCAAACTACACACATTGGCATCTACCAAATGGTTAAACATGTCCCACGACCCCATTGTGCTATACTCAAAACAACTACCGCGGAAATCCTAATAGAAGGGCAACAGTTCAATATTCTCATTACCAAAGGTTGGGTTTCCTTGAGGTTTCGGAGTCTCGAGCCCACTCTCGACATTACTGGCTAGCATCGCGCTTGATTAACCAAAGTAATTTTCAAGGTGCAATAACTCCCAATAAGGTAGATTTCTCAAACCTGTAGATCGTCTAACTTCGATCACATTCTAATGAACTAGTGGATCTCGAATCCACTATCTCCGAGAAATACCCTTAAGAAGGGTGGTGATACTTCCCAAGTATCAAAGAGACTCCTTTTAAGCGAACAAAGGGTCCTCTAACCAACATGCATCCATTAATCGATTTTGAAAGTGAGTTATCAGTACTCATATCACAAACGTTATTCCTGTATAGTTATAGAGATTCTTTGCCACAAACTCTCATAACATATCCGAATGCTACGGAATGATTACAACACACAATGAAGACACCATTTAGGTAGCAGGAGGAGGACACATCCTCGACTCTAACATTATTCAACTATCTCACATCTCAATAGTCCAGGGTGACCTCGCCCCCAAAACCACTCCCATAAGTGGCTCAACACTTAACTCGACCTTCTCGGCCAAGATCGTAACTATCTTAGCATAGTAACACTGGACACACCATCAGGATTCCAGTCTTGAGGAATCTGAACTTAATTTAAAGGCCTGTATTCATTAGACACCTTACTAAAACACCTATACCACCTCAAGGTTTCCTAGAACCAGCTAAACCTAAGATATGATACCACTAAATGTAACACCCCAAAAAACCCCCAATTAAGAAAACCCTAGATGTTAAAATCCCTAATTCTAAAACCCTAGAATTTGGGAATCTCAATTCTAAAACCCTAAATTAAATTAGGGCTAATTCAATAATAAATCATTTTTAGTGACCAAATTGTTAAAAAGTAGAACCTTGATTATAAATCTTTAAAGCGGGTTAAATTGGGACTTATCTCTTGTGATTTACCCAAAATATTATGGTATTTGAGCCCCTTTTCTTTTCAACCCCAGTAGCCATTTTCATTTTTTCCAATTGCTTTGTTGTAGCCGCATAACTCTTTCCCCTAATCTCTCCCGATAGTCCATATCCCTCTCACACCTCCCTCTCGTACTTTTTCGATCGAGCTCTGACTTGAACCTCGCCAGCATTCGTTTTGCTCCTCGCCACCACCATTCTCACCGTCATCTCCGGCCGATTACAACCCAACCATCATTTTGCTCTATCTCTTTGTCGTTTGCTCGAAACAAATCAAAATCATTTGGTTCTCCCTTTTCGGCCACCGTTTTTAAGAGATCAGAGAGCTTTTGTTTGGAAGCCTTGTTGATCGAATCTCTCATTGCGCCTCCGTGCTTGTCTAGATCTACCGTCATTGTGTTGTGCTATTGTCATTCATTTATTAGCTGCCTGGATTTTTTTTGGTGAGTCTGGGTAGGTCAAATGTGTTCTTTTGAGGCTCGAATTCTGACTTGTGGCCGCTGGTGAGCCGCTGCCCATGCCATTATCTCCTAAGCCGCTGCCACCGGTGAGGATTCAGGAAACCCTAGTCGTAAGGGGTTCTGAAAACCCTAATTTTCATAGCATCTAAGGGATGTGGGTATGTAGTTGGGCCGGGTGATTGGCCCGTGTGGGTGGGTGTAGTGAAGGGCTTAGTTGAGTGAGCCCAATATGAATGGCAAATTGAGAGGCTTGTGAGGAGCCTGATGGGGGAAGTAAGTCAAACTAGGCCAAGTGAATCAGACTGAATCTTGTGACTCGAAGCAGTTAAGAACCAAAACAAATGGGTGAACCAAACCGGCAAAAACAGTTTGACCTTGGATAGTTGACCCGACCTGGCCGTTGACCGACCCGACCCGTTGACCTTGATGATATTAGATTTGACCAGAGTTGACTTTTGACTAGAGTTGACTAGTTGACTTTGATCTTTAACCAGAGTTGACCAATTGACCGTAGGATTGACTTTGACTATCAAAGTTGACTTTGACCCTTTGACTTTGACCTTGACCAGAATTGACTTTTTTGGAAAACTTTCCCTTTAACCTTTTTTCGACGTACTGAGTCTGAATTTGCTGCCCATTTTGTCTAATTTTGAACCTGAAAGCTTTGTTTTGCTAATTGCGATTAATTTGTACCTTAGTAATTTCAGAAGATTTGGATATTGTATTAACCCAAGTTATTCTCGTGTTCAGGTATCAACTCTGAGGTTGGCGAGTTACCACCTCATTCTGTTTAGATCGATTCTGTACGTTCTTCGAGGCCTTTGTGTGAGTACGACTTTGCTTTAGTTCTTATATTTTTAATTGGTGGCTTAGTTTTAGTAAAAGTTATTAATGTAGTGATTTTACCTCTTAGGTTCTGACTCAGATAGACCTGAGCGTGAGTCGCATTCTTCTCAGTGTTAGAGTTGCTGCTTGCTAAGGCTTTTCTTGTACCACATATTTGTGTGTTCCTACTGTGTTATATTCTAAAAAATTAATATTCATATTTTGCTTGATTTATTGTCTGATTGACTGTGATTTGAGATTGTTTTGAAAACATCATGCATGTCTTAGTAAATCACGTTTTAAAATCAAGCATCGAACTTTCAGTAATGAGACACTCGTAAGAGTTCGAATTTATGATTTTACAAGTCATATCATGAGTTATGAGATTGGAATTGTGTTCAAAAAAGTGAGGGAAACCCCCACTCTGGTGAGGGAAACCTCCACTCTAGCGAGGGCAACCTCCACTCTGTATGATATCGGATAGTCGGGTATTGAGTCATACATCAGAAATCATAACATTATGATTTGGATTTATCGAATTTATTACGCATTCAGAAAAGCCTTTATCAGAAAATAAAAAAAAATGTTTTGTTTTGTGTTGCTTGCACTTTAGAGACGCACTAAGCTCTTTAGCTTACACCGCCATAGTTTTTTCTTTCAGATATACTCACTCTTTAGGCGACTCGGTGCTTGGAGCTTCTCATATTTTACTCGGATATTTTATTATTCAGTATGAATCCCTTTTCAATTATTTCAGATTGATGATTTAAGATATTTTGAAAATTTTGTAATTCGGACATTCGGGACATTTAAATTGGGATTTTGTTTCGACATGTATTTCTGGATTTTAATTCGGACGTTTTTATTGAATTTTCATTATATGTTTTTAATGTTGTGATTCGTTATTAAATTGAGATATTTTACGTTAAATATTATTATTTAATAATAATTTTGTTTCATAATTAAGTAAACCTAAAAAACATTTCTTGAATGATAAGTTTTCAAACTTGACTCTCAAGATTTAACCTAAGAAATTAGGTTAAATTTAGGGGGTTACATTTAGTGGTATCAGAGCTAAGTTCAACCCTCGGACTGTGAGGCTCAGAAAAGTTATTTTCAAAATATTTTTGACTTCTGCATGCATCTGAAATATATTGGGATAAATAGGAATTTTTTTGAAAAATATACTATGATATTATGTGATTTTGACTTTACCGTTTTCAATGTGTTTAAAAATCTGAGACTCCAGTACCGAATCTAACTCTAGGCTCTTACCTTTTGTAGATAGTCTATTATGCCACCGCATAGGAGTTTTAGCTTTGTGAGTGGTGGAGGCTGGGGTCATACCGCCGCTTTTGAGAGGGACCACTTACCTTCTTCTGATGAGATAGAAAATCGAAATGAGATATTGATTAATGAGGACGAGTTGATGGGAGGACATCATATTAGGAACGATGACTCACATGATGTTGAAGATATTGAGACAGTTCAGCCAGATAGTGTCACGGTGCATCGAGAGTTGTTGCGTTATCTCCGTCAGTCAGAGGGTTTGAGAAAACCGATATCTACAGAATATTTAGCTGCCGAGATGAAATTGTTTGAGGGTAAAGCTGGTACACATCCAGCTAATGTTGAATATTGGCTAAAGAAGTTATAATGTTTGTTCGTTGAGATGGATTATCCTGTCAATCAGAAATTGAAGGCCGTTGTATCACTACTTTAGGGTGAAGCACAAAATTGGTGGGAGTCTGTGGTAGATACTATTCCATCTAGTCAGGTCACATGGGAGTTTTTTCGAAAGGCATTTCAGGATCGATATGTGAGAGCTGAGTTCTTGGCAAAGTGTCGCGATGATTTTATAAATCTAAAGTAGAATGGCATGTCTGTTAATGACTACGAGATAGAGTTTTTGAGGTTAGCCAAATATGTTCTGGGGTTGGTTACGACCGAGAAAGGTAAGTGTAATTAGTTTTCGGGTGGGCTTCGTTTACCGCTTCAGAGAGAAGTTACAACATATCATGATAAGATGTTTAGCGAGCTAGTTGGTCGAGCTAAGACTGCTGAGAGGATAGCTACACTAATGAAAGAAAAAGAACTTCAGAATGTAAGTCAAGCCAAAAAGCAATCAGACCCATCTTCTCAACATAATTTTGTCAACTTGCCTAGAAAAAGCCTAGAGATGAGTTTGTTCCTCATAGTCATCAGAATGTGAGACCTGCAGTACAAGTAATTCTATCTGGTAGCTCGGGTAGTTCAAAAGTTCATTGACCTATTTCTCTATATGGTTATTGCAATAAGAAGCATAACAGAAAGTGCAGATTGATGAACAGAGCGTGTTTTAGATATGGTTCTTAGGATTATTACTTAAAGAATTGTCCGCGTTCACCTACTGGTTCATCCGTGCAGAGTCGGGCACATGCATCAGTTCAGGCATCTCATAGAGGTACATGGCAGCTTAGGTCAACTGCTTCTGGTACTGTTTTAGGTACTGCTAATAGAGGTAGACATGCTCAGAAAGGTGGATTAGTTAGATCCGAGGCTAGATAACCCGGATCTGTATATTTGACCGGATCTCACGTTGGATATGATGATATGCATGATGGCTTAGCAAGTACTTTTTGATGTGTTCAGTTCTTATTTTTGGTTATGATGGATTATAATTTTAGAATGAAGAATAATAAGAATGTGTTAGTTACTTTGTGAATCTGTTGTTAAGTCTAAAAATTTCGTGGATGAAATTTCTTTTAAGGGAGAGAGAGTTGTAACAGCCCAAAAAAAACCCAATTCAAAAACCCCTAAATGTTGAAATCCCTAATTCTAAAACTCTAAAATTTAAGAATTTCAATTTTAAAACCCTAATTTAAATTGGGGCTAATTCAATAATAAATCATTTTTAGTGACCAAATTGTTAAAAAGCATAACCTTGATGACAAATCTTTAAAGTGGTTTAAATTGGGACCTATCTCTTGTGATTTACCTAAAATATTAGGGTATTTGAGCCCCTTTTCTTTTCAACCCCAGCAGCCGTTTTCAGTTTTTTCCAATTGCTTTGTTGTAGCCGCATAACCCTTTCCCCTAATTTCTCTCGATAGTCCCCATCTTTATCACACCTCTCCCTTGTGCTTTTCTGAACGAGTTATGACTTGAGCCTCGCCAGCGTTCGTTTCGCTTCTCGCCACCACCATTCTCATTGTCATCTCTGGCCGATTACAACCCAACCATCGTTTCGTCCTCCCTCTTTGTCGTTTGCTCAAAAATGATTTAAAATCATTCGGTTCTCCCTTTTCGACAACCATTTTTGAGAAATCGGAGAGCTTTTGTTCGAAAGCCTTGTTGATCGAATCTCTCCTTGCGTTGTCGTGCTTGTCTAGATCTTCCGCCATCATGTTGTGCCGCTGTCATTCATTCATTAGTTGCCTGGATTTTTGACTTCTGCCCGCCGGTGAGCCGCTGCCCTTGTCATTATCTCTTGAGCCGCCGCCACCAGTGAGGATTCAGGAAACCCTAGCCTTAAGGGGTTCTAATAGCCCTAATTTTCATAGCATGTAAGGGATGTGGTATGTAGTTGGGCCTAGTGATTGGCCCGTGTGTGTGGGTGCAGTGAAGGGCTTAATTGAGAGAGTCCAATATGAGTGGCAAATTGAGAGGCTTGTGAGGAGCCCGATCAGGGAAGTAGGTCGAACCGAGCCAAGTGAACCAGACCAGACCTTGTGACCTGAAGCAGCTGAGAACTGAACTAGATGGGTAAACCGAACCGGTAAAACTGGTTTGACCTTGGATAGTTGACTAAACCTAACCTGGCTGTTGACCGACCCAACCTGACTGGTGACCGGACCCGACCTGTTAACCTTGATGCTGTTAGCATTGACCAAAGTTGACTTTTGACTAGTTTGACTTTTGACCTTTGACCTTTTAACCAGAGTTGACTTGTTGAGTTTGACCTTTGACTAGAGTTGACTAGTTGACTTTGACCTTTTACTTTTGACCAGTTGACCATAGGGTTGACTTTGACTCTTTCACTTTGACCTTGACCAGAGTTGACCGAAATTGCTGCCCGTTTTGTCTAATTTTGAACCTGAAAGCCGTGTTTTGCTAATTGCGATTAATTTGTACCTTAGTAATTTCAGAAGATTTGGATATTGTATTAACCCGAGTTATTCTCGTGTTCAGGTATCAACTCTGAGGCTAACGAGTTACCACCTCATTCTGTTCAGATCGATTTTGCACGTTCTTAGAGGCCTTTGCGTGAGTACGCCTTTGCTTTAGTTCTTATGTTTTTAGTTGGTGGCGTAGTTTTAGTAAAAGTTATTAATGTAGTGATTTTACCTCTTAGGTTCTGATTCAGCTAGACCTGAGCATGAGTCACGTTCTTCTCGGCGTTAGAGATACTGCTTGCTAAGGTGTGTCTCTTCCTGTGCCACATATTTGTGTGTTCCTACTGTGTTATATTCTAAAAAAAATAATATTCATATTTTGCTTGATTTATTGTCTGATTAACTTTGATTTGAGAATGTTTTGAAAACATCATGCATGGCATAGTAAATCATGTTTTAAAATCAAGCATCGGATTTTCAGTAATGAGACACTAGTAAGAGTTCGAATTTATGATTTTACAAATCATATCATGAATCATGGGATCGGAATTGTGTTAAAAAAAGTGAGGGAAACCTCCACTCTGGCGAGGGAAACCTCCACTCTGTATGATATCGGATAGTCGGGTATTGAGTCATGCATTGGACATCATAACATTATGATTTGGATTTATCGGATTTATTACGCATTCAGAAAAGCCTTTTTCAGAAAATAAAAATAATGTTTTGTTTTTGTGTTGCATGCACTTTAGAGACACACTAAGCTCTTTAGCTTACACCCTCATAGCTTATTCTTTCAAATATACTCAGACTCTTTAGGTGACTCGGTAATTGGAGCTTCTCGCATTTTACTCAGATATTTTATTATTCAGTATGAATCCCTTTTTAATTATTTCAGATTGGCGATTTAACATATTTTGGAAATTTTGTAATTCAGACATTTGTGACATTTAAATTGGAATTTTGTTTCGACATGTATTTCTGGATTTTAATTCGGATGTTTTTATTGAATTTTCATGATATGTTTTAATGTTGTGATTCGATATTAAATTGAGATATTTTACGTTAAATATTATTATTTAATAATAATTTTGTTTCATAATTAAGTAAACCTAAAATGCATTTCTTGAAGGATAAGTTTTCAAACTTGACTCCCAAGATTTAACCTAAGAAATTAGGTTAAATTTAGGGGGTTACAAACATCCTCAACTCGGATATCACATTTGGCCCTTAAGCCCATCCTATTACCATAAAATTCCTCAACTTGGTTTAGCCCAAATAAAATACTTTTCAAAAACATTTAAAGCCAACAAATGAAATATATATATATATATAAATAATTTAAACATTACAAAGAGGATCCAATTTAATTTAAAACATTTGAACATTTGATTTGATTAATACAATTTCAAAATTAAGGATTATAGACTCCATCGCGTAAGGCCCTATGAATACACAACCCACTAAACACAAGTACTGTACTCTAAAAATCACTGGAATCTCGTACTAATAGTGCTCCTCGATCCCATGATCCAACAATCAACCTACGCACGGAAACAACTACTCCGAGCCTTGAGCTTACAAAGCTCGGTGGTACACAACTACTCTACTATACTTCATGTTAATCATAAACATAAGCATGCAAGCTAGTACGAGCAATAAGGAGAGATAAATAAAACGTAGCGCCACCACTATTCACCTAAATAGATGCTCACATCATAGAAATCATCATACGTGACACACAAGGCCCGTCCATACTCGGGATCTTACCAGATTATCTGAGCAAAAGTACACAAAGTCATACCACAAAACTAGAGTGAGGACCGTGACCCTAAGCATCGGGATCATACACCCATGCTCGGAATCTCTCATCAAGCATCTTCGAATGAGGCCTATGACCACTAAGCATCGGGATCATACATTCGTGAATCTTTAACCAAGTGATGCAATGCACTCTTTCTCACACTGGGTATCCGAACCCCAACAATCAAAGGTGACTCAATCATCTAGATGTCCATATCAGCACATAGCAAGCATACGTCTACCACACAGCACACATCATCACACGATCCATTAAAGATCCATACAGTTGCTATTACCATCGAGTCACCTAACATTTACTAAGTTATTAATTATTATGGAACTGTACATTAATCATCCCCATTAATTATCTTTATTGATCCATATTATCTCACTAACGTCCCACGTCAATTTCCATCTTTTTATTAGTATTATAGATTATTTCGTTTAATGGGTATCGGTACTCAAACATGAGTATTGATACGGTACCCTTGAGTATCGATACTCACACGCGTACTGATATAGATATTGTTTATTGGAAATCTTAGATTTCCCTCAAGTATCGATACGGGTTGACCCGTATCAATACGACCCCCAATCGCGTACCGGTATAGCCAAAGCTCGTATCAATACCCTATTTACAAATTCGTACCATTTCCTTGAATTATGATATTATAATGCTTATTCAATCCCTAAAGCTTATAAAAGTCATTGGGTTGGTTTATTAACGCATTAAATCAATTAATATTAATTACTAATTTTATGACCATTTATTTGAATATTACAACTATTCATCTCTTACACACAATTTCCAGTGAATACATCAATATCCATACTCTAGCACCCAATCAACGCATCACACAATTCAACAGTCATCACATAGATATAAGAATATTCGAAAACCCTATACGATCTCCAATGTCTATACGAGTCAAATCATATTCACAATATCATCATGCCTCACACAGATATCAATCAGACTCCAAACATACATATTCATCGTCTACCTGATTTGTAGATACTAACATGCAAAATAATCACATTTATGATGCTCATAAAGCAATAGGAGTTCAAGGTGTACTAACCTTAAGCGATTATCAATAAATCTTTACTCGGGATCCTAAAAGGTTCCTCTTAATCCAGTATTTGAGCTTGACCAATCCTCATAATTATAAGAATACCACAATATTAGCTAACCTCATTCACTAACTAATTTACAATTTTAAATGTATAAAAACAGCTTACCAAGTTCAAATTTGGTGAAACGAATTGAGCCAATAGCTCAGAACATCGAGAAACCCCTAGGTAAAGTCTCTAAAAAAAAGTCAACAGTTCGGTTAGCGGTTCGATCAACGCAGCTCAGCTCGAAGTTAACACGACTCGGCTCTAACTCAGCTCAGCTCTATCTTGGCTCGACAGCTCAGCTCTAACTCAGCTTGGCTCCAACTCAGCTCGGCTCGACAGCTCTAACTGCCCAAGACGAAGCTCACTCGTAGCCGGCAGTGCATGTGGCGCGTACGACAGCCTTCGACGTTGGATGGTAACTAAACTCTACCGGCCGATTGTTCACAAGATGGTAAACACAATGATGGCCTTCGTCTTTGCTTTTATTTTGAAATCTTTTTTGTTTTTTTTTAAATATTTTTTGAAGATTTGAGGAAATTATTTGAAGATTTGAATTTTGGTGGATGTTTTGAAAGAGTTTTGAAAATTGGGGGGATTTTTGAAATTTAATTTTTGAAAATAAAAAAATAATGGAGTCGCCACCGATCGTTTCAAATGGGGTAGACCGGGCACCGAAAATAAAACCAGAGATTCAATTAAAAATGAGTTCAGGAGTCGGTTACAGATGGGGAAGAATTAGCACCCCCATTCCGCCTAAAATTGGTACCAAAAAATTAATTACCGCATTTTAATACTAAATTTTCCAAATTAAAGTGACATTTAAATCAAAATTCAGTTATATGTGCGAGTAAATTTTAAGGGTCTGTTTATTCGAGAATAAACCGAAGAGATACCATCACTGAGTTTGATACTAGCCTCGTTTATCCTTGAATAAAAAGACGCCGCATTGACATATTAATAATTTGAGTGCAACATAATAAAACATGACAAAAGATAAACTTGCGATAACAAACATGAGAAGCACGACAAAATGCATGTACATAGTGACAATAATATCTCTAAAGTATAAGACATATCATAATAAATATATAATATACCTATCATGTAAAATATACCAAGATACATTTATAAACAGAAAATTAATAAATAAAAAACACAATATGGTAATATAATATAAAGAAACCAAATTACATATAAAAACATGGAGGTATAGTGACATATATATATGTTAATAAATGACAGTATAGCATACAAAGAAACCACATTCGAATATAATTAAGCAAACAAGAAATAAGGATTAAATTGAAAATTAAACAAAACATACAGCTGAAATTAACAAGAATACAATAAAAGGGAGTAAAAAAAGACAGGGACCAAGCGTGGGATTTTACCACTGAAACGGGATCAAAATCAAAACAAGATTTTGAGGGGCGAAAGGGTATTTACCCACTAAAAACGAATTTAACCTTGCAAGGGACGAAATTGTAAGACGAATGAAAAAAGAAAAGACCGCAGACCGAATTTACAAAAACAAAATGGCTAAAAAAACACGAAATAACCGACGAAGAATAAAACATTTTTAAAACTTTAATCTGAAAGAGATTGAGGGTGAAATTGTAATTTATGAAAAACCTGCAGGGACTCGGTGCGTTATTAAAGAAGACAGAACCCCTCTTGTGTAAAATAGGATGTGTGGAGGGATTAAAATGGGCTTTACTCATTTTTCTTTAAAAATAAAACGTATAAAAACACCCACCGGCCTACACTTCACCTTTTTTTTTGCCATTTTGAGCTTTAACCAAGCAAAACACTCTGAAACTTCTCATTCTCTCCCAAAAAACCCAGAGACAAGATGAACACCAGCAAAAAAAAACTCGAAACTGGCGGGTACGCTGCCGTACTTCGCGACCGACTGTCGTACAACGACGGCAAAAACCCTAAAAATTCTTTTTCTTTCTTTTAAGAACCGAGAACAACCTCCGATCTAAAAAACATCATTTTCCCTAGATCTGAGCAAAACTGAAACAAAAAACTCTCTTTTTGACCGAAAATATAACTTTGACCTCCCCTGGTTCACCATGAAACCCTAAAGGTTTAAGGCTTATCACCAGGAGATCTGCGCCTCCCCAAGGTCTTTGGACAGTTGGGAAGTGGAAGCGAAGCTACGAAGGTAAAACCCTAACTCTTATTTTCCCCTTTTTTGTGTTTTACATGTATGTAATAAAGAAAAAAAGATACCTTGAACTTTAGTGTTTGTATTGATACTCGAAAATCCCCTGGAGTGTTTACAAGTGTTTTTTGGGTTTGGCTATATAGCTGAGTATTACAAGAAAGAAAAATAAAGAAATAAAATTGTTATGCATCTTCTGAAATTGTGGGCTTGCAGGTTCTGAAATTTCTGATATTGTGTCTTGTTTGTATCTGCCGTTTCTATTTTTTAGTAACATTGCCTCTGAGAAACATCTGATCTTGTTGTTTTTGTTATATGTGGCCTCTGAGAAACATCTGATCTTGTTGTTTTTGTTATATGTGGCATCTGATGTTATTATTGTTTTCATTGCATGTACCACGGTCGGAGGAGGGGACCAAAGCCTACTGCGCACTGGAACGACTGTCATATGAGCTCAGATGGGGATCAGTGGAGGGGGGCAACTGGCTCAAGGCTATGCGTGTGGGCTCGACGCGGGAGATAAAACATCGTGCGTGTCCCACACGTGCGCGTGAAGGAGCACGGAAGCTGGGCGCGTGAGCGCGTGGGGCAGATGGAAGGTCGACCTGCTTCATTTGGATGGTGTGTGAATCTCACGTGGCAGCTGCAAAGTTTATCTTATATTGATCTGGACTGTCAGATCTTGACAGATCTGGCGGTAGAGAATTAGCTGCGCAAGAGACAAAGCTGATAGTTAGGGTTTTATTATCAGATTAGATTTTGGGTTTTTGGGCCAAACGGGCCGTGTAATGTTTTTGGGTTTTTATACTTATGTAAATGGACTTTGAATAAACTAAACTTGGGCTTATTTCCTATATAATTATGGTATTTAGTTTTTTTGTTTTCAGTTTTATTTAGTAATATAATAGTATACTATTTAATACTAATAATAGTAATATAACAATATAAAAATATTAGTATAAAGTAATATAATAATAATAATATAACGTAATATGATAATATAATATATATGGGATAATAATAATATTACTAGCAATGAATAATATTATAACATAATAATAATATAATTAATATCTACCATCAAAACAAAAATAAAATAATAAACAATAATACTTAATAGTGTTTTGGGTTTTGATAATAATATAACATATAATATTATATAATAT
Organism: Hibiscus mutabilis; assembly: GCA_019671005.1. Lineage (NCBI taxonomy): Eukaryota > Viridiplantae > Streptophyta > Magnoliopsida > Malvales > Malvaceae > Hibiscus > Hibiscus mutabilis. The sequence goes on from CM033719.1 coordinate 17,879,760, forward strand.
AATAAGAAAAAATAATAGTAATAATAGTAACTAAACCCAAGTTATCAAATTAAAAAGAGCCTGAACAAAATTAGAGATTACAGTTGCCCCTCTTTGTTTATTCTTGTGTTAACAAGGATAAAGCAAAGAATAAAATCACTAATTTTGTCTCACTTACCTGTTTGCGGTTTGAGACTCGAATCACCATGCACTGAAGGTCTTGTTGTGGTCCGAGAGATAAACAAATAAGCATTAAAGGCTTTGTTGATGGTCTGGCTCACCAGGCACATGAGAGACCTTACTCATGGCCAAAAATGAAGATCCAACACTGGAGGATTTACGAATAGCCTAGCTCATCAAGCAGATGAGAGGTCTTACTGATGGCTAGAAAATAAAGTCGAGCATATGAAGGCTGCTAATATCTGGCTCACCAAGCGCATGAGAGGTCTTACTGATGGCCAAAAATAAAGGTCCAACACTAATGGATTTACGGATAGCCTAGCTCATCAAGCACATAAGAGGTCTTACTGATGGCTAGAAAATGAAGTCGAGCACATGAAGGCTACTGATATTGATGGCTAAAAAATGAGGTCGAGTACATGGCAATTATTGATATATTAACACTGATATTGAAAGTTGACGACTCAAAAATAACACCATGCACTGAGAGCTTTGATGTAGATCTTGAAGTAACACCTAGAAACTTTGCTGGATGGGTTCTTCTCAAAGGAAACCCTTGATTCTTGTTGGATGAGTTCTCTTCATCGGGAACTCTCGGTTCTTTGTTGTAATCCACTTTTCATGAAATTTGTGGATTAAAACCTTTGTTTGATTTCATGAGGGTATCAATTGAAATCTTGATGGGATCTACTTCTTCAATCGTGAGGTTGTAGATTATGATCTTTGTGGGTCTTTGAATATCTGTCAAGAGATAAAATAATTTAATGTATGGGTTAGCATGCCCCCTAACCTAGGGATGTCTAGCTAATGAATGAATACCACATGAGGACCAATTGAGTAAGTCATGTTCTTCGAGGAAGTTAATTGGAAAAGACTTGGTCTTATTTTTTTAGGAGGACGATTGCGGCCGAAATACCCATCTCACATTCTGGTTCAACCTATCAGAGTCTACCTTTAGAGCTTCGGTTGTTCTTGCTGAACTTTGCTTAATTGCTTAGTTTTTGGAGTATCTCAACCGACTTATCCTCTTCGTGCCCCAACAAAATTTTAGGCCCAAAAATTTTGTTGCTTACTCTTGCTCTCTTGATGCTAGCAAAACCTCGAATGGCTCGAAGAGTCTTCTCTTGTGCATTCCAACTCGGGATCTCAAGCTTTAAAGTTCTTGTTATATTTCAAAAGATGCATCATCTTCTCGTATGACTGGGATGCCCCTTCATGTTTGGGTTTTGTCACTCTTTGTCAACCTAAGATGTCCGTTCGCATCGAAATCCTTGTGATTTGAAATCAATTTTTTTTGAATGAATGAACCTTTTTGTTTATTAAAAAATGTTAGTTTGCTAACTGATACTACAATGAATGATGCATTTTTAAATTAACGTACAGGGCTTGGAAACCCAAAACTTTAAAAAGAAAATAATAAGATTCCTTGGATATCCAATGCGAGAGTGCCTTGGATTCGACCCCCAATGGTCAATGGCCTGCCTTTAAATGTTATGGCGATATTTTATGTTCTGATATCTTTCTCGAATGCTCGGTTCATCTTCATGATTATGGTATTTGCTCAATCAGCTTGAAAATTACTCCTTCTAGTTCTCAACACTTTTCTCCTTTCATAATCATCCTTGTGAGAATCCAAGGTGTAAACTTGAATTGAAAATTTAATTGCAATTATAATGGTGTCAATGTCTTCAAAGATCCATCACTGACGCTAGGGTATTGAACCGGTGGAATCTAGTTCCGTATTAGATTTGTTCTTCCCCCTACAACTCAATCAGGATGTTCTGAGACTTATCCAATTGTTCATTGATTTTAAATATTTATCTCTGATGCTGGGCATTAAACGTGTGGAATACAACTTCTTGTTAGATTTGTTCTTCCCTACAGATCTATTACTTGTGCATTTCTTGACTGATTTTTTCTTTTCTTTTTTCCTAGGTTTTTTAATGTTCAAGGAATTTTCAAATTTAAGCAACTCCAACAGTCTTTCCTAGGAGAGATTTTTTATCATCGAACATTATTGAAGGAGTAATAGTCTTGCTTCTCGTGCTTTACCGACCTGAGCATGCTGAGCAAGAAATCATACTTCGTCATGATCACAATATTCAATTAATCTTTGCATTCGAATCATTGTCACAACAGGCATATGATATCCAAGGACCTTCAGAGATAAGAAAGAATATACATATATATACTTGTGATTTAACAAAATGCATATTTTCATTGAAATAAAAGTTCATAAACATGACAAGTGCCATTTTTACAAAAGATTATTGCTACTTCCGGGCCAAAAGTAGCAAGGTTGATTTAAAGCAAGACAAAAGTAAGATGCATATACGACTTTTGTTTACTAGGGGCCAGTCTTGACTCTTTGACCCCTCAACCTCTCGGAATGACTTGGCCTTTTAATGGCCACCGTGGTTAGGCAAAGGATTGGTTACCACATCCAGTGTATCAAGCTGCAGAACACCGGTATTGATCATGTTTTGGACCACCCTCTTAAATGCTTTGCAATTGTTGATGTTGTGACCAAGGGTTCCCGTATGATATTCACACTTAGACTTGGGGTCATACCAAGATGGATAAGGAGGTTGCAATAGAATAAGGTGATAAGAACGAACCAAATCTGCCTTGTAGAGCTTGGGATATAGCTCACTGTAAGTTATAGGCAAAGGAGTAAAGACCTCTTCCTTCTTAGGCTCTTTTCGAACGGGCGGTGAGTAATTACATGGCTCACCTCATTATCTCTTTTCTTTGGGTACCTTTATAGATTTTCCCCGGTTTTAAGCTTACTGCTTTTAAAAATAGTCTCGATAGATTCGGCCGCATTCACAATTCAACAAATCCTAAGGATACATTGCTGATCGTCTTCTCAAAGAGTGGACCTTGTAGCGTGTCCACAAACAAGCGAGTGATTTCACTCTCCAAAATGGGAGGTTGAACTTGCGCTGCAATGTCCCTCCACCTTTGGGCATACTGTCTGACATTCTCATCTTGCCCCTGAGTCAAACCTTGAAGCAAAGTTCTACTTGGGACCATGTCTTTCACGTGCTTATATTGCTCGATAAAGGTTCTAGACAGATCTTTCTATGTCTTCGCATTGGTACGACTTAGTTGAACGTACCAACGGGCAGCTGCACGATCAAGCTGTCCTGGAAGTAGAAAATAAAGAGCTTTTCGTTTCTCAAGTGTGCCTCCATCTTAAGGTAATACATAGTCAAGTGGGCTGAAGGACAAGTGGTCTCATCATACTTTTTGAAGTCTGGCACCTTAAACTTCAGCGGGATTTCTAAATCAGATACAAAGCTCAATTCATAGGAATCAAATCCGTAGTCATTGGTCACTTGCATTGAGCTGACTTTCTCTTCAACTTGGAGATGTTGCTCTTCAAACATCTTTTCAAACTCCATTTTCAGCCTTGTCTCTATCTCATTCATCATATTCAAGTATAGGATATCCGTATCAACATCATTCTCAAAACTATGCCCCACATCAAATGGGTTATCCATATTAGATGTGTTTCTGCCTAGGTTATCCACATTAGAATGTTCATCGAAAATATGGGCCTCTTCTTCCTTCCTTTCTAGCAGAGCAGTGACACGGGCTATGATATCTTCTTGAGATTTTTTATCCTTGACTTGATAATGTTCAAGCGTTCCTCGATATCCCTTTGTGACTTCTCAACACTAGCCAATCTATCTTCCATGACTCTAGTCAGAGAACGTGTGTCGTACGAGTGCGGAATGGTTGCAACTTGAACATACTGCCATGAGATTCCCACTATTAATCCCATGGTTTTAACTAATTCATGCAAAATATATGCTATGAGATGCACGTGACAGAAATAAAATGCAAGGATGTATACAAAAAAGGTGTTGATTCCTTTTGGTGGTCACCCTTGAGCAACTTTCATGGGATTGGAAAGATTCTCGCTACAAAAGAGGTAGACGATCTTCCAAGCCTCGATCTTGTCTTTGAATTCTTTGAGGGTTTCGCATGGTTAAGAGGGGTCTGATGTCTTCACTCGTCCCGTGGTAATAAAAGAACGAAATGAATTGGCTTCCATGGCTAGAGTCTTCTTATGTGTTGTACTGGTCTTGACCTTGAATAAGTCGACTGGGATTACGAAGGTGCCTAAGTGATCTTGAACCGTGGCTTCAAATCTGATTCTGGCTGTCTCAAAGCAATGTCAAATTCATGAGTGTGTCTCCCCGCTTTTGAGACAACTCGCACTCGTGATAAAATATCTCTAATTGGACAAACCACTCGAACCAACACCTTTATGCTATGCGATGTTGATGCAAGCAATATATGTGAAAAATGAAATACAAAGTAAAGTAATTAGTTCCGGGAAATAAAATAGAGAAACAAGCAACAAGCAGGAAAAAAAAAACTATTTACCTGATCTAAAGCACCTAGGTTATCCGCATGGCTCTAAAAGGGGTGGGCTTACTATGTTCTCTACATGCAATTTTGGTTCTAAATGGTACCCGAACTGTCCTTGTTGTCCCCTCCTAAGGGTAGCAAAGCCCCCGGTCATCACCTATTATAGGCTCCTTTCAACCGAGTTCAGTTCAGGGGGACCCTTTCGCTATGTCTGTACGGTGAAACAATATTCCTGCGAAAACATAGGGTATTCGAGCCCCGAAGGTACTTACTAGGCCCATACGAAGGAACAATATTCTCAAGAAAGAACTAGCGTTTCCCCCTACTTAAAGATACGGGTTTAAATGCCAAATTTTAAATGCGTTAAAATGAACTCTCATTTATAAACAAATGTTGATTTACTTGTCACTTTAATTCACAACCTTCAGTATTAATAAACGGTAATTATTTTAAAAATGACTGACTCTCTTTAGTTTTAAAAACTCAAACGAGTCCCAGCAGAGTTGCCAGCTGTAGCGACCTTTCTCAAAATCGCTGTGAGATTTAATCATCATTGCTTTTATTCTGAAATATTTTATTTTGTTTTTTTAATTTTTTTTGAAGATTTGAGGAAATTATTTGAAGATTTGAATTTTGGTGGATGTTTTGAAAAAGTTTTGAAAATTGGGGGGATTTTTGAAATTTAATTTTTGAAAATAAAAAAAATAATGGAGTCGCCACCGTCTTTCAAATGTGGTAGACTAGGCACCAAAAATAAAACCAGATATTCGATTGAAAATGGGTTCAGAAGTCAGTTACGGATGGGGAAGGATTAGCACCCCCATTTCGCCCAAAATTTGTACCAAAAAATTAATTACCACATTTTAATACTGAATTTTCCAAATTAAAGTGGCGTTTAAATCAAAGTTCGGTTATACGTGCGAGTAAATTTTAAGGGTCTGTTTATTCGAGAATAAACTGAAGAGCTACCATCACTGTATTTGATACTAGCCTCGTTTATCCTCGAATAAAAAGACGCCGCATTGACAGGTTAATAATTCGAGTGCAACATAATAAAACATGACAAAAGATAAATTTGCCATAACAAACATGAGAAACATGACAAAATACATGCACATAGTGACAATAATATCTCTTAAGTATAAGACATATCACAGTAAATATATAATATACCTATCATGTAAAATATACCAAGATACATTTATAAACCGAAAATTAATAAATAAAAAACATAATATGGTAATATAATATAAATAAACCAAATTACATATAAAAAACATGGAGGTATAGTGACATATATATACATTCATAAATGACAGTATATCATACAAAGAAACCACATTCGAATATAATTAAGTAAGAAAACAAGAAATAAGGATTAAATTGAAAATTAAACAAAACATACAGCTGAAATTAACAAGAATACAATAAAGGGGAGTAAAAGAAGACAGAGACCAAGCATGGGATTTTACCACTAAAACGGGATCAGAATCAAAACCAAAACAAGATTTTGGGGGCGAAAGGGTATTTACCTACTAAAAAAATGAATTTAACCTTACAAGGGACGAAATTGTAAGACAAATGAAAAAAGAAAAGACCGCAGACCAAATTTACAAAAGCAAAATGGCTAAAAAAACAAAAAAACATGGAATAACTGACGAAGAATAAAACCATTCTTAAAATTTTAATACGAAAGAGATTGAGGGTGAAATTGTAATTTATGAAAAAACTGCAGGGACCCGGTGTGTTATTAAAGAATACGAAAACCCCTATTGTGTAAAATAGGATGTGCAGAGGGATTAAAATGGGCTTTACTCATTTTTTTTAAAATAAAACGTATAAAATACTCACCCGGCCTACATTTCACCTCCTTTTCCCATTTTTGAGCTTTAAACAAGCAAAAAACTCTAAAACTTCTCATTCTTTCGTAAAAAACCCAGAGATCGGATGAACACCAACCAAAAAAACCTCGTAACCGGCGGGTGCGCCACCGGCTGTCGTACAACGGCGGTGAAAATCCTAAAAAAATCTTTTTATTCTTTTAAGAACTGAGAACAACCTCTGATCTAAAAAAACCTCCCTTTTCCCTAGATCTGAACAAAATCGATAAAAAAACTCTCTTTTTTAGACCGAAAACAGAACTTTGACCTTTCTTGGTTCACCATGAAACTCTAAAGGTTTAAGGCTTATCACCAGGAGATCTGGGCCTCCCCAAGGTCCTTAGATGGTCGGGAAATCGAAGTGAAGCTACGAAGGTAAAACCCTAACTCTTATTTTCCCTTTTTGTGTTTTACATGCATGCAATAATGAAAAAAAGATACCTTGAACTTTGGTGTTTGTATTGATACTTGAAAATCCCCCGTAGTGTTTACAAGTGTTTTTGGGTTCAGCTATATAGCCGAGTATTAAAAGAAAGAAAAATAAAGAAATAAAATTGCTATGCATCTCTGAAATTGTGGGCTTGCAGGTTCTGAAATTTCTAATATTGTGGCATGTTTGTATCTGCCGTTTCTATTTTTATTTTAACGTTGCCTTTGAAAAATATCTAATCTTGCTATTTTTGTTATATGTGGCCTCCGACGTTATTGTTATTTTCATTGCATGTGTCGCGGCCGGATGAGGGGACCAAGACCTGCTGCGCACTAGAACGGCTGTCGTACGAGCTCAGATGAGGACCAGTGGAGTGGGGCAACTGGCTCAAGGTTGTGTGTGTGGGCTCAACGCGAGAGATGAAACATCGTGCGTGTCCTACACGTGCACGTGAAGGAGCGCGAAAGCTGGACGCGTAAGTGCGTGGGGGCAAATGGAAGGTCAACCTCCAACATCTGGATGGCGTGTGAATCTCACGTTGCAGCTGAAGAGTTTATCTTATATTTGTAATGCCCTGGTCTTAGCGCTTAGCAGATTGGTGGTCTATTAGACGGTCTGGTGGACCAGAGTAGAGATTCGAATCAATTTCGGGATCGTATATTTTTGGTGTTGGAAAAATTATGAAAAATGCTCTAAAATCATTATTAATTATGTATTTAATAATGGTGATATCGATTTTGTAAAACGAGTTTTGGAATATGGACATTTTGGTTAGTGAAAAAATGAAAGTTTTGAAAACTGTGATTTCCTAGTAACTAAAATGAAAAGGGTCAAATACTTAGAATCTTTAAGGAGCTATTTTACCAATTGGTTTTTGATGATTTCTCCCTTAATTTGACTTATTTTAACATGTTTTTTAATTAGTAATTAAAAGGAATTTTGTTAAAAAGTTAGTTATTACTTTCCAAAACAAAAATCACGTCATTTTCTCTCAACTTTTTCTCTCCATTCTCTCCTCAGCCAAACACTCAAGTTTTCATCAAATTTCCATAGGTGAGGTGGTTTCTAACTTGATTTTATTGTTTCAAATTGTTTTATAAAAATTGTTTATACAAAATCTTACAATAACCTTGTGTTTTCTTAGCTTTTCACCAATCAATTGAGGGAGGGACTTCACAATAGGGGTAAGGTCTGAGATCTCCTATATTGTATGGTTCTTTACTGAAATTCCCAAGCATTTGATCCTTGTTTTTGTGTTTCTAATCTGATTTTTGATATTTTCTAATGTTTAATTGAGTTATTTGGGGAAAATGAGTTAACTCACGGATTGGATCTGATTTCCAGTAATTAAGGATGCTTTGAATTATATTTTGGATGTTTAATAATGTTGATAAGTGATTTTTATCAAAGGAATCCCGAAACTTAAGAATCTCTAATTGTTTAGGTTGTTAGTTTTGAGGTTTTGTGGTGTTTATGTGGTTGTAAGGTTGCTGGAGGTGGTAGGTTGTTTTGGATCTATATTTAGATGTGTTTTGATGATGAAAATGATTTTGGATTGATAGATGTTGGCTGGGTTGTTTATCGAAGTGTTTTGGTTATGTTTTCGATTGTTGTGGAAGGTTAGTTGTGAAGGTTTTATGGTGATCTGAGAATGATTGTGGTTGTTGTGTTTAGAATGCATTATGATGCATTAATCCTTTGTTGTTTTGTGGTAAAAATAGGGGAGGTTAATCCAAAAGTGATTGGAGGAGCGTTGGAGGCTTTGGGTACTTGATTTCGCGTCGGCGAATCGAGTTTTCGCGTATCGGTGAGTGAAAACGTGATTTAAAGCGTTTTGATGTCTTGGGAACAGAGTTTTGGGAGTTAAGGTAGAGCTTGAAACTCTTACCTAGACTCGAAAGTAAGTATAAAGTGGTTTTACTCTCTCGGTCGTGCTTGTTCGAATGACTTTATGCACTTGGTTCTAATGCCATATACTATTTTTAAGCATGTTTTGCTGAAGGATACACATGGTAAGTGATCATTTTAAGTATGGTTTATACTTGTGTTTTAAAGCATGGTTGTTGCTTTGGAAATGGCATGGTTTAATGCTTGGTAAAACAATGAGGTAAATGTTATTTGGTTAATTATATTGGCAAGTGACGTGGTTTTAAAATTGTTATCGGATATAGTTGGTCGGCCATAGGATTGAGTGCACTATAAATAAGTCGCCTTGGATGTTGAGGGGTTTATACGGCGTACCGAATATTCCATCCAAGTACCCTAATAGTTGAAGGGTTATATGGTACCAAAAACTCCCCTTAGTAGATTAAGCATCTAACCGATGATTGGGGTTAGTGTCCCCATGGGTTGAAAGTGTACCCGGTTGTTAATGTACCGCGATTGTGATTGTATCGCTATTCCGATTGAGATGGCTTGAAATATTGGGTTAACACTTGTTGAATCTGTGTATCTTATGAACTCTTTTGTTAATGGACTTGGTTAATGATCACTTGTAAGCCAATATAATTGTTATTGTATCATTGAAATGTTTTATGTTGTATAATGTGATTTATACATGTTTCTCCTTGAGCTTTGCATTTGGTAGTAATGCATGGGAAGGCTTAAGTAGAGGATTAGCAATGTGACTTGTTGTCGAATAATGATACATGTAGCATATGGTTTAATATGCTGGTTTTAAAGATGTAAAGTGCATGTTTAAAAAGGGCATGATGTTTTTAAAGGATGATGTAAAGTAAATAGTTTTAAATGCATTGATGGTGTTGTTCTGAGCATTCCTCAATAAGCCTTGTGTTCTTACGCTTTCTATGTCCATCAACGCAGAGAAATAAAGTCCCAGAAAGCAGTAAGAAGCAAGGGGATCTTGGCAAGACTTGTTTCCAAAGTATGTTAGAGACTAGACTATAATGAATAAGGGCAATAGGGAGAAGAATTTGGGTTTGGCTTCTGGATTGCGAGGTTCTAGCTCGGGTAAGAGAGCTATTGATGCGGGTTATAGCGGTGGTCAAGCCAAGAGACACCGTGATAGGAGGTTTCGCCTAGAGTCGAGGCATGGTGGAGGTGTTTTGGGATGTGGAGTCTAGGGGCAAGGTGCCCAAGTTAGAGCACCATGTAACACTTGTTGGGTTTGTGGATCCTGAGATCATTTGAGGCGAGAGTGCATGCGTTCGGCCAGGGAGGGTCAGGCATATGCGCTTATTGTGGCTAATACTTGTTGGAGTTGTGGGTCAGGCGACCATCAGAGGCGTAATTGTCCGTTTTTGGCTCGAGGTGGGCATGGTGCTGCAGCTGTTGTTGCTCTGCATTGGGGTCATGGTCGTGGCCGCAGACCGTTTCAGCATTGAGATGGTGGGTAGAGGACTGTAGCTCATACCATTGCTATTCAGCCTGAGTGAGACGGACCAACTAGGTTGTATGCGCACCGTGAGGGTCGCAATGACACCTATGTGATTGCAGGTACTTTTACCCTACAGTCTTTGTCGTTGTATTCGTTGGTTGATTATGGTTCTACTCATTCATACATTTTGAGTAAGCATGCTGAGTTGCTTAATATATCTGCTGAAATTCTTAATGTGGGTGTTAAAGTGACTAGTTCTCTTAGGGAGAAGTCGTGGTTAGGAGGTTGTATCGTAGGTGTCTGCTGATGGTTTAGGGACATATGTTTGTTGTGGACTTGATTGAGTTACCATTCCATGGTTTTGATGTGATTCTGGGTATGAATTGGTTGACCGAACATCGAGATATGGTGGATTTTGAGACCAAACGAATATCCTTGAGGATGTCGAATGATTATGAGGTGGTGGTTGTTGGTGAAAATGCCAAGTTTTTGTCTAATGTTGTTTTGGCTTTGGAAGCAAGTCGAATGTTGGATTTGGGATGTCAGGCTTATTTGGCCTATATTATGAATCCTAGATCAAAGGAGTTGAGGATACAAGATGTTCGCACCGCATGTGAGTTTCCAGGTGTTTTTCTGAAGGAATTACTAGGGTTGCCACCTGACCGTGAGGTAGAGTTTGGCATCGAGGTCTTTGTAGGTACGATATCGGTATCTATTGCTCCATACCACGTGGCTCCGAAGGAACTGAAAGAGTTGAAAATGTAGTTGCAGGAGTTGCTTGACCGTGGGTTCATTAGGCCTAGCATTTCATCGTGGGGTGCATCAGTGTTGTTTGTAAGGAAGAAGAATGGTACATTGCGAATGTGTATAGACTATCGGCAATTGAATAAGTTGATAAAAAACAAGTATACCTTACCGCGGATAGATGATCTGTTTGATTAGTTCAGGGGTGCCTCGGTGTTTTCTAAGATAGATTTGAGGTTGGGGTATTACCAGTTGAAGGTAAAAGAGGTGGATGTGCCCAAGACAACTTTTCGTACGAGGTACATGCATTATGAGTTTTTGGTGATGCCTTTTGGTTTGACCAATGCACCAGTTGCTTTCATGGACATGATGAACCGAGTGTTTCATGAGTTTTTGAATCAATTTATGGTTGTGTTTATCGACGATATCCTTGTGCACTCCCGTACCGAGGAGGACCATGATAGACATTTGAGAAATATGCTTCAGTTGCTGTTGGCTAATCAGTTTTATGCTAAGTTAAGCAAATATGAGTTCTGGCTTAAGGAAGTTCTGTTTCTCGGGCATGTTGTGTCAGCCGAAGGAATTCGTGTTGATACGCATAATGTTGAGGTTGTAATGAGTTGGAAGGAGCCCAAGTCTATGACAGAGGTTAGGAGTTTCCTTGGTTTGACGGGTTACTACCGAAGGTTTGTGGAAGGGTTCTCAAGTTTTGCGGCTCCGTTAACAAAGTTGCTACAGAAGAATGTTCGGTTTGAGTGGACGGAAGATAGGCAGAGAGATTTTAAAAGGTTGAAGAAAGCTTTGACGCGAGCTCCAATCTTGGTTTAACCAGAATCGAGAAATAAGTTTGTTGTTTATAGTGATGCGTCGTATGTTGGGCTTGGTTGCATGTTGATGCAAGAGGGTAAGCTAGTGGCGTACGCATCTAGGCAGTTGAAGGTGCATGAATGTAACTACCCTACTCACGATCTTGAGCTTGCTGCAGTTGTGTTTGCCTTGAAGATTTGGAGGCATTATCTTTATGGTGTGAAATGTGTGTTTATACGGATCATAAGAGTTTGAAATATCTAATGTCACAGAAGGAGCTAAATCTTAGGCAACGCAGATGGCTAGAGTTTCTTAAGGATTATGATCTGACCATTGAGTATCATCTGGGGAAAGCCAATGTTGTGGCGGATGCTTTGAGCAGAAAAGCGGCTGTGGAGTTGAGAGCCATGTTTTCTCGGTTGAGTGTGATGAATGGCGGGGGTTTGTTGGCTGAGTTACAAGTGAAGCCGTCTTTGTTGTAGATGATTAAGGAGAAGCAACCGTATGAGTGGAGTTTAGTACCTCATGTAGAAGATATTAGGGATGGGAATCCTACGAATTTTTATTTCAGTGATGACGGAGTGTTGTGCTTTAAAGGTCGAATAGTGGTGCCTGAAGACGAGGAGTTGAGGCATACTATTTTGACTGAGGCACATACTAGTCCTTTCGATATGCATCCCGGTACTACTAAAATGTATCGAGGGTTGAAGGAGGAGTACTATTGGGTTGGACTGAAGAAAGATGTGGTTGAGTTCGTTGCACAGTGTATGGTTTGTCAGCGGGTAAAGGTTGAGCACCAGTTTCCTTTCGGGTTGCTGCAACCGTTGATGATACTGAAATAGAAGTGGGAAAGAATCACCATGGATTTCATGTTTAGGTTGCCTTTGACGCCGGCCAAAAAGGATTCCATTTGGGTGATTATGGATCGGTTTACGAAGTGTGCACATTTTGTGTCAGTGCATACTACGTATACCTTGGACAAGTTGGTTGAACTGTATATTTTTTAGTTTGTGTGTTTGCATGGGGTGCCCAAATCCATAGTATCAGATAGGGATCCGCGGTTCACCGTAAGGTTTTGGGTGAGTTTGCATCGTGCTTTGGGAACCCGGTTGAGTTTCAGTACCTCGTATCATCCTCAGACAGATGGCCAGTCAGAGCCCGTTGGTGAAGTTCGCTTACAATAACAGTTATCATGCTAGCATACAAATGGCACCTTATGAGGCGTTGTATGGCAGGAAATGTCGTACGCCCGTGTGTTCGTCAGAAACGAGGGAAAAGTTTGTATCTATGCCGAATGTTCTGAAAGGCATAACCGAAAAGGTAAAGTTGATATGTGAGCACTTAAAACCAGCTGCAGGTCGCCAGAAATCCTATGCAGATTTGAAGCGTAGGGATATAGAGTACGTTGTGGGTGATAAAGTGTTTTTAAAAGTGTCGCCTTGGAAAAAGGTGTTGCGTTTTGGGTGAAAAGGGAAGCTTAGCCCGAGGTTCTTTAGACCATACGAGGTCGTTGAGCTTGTGGGTCTTGTTGCGTACCGCTTAAGGTTACCTCCAGAGTTGGGAAAGATTCATGATGTGTTCTAGGTTTCGTGTTGTGGAGGTATAGGTCGGATCCATCGCATGTTATGCCGGTGGAGGAGATTGAGTTGAGACCGGATCTATCTTACGATGAGGAACCGGTAGAGGTTCTTGATACCATCAGTAAGGTGCTATGAGGCAAAACAGTCGAGCTGGTTAAGGTATTGTGGAAGCATCGCGGTGTCGAGGAGGCCACGTGGGAACGCAAGTCGGATATGGTGAAACAGTTTTCGCACCTGTTTCCTTCAGGTAAATTTTAGGGACAAAATTTATTAAATGAGGGAGAGTTGTAACGCCCCGATTTTAAGGCTTAGCGGTTTGGTGGTCTCTTAAACAGTCTAGTGGACCAGAGTAGAGATTCAAGTCGGTTTCGGGATTGTATATTTTTGGTGTTGGAAAAATTATGGAAAAATGCTCTAAAACCATTATTAATTATGTATTTAATAATGCTGATATCAATTTCGTAAAATGAGTTTTGGAAGATGGACATTTTGGTTAGTGACCAAAATGAAAGTTTTGAAAACTGTGATTTCCTAGTGACTAAAATAAAAAGGGTCAAATACTTAGAATCTTTAAGGATCTATTTTACCAATTGATTTCTGATGATTTCTCCCTTAATTTGACTTATTTTAACATGTGTTTTAATTAGTAATTAAAGAGAATTTTGTTAAAAAGTTAGTTATTACTTTCTAAAACAAAAATCATGTCATTTTCTCTCAACTTTTTCTCTCCATTCTCTCCTCAGCCAAACACTCAGGTTTTCATCAAATTTCCAGAGGTGAGGTGGTTTCTAACTTGATTTTATTGTTTCAAATTATTTTATAAAGATTGTTTATACAAAATCTTACAATAACCTCGTGTTTTCTTAGCTTTTCACCAATCAATTGAGGGAGAAACTTCACAATAGGGGTAAGGTCCAAGATCTCCTCTATTGTATGGTTCTTTACTGAAATTCCCAAGCATTTGATAATTGTTTTTGTGTTTCTAATCTGATTTTGATGATATTTTAATGTTTAATTGAGTTATTTGGGGAAAATGAGTTAATTCACGGATTGGATCTAATTTTCAGTAATTAAGGATGCTTTGAATTATATTTTGGATGTTTAATAATGTTGATAAGTGATTTTTATCAAAGGAATCCCAAAACTTAAGAATTTCTAATTGTTTAGGTTGTCAGTTTTGTGGTGTTTCTGTGGTTGTAAGGTTGCTGGAGGTGGTAGGTTGTTTTGGATATATTTTTAGATGTGTTTTGATGATGAAAATTATGTTGGATTGATAGATGTTGGTTGGGTTGTGTATCGAAGTGTTTTGGTTATGTTTTCAGTTGTTGTAGAGGGTTAGTTGTGAAGGTTTTGCGGTGATCCGAGAAGGATTGTGGTTGCTGTGTTTAGAATGCATTATGATGCATTAATCCTCTGTTGTTTTGTGGTAAAAACAGGGGAGGTTGATCTGAAAGTGATTGGAGAAGCGTTGGAGGCTTCAAATACTTGATTTCGCATCGGCGAATCGAGGTTTTGCGTATCGGTGAGTGAAAATGTGGTTTAAAGCGTTTTGATGTCTTGGGAACAGAGTTTTGGGAGTTAAGGTAGAGCTTGAAACGCTTACCTAGACTCAGAAGTAAGTATAAAGTGGTTTTTTCTCTCGGTCGTGCTTGTTCGAATAATTTTATCACTTGGTTTTAATGTTCACGTACTTACTGTTTAAGCATGTTTTAAAGTATTCGATATACTATTTTTAAGCATGTTTTGCTGAATGATGCACATGGTAAGTGATCCTTGTAAGTATGGTTTATACTTGTGTTTTAAAGCATGGTTGTTGCTTTAGAAATGGCATGGTTTAATGCTTGGTAAAACAGTGAGCTAAATGTTATTTGGTTAATTATATTGGCAAGTGATGTGGTTTTAAAATTGTTATCAGATAAAGGTGGTCGGACATAGGATTGAGTGCACTGTAAATAAGTCGCCTTGGATGTTGAGGGGATTATACGGCGTACTGAATACTCCATCCAAGTACCCTAACAGTTGAGGGGTTATATGGTACCGAAAACTCCCGTTAGTGGATTAAGCGTCTAACTGATGATTGGGGTTGGTGTCCCTGTGGGTTGAAAGTGTCCCCAGTTGTTAATGTACCGCGATTATGATTGTATTGCTATTCCGGTTGAGATGGCTTGAAGTGTTGGGTTAACACTTGTTGAATCCGTGTATCTGATGAACTATTTTGTTAATGGACTTGGTTAATGATCACTTGTAGGCCAATATAATTGTTAATGTATCATTAAAATGTTTTATGTTGTATAATGTGATTTATACATGTTTCTCCTTGAGCTTTGTATTTGGTAGTAATGCATGGGAAGGCTTAAGTAGAGGGTTAGCAATGTGACTTGCTGTCGAATAATATACATGTAACATATGGTTTAATATGTTGGTTTTAAAGATGTTAAGTGAATGTTTAAAAAGGGCATGATGTTTCTAAAGGATGATGTAAAGTAAATGGTTTTAAATGCATGGATGGTGTTGTTCAGAGCATTCCTCACTAAGCCTTGTGTTATTACGCTCTCTATGTCCATCAATGCAGAGAAATAAAGTCCCGGAAGGCAGCAAGAAGCAAGGGGATCTTGGCAAGGCTTGTTTCCAACGTATGTTAGAGACTAGACTATAATGAATAAGGGCAATGGGGTACTTGTTGTGTTTTGGGAGATATTTTGTGGAACTCCCTGTTTGAGTGTCTTTCATTAGTAGCTCTTAAGTTGTAAATGGCCTTAAACGTTTGGTTTTGGTGATGGTTTATCTTTTGATATGTTGGTTGGTTGCATAATAGGGAGCATGCCTATAGATCATCTTTTGACTCATGATGCTATGTTGCAAAGTTGATCTTATGAAGCTTGAATGCTTGTAATATGCTTGGCATGTTGGTGTTGTGTTATAAGCATGTAGGAATGGTTTGGGAATGCTTTTGGGGTGAAAAACCAGCAAATTGTGACATTATAGGTCCAGGCGTACCTATACGCTGGGGACCGTATTGATACGTCTAGACATCATTCGGCATGGGGGGATCGGTACACGTATGTTGGTATTGGTACGCCTAGGCAATTTTATCCTGGTGTATTGATACGGGTAAGAGAGTATCGGTACACATTCTAGCCTCTGGAATTTTACTTTTTCAACACAAACTCGTGTATCGATGCCCACGTAAGCGTACCAGTACGGATGTTTGAAAATTTAAAAGTTAGGTAAGTTGGTTTTTACGTATCGATACGGGTCGTGGTGTATCGGTACGGTGCGTTTTGTGCGTATTGGTACGGTAACACCAGTACCGATACTCGAGGCTGATTTCTGTTAATGGCATCTGGGCAGTTTTGCTTTCTTTACATTTTAGTCCCTAAATCTTGCCAATGCAATTGTATGTGATAGAATGAACGGTTTGTTGCGCAAGAGACAAGGCTGATAGTTGGGGTTTTGTTATCATATTAGATTTAGGGTTTTGGGGCCAAATGGGTCGTGTAATGTTTTTGGGTTTTTATACTTATGTAAATGGACTTTGAATAAACTAAACTTGGGCTTATTTCCTATATAATTATGGTATTTTGTTTTTTTGTTTTTAGTTTTATTTAGTAATATAATAGTATACTATTTAATACTAATAATAGTAATATAACAATATAAAAATATTAGTATAAAGTAATATAATAATAATCGTAATATAATAATATAACGTAATATGATAATATAATATATATGGGATAATAATAATATTACTAGCAATGAATAATATTATAACATAATAATAATATGATTAATATCTACCATCAAAACAAAAATAAAAGTAATAAACAATAATACTTAATAGTGTTTTGGGTTTTAATAATAATATAACATAATTAACAATAACGTATAATACTATATAATATAATAAGAAAAATTAATAGTAATAATAGTAACTAAACCCAAGTTATCAAATTAAAAAGAGCCCGGACAAAATTAGTGATTACATCATGAAGTTGAGTTTTCAACTCTTTCAACTCCTTCGGCACCATGCGATAGAGAGAAATGAACACTGGAGTCGTACCGAAGTACTTTGCGATGTAGAATTCAACTTCTCTATCTAGAGGCAACCAAGGTAATTTTTTTGGAAACACTTCCAGAAAATTATATACCGTCTGAACATCCTGTACTCGAACTTTTTTTATACCCGGATTCATCACAAAATCCAGGAAGGCTTGACATCCCTCATTCATCAACCTTTCAACTTACAATGTCGAAATGACATTGGACAAGAATTTAGCATTCTCGCCTACTACAACAACAATATAGTCGTCGGCAAGCCTCAGAGAAATCCTCTTGGTTTCAAAATCAACAACAACCATATGTTTGTTTAACCAATCCATACCAAATATGACATCAAAACCATAGAACGAGAACTCCATTAAATCAATAGAAAACACATGGCCTTGAACAACCAACATGCATATCTTATACATCCTTCTAATAGTAACGGTCTCCCCAAGAGAGCTAGTCATAAGACACCCATATTCAAAATCTCAACAGAAACATATAATAATTTTGCATGTTCACTCAGAATGTATGAATGCGTGGAACTCGAATCCACCAAAGAAAATAATAACAAAAACTGCAAGGTAAAAGTATATACGATCACTTCAGTGTCATTATGACCCCCGCGATGTGCATACACCCTTGCATGTCCTCCGTTCTCTAACTGAATAGCCATGGTATGAGAAACAGTCCTTTGAACCTCGTAACGCCTCTAGAAATTACCCCTACCATGGCCTCGACCTCTAGTAGGTGCAACCACAATGGTTGCTTGAACCGGTACCTCATTAGCAACTTGCAAATAATCACGCTTCTGGTTCTCTTTTGAACCACAAGTCCAGCAAGCTCTGGCACCAAATACCCCCAACATTTCCCCTAGTGGCGTCTCCCACAATGCTCACAATCAACAGCAGCAACAATAGCAGTTTGAGCATTCTGACCATGTCTACCACTACTACCACCAGCTTGCGATCCGAATTGAAACGTTTATCCCTCAAAATCTTGTTCTGACCACTAGAAAAGGCAGACTCAGCAGCCCTCTTTCCTAAACTAACATTCATTGGCTCAGAAATTAGACTCAAGGATTGCTCAATATCCTTGGCCCTATTGACCAACATGTCAAAATCAGTGTAGTCAGCTGCAAGAAAATATGTCTTGATGTCCTTCATAAGGCCATAGCGAAACCTATTGCAATGCTAGCGATCATCCAGAACCAATTTAGGAGCATACTTGCTCAAACAAATAAATTTTACCTCATACTCGGCCACCGACATTCGATCATGTACTAAGGCCATAAACTCTCTCTTTTTACATCTTGATACTATGGACTAAGGTACTTCTTCTTGAAAGCCCTTCAGAAGAACTCCCAAGTAACATCAATATCTGGTACTCCAGCTATAGTGGTTATCCACCAATGATATACATCACCATACAGTAAAGACACAATACACCCAAGCTTTTGCGCACCCGTATACTCCATCTGGCCAAGTATACGCTTGGGGCTTTTGAGCCACTTTTTTGTAGATTCAGGGTTAACCCTCAAAACTTAACCACTTTCAAGCCACGCAGACGCTCCAGCTATTATCCGTTATTACCTACAATTTTCGGTGTTGTTGCCTGAACTTGTACTCCGGCAAAAGCTGCTTGGAAAGATCTGATCATTGCTTGAATTAAAAGCATCACATCCCCAAAAATGGGTCTCTATGGGGCTTGGGGTACGTTTCCTCTACCCGCTCTAGCCGATGGATTAGGCGAGAAGGTGGCAACTCAGTACGAGAAATCACGCTATCCTCAGGATTCTGATTATTCTGAGTATTACTAGTGCTAGCTCGAGTCTCATATCGTGGCTCCATAATCACTAACAATTAAAACATGCAAAATCAATCTTAGTTAGGCTTGCATTCAGTGAAAGATCTTAGACAACCTAAGAAGAATCATTTGAAAACAATGGTAATAGGCAATGTGTCCCATTCAACCCACATTAAAGCAAAACGACATCACAATAGTAAAAAAAATGCTTAAACACAATTTACATCACATAAAAACTCAACAATAACCAAAACATTCAGCAAACCATCCCAACCTTTCAAAACATGTCTCTGATACCAATAAATATAACCCCCTTGACCTGGCCTAGGTGTTAGGCCGAATCGAGCGAGCTACATTAGGTTTGCCTTATCAAACTTGAACTGAATATCTCTAATTAGGTCTGTTTTTTTCTTTTTATCTTATCTAGATGTATCATTAGAACCTAGGGTGTACACACTAACAGCGGTTAAATTTATGACTAAATCAAGAACTAAACCGACATCTAATTGTGCGAATTTGTAATTTAGGGACCAAATTGCAAATTTGGAAAATTACAAGGACTTACTTATATTTAAGGTTACCAACCATTAATTAGTTAGGTTTCATGCTCGCAAGTTCAACATTAGCTAAAATGGATCGATCGAGAACATTCAAATTGCATATATACAAGTCATAGACTAAAATAGAAGAATCTCAACTTCAGCAGCTAAATAAATAATATAGCAGCCTTCGGTATCGGTATACGAGATACTGTACCGATACCAGGCTTCATACACAAGGGCTATATCGCTACTGAAACACACATACCGATACCCATGCTTAAATGGCAAAAATACAAATTCCAATAGCCAAGCTTAAATGGCAAAAACACAAATTCCAGTAGCCAAAACTCGTACCGGTACACTTCCTCGAGTATCGGTACCCAGGCCAAATTTACACTTCACATACCTGATTCGGGTCCCTCGTACCTATACGCGAAGCCTTGTATCGATACCTAGAGGCATGTAATGCCCATTTTATCTAGTTTTTGACCTCCAAACCATTACAAACTTGTCCCAAACATCCTAGCATGCATACTAAACATATCAATCATACTAGGCACACATCCACAACATACCAAACCATCAAATATGCATCCTCGGGCACGAATGAGTAAACTATAGCCATGCTTCTTAAACATTTCAACCAAATACTCGAATTTGAATCTAAGCACAAAACCATCAACCCAAATCACAAATCTAAACAACAATCCAACAACCAACAAGATACAAAACCTTGGAAGCAAATACCATCAAAATACAAATCCCAAAATTTGGTCAACACATTACCTTATTACCAAAAGCTTTAAGCTAAAACCATAATCAATATTAAATGATGTCTTAGGATCTCATAACTTCAATGCTCCCGCACAATCCTCAATTTTCTGCAAAGAAAAATGATAGCATATGCAAACATATGCTTAGTGGTGCCACTCTCCCACATTCATCATTGTATTAAAAATAAGAGTATAGAACCAACTTCTTTGAAAATATTTTCAAAACATGGCATGCATAACAACTATATGCAAAATATAGTTTCCCACTTGTTTCTCATACATTGGCATTTATAGTGAACTTATAAAACCACATCGGATACACAGATTTTTAGGTAGACAACTTCTTCCAAACCATACCTTGACCTAGAGAGTCTCACCTCAATCTTGCACAAGGTACAACATCAACTTGGATAACCTACTACACACAAGCGACAATCCATCAGCCCGAGCAGCTTACTACATACTCTTGAGCAGCGGAGCGATCGACTTAACATATTATAGTACACTTTAAACCTTGAGGCATTCCAACTATATCCTATACTTTTCTTTGCTTGTCACACATAGCCAATATACAATTTTAAACACATTTACTTACTATTTTTCCCTTATGCATTTAACAAACCATTTTCCATGTGTAAATATCACATTGCTCAAGGCAACAACCACATTCCATTTAGGAACTATTTCTCAATGCTCTTAGGCATCCATAACTTGCTAAAACATTGCATATCTTTTAAAATAGTGCATAAAACAGTAAGTAAACCAATCCATGTTTTCAACCAAAACATGCAAATCAAATATCATAACAAACCGATATTCAAAAGGTAAAAATAGGGAAAATTTACTTTCAAGCTTAGATAAGATTTCTAAGCTTAATCTAAACTCCCAACTCCTTATTTAGACACTTAAAAGTGTCCCAAACACATATACACTCACCAATGAGCAACAATTTGCTCGTCGTTGAGTTCCAAGCCTTCGAAACGAGCCAACTTCCACAAAATGAGCTAGGCTTGACTCTTCCCTGTTTTGGCCACACAAAACTAGAGGGAAATGCATTAAAATACATTCTCACACTAGCTCACAATCAACACCGACAACCTCAACGAAATTGCATCCGAAAACTAGTTGAAACATCAAAAACAACCTCAAACTACTACCAAACAACCTCCAGCCTTAAACCAAAATTCTAACATCTTATTGACACCATTGAACATCCAAAAATATATTTCTAACATCCTTATACCTCCGGCCATCAAGAATCTAACATAACAGCCCTAAAATCACCTTTAAACTACCTTAAGAGCTGACCAATTAAATAGTTTGAGGATTGATTATGAAAATCTCATTTCATATTATATTTATACAACCAAAATGTGAATTAAGCCAATAAGAATTTCCAACAAACATCTTGTAAAACAAGAATTTAGTCAAAACATCAAAATTATCAATAAATCTCATCTTCTTGAATTAATTGCAAACCATGTTTAATCAACAAAACACAAGCCAATTACTAGGGAATCAATAAAGAACCTTAGTTTTAAGAGAAAAAAAAATTACCTTTGAAGAACCTCTCACCAAAATTGACGTATGTTTTCTCTTGAAAACAACTTGAGAAATTGATGAAATCTTGTGAAATCTCTATGAAGTTTTGTTAGGAATCAAATAAGGAATCAATTGATGAAATCTCCATTGAAAATCGGTATGAAAATCTTGGAAATTATGATTAGAAAATAAGATGAAAAATAAGAGAAAATGAGAAAGGAAAATTCAAGAAAATTTGATAGAATGGGAAAGTGATTAAGGAAACCAATTAACCGTCAAAGTCTTACCAATTAAGGTGGAAAACTTTAATTAAAACATTTGGAAATAATAGATCTCTAAGGATTCTTAGAATTGGCCCAATTACATTTTAGTCACTTAAAACAATTTTGCAATCTTTACAATTTAGTCACTAAAACCCAAACGTCACCTTAATTAGTTCAATTAACCTTCAAATCAATTACCAAAATTTCCAATAATATAACTAAACATTTTTAATAAGTCAAACTAATTTTTATCTAAATCATTTCTATTTTTAAAATATTAATTTCCCCAAAACTCATTTTATCGGGTAATCCAATTTGACCGAATCGAATCTGACCCGACCAAACCTCTAAACTTCTAACCCTATTTTTAGGGCGTTATATGTTGTGATTCCGTCTGCACTTGCAAAGCAACCATCCACTTGCTTGCATTTTCACAACGAGTTGTCTCGTTATAAGTTGATGACTTTCAACTTACATTTATATTGTCCGATATAGAAGGGGTAACAACAACACCACATGTGACTATGGGACCCTGCAAAATATACGTTTTGCTAGTCTTCTTATGACATTTCATCATGACAAAGGAGTCTCTACTCACTTTTAGATCTCCACATTCAGCGGAGTACATGTACCCCTTGAAGTAAATGGTACTTAAGGAAATAAGATTCTTTTTTAGATCTGATACGTGTCGTATGTTGCTAAGGGTTCTAGTAATACCATCGAATATCTTAATTTTGACGGTGCCAACTTCGACGATTATGCTTGAAGTGTTATTTTCCAATACTACAACTCATGTAGGAACTTCCTCATCGGATATAAACCATTCTTGGTTGGGACACATAAGGAAGGAACATGCGAAGTCGAGGATCCAATCCCCGCTTGCTCTTGTGTTGTTGTCAAAAGCTACCAATAGTTTTTCATCATCGTACTCCTTCGTAATATTAGCTTCATCTTCTCTAGTTCTTCTTTATCTTATTATTTAACTTGTAACACTAAGATTTAATGTGATATTTCTTTTTTTAAATGACAGATTTTACACCGATTTGATAATTTGGATATGCCCTTATTTTGACCGTCAAAATTATGATCACATTTTCTTCCACGATCTAAACTAGTCGATTCATGCACCACGAGACCCTCTACTTGAAACTCAGAGCTGGTTAGATGTTTCATCTTCTCATATGAATTCAATTTACATATACTTTTTCTATAGTAAGTTTATCGCGACCGTGAAGGAGGGTGTTTTTGACAGAAGAATATGAAAAGGACAATGAATATAGTAAAATTAAATATAGGTCTTATTCACTGTACTTTACCTCTATTGATTCCAGATCTAAGAAGATCTTCTTAAAAGCGGTTAGGTGGTCATCAAGACACGAACCTTTTGCCAATTTATGTGAGTATATTTGTTGCTTCAAAAGCAGCTTGTTGGTCAAGGTTTTTCATGTAAATTTGTTCTAATTTTGCCTATAAAGAAACAATTGTCTTTTCTTTGTGAGCATCCTGCAGAATATTGTTTGATAAGTGCAAACGAATTTGGGATGGAAGCTTTATGATCCTTACGAAGCTTTTCTGTATCATACCATTCTTTTAGCATCTTATCAAACCCTTCCAATGCATCATCTAAATCAATTTGTGTAAGAACATCTCGAATCTTCATCTACCATAACGAGAACATAGTGTTACAATCCAACAATGAAATATGTTACTTAGTCGTCGCCATTACTGTGACAAGGATGAGTAACATGACGCTCTGATACCAATTTGTTATACTAGGTATATACCAACGACAAACGATAACGGTGGAACAAACGAAGATGGTGATCGTAAACAAAACAAGAAAATAAATAACACCAAGATTTACGTGAAAAAAACCCAAAAAGAAAAAGCCATGGGCAGAGGATGAGAACCTTCACTTTGACAAAGAGGATATTACAAGTAGTTTGTGTCTTAATGCTCCGTAGAATATATTCTACTTGTATCTAATATTGTACCTAAATCCTAATTCCTAATATCTATTTATAGGGATATGTTACTTCCTTACAAAAAAAACTTGAATAGAAAGTAATTCTACTCAACATAGGTTTCCCACCTTAATTAATGTAAAATAAACATGATCTACTAAAAGAAAGATTATTACTTTAAATTAAATCATACTAGAATTTGGATCACAACTCTTACAAGCTCCTTGAAAATCTCATACCCAACAAATCAAGCGGGATCAAATGACCCCAATTTTGAATGTAACTCCCCCGTCACATATATACCATATGATATATATTCAAATGCCAACTTCTTGATGCAATATTTGGAACATGAGGTTTTTTTTATCAAAAAAACATGAGGTTCAATCATCAATGAGGGAGAAAATTATTACTTTGTGTAACATATCTATTAGGAATTTGGTATGAAGCAAAATAACCAAAGCAATAACGACATAGATCAATACATGCACATAAGACAATATTTAACGTCGTTCAACATAGCCTACCTCCACGGATGAGAAAAACGAACAATCTACTAATAACGTAGAGAACCCGAAGAGTACAAATACATGATAACCCATGTAATCCAAAACCCGGTGTACAAATCCCATGACCTGGTGGAACCAAAACACTATTCCTAACATCCCTACAATACTCATCTCTACAACGTAGGCACAATAGTTGTAGAGATCTTAAAAGTGGTTACATCTCTCCAAAGTAATTTCCCTCTCTCTCAATCT
Source organism: Hibiscus mutabilis (assembly GCA_019671005.1). NCBI lineage: Eukaryota > Viridiplantae > Streptophyta > Magnoliopsida > Malvales > Malvaceae > Hibiscus > Hibiscus mutabilis. The sequence goes on from CM033719.1 coordinate 17,904,778, forward strand.
CTTGTTCTCTCATAATTCAAAAGGTTAAACCTAGTCTATATTTATAGACTCAAATACTTGGTCACCAAGAAACCTTATTCAATAAAATCTCTACCTAAAATAGATATTTACACATTGAAGTAAATCCTAATTACCATGTAATCTTCAACCACTAGAATTACAATAAAACCCAACTTAATTACCAATTAGAATTTGAGTCAAAATATAACAAATCTCCCTCTTGACACAAATTCTATTCGAGCATTGGTCTTCAAGTCTTCAACAGCTTCAATTTTTACGTAAGCCAAATATCCGTTGAAGCACCGCTGCCAAGTCTTCAACAACTCCAATTCTTACGTAGTATCCGTTGAAGCACCGTTGAGTTTTAAGAATTACTCCCCCTGCAACTGAAAGCTCGTTGCAGCAGTACTCCTCTGGCATGTCTCCAATATCACACCGCAAAGTTCGCAGCAAAAATTCCTCAACAATCACGCAACTCGAACCGTAGCTCTGATACCATTTGTTAGGAATTTGGTATGAGGCAAAATAACCAAAGCAATAATAACATAGGCCAAGACATGCACAGGAGACAAGATTTAACGTGGTTCAACATAGCCTACCTCCACGGACGAGAGAAACGAACAATCCACTAATAACGTAGAGAATCCGAAGAGTACAAATACATGATAACCCATGTAATCCAAAACTGGTGTACAAATCCCAAGGCCCGGTAGAACCAAAACACTCTTCCCAACATCCCTACAATACCATCTCTACAACGTAGGCACAATAGTTGTAGAGATCCTAAAAGTAGTTACATCTCTCCAGAGTAATTCCCCCTCTCTCTCATTCTCTTATTCTCTCATAATTCAAAAGGTTAAACCTAGTCTATATTTATAGACCCAAATACTTGGTCACCAAGAAACCTTATTCAATAAGATCTCTACCTAAAATAGATATTTACACATTAAAATAAATCCTAATTACCAAGTAATCTGCAACCACTAGAATTACAATAAAACTCAACTTAATTACCAATTAGAATTTGAGTCAAAATATAACAATATTTTTTAGTATGAACTTTATGTTTGGATTTCAAGAAAATTCTTATAAAACTATACTTTTATGAGACGTGATTTTGTATCCAACATTGGCCTCGGAATCGGCTAACAATATCTAAGATTCTATGCTTGGATTTACTGTGTTGAATATGTCTTCAAATGGGAGTCGATTTCAAGGAAAACTTTGTTCTTCACCACCTTAAACCGCAATTTCTATGGATTTAATTTTGAAGTGTGTATTAAAAATTGCGAGATAGAGATTGAATGCTTAGTTGGTGAGAATTTCAAGGTTCCAGCTACCATAAAAGAATATCCAGCTTTTTAAATGATAATCACTAGGACAACAATGTGTGTATAAATGAAGAACTGGATGTTCTCCAATGGAAAATTTTCAGCTTCTTCTCCGCTCTTCACATATTGTAAATATTTGAATTCCATCTTTGCCCATGGTGTAAAGCCTTTAAGGGTTTACCATAGAAGAAAAATGGAGATGACAACACTTCATCCATGGCTGAAACTTGCCACCACCTTCTGCATTAACGGCTTCATTTTCATTGCCTTTGCTTCTCCTTCACTTGCAGGTTCATTTCTGTCTTCTGTTTGATGCGGTTGCAACTGCAACTGTCGATATTAATAGTAACCGACTGTGATAGACGCTATTGAAAATGTGTCCATGGCTGCAGTCTAACAAATTTTCCTGTGGTTTGCAGACTGTACCTTGAATTTCACTTCATACCCTTACCTACCAAGTGGTGACTGCAGTGATAAAAATGGGAAAGACATCTTGTGGGGCGGGATATCTTCACACCTTTGTTGTCGAAACGCCCTGAATGCCTTCGCTCAAGCTCTTGCGGTTCGAGCTAATCAAACACCGGACGATGCCATCTTCATTGGACAAGATTCATGGAAACAATGCAGTTCTCCATTTCCATCACAACAATCGGTTTCCATAGATTATTGTGGATTCGGCAATTTTTACTCGGGCAGTTCTTCCCAGTGTACAAGTTTAACTCTGTCACAAATTCAAGGCAGTCCACATTACTCGGAAGCGGTAAAGTTATGTTCTAACTTGAGTTCTTCATTTCAAAGCTCCTGCAGAAACTGCACTGATGCCATAGCAAGTCTGGCTGGTTTTCTATTGCAACTATTACAAGTACAGACAGATAATACTGAAAGAACATTATGTAGTCTAGCTGCTGTTCTTTCGGTTTCTGCTGCGAATGTCAACGATAGCTCTTTTGGTGCAAATTTGTTTAGCTGTATGTCTACTTTAGATGTTTTTGGTAAGGACCGTAACTTATTTAGAACTCTTTTTCGCCTATGTTATTCCGACTTTTCTTTTTTCTTTAAGTTTCCTTGTCCAACATCTGTGTCTGAGACAGTTTTTTTGGACAACATATCTGTTTCAGATACATACTTGTGTCCGACACTCACAATCTAGTCTGAGTAATATAAGTTCAAGTTTCACTAATCCTGACTTTGAGCCTTTGTTTTCCTAACAGATCCAAGCTACATCAAAATCAAGAGTAAGTTGAATTGCTTATCTCCATCTCTTGCTGCTGTTTGAGTCAAGGATTTAAATTGTGGTCGCGGTTTCAGTGAATATCCAGGATGAATGTCACCGGAGAAAGCTGAAACCGTAAAATAGTGTCTACTTTAAACCCCAGGTTTGAGCTGCCACTGAAAAACTTGTAAATGCTCACTGAAATCATTTTTAGGGTCCCTGGCAAAAGCACTTCTCGCGGTCTTTGTAGCGGTCTCGGTGCTGATTTTGATCGTAGTCTTGGTAAAATTTGTGGCCTTAAAGAAGCGCAATAGCAAAAGAAAGCTTCCGAAACTAATGCCATTAAAAGACAACAATACCTGGTCTGGTCTCTACAGGTTTTCAAAGGCTGAGATTGAGAAAGCTATAAGCATTAACAATAGACGGAAGAGTTTAGGCCGAGGGAGTGCCGGCGAAGTTTACGAAGGCAGGTTGCCTAGTGGACAAGTTGTGGCCATTAAGGAGATAAAGAAAGGCAACTCTTTGGATACTTTCGCTAGTGAAGTCGCGGGTCTTTCCCGGATCCGACATCCGAACCTCGTTTCTTTGCTTGGTTGCTGTGTCGAAGGCGACGAGCAGTACTTGGTCTTGGAGTATTGTCGCGCGGGGAACCTATCTCAGCATCTCCTAAGTAATTTTTTTCTTGAGACCATTACATGTTCCTTCAGTAATTTGCTATTTTTCCACCCCAAATTGCAGTGTTCAAGCTTTAAGAAGGGCAGTGGCATTACAGATGCTTGGATTCGAGTCAAAAATCTGTTGAATGTCACCTTTTAAGATCGAGAATTATGAACTTACCTGACTAAATTTCATCTTCAGGGAAAGACTGCGTCTTGACATGGGATAGAAGAGTTAAGATCCTACGAGACTGTGCACTTGGGCTGAGGTATCTCCATAGTTACATTGATGGATGCATTGTGCATAGAGATATTAAGGTAATTCTTGCTCTGATCTTTCATCTTCTCCTAAAATACTTGTATCCGAAAATCGAGGAGTGCGAGCAACAGTCCACGAATCGATTATTCGAATAATTGTTCCTAATGCTGAATGCTTGTGTTATAGCTCACAAACATCCTCTTGACTGAAGATTTGGAGCCCAAACTCTCGGATTTTGGGCTAGCAAAGATGCTGGGAATAGAGGAAAGCAAAGTGTTCACAGATGTGAGAGGAACTATAGGTTATATGGATCCAGAATATATGACCAATGCAAAGCTAACCTGTGCCAGTGATATATACAGCTTTGGCATTGTAGCCTTGCAACTTCTATCTGGACAGAAAGTTATCGAGTTGGATCTCGATGCCAGCGAACAACTTACACGAAAAGTACGTATTCCAATATTGATCGCGATAGTAACGGTCATTTTAATCCGGAGTATAAAGATGCTAACCAATATGAATTTGATGCAGGCAATGGACGTGAGCATGGGAAAACGTCCATTTAAGGATTTTGAAGATCCAAGGCTTCACGGGGATCTCAACAGGAAAGATTTTGAAGCCATTCTGAATATTGCAGTACTTTGTGTTGCTAAATCAAGTAGAGGCCGACCACCCATTGATGTTGTTTTTGATGAGCTAGAGAAAGCTTGGAAAAACACCAAGGCTGAAATGGTCTGGTTACTTTTACATTCAATCCCTTCATTGTTTATATAGAAAAGCTCCATCTGTTAATGCTGGATTAGTCAGTAATAAATCGGACATATAATGGAAGATGACTTGTGATGCAGGAAATGAGGGAAGAGATCGGTACATCGGCAACGGCACAGTCAAGGTAGATGGAAGTGGTTTCAGCTTGACATGTATAAAAGTACTTCGATTGTGAATGCAGAGGTTTTGAAATACTTGGTTTGTGCAGTTGTACATGTAAACCAATGCATTATACAAAATAAAGATGGTAATTAGGACAGCTATTTTCATCATTAGACCATGTTTGTGAGTCATCAGAGAATCCAGATCTGCTTCACTCTTTGTGTTTAAGATCAGATTGGGAGACTATGAAGATCAAATGAATCACTTTCGAAAAGAGGAAACACTTGACTTCTTTTTCCTCGTAAGAACCGGAAGATTATGTCAATTACTATATATACATATACATGTGTATATATATATATGTGTGTGTAAAGAGAAAGATGTTGTGACATCCTCGGCAAGTTTATTATCTTATGGAAGCTTCTTTGATGCCTGAATAATATAATCTCACAGAATCCACTTTATAATTCATATATTATATGCAACATAATTAAGACTCTAAGTTTCCCGATATATATGCCATCGGAAGATTAAACAACTTTTGTCCCATGTCTTAGTTATTTATCTTATGTACACAGACCATCAGCCGTCCATCAATGTTGATAAGCAATGGACTCCTTACATTCTACTCGATCAATGGCACTATCTTCGTCAGTCTCCGATCCAGATTCTCCACGATAAATGATATTCATGATAGTCTTTGTGGCCTGGCCGACGGCATGAGAAGTTTTTCATGCAGCCCCGGCCACAACGGGTTGTATGGAGATGATTGGCAAACTAGCCCGTTCTTGAATCATTGCTGAATAAAGAGGAAATGGGATTAAAGAAAAACGTTGAAATCAATAACTAGCCTTTATGTTAGGCAGGCTGCAGGGGACAGTGATGGTGATGGTTCAAGAGCAAGTTTTGAACTTACACATGGTCTGCTGCTGAGCAAGTGAACCGATCTGTCGAATCCCGGCTTCAGTGGCTTGTACGGCTTGAGCTGATTTGTTGACGCCATCAGTAATCTCTTGGCTGAGTGTCAAGTGCAAACCAAAGCATTATACTTTTGTGACATTGGAAAATGAACGGAAAGATTAAAAGTCGATGTCATATTGTTCATTCTAGAGGTCATTACATCTATAGACTATAATATCCCGTCTCCCAAATAGGTTTTTCTAAATTTTTCATATATTTGAGGATCCTTGGAAGATCATATTCGTGTATGCAAGTCCAGAATTGTGTTGACAAGGGGTGTCGGACATGGATTCTGCATACTTCAAGAAAAATAGACTGGGAACAACATAATGCACGACTATGAAACAAAAGATGAAAATACGATTTAATTGTCACCTTAAATCACTTGGTTCCAGCATAAGATCACTGATCTCCATGCCCGAAAGCCTAATTGCAGCCATTGTACTGGGAAGTTCCTCTCGAGCTGCATCTACGAGCTTGGAAAGCGAAATGGCAAATCAGAATAACTGTAACAATTATTAAATGCAAAGTAAGCCTAATTATATCAAATGAAAACTTATGTTCAATTTTATCCCGACTAAAGCATTCCTTTCTTCTGATTAAGGCTGATATAGAGTTCCTAAAGATCACGTACAGGTATTTTGAAACTGTGTTTAGAAGGCATATGCCAAAATCAGGATGAACAAGCATGAACTAACTTGTCAGTATTAACAGTTCATATCTCAAAAAAGGCATGAGCGAAATCATGCATTATATCATTATTGTTCATTATGCATTACAGCCATTATCAAGTCGGGTCACATTCATAACATGAAAAGAAAATGACAAAATTCGATTTGTATGTGAAAAGGTGAAAAGATGGCCTATTGTATCACATCTATGATAAAGTTTCAAATATGATATCGGGAAACTTACAAAGAGTGTTGGAATTGCTGCAATGACCAGACTTGTAAACGCCATGGAAGCCTGCATGTATACAAGAGATTGATATGAATCCATCTGAGGAAAAAGAAGGGAAAAAATGAAAATCACAATACCAAACTTAGTCTTTAATACAAAAGCTTAAAGAAGATATCCTAAAGAATTCAAAACGAAATACTTCCAATGCTCAACACTAAAATTTCTACCACCACTGCGAATTACAAGCCAAAGAAAACTGCACAAATCAAAATTCTCCGAGAAATACTTCAAATACCATAAGCATCCGACAACTGCAAGAACCTACCAAGACTATAATAAGCTATAATCAACAAACACAAAAAGATATCACTTCAAACTTCCTACATCACAAAACCTTAATATAAGAAGTTTCTTCAAATTCCTCTTCTAATCAATGCTAAAACAACTGTATAAAGCAAGCACTTAATAACCAGAAAACAATACCCTCAAGTCGAAGCAATGAAAAAAAATAAGAAAGAAGCATTTCACATACCTTATGTTACTATAACATAGGTTTGAGTATAGGTAGGGGTATGTTGGATTTTTCTAAATTTTTTTATGAGGGTTTCGAGTCACAACGTCTTACCAAGTTAGTATTCCAACATTATCAAACATCACCAATTTCATATATATTGTAAAAGCTACATGCAAACAATTGATTCCTATCAAACTTGAAAAGTATCCTTTATGCAATCCAAAGAACTCTGTAACAGTACAAATCAAAGAGAGAGAATTATAAGAGGGAAGAAGGTAGATAGAGCAAAGGTAGAGAAGAAATCAGAATAAAGAGAAGAGAGAGACAAGATGAATTTTTCATTCCATTGATCGATAACTCGAGGAGGGTTTTTATACCTGAAATACAAAACAACGTACTTTACTCTCATCAAACATGCCTAAACCAAGGACTACCATTAAAAACCCTCAAATAATCTCAAAACCTTCCATTTACAGAAATCAAATCTATTAACCACAGTTTCCAAGCAATGAACAGCCGAAACAGAGCAAGTTTATGATTCAAGTAATCGCACACACGTGAAAAATCCATAAAATAGACAACACCCACAGAGAGACATAACAAGCCAAAAGCAAGAAGTATCCTGAAAAGCCTTAAAACCATACCGTACAAGAAACAAAAGAGGCTTCATCACTCAAACTCATCTTCTGAGTTGAAACAAAAGTGGGGACAATTGGATTACCAATTCCCACGTTGTGATTCTCGTTATATTCTTCCACAAGACTAGATTTTGACGTCTGGGGCAATCCATTGGACTCTAAACTGCACTCCTTTGTGGTTGAATTGGTATAAGTAGGGGATGATAATAACCCTGACCCGCTCGCGAGTTATTCGGACTCGGCTCGGTCAAAGCTCGGCTTAAGTGAGCTCGGCTTGAGTGAGCTCGACTTGGACTCGGCTAAAGGTCTTAACAAGTCAAGTCGAGCTTGCTCGTGAACAAGCTCGGAATAATTATATTATATATATATATAAATATGCTACATATACACTAAAAATAATCTATTTAATAAAAAAATTAAAAAAAATCTATTAAAAATAAATTAACTAAAATAAATTGAGCACTCTTTTCTTCTTCTCAATATTGAATTTCGTTTCAGTGTTGTTATGAAAGAGTTTTTTAAAGAGGCTCTATCTTTTATAAAAAAAAAATTATAAGAAAATTGTCTATTTCGAGTCAAGCCTGACGAGCTTCGAGCCTGAGTCGAGCTTAACAATATTGTTTTCGAGTTGAGCTCGAGCTTAAAATTTCGAGCACGCCGAGTCCAATAACACTGTTTTCAAGCCGAACCCGAGCCTGGTACAAGTAGCGGAAGAACAACGTGGGACGATAGAAGAAGAAGGTGATTTCAACAAGGAAATTTGGGATTTTGCCTTGGAAGGAATGGGAGGAAAGAATTCGATGCGGGGTTTGCGTTTAACTAGAGGTTGAGGTTCATTGGAGGGAATTCTGGAACAACAACAGAGTTTGAGTCTGCCAAGTGTAAATTTTGTATCTAGATAAAAGTTTAAAAAATGGAAAATAAACTATTTTAAGTTTACCTAAACTTTTAAATATTATAAAATAAATTTTAAATTTTACATAATAAAATTCATGTCTCTTCTACGTGTCTTTTTATATCTCTAATCAATAATATTATACTAAGAATATTATAAATAAAATATAAACAATCAATAAAATAGTAAAAAAAAATTATCAATACACATTACCTAAAATCATTTGTACAAGACATCGATAGGCGTAAAAAACGGATAAACGGATTTTGTTCGTCATCAACTGTCGAAGAGCGCCAAAACTTGGAAGTATGGAACGTTCTTTATCTGGTTTAACAATGCGTGCTTCCTCTGTTGTTATAGATATTTGTACAAATTCAAGATGTCGTAATCATTGAGCTTTTCCAGCGCATCTCAAACGTTAAGTCTTGAATGATCCACTCATTGAACAATTAGAAGTTGTTTGTTATGCTTCTAAAGGAAGAGAAAGGGTTGCTTATTAGGGATCCAATAGCGGTCCGTTATCATATATATAGCGATAACAGTATTTTTTCAAAACTTTAGTGCAGAAAATAATGATTTGTAATGACTGCATTTGTATCTTTTATGTCTACAACCGTGATAAAATATCGTGACAAAAAACGTGACCGCAACTTCAATTTAAATCTCTGTTGCTTATCTTATAATGTGGCAACTTCATTACCATTCATTTATTAATTCATGTGAGCACCATAAATCCTTATAATTACTATTTTGTGACAATTATTGCAGCTGTTAATATAACCCTCTAAATTTGACCTAATTTCTTAATTCGAAATTTAAAAATTAAATTTGAAAAAACTTGTCCCTCAAGAAAGGTTATTAAGTTTATTAATTCAAATTACAACTTAATTATAAAGATCAAAACCACGAAATTATATCATTTAAATAAAACGTAGTCAATTAGCAAAATTTCAAAAGTCATTATAAAATCTAAAAGAAATTCAAATAATAAATGCATGTCAAACCAACAAGTCTCAAAATAATAATAATGTCTTAAGTCCAACTACAAAATCGTCCGAAATAATAATAATAGAGAAATTCAAATGTCTGAATAATCATACTGTAAAATAAGGTAAAGTCTGATGATATGAAATCCTCCAAGTACCGTACGCCTAAGCCTGAGTATCTGAAAGAGAAACTAGGGGGAGTAAGCTATGAAGCTCAATGTGTCTCTAAAGTGTAGATAAAAACATATAACAGAAATTCGAACAACAAGCATAGTTCAACAGCCATATCAATATACATATGCATACAATATGAGTCATAAAATATAATGTCACGCACCCATCTTCTTACATCGTCCGAAGAGTAAGGTTTCCCAGAACCACTCTAACTACATAGTCACCATCTTCCCAGAACCATTCTAACTACAGTCACCATCCGAAGTGGAACGAACAGAAGGTGAAATCACTGATCTGAGGCAAAATTCAGCCCGAAAGGTGAACCCACTGAACTTCCCCGTACAATTTCCCAACCCAAATGAAATGACATGTTCTGATTTACATTTTTTGAATCTGAGAGTATATCCGATATATTAATTTAATCTGAGTGCATGCTATATAAGTCTAATATTAATTTAATCTGATTCTAATATTTGATGCGTGACATGCCATCATACAAAACATATCATAATCCACAGATCATTCAATCAGTCACATATGCAACAATGCACGCATAACATAGAGCACAGAAAAGATATAGCACCAGAAGAGACACACTTTAGACAGCTAATAACTCAACGTAACCACTAAACATAATTAAACACTATTATTATGCCACACTAACATAACCACTAAACGAAACTATACTCACATGCAGAACTCGCAGGCTGTGCAAAAGGAGGTCGAATAAGTGGAGGAGGGAGAAATTCTTAGGCTCAGAGTCAACGTCACCTGAACACAATAATATTCAATCAGAATCTGATATTCAAAACTCTCAAAATACTGACTATAATTAATTAGAAATAGAAAAATAGTCTTTCGGGTTTAAATTTAAAAAAACGAGCAACGAATTTAAACTCAGAACGTCGAAAAATGTGAAATTGACTTTGATCGCAAAAAACACTGATATCATCAAAAAGTCAACGCTGACATTTGTCAAAAAAATATCAAAAAATAACACTGATATCATCAAAAAGTCAACACTTATGTTATCAAAAGGTCAACACAGACGTCAACAAATAGTCGCACTGACGCTAGTCAATCACGGGTCAAGTCGAGTCAACGGTCTGACTCGGCTCGTGTCATTGGTTCGGTTCGGGCTTCCAATTAGATTTGGACTCATTCAAGCTCCCTCTTTCACTCACCAACCCACCATTGGCTAACCCAAAACACACAACCACACATACAGGCCCACAACCCTTCTTCCTCCTTTGGCAAACTGGCAACCTAGGGTTCACAGCCCTTGATGGCGCGGCTAGGGTTTCAGACCCAATCGATGACGGTCACAAAGACAACGGCGACGATAAGGATTTTCGATGGCACACCCACCACGAACCATAACCAACGGTTTTGGAATCAAAACCAAAGTTTCTGAGTTTTAAAGCTTACCCACACTGGAACAAAGCCGACAAGGGAGAAGGCGGAGCGGACGGTGGCACTAAGGGGAGCCGAACGGTTACCCATGTTTTTCGAGCAAATGACGCCCAACAGGGGTGAACGGCTGTCCGAGTTTTGAACGCGAGAGGTCAGGGATACTAAGGGTGACGGTCGTGCAAGCCACACACGGCGTTTGGGGACTGGTCGGAGCACGATCGGAAAATTAAGGGGTGTTGGTTTGGTTATTCGAAAAGAGAGAAGAAAACAGAGAGGGTGAGAGAACGGCAGCAAACAGCAAACGGTGGCTGAGGGTTTTACAACCTGAAAATTGGGTTTAAATACCCTAAGTAAAAGAGTAAATTACAAGCTAAAGGCCCAAACCTTTACCCGCATTGCAAAGAGGCCACCTAAGTTCCAAACTTTACAAATTGGTCCTTGAAATTCAAGTAAGACTTCAGTTTTTAAATTCCTAAAAATTAGGGTTACGAATTAGGGATTTTCACTAATTAGGGTTTTTAATTTGGGGAAAAATTGGGGTGTTACAGTTAAAGGATGAACTTCTGAGTTTTATCAAATCTTTGACGAGGTAAGTAAAGTTGTGTCATTTTCATGGTCACTTGGACTTGGTTCATTTATATTTTGTCTTGTTCTTCCTCACCTTCTCTTTGGCTCCGAAACATCCGTGTTGAGCCCTCCAAAATTGGCTCCTAGATGTTTGACATTGCACCTGGAGACAATAGAAATCGGTTTTGTTTGGAAGATCGACACGAAGAAGAAGCCATGAAAATGATGATAAAGTTTGCAGCAAATCGATGGGGTTTTCAAGGGCCTCGACCGGATCGATGTCAGATTGTGTTTTCCAAGAGAAACAACGATTGCTGCAACCGTTGGTGCTTGTTAAGGGAACTTTTAGGAAAAGTTCTCTTATTATTAAAGAGAGTTTGCTTTTGTCTGCAAGCTTTTCTGATACATTCATTGTTTATTCTGAATAAAATAGCATACAATGCAGATGATTAAGAAGATAACAAACAACAATATACAAACAAGACTAGGATGTTCCTGTAAAATTACTCTTCAAATGGAATGGCAGTTGACAAAATATTAAAAGCAGAGTGTAAAGTTGTGTATAAGTAATATATTCAAATTTTTAATACATATATATTTCGTTCTAAACAAGAATTTGACTGTTCGAAAGGTCTCCTTATAGCTAAGTCTCAATATACATCGCAACAAGTGTTGGATTTGCATATACTTCCTATGTGTAGACTGTAAAAATGATAATAAAAATTGTACTACATACAAGAATATAGGATTGATCAGGGTAGATCAGTGTCATAAGTAGGGTAGATATCGAACTGGCTTTCACGCTGATTTGATTCCATAAGCATCAGAACAACTTCCCGCATTGTTGGTCTATCCGAAGGTGACATGCTTGTGCATATCAAAGCAATTTTCAGGACTGTTATCATATGACAAACAGTTTTTTCATCTCGTGGATTCAATCGAGTATCGAGTACTTCGGGTGACAGCGAGTTATATTGAACATAATTTCTCATCTAGAGGCTGAATGGGTGATCTCTAATAGGACAACTCCATAGCTATAGATGTCACATTTTTCGGTCACTTTCATGGTGTATGCATATTCTGCAATTTAAATGATCATTGCTCATTAGCTAAATGCAATCAGAATCTTTATGTTTGCAACATTGTGTTGGAGTAAAATTAATTACCAGGAGCAATGTAGCCATAGGAGCCTGCAATTGCCGACATTGACTTCGTTTGTGGCATGTCAATGATTTTGGCTAATCCGAAATCACCGACATGAGCTTCAAACTTTTCGTCTAGCAATATGTTATTCGACTTTATATCGCGGTGAAAAATCCGAGGCTTGCAATCGTGGTGCAGGTAAGCAAGGCCTTGAGCAGCCCCTAAGGCAATCAAGAACCTTGTTCTCCAATCAAGATTGAAGGATGTACCATGCAGCTTCTTTCCCAAGCTTCCTCTTGACATGTATTCATAAAGGAGAGATTTGAACCTTGGTGATAGCAGAAACCGTAAAGCTTCACAATATTCCGGTGCTGGATATTCCCCAACGTTTGAATTTCGGCTCGGAAGCTGTTGTCGATGTTATTATTGCCTTCCTGTTGTGATGCACGCTTCTTAACAGCAATGGCTTGACCACTTGGTAAGACAGCTTTATATACATTTCCACAAGCTCCCCTACCAACAACAAACCTCTCATCGAAATTCTCAGTCGCTGCAACCAAGTCCCTGAAAGTGAACCCTTCCTTTGGGGAGAAGTAAATGTCCGAAACTTGATCAGCTGGAGGCTTTTCTCGCAACGTAGGAACCATTCCGACCGGCCTTCTCTTGAAATATATGACTGCTATTAAAATGAGAGAAACTCCACCAATGGTTGCTGCAACTATAGCCATAACTTTACCTAACCGGATTCTTTTATCTTTTGTATCGGGCACAAGAGGGGATGAAGATGATGGCGGATTACAACCACCAAGAGGACGTCCACAGAGACCTTCGTTCTCAATAAAGCTGCTGATAGCCATGTTACCAAGGCGTGGTAGGGACGGTATAGGCCCTGTTAAGTCATTATATGAAAAGTTGCATCCGAATAAGCTTGATAGATTGGCAAAAGAACCTGGAATTTCGCCACTCAAATGGTTGTTATTGAGCATAAGGTATTCCAGTAAAACAAGATTCCCGAGCTCAAGAGGGATCACTCCAGAGAGATTGTTATAGCTGAGATTCAATGCAATTTGCAAGCCAGAGAGGGCACCCAATGCAGCTGGTATATTGCCACTGAATGAGTTTCCCCCCATTTGTAACTCGGTCAAACGAATAAGATTCCCGAGCTCCGGAGGTATTATCCCGGACAGATCATTGTCTGAGAGCTTGAGAAGCTCCAACTGAGATAGTTTTCCAATATCACCAGGTAAACTTCCCATAAATCCGTTCCAGCTGAGATCAAGTCGTTGAAGCATTTTGCAGTTAAACATTTCTGGTGGTACCCTTCCTACAAGAGAGTTTGATGAGACGTTAAAGCTCGCCAACTGAGACAGATTTCCGATCTCTCTCAGCAACTCCGATGTAAAGTAGTTATAATAGAGGTGTAGCCTTTGCAAAGCTTTGCAGTTTCCGATCTCCGCGGGAATAGGTCCGCTAAACTTGTTCTTGCCTAGCTCGACTGCAGATAGATTAACCAATTTGCAAAGATTTGATGGAAACTCCCAGTAAAGCTATTTCCAACTAAAAGAAGTTGAACTAATGATTGGCAATTTGTAACACCAAACGGGATATTCCCAGTGAGCTTGTTTATCCCAAGGTTGAGAAAGATCAGGTTCGAGTTTCGACAAAGATGTTGAGGGATCCTTCCTGTAAGTTGATTGTCTGATAAATCAACTACCCAAAGTGAGCTATAAGCCCCAAGTTTCTGAGGAATGGTACCAGTGAGTGAATTTTCAAAGAGCTGAAACATGGTCAGTTCTTTCAAATACTGAAACTCGGTTGGAATCGGACCGGTGAGATAATTTATGGAAAGATCAAGGTTTGACTAGTTCTTCAAACTGGTAAACTCAACAGGGATAACACCAGTAAGTTGGTTTTCAAAAAGATAAAGCAACTGCAATCCTTTTATGTTACTAAACTCAACTGGTATCTCTCCGGTCGACGAATTCTCCGAAAAATTGATTTGTTCCGCAAATGAAAGGTTCCCAATCTCCCTTAGGATTGTTCCATTCAACTGATTTCTATAACGGAACAACCGGTTGAGATTTATAAGGCTCCCAAGCTCCTTGGGGACCCTTCCAGCAAGCTTGTTTTCATACAAAGCAAGAGTTCTCAAATTTGTACAATTGCCAATCTCTTCTGGAATTAAACCAGAGAACTGATTACCCCAAAGGATTAACTCTCTCAAGTTCTTAAGCCTTCCAATCCCTTTCGTTATCGATCCGGTTAATGCATTTTGTGCAAGACCAAGATACTGCAAGCTCTTACATGAACCTAAATTTGAAGTAAACTCCCTGTCAACAGATTCCGACCGGCTCGAAAACTTGTTAGTCTCCTAAGATTGAAAAGAGAACTTGGCAATGATCCACTGATATTGTTGCTATACGCAAACAATTGTGTCAAAGAAGAAAGATTCCCAATCTCATAAGGGAAAGGCCCTGCTAATCTATTGTTGTATATATTAAGAGTAGTCAGACATGAAAGTGTGCCTAATTCTTTGGGAATTTGAGCTTCAATTTCGTTGTTAAGGAGATTGAGAATCTCCAAACTTGAACAATTTCCAATCTCTTTTGGAATGTTCTTAGACAACCCATTGTAAGAAAGATCAAGGGAAGTCAAATGAACCAATCCACCAATGCTTGGAGACAAAAAAACCAGACAGGTTCATTGAACTCAAATTAAGAGACTGAACTGCAACGTTGTAATAATAATCAATGGTGGTACAAGTAACACCATTCCATCCACAAGGAGTTGGATCATTAGGGTTCCAATTTCCCAAATTATCAAACTTGTCAACAAGATTACTTTTGATTTCTAGAAGATACTGACCCTCAGAGTTAAGCCCTTCGGACTGATGAACTAAAAGGATATGAACGAGTACAAATATAGTGCATAGTCTAGATATAGATGATTTCCCCATATCCAAAGGTTGCATTAACATGAATAATAATAATAATAAATTGTAGGGTGAAATCTGTACTCAAATCAAATCCCAGAAACATTAACTATATCCAGATGTTCATCAGGTTCCCAGAAAACCCAACCTGAAGTTAAAAATGAACGATTCAAACTATCGATATACCAATACATGCATACATTATAAGAATGAATAGAATCAAATGCATAAAATAAACAGTAGAACGTAAATAGAACAAAAAAGAAAGACTTGGACATACCTCTTTGTTTACAGAATGATTTTCAGACAACCCTTTTCAGCTTAGTAAGAAAGAGATGGCCGACAAAACATTATCACGTTCGTCACTCTCACTCCATGATCTCTTTGCCATTATATATTTTATTGCTTCATACACCGGAAAAGTCAATTCATTTTTTAAGTCTTTCTTTCGGGTTTTCAGTACTTATATTTTAATCTTTTATTATTTAAGCTTTTTTCAATGGATTCCATTTCAGTGCATTCTCAACCTTTTGAGCCAACTAATTTTAAGCTTTTCTTCACCACCCCCTCTATATTATGTGTTTTAAAAAATTAATAATTCATTAACTATTCTCTATTATAATGTAAGTGCTCGCGTACGTTTAAACTAGATTTGACGATATTGGATAGAGTAGTAAAATATTAAGTAGGTAGATATTTTGTAAACTTTAGTTTATACAAAGCTAATAGTTTTAAGATTTAGAGGTTTAGTTAATGATTTAAGGGTTTAGATTTTTAGAGTTAGGAATTTAAATTTTATAGTTTAAATATGAATGGTTATGTAAAAAATTTACACAGTTTGTACATTAAAATATAATTTATTCAAAATCATGTTTAATGTAATATGTATTTGATATATTGACAATATGCATACAAACAAAATGATTTGAACTCGAGTTTCTTAAAATGATCATCATCCGTTTTTTCACTAAAACCACTTGTGTATTGCAAAAGCTCCACATCCTAAATTGGAATTTTAAAAAAAGAATAAACAAATAAGACATGTAATAATTTCTTAACCCCATTTTTGAAGTTAAAAATTCTCTTTGTATCAAATAATAACCGAATAATTAGTATTGAATGAATATTTAATTTTTTTATGTACTTAATAACTTTATTTGCAGTTATGGTTACTAGGGGTGTAAATGAATAGAGTGTTCGACGTACTGTTCGTGAATCGTTCGTATAATGTTTGTTTACTAAGATAAATAAAAGAATATGAATAAAATTTTTATGTTCATTTAAAAATAAACGAACACGAACAAAGATGTGTTCGGTTCGTTTAAGTTTACGAACAACCTTGTTTATCGACTCATTTTTAAGCTCGTTTACCCGGTTCTCCTTTTCATTTTATTTTTTTACATTTTAAATATTGGTGAATGTATAGACTAAAATGAACACATGGTGAACTTTAGAGTTTAAACTGTGAAACCCAAAGAGCTTAAGGACTAGTGATGTAATTTCAACATTTTGGCAAACATATAAACAAACATGTAACAGACATATAAACAAACGTGTTCACGAACGTTAAACAAACGAACACAAATACCTTCAAAAATAAACAAATGAACATGAACACAAAATTAAAAATTTAAACGAACACGAACCGAACATGAACACCTTCAAAAATAAATAAACGAACATGGACAAAACATTGTTCGTTCAAGCTCGGTTCATTTACACCCATAATGGTTACACAAATAATATGAAAAATAAAAACATAATATTTATACGGGAATAACTTATACTAGGATGATGTTAAAAACCCTTAAAGTTTTTATATACCAATAAAATAATGACTGTAATGCCCTAAATCTGACGTCACATTTGGGCCTTAAGGCCAAACACAAGCATAAAATTTTTGACTAGTTTAGCCCAATCCGCAAACATTTTCATAAATCCATCAAGTTTAAATTGATACGATAGAGAAATAGTTAGAATGTTTACAAGGAAGCTCCAAATTTAAAACAAAATAGTTTAAAACATTCGACATAATCAATAAATTCAAATAAAAGTTACAGACATAAAATTAAGGGTCCTGTGAATACATTGCCGGACAAGACTAAGTGTTGTACTCTTGATCACATCAATGAGCTTAAGTCCTACTCCGATGAGGCTCCTTCGATGCAACGCTGCAACCTAAAAACCTGTAAACGAAAACAACGATTTCGAACGCTGAGCTCATAAAGCTTAGTGTATACACCTCTACTCTACTATGCTTCATGCAAATTATAAACATAAACATGTAACTAGATATATACGATGATATGGCAAAACAACGATACATGGAACTACCACTATTCGCCTTAAAATCATACTATCATCAACAAATATCAAACGTGGCACACAAGGCCCAACCATACCATACCACAACAACACTAGAGTGAGGCCCGAGTCACGCAGCATCAAGAACGTACACTCTATGGGTGAGGCTGAGTCACGCAACATCAAAACATACACCCTGAGTGAGGTCGGGCACTTGAAATTCTCCCTCGAGTATTCTTTGAATGAGGCACGGGTCACACAACATCGATAACCTTCATTCGGTATCTCTTACCATGGTGTTGCTACACGTCTTGGGTATTCAGATCCCATCAATTTAGTACCCACATGGCACACAACATCATCATACAATATACAACCCTATGGTTGCTAGCAACATTTAAGTCACACAAGACATTTACCAGTTATTACGCATTATGATCGAGTACGTGGGTAATTTCTCAATTTCTCAATTTTATATCTTATTTTACCTCATTAGAAGTCTATCGAATATTATAATTTTTAAGCCTTCAGGTTCAAAGTTAACTTTTTGGACAGAATGTCTAGTGGGTATTGGTACTGGCTCTCACGTACCGATACGGTATCCTTGATACCAATACTCATAGCATACCGGTACGATTTTAGCTCACTAGAATTTTTAAAGCCTTGGCGTACCAGTACAGGTTAACCCGTACCGATAAGGATGTACATGGCGTACCAGTACATGTTTAACAACGTACTGGTACCCCCTTCATTGTTCATATTAATGAAATAGTGTTCTTAAACCCAGAACACTAGGGTACTAGTACTGCCTCCCCGGGTACCGGTACTGCCTCATTGAGTACTAATACTAAAGCCCATAAATGGCTTCCAGGCTCAAAAAATCACTTTCTAAGCCCTCAAAACACAACCTTTAACTCAATCTTACATCTTATGGAAGTTATTAGGGTGGTTTGCTATCATTTTTACAAGTTGTTAAAATCAAATCCGAGTTTTACCATTAAAGAGAGTCTCAAGCTCTTAAGACCTAAACAACAACCAAGAACATCAAATCTAGAAAACAAGGCATCATCCTTAGGATGTGCACGAAACAAAAGGAGTTGGAAGTGTACTAACATTCCTTTAAAGCTGGAAAAACAACCCCTTCTCAAAGCTCAAGCCTTCCTCTTCCCTTGCTCCTTGGAATGATCTCTAACCTCTTTCACTACAACCAAATGTTGTAAAACAAATTACAACATTTCTAAAAGGAATAAAGATGACTAAGGAAGAATCTAACAACAAGAAACGTGGTCAAATCTTCCATTCTCGCTCATCTTCTCCAACCCCACCAAGAACCCATTTTCTTCACCAACACCATTTTGAACCATTCTTACCTTAAAAGATAAATCTTTTGATGCTGATAACAACTCCCTCAAGCCAAAATTTGAGATTCTCACTCAAAATGACAAAGGTTGCATCTTTGTCTTTGGGTCTTAGGAGGAAAATGAAGAAGGGAGATGAGAGGGATATGGGGACATGGGTTATATCACCATGAAGCTTTTTCTGCAGGTAATTAAAGAAAATTAGCCCCTCTTCCCTTCAAAAGTGAGGGAATTTACCCATCTACCCTTCTATTCTCCTCCTAACCACCCACCCACCCAACCAAGGTTCCAAGCCCAAACAACAAAATAAAAGCCCACCAAAGCTCTCTTAAGCACCTAATGGCCCTGAAAGTCAACCTAACCCGCAACTTCCACCACTCGGGTGAACCCACCTACAGATTATAAAATTTGGGTCGTTACAATGACACATTATTAATTTTTAAAATATAAAAATAAAATATAGTCATCTATATCTAATATACTATTTAAGTTAATGTCGCTTTTAATCAAAAAATAATATTTTTGAAAAGAGTAAACAATGTTAAATTTAATTTTATTCCTAGAGCTGAATGAACAAATCATATATCCAATTGATTTTGATTTGAAGTTTATTTTATCATCCGAAGATTTCTAAACAAAACACTCTAACCTCTCTCTACGAAAGATTTTTTTTCATCATACGCTTTAAGGTCAATTGTCCTTCTGGCCAACGACGGCTGGCCTTTCCTCCCCTGACCTTTTTCTCTCTTTGTTATCTATTATGTCTTTTGTTCTCTCTTTTTGTTTTCGTTTGCTCTGCTATCCTTTTTGTTGACTTGATGAATTTTTTGTTTTTTTACTATCATGGTTCAAGCATAGTATTAAATCGTGGTTGCAGTGTTGCGGTTGCGGGCACTACAGACGTTACGTAACGCGTAACGGCTGATGCGGTCATGATTTGTTTCTAAAAAATCACAACTTTTCTAAAATATTATTTATATGTACATTTTGCAACCATATTTTAATATTCTAATATTAATACATTATTTTATGTGTTTTACTTAATTTTTAAAACAAAATTCTATTTTATAGATAAAAAATTAATAAAAATATAAGTTATATAAACATTATAACCGTAATTTTAATGAATAACATGTAAATAAAAGCATACTAAAAAGCATATAAATACTAAATAGTGTCATATTTCAATACTGCAATTTTAGTTTACATTAACTTAAAAAAATACATGTATACAAATATAAAAACTCCACTCCTAATAATTCACCACCAAAATGAATGGCGTGGAGGATCTAAAGCATCTCCAGTTCCGTTGTTGCCTTGATTTTGATCATTTTCCATTTCATATGAAAATGCATCATATTGTGAGCATTATAAGATGCATCGGTAGGAGGAAATATCTGATATGGTAAATTGTAATCCGACAATATAAAAAACTTTTATAGTAAAAGCTTCAAGTTCCCATGCTTCTTGCAAAGTTAGAAAATGAGACTAATTGATCAATCGATGTCACACCGGTGTAGTTGATTTATTAAATTTAAGTACATTCAAGTATTTTATTTATGGAGATTTACATTTCAGATCATTTTTCGATGTTTATTGTGGTGATGCGGCGTTGCGGCGCAATATATGACATGTTGCGGGGTTACGTAATAGTTTCGGACCGTAAAAATCGTGATGCGGTTCCTACATTGCATTGCGCTTATAATGCATCACTGTGACCTTGAAAAACGTTACGATGCGGCCGTTACACTGCTGCAATTTAATACTATGGGTTCAAGCTCGGCTTAGTTTTTGCAAGGAGGAAGATGGACCCTCCATGGTCGCTTGGATCACGAAGTTTCAGGTGGAGAGCTTCTCTTGGACTCCTTCCCCCTCCTTCATCTCCTCTGTTTTGGTTCTTCATTTTTGCTTGCCCCTATGTTTGTATGAACTTTGACTTTTCTTGCTCACGGACTTAAACTTCAGCTTTCACTTCTTTATGTTGCCGTTGGTGAGGGCTTCATTAGTTTTGCTTTCTTCAAAGCTTTCTTCCCAGTGTTTTCATGTTATTTTGGTGGCAGCTCCGTCTAGAAGGGGGCGAGACTTGGTTAAACAACCATCGTGACCTTTTCTATGTGTTTATTCTAGGGTTTGATTTGCTTAGCTGTTTCTTGAGTCTTGTTTGTCTGTTTCTGTTTTGGGTTTCGACTATGCTTTTGCTATCTAGGCCATTTGGTTTCGGTTTGATTGTATGGAATGTTTTATTTTAATGTCACGTCTCTCTGATAATAAAAAAAAAACTCAACTCTCACGGAGGAAACAAAAAATGCTATGGGAAATTTGGTAACTATTATTGTTTAGGAAAAAATGGAAAAATAGGGTAGGTTAGGAAAATTTTAAGAATCTACGGTATTTTTTACAGTGCCAGGGAAGAACGCCTCTTGTAGGAGGCATTTTTGGTCTAAAAATATTAAAAAAATATAAAACACCTGTTAAGTTCAGTGTACTATTAATTTTAATATATAATATATAATATATGAGTTTAAAGAAACTTTAAACCGACGAGAATACTTTTTTATTTTTCATCATGTTATTGATTTGATATTTGCAAATCATTTTTAATAATAATAATAATTGTTGATAAAAAATCATACATGATTAAATTTGAATAATTAATTTCTCTAGAAACAATTTCTTTTTTTAAAAAATAACACTTCAAATTAACTACAAAATTTTATGCTCAAAATCCATTTAAAGCTTTAATAATATTTAGACATGTATGGAGCAAGCACATTTAACCGGTTGGTCAAGCTGCTTATCTTTGTTCGCACGTATTCTCTTACGTTATGGGTTTTAAAATTATTATGAGCACTCATTTCTTTTTCCTAAAGTTCTCTTTCCCCTTCCCTTTAGGTAGGATTATGATTAGAACTAGGATTTATAAAAAAAAATAGACGTGTATGTAATGGGATGAAACTCTTATACCACACCACAATTAATAAATAAAAAGTTATTATATAGATAAAATATAAATTACAATTATTATCTTAGATTAAACTATCATTTAATTACTGTTACAATCATGTACAAATTAAAATTAAGATTTAGGATGGATCTTCCACGTGCGTCGCATATCGCTAAATATCATTAATGATGAACACTATTAAATTGATTAATAAAAATTAAAAATTTTAAAGATTTTAATTATAATTAAAATTATTTTAAAAGAAAAATAAAATTTAAATTTAATAAACTTTTTATATATTTTTAATATTTTAATTGATATGGTAAAATCAAATATCCTCGAATCTTCTTAATATCATAAACCATAAACCCAATCACTCTTTTTGCCGCCGCCGTTGCCACCGTCGAGATTCGGTCGACTTGTCTCGCCGCCGGTTATTCTAGGTCCCTCTTCCGCTTTGCCGTCCTCCTGCATCCATCGTTCCAGCCGCAAAAAGGTACGCGATTGTTGCCCTTTCTTTTGTCGCCGACCTTGGTCGGTCAATTCCAGCCGTCGCGGGCCGTTTCGCATGGTCAACCGTCGTCCTCAACCTTCCCCCGACCAACCAAACCCCCATTGTCGGCGGCCCCAAATACCCATCGATAAATTCATCCCAAACCCTAATTTTTAAATTTCCCTAATTTCACAAACCTAATTTAAATTTTTCGTAAATTCATAAACTTAATTTAACAAATTAGGAACCAATTCTAAAATTAGGAACCCTAATTCTAAAAGTTTCCAAATAACCCAATTCTAGAATTTTCAAAATAGGAAACGGTTAATATGTTTACTGTAATCGATAAAGCAAATAAATATTTACTGTAATTGATAGGAAGAGGTTAGTTCATTTCTTTAGCCAAGTGCCTTATACCAATGTTAAAATCTATTTGGTGATATGAACAATCTTTTAAATTGAATAATACATCTTAGTTGGAGATGCTAGTTATTCTCTTCTTTTTTTTTTTTTTTTGTAGGTTGAAAAATTCAGCAATGAGTTTGATGCTACTAGAAGCACTGGTTATTTATGTGCAGCAACAGTAAAAAATTTCGAGCAAGGATATATAAATATTGTGTGAAAGAAGGAATTAAGATTATTTGGAGATATTGCATAAACAAAGAATTCTCTAGTGACAAATTTGTTGTGGGGATATCACATATCAATTTACGTTTGAAAAGGACTAAAGTTTATGTTTGTTTAAGTTAGAGAATAAGCTTCTTACTTAAAATTTGACGGTTTAAGAAGTTAGAGGGGATATTAGGAAAAAGCTAGAGGTTCTAAACTTACATGCCTATGTTGATTTAAGAAGTTAAAGCTGGATGTAATTATAGATATTGAACATTTCTTTCAGGTGCTGATGGCTTTCTAGAGGGTCAGATAACTCCTTCTAACTTGACAAAGATATCAGTATCTGTAAATTCTAAAGCTCTGACTGTATGTGCTTTTAATGATATCTTGATTGCACACCCTTGTCCTGCAACAGTTTCTCAGTTTTCATTCATGTAAGGAATTTAACAGATAAGTAAGCATTTAAACATAATGTTTGAGGCTTTAAAATCTTTTTGCATATTGGCAGAATTAGAGGGAAGGATCAGACGTGTTCGCCATTAGTGAACTGCGGATCAAGTGGTCTCAGAATCTCAACTGTGGTAGGATCAACAGCTGTCATGCTGCCAGTAGGAGGATTTGCGATGCCTATTTTGTCTAGGGATCTCCAGAGCCTATTTCATCTGGAGCGGCCAATTCTAGCTTAATGCATGGTTTAATCAAGTAGGATGCTGCATGGTTTTTTAAAGAGGGTTTCATATATTTTGATGGCTCTCATGTTTTCTCTCCCATCCAAAGTCGATTTTGCAAGTCTTGCCTCATCTGTCATCATAAATCTCATGTAAAGAGCCGGCAAATGCTCATCCAAAAGACATCATCATTTTTGAATATGACTGGTTTATAGCTCTAGTAAATACAGAAGAGCCACATAGAGACCAATATTTCATTTTCATCACCGATAATTCAAATCTTTGCTTCTTCAGAAGCTACAACTGTCCATTGAGTACATGTATTATAGGGTAATAGTCTAGAACGTTGCTTTCAATGAGAACTAGATGTGCTGAGTTAAAGACATGTCGCCGGTATCATATTTAGTGCAGTTCCTGAGTAATAGATAAGTGTGAATGTTAATTGGCTGAACTGGCAAAGTTTGGCCGTTTCTGTTAGACATTTTGGACGTAGTTTGATGTCGAATCTTTGTAGCATTTGTCTGGTGTCCATATCATGCAAATATAAATATAACTTTCGAATACTTTTCTACTTTCTTTCTTCCCCTTCATGCCTTGTGGATATTAGACATTGGAGATTTATATTTAAGGGAATAGAACAAAAGAAAGTATCCATTACCCTTCAAAACGGGTTTTATTTCCATTGTACCCCAACTTAAAAGCCTCTTCACGTGAGCATAACACCTTGCCATGTAAGTTTAACTCACAAGTCGAAATAGCTTTTTTTTCTATGTTGATTTCTTTCCAGTCGTATGATTCTCTTTTCGAGATCATAATCGTGTGGTCTTTGAAGCAACTTTTTCTATTGTATTAAACACTTGTTAGGAAAATGATAAATCATGTCTCCTTAAGAGGAAGAAGCATGAGGCAAGTTCATTGTTGAATCTTATGTTTAATGGAGGATATTTTAGCATGAGTTGAATCTGTTTGGTTAGGTTTTTCATTTATCATTTTCTTTCGATTTGTTTGGTTAGGTTTTAACTCTTCCCTTGTATGGTTCTATTTGATGTTTTAGTGGCAAGTTTGTGCACTTTAATAGTTTCAGAAGAATCACATAATAATGTGATTAGTCTATCCTAAAATTAGACTTTTCTTATAATTTTATTGTATTTCTTCTCTATTCAATAAAACGACTATTATTTATAAAAATAACTAATATAAATATATTGTAATAAAATATGGAAAAAACTTTGATACACAGGCCGTGTAAACTTTAGGGGTTTAGGTTGTAGGGTTTAGAATTTAAGGTTAGTGTTTAGAATTTAGGGTTTAGAGTGTGGGGTTTAATTTTTAGGGTTAGAGTTTGAAATTTAAGATTTAGATTTTTATGGTGTAAATATACAAGCTTGTGTAAAATTAATTTTACACAGCCTGTATATCAAATTTTTAGTAGAACCAAAGAAGCCAACGGGCTTAGTCTACCAGGCCACTCATAAATGGATCCAGGGCTATTTTTTCTTTTTGGGTTTTTTTAGTGAATTTGATTTTTTTTTTTTTACTAATAGAATTTGAAATTTTGAAAAAGAAGTTATGTTTGATTTGGTTTGAATTTTTTATATATATAAAATTGACTGTAAAATTTAACGTTAATTATGACTGAAACGATTTTTTAATTTATCTTTTAAAAATAATATAATCTAGTTTTAGCAAAAAATATATATATACAAAGTTTTATAAATTATTTTTTAAAATAATAAAATAGACATGAAGACTGACACAATTTGGACTTGAATAAAAAAGGTAAATGGAATGGACCAGAAACTCAACTAAATAAGTACTACCACGTATCTGACTTTATGCAATTCGAGAAATTATATTATAGGTTCGACTCGCCATATTATCTATGATACCAACCAATAAAAGATATCTATTTCATTAAATTTTTTCATATCATCTTTTTACCAAGCGAATCTTCACTCAGATTTACTGTAAATTAAATTAAAAATCATTTTTTTATCAATTGTAGATTCACTTAGTAAAAATATGACATAAAAAAATTTAATGATGTATGCTTTTAATTGGTTGGGACCATGGATGACGTGGCGAGCCGTGCCTATGATATAATTTCTCATGCAATCCAGGTTCACTAAAAATGGACGTAATTTAATTGGTTTATATTTATTACTTAAAATTTTATAATTCAACGTCAGTCCTTTTAATTTTTTTTCTGGATTCGTCCTCGTAATAAAAGAATTTATAATCAAAATTTAAAAATAATAATTCTTGAATGAATAATTTCAACCCAACATGAATCGTAAAACGGGTAAAGAAAATAAAATAATAATAAATTTAAGTTTAAAGTTCATTATCTTAAACTCTCTTCTCTAATTCCCTAATTACATTTCTCTCGCATGAAAAGGGAATAAATCAGAGTTCTTTTTTTTATTGATAAGGGGCTATTACCAGAGGCCTCATTAAAAACCTCCTTAAACCTAAGTGGAGGAAAAGAGTACCCCTGGCAATAGTTATAAGGGATTAACAGATACTAACTAACGCAAACCATCGCGTAAACAACCATAAACACCAACACTCTATCCAGAAGGTTCCTGGTCCAGAATAACAAGAGGATTAATCCCTGGTGGGGGGCTAGAGAAAGTAATATCACCTAACTCCTGTCCACGAGCTATCTTGGCCAACCCATCTGCAACCTGATTCGCCACGCGACTCACATGAGTGATCCGTACCTCCCAATCTTGCAGTAATAAATCGCGGATATGTGCATAGAGTACATTATCCACTAACCCGCCTGATGCACCATGTAGCATTTTCACCACACTTATGTTATCCGACTCTAACTCTATCCGTCGATAACCTAACTCTCATGCGTGGACAAGGCCTATATAAACCGCCCAAAGCACCGCTACAATCACAGAGCAAATACCCAAACACCGTGCAAAGCCGAAACACCAAGTTCCATCATAATCACGCAAGACCTCTCCCGCCGACGCCATATTCTGGACACTGCCCACAGCTCCATCAACATTCAATTTCCACCATTCCTGACATGGTTTAGACCATCATTGGCTCCCTTTGACAAACCTTGGATGAGTTATCGGCTGTCGCACACCTTCAATAATCTCCCTCATAGCCTCCTGCAATGCCTTGCCACATCATTAAATAAATAACGAACCTCATTAAAAATATAATGGCACCTATTTCGCCATAACGCCCAACAACATATAGCAAACATATGTGGCCATTCCTCACCTATATCTTGGCTCGCCATACACCCGTGAAGGTTCCCGCCAGCCATGCCTCGAAACCCTCTGCATAGAAACCTTGCAGCCTACTTGATCGGATAAGCTTCTCCCACACCTTCTTTGCCCTCGAAAACTGCCTCAACACATGATCATGATCCTCATCACCTTGATTACAAATCACACAAACACGATAAATGGAAAGATGTTGACGACACCTTTCTACATTTGTTAAGACTCGATCATGAGCAACCAACCAAAGAAATGTTCTAATACGTTGCGGCACGTTCAAATTCCAAATTACTTTCCACAAGTTATTTTCAGTACTTGGAATAATTGATCCCAAAGCTTTATATGCCGACGAAGTCGTAAACATGTGATGTGATTCCCAACGCCACCCTATACGTTCACGCCCAAGAGACGCATGAGGTGGGATTGCTGCCGTAATTTTATGAACCATCTTCTGTGGAAGAACCTGTTCTAGGCGTTGCCAATCCCAATCTCCCGATGTTGTTAACATCGCAGCTACAGACAACAGGGAATGAGGTTCATTTAGCGTGCAAACAGCAGCAAGCAGTTCCAAATCATCAATCCAATAATCCTACCAGAAATTAGTATGCCAACCATCACGTACCAGCTAGTAAAAACCTCGACGTACCTCATCCCAAACATTACTGATGCCTTTTCACACTCGTGAACACCTGGTACGGGCAATAGCCTGAGGTAACTCCCCCTATCTATACTTTGCTTTGACAACTTGTATCCACAATCTTTCTTCCCCACGCGCCAACTGATAACCAAGCTTCATCAGCAGAGCATTGTTCTGTCGATTGAGCTTCTAGAAACCCAAACCTCAATTATCCTTCGGTAGCATTACAGTGTCCCATTTAACAAGTGCAATCGCCGAAGATTCAGTGGACGAACCCCACACAAATCGTCGTATCATTTTTTTCCATCGCATCACAAATTCCCTGTGGCAGTAAAGTTGTCTGCATAACATAAGTCGGTATCGCCTCCAGAACTGCCTTCGCTAAAGTGATACGTCCGGCAAGCGACAAAATCTTAGCTGCCCATCTAGATAGCCTTCGCTCAATTTGATCCAACGGGTATCTGTAAGTGTCATATGTTACCCGTGTATGTAACAGGGAACTCTCGGGTACTTACCAAGATCCTCCACAATCTCAAATCCAAAACTGTTGGCTATGGCCAACTTTCGATCATGCGTACAATTATTTGAAATATATATTTGAGTCTTTGCCACACTCACTATATGACCCGAATAAGCACAATAATTTAGCAAAACATCACGAATTACCTCAAGTTGATCCATAGTAGCCTCGCAAAAAGTACTAGATTGTCCGCGAAAAAAAGATGCGAAAGACCTGGCCCAGTACGTGACAAATGAATCCGTTTCCAAGAACTATTCCGCTCCTTACGATCAATGTCCTGTCCGAGACATTCCATACAAAGAACAAAGAGATACGGAGAGAGCGGATCCCCTTGGCGAATCCCACGTGTCGGTACAAAATTACCCGTCAATTCCACATTTCATACAATTTGCGTACTAACTGAACACACACAATTCATTTTATCATAAAATATATAAATATTTTTTAACATTGGTTTCTAAAAAAAGGAACTTTAGGGTAGCGAATAAAGGAGTCCAAATATCATATAAATGGCCGCCGAAATATAGGTGATTCAACTTTAATTAATGTTTCACGACTAATGAAGTTGGTCCAAGTAGTAAGTAATTTGATATAACTTAAATAAATTTTGAGTTCGAGACTTTGTATTTGTATAATATCTTTATTGGGAAATTCACCTACCACACTTAAATGTGAAACGTGAGTTGGTCTAAATTATTTAAAAAAAATTCTGAGGAAAAGGGCAACCAAAAAATTTAATGGTTCACGATAAAATCATATACAATCAAATGCCTTTCTTCTAACCCTAAATTCACATTTGATTCTTTTTCGGTACAATCAATGCATTTTTACGTTTATTTTTATGGTATTTGAAGACTGTTCTTTTAGAATTTATGGTTTTCCTACTCATAATCTTCAAAGGTCAAATTTAAAAATAATAGATACTTAAAATATATCAAATTTTCATCTAAATATATAAAATATTTTTAACCAAAATAAATACCTAAGTAAATCTTCTTCTTTTTTTGGTTTTCGTATATTTACTTTTTAATACTTTTTTACAAGTTGTACTATGATGATCATAGGTGTATCCTTTAAGGGACTAGTAGGGCCATGCCCCCTAAAATTTTGAGAAATTCAAATTTTATCTTTAGAATTTTTGAAAATTTTGATTTGGCACCCTCAAGATTTTTAAAAATTTATATTAAGCTTTAAAATTTTGAATATTTTTAATTAAATTTCCTCTCTAATTTTTAATTTTTTTTGTTAAATCTCTCAAAATTATTAAAAATTTTAGTTAAACCCTCATATTTATTTTTGAAAATTTTCGTTTAAACATCCAAATTTTTAAAAAATTTAAATTGCCCCCCTCAAACTTTTACTTTAAGTTCCGCCACTGATGATGATATCTTCCGTTTTTTTAAAAGAAAGTTCAAGTGAATGGGACCAAAGACTTAAGTACCACATATTGAGAAAATATCACATGCATTGGTCGTGAAAACGAAAATTTTCACAAGTACATCAATTTTAGGGTTCAAGGACCTAGTTTAGGATTTAGGGGTTTAAGTGTACGTGTTTATAATTTATGGTTTATGGTTATAATTTAGGGCTTAGGTTACCACATATTGAGAAATTATCACATGCATTGGTCGTGAAACGAAAAATTTTCACAAGTACATCAGTTTTAGGGTTGAAGGACCTAGTTTAGGATTTAGGGGTTTAAGTGTATGTGTTTATAATTTATGGTTATAATTTAAGGCTTAGGTTAGAATTTAGAGTTTAGATGTTAGGGTTTAGGTTTAAGGTAATATAGTTAGAGATTTAAGTTTTAACCTATAAACCTTAAATTTTAACCCTAAATTCTAATTGCACTCTCTAAATTCAAAACTCGTACACTTAAATCTCTAAACACTAGACTTTAAACAAAACCCCTAAACCCTTAGTTTCCCCACGCGCTTGTGCATTATTTACCCCCACATATTTGACTTTTAATAAGTCCATAGCAAAAATGTATCCAAGATCGATTTAACCAATGCGGATACCACTACTTCCGAATCCATCACGTGACAAAATCATAATAGATAAAAGAAATAATAATATATTCGAATTTGACTCTAAATATCTGAATTTAAAATCAATTAGTGAAAACAATCAAATAAAGTTTTGTATCGAGTCGAGTTATTTTAGATAAAATAGCTTTAAAAACAAGTTAGACCAATCAATTAACATCTCTGGTGATATTTTCGATCACGCTTGGTCAATTAGCTAGTCACTTAATCTTGACCAAAATCATTTATCATGAAATGCCATTCACATCGTACCAACTTAGCCGGCAGATGTTCATCCTTAAATGCTGTTTGTAACCAAACTAATTAGGAGCCGCATAGGTCGATGTAAGGTTCTTTTGTTTGTTTTCCTAGTAAGTTGAGACTAGGGACGGAGATAGGATTTTAGATTGGGATAAAACATAAATATTTGAAAGTGGAAGCAAATTCATAAATAAATTAATTTTTAGAAAATTTATATAAAAGGACAAAGGTGAAAAAAAAATTCGGGGTTGGGGGGCGATTACCCTTCCCCACCCCTACATAGTTTCGTCCTTGGTTGAGAGCTAATTCAATGTCCGTTCTTTTCGATTTACTTCGATTCGGGGAAAGAACTGCATCTTCATTTTTTTAGAAAATTTGTTTAATTTAATGTTAAAATCTTTTATAAAAAATAGCTTTGTGGATAAAGGGGAAAAAATAAAATTTTCATGCTCATTTTAGAAAAAAAAACCTGTTTTTAAATTTATAGATCCGTCACTGATACTTACCTCACTCATTCGTTCCCGCATCATTTAGAATCAATGACACAATTAGTACGGACATCAAACTCAAAAAATATTTTTAAAAAATCTAGATAAATAACATTTAAGTAAGATGGTTTGCGTGCTGAAATGAATCATATTATAAGTACTCCTACATGTCCAATATAAGAAAAATTGTTGAAATATTATTTGTAATTTTTATCGACACTTACAAATTAATGTTGATAAAAAGTTGATTTTTTTAGTCAATTAGTCCGTCATCTACTTTATCAACTCATTAAATCCAAAACAATTATTAAATGCTTATACTTGGTCGTACGACCTGCTTAGTTTGACATTTAGAGCCAGATGAAAGGGACACTTATGCTACCAAATGTAATTATCCAAATCAATATCATTTCTTTTTTGTCCAATGAAGGTTTCAGAATAAGAGAAAAAGTATATATTTCAAGATGTAAAATTTTAAATTATTAAATGAATATTTTTTAAGTAAATAAATAGCAGATTCCCAATCAAAATGATATTTTTTTTTTGTTTTGGATAGAATGATAATAGAAAACTTGTTTGATACTTATAATAAATATGATACCGACTCCTAATAATAATTATAATTGTTATTATTGTTCAAAATGGGAAAAAGCTATCTTATTATTATTGAGACGATTGACAAGTCATTTATAACAAATTTTATGTTGTAATAAATGGCAAAGCTGCTTGCATGTGAGATTTATTGGCTAATTAATATGATTAGACTCACTTAAAAAGTGTAAGAAAATTATTTTTATCTTAAATAAATAATAAGAAAAAACATGTGATGTATGGTCGGTATAAATTTTAGTTTATATAAGTAGGTTTATTTTAGATTTAATTTGAGGTTTGATGTTTATGGATTTATGCTTTGGGATATTGAATTTAGAGTTCATGGTTATAATTTAGTGTTTAGGGTTTAGAAATTAAGAGATTATGGTCAAAGCTTTAAATTTTATTTTTTAAAAACTTAAAAAGACATGCCGAAAAAAAAAATTTCATTGTTAGAGCATCAATTTTCTCCATTTACAACGTCCTCACTAGAGCCCCTGACCCTGGTAGTGCATCAAATATTTTTTTTCAACAATTCCTACCTAAGAGGAGGGAATGATAATTTTGCACATAATGAATATTAAACTCACGACTTAAGAGAGCGGCGAAGTGTCAACTGAGAGCTTCTAACCGCGTGTTCTAAAAGTTATTGACCATAGATATTGTTATACTTTGGACTGTTAGACACAATAACCATGAATGTAACTTAGTGAATTTATCATGTCAAAATTTATGTAATTAATATTATAGAACTATATATTGCTTATTCTATTTTACTCGTAAAACAGTTTAAAACATTACATTACAGTTCATCTGGAGATACATTCATTACAACCAAAGACAACATAATTAACAAGTTTCTTTTTTTCCTTCATTAATACATCCTTATGAGAATGGAGTTTTGTAATTAAGTCCTGGTTGCGGTGTCCAAAGCCAAGAGTGAGGAGAGATTCATGGGACTCATGTAAGTTGGGGAGCCGTTCAGGATCATATCCACAATAATCCCATTTGCCCTTTCCGATGGATGAAATGGGTCCCAGAAAGCATACACGTCACGGTTGGGGCATAAGTTTGATGCAACCGTACACAATCCTAGACCATTATAAGGTCCTTGACCGCAACAAGCTATCTTCGATGTTGTAAATCCTGTAAAATTAATATGATATTCAAACATTAACATATATAGATTCGTATAAGAAGATATATTTAGAAAATTCGGATTCGAATTTGCGCACCATATGCTCCAGGGTTACTGATGAAATCACTGGTCTGTTTCTGTGTATTAGCAGCAATGAAGACATTAGCACCCAGCTCGCTATTCAGTCCTTTTATCATCTGAACTAGTTGAGGATTATACAGGCCAGCCGCTCGTTGCAATTCCGCCGCACATTCACCGTTTGTGCTCCGCATGGCTAATTCTGCCGGGACACAACCCAATGGTCCGGTGCCGGTCACCAACACCTTCCTCGCTCCGACTTCGTACAGTCTCTGCGACGTAATTTGTGGAGTTATTTTAGTTACAAAATGTATGTTTAGGTGACACGAATATAGAATTGGGTTTATGAAATTGAAATCTACCATTAGAATTTTTCTGTACTCGGAGATGAGATATTTGACGTAATCTGGGAGACTGAATTGTCGAGATCTTGCTGAAATTGGAACCAAGTAGTAGTTGTTAACAAAATCGTTGCCGCCGACGGTGATGAGGACGAGAGCTTCGCTTACGATCCTCTGTGCTTCATCGGTTCCTACGAGGTCAGCCAACCTGCTTTGGTACTCTTGAAAGTATTCTAATTGCCTGAACATTCTTATAATGTTTATCTGCAGTGTCACATTGCCATGGAATCACAGATTAAGCTATGGCCCCAGACGCCATTTTCGGTTGTAATCAATTGTATTAATGAGCAAAAGAAACCAAACCCACAAAACAACAATCCTAACATTGTGAACGAAAGAAACTTTAAAACTTACAAATTGGATTCCAGTATCATTCAGGATTCCGATACCAGCGGAAGCAAAGTTGGCACCAACAAGTAGCCTATTTCCTTGAAGTTCCGGACTCAAATACGGCAGCGTAGGCTCCGAACCGAGTGCATCGCCTGATATACACACATTAAGTTGATCCAATTTAAGATATGATACAGTCTACAGACAACAGTAAAAAAACATGACAATGAAACAAAAACAGGGATGGTTTTTGCCATTTGAGACAAAAGAACAAGAAATCTCAACTAATGAAATCAGGGATGTTTTTGCCATTCGAGAAGCGGCCGGTGGGACGACGGCTTGGAGTGTCGATGCCATAAGGAGGCGAATCGGCTCGAGCGGTGGTGGCTAGATAATCGTTGTTGCCATTGTCAACCAGAGAGTCGCCAAATACGAAGAATGCCCTGGCAGCTTCAACACGAGTAGTTGAAAATGAAATTGCCATTACAAAGCTAAAAACTAAAATCAGCCATGAAGCAAGAGCCACTGAACTCGTCATCTTTTAATAAAGAGTGATGCACTAAAGCTACTTATTTGTTCAAGACTTTGCTTTGGCTTGTGAATTTCAAAGAATAGGCAATTGCTTATATATAGGTCACATGGTACAGATTTATGTTATCTAGACTCGTAATAAGTATCAAATATAAATATATGTACGATATATATAACCGTATTTATATTTTAGGGTAAAATACACAAATGATCATTAAACTATCCAAAAATACATAATTGTCACTAAATTTTCAAAAGTTATATAATGAGAATTAAACTTTAGTTTTTGTTATAAAATGATCACCGAGCCATTAACTGGTTAAGTAAATGACGTAATATTAACGAAAATTTGAATAATAGCACATTTGATCCTTCATATTTACACATTCAATCAATTTAGTCATAATTGACCCTCATTATTGATGTCTAAATTGATTGAATGTGTAAATATTGAGGATGAAATGTGTTGTTATACAAATTTTCGTAATTGTCATGTCACTAAATTAAAGACGGTTAACTGATCAATGATCATTTTGTAACAAAAACTAAAATTTAATGCCCATTATGTAAGTTTTAAAAGTTTGGTGATCATTTTGTATTTTTTGAAATAATTTAGTGATCATTTATGTAATTTATCCTATATAATGTGCATCGTATTCATAAATATTTTATAATAAAATAAAAAGTCATATTTGAAAATTCTATGAGCTTAAACCAACCCAAAAACCTAACCATTTCAAATTGAATTGTGTACTTTTAATGCTTTAATTTAATGAAATATATAATTGGGTTTGCAAATGATGCCTGTGTTAGCTCTAGTCATAAATGTCAATATAGTAGTAGGTTTTATTTCCCCCAAAATGTAGCCTTTATTATGGTTGAACATGAAAATTTTGAACTATATGATATATTATTATCTTTTACTATAGATTTAATGATATTTTTTTGTCATTCAATTTCTAAAAAATTATTTTAGTTTTTAAATCAATTTTGCCTCTTTTTAGTGTTAAATTTTTTTTTTTTCAAATTAAATCAACAGATGAAAAAGTTACAAACCTATTAAGTTGACAACAATTATTTTGTCTTTTTTATCAATTTTTTACATTCTTTAATATTTTTATAATTTAAAAATATCTATTTATATTTTTTATTATTTTTTCTCATTTTTAAGTATTATTTTTGAATTTTTTAAGGAAAGTAATAAAATAATCGACGTTAACTTAATAAATTTATTATTTTTTGGTCAATTAGTTGTTTGATAAAAAAAAATTAAAAGTTTGAAGGTCAAAAGAAACAACAAACTTTGCATTAACAATATATATGTATATATATCATCAAATGTATATTTTAATTAAACTAATCAATTTACCAATTAATTAGTTATAAAAACCTCTTATTTACATTTTGATTTTTTTTAATAGTATAAGGTGATTACAAGTTAGTATTTATTAATAGATATTCTTAATCCTTTGACAAAACACACATATTTGCGGACATTGTGATTGAACCTGAATCTCTTAAAATGAACATCATCTGCTTTTCTACCGAGACCACTTATTGGGTTGTTATTTACTTTTTGATCTAAAACAACTTAATATATGTTGGAATAACGGAATGTAAACAATTGTTTGTTATCGTTGTTCATTTATACAATTTTCTTTCTTTTATATTTGTTTCACATATTATATTCAAAATTTATGTCTATTTTTTAATAATATCATTTTTTAAATTTCAACTGAAGTTGTCTAGTATTATTGTTTCAGAATAACATTGATATATTGAAAATTATATGAAAAAAGTAATAGTAATTAGAAATTTAATATAACATATATGATTTATAGTATTTAATTGTAACATAATATTTGTGTTTACGATTTTTGACGGCGTGTTGACGTTAGGTGGAAATCAAGATCCTGACTTTAAATCGTGCTTGTCCCTTTATTATTATTCATTAAATTTTATATTGATATATATTTTTTAATTAAGTAGAGATATTTCTATTCAAAAAAAGTTAAGTGGAGATATTTATCCTCTCAGAATAAATATCGAGATTTAAACTAATACAAGATAAAATAATATAAATATTTTTGATCACTCAATTAATTAGTAAATCTCTTATATTGATATAATTATATTTAAACTTCTATCCGATAAATTTATGGTTGATTAATCGTAAAAATTATATAATTTTAAATTAATATAATAATACAAATCCATTTTGTCTAAAATACTTTTTTACTTATTTCGTCTTTGTTTTTGGCAAACAATTATTTATAATTTATTTATGTATTCATATCATATACGAATAACTAGATTTATTAATTATTAATTTGTTGATGTCAAAATAAAGAAACACCGAATAAAGAAAATAAAGACGGCAGCAATCAGTATGACGATCATGGCCATGAACCATATACAAGGAGAGATGATAGAAGAAAGGGGTCTTGTCCTTGGGATCCGGGTTGCCTTCTTTATTTGCTAGCCCATGTATTTATAGGTCATAAGACTGTTGGTAATTAGATGATGTTAGGCCTAGTAATTGTCTATGTTGGGTTGAGAAACAAACCCAATTTTTGAGTACTTAGACTTTGTATGTTGAACACGTGAACACCATACAAAGTTACTAGGTTGAGATCTCTGGAATCATCAATCTTCGGAGAGGCCTTTATTTATTGAGACAACCATTGTGAATCATCTCTAGTACTCATCAAATATGGAGAAATTGGAGGATGTTTTTAAAATTATGCGGATGTAACATAATTAATCTTCACATCTCACTTCTTAATCACAAAAAGTATATACTTAATCTTTCATTTTCAGTCGTTGAACTTTTTAAGATATTTGTTTTATTTGAGGAAAACAATCCAATAATATAGTTGGAATAAGAATTATTATTTAGTCAAAGTATTTCTCCTAATATAATTGCTATTTATTTAGGCATGTAAATGAACCGAACGAACACAAATAAGGATATGTTCATGTTCGTTTGCTTAATTTTAACCGAACAAATGAACGAAGACGAACAACTAAACGAACATAATTTCTTGTTCGTGTTCAATTGTTAAGGAATGTAGCTTGTTCGTGTTCGTTCGTTAAAATGATAAACGAACGTAAACAAACACAAACGAACGAACATAAAAGGACATATGTGAATAAATTTAAACGAACATAAACGAACGGATATATGTGAATAAATTTACTTTTTTGAAAATATAATACTTTTGTTATGAAAAATAATAAATATAAATGAATATATGTGAATAAATTTAAATAAAAAAAATGAACGAACATAAACGAACAGATTAACGAACATTTACGAATGTAACTAAACGAACGAGCCCTTTGTTCATGTTCGTTCATTTAATTAAACGAACAAAAAATTCTTGTTCATGTTCGTTTAATAGATAAATGAATATAAATAAACTTCCTGTCAAACGGTTCACGAACGATTCGTTGAACGTTTGGTTTGATTATAACCCTATGTTTATTTTTATAAAAATAACTAGGGTTACAGTTCATTGACATTTTGACTAAGAACTACTGAAAATTCTCGTGTTAGATAGATCTTCATCGATATTCACCCCGACGTACATTATTAAATTGGACCAGCCAAGTTAGTCAAAAAAAATGGACCAGCCAAAACATGACTTCCATTGTCGGTTTTTTATTGTAGTGGGCCTCATTGTTAAAAAAATTGGTGAATATTTATTAGGGTAAACTACGTACCATTAAATTATTTGTGATATTTCGTTTTTATTATTAATATTTTAATTAGTTTAAATTTATCATCAAATTTTATTTTTTGACTCATTTATGCAACAATCGTTAATTCTTTAACGAGACAATGGCATAGTTCACGGCGTGATGACTTGGATGCTAGACCAAAACAACGTCATTTAGTGTCGCTATTTTGATACTAAATGGCTCAAAACGACTCAATTTTGCTGGTAGAAAATATGAAAAAATATGCACTCAATGAGATTTGAACTTAAGACCTTTAGAATCAAAGGCAAATTCCTAACTACTAAGTCAACTTAACATTTTTATTTTGTTTCTAGCACAAATAATATATATATTCTAAATTGCAGTTGAGATTAATTCAATTTATTTTATTATATAAATAATATTACTCTATATAAATAATATATATTAGAAATAATATTAATACTCATATAATAATATATTAATATATAACTAATAAATAAAAAAATTATATTAAATAAAAAATTATATTATCAATAAGATTAAATATATAAATAAATAATACAACATTATAAAAAAACTAATTTTCATTAAAAACCCCAAAATTTCTAAAATTTACAAAAAGGCCCAAATCCACCAAAACATTAAACTCTAACCTATAAACCCTAAAACCCCAAATTATAAATCATAAACCCTAAAACCATAAACCCACTATTAGCCAAAAATGGATGGATTTGAGATTCAGGGTTTTGATGAATTTTTGGGTTTCTTTTTAAATTTTAGAAATTTTAGATTTTTTAAAATCAATTTTTTAGTTTTTATAATAATATATTATTTGTTTATATATTCTAATATTATTTTTTATAAATAAAATTTTAGAGTTTAAGGTTTATAGTTTAGGGTTAGGGTTTATGAGTTTTGGGGTTTAAAATTTTGGTGGATTTTGGGCTTTTTATAAATTTTGAAAAATTCAGGGTTTTGAAAACCGGTCTTTTAGTTTTTATAATAATATATTTATTTATATATTAATATATTTATATTATTTATATAGAGTAATATTTATATGATAAACTGGAGTTTGGCATATATACTATTTATGTTAGAAATAAACAAAGATGTTAAGTTGGCTTATTGATTAAAAGTTTGCTTTTGATTTTGAAGGTTCTAGGTTCAAATCTCATTGAGTGCATATTTTTTTCACATTCTCCTCCAGCAAAACGACACCATTTTGAGCCATTTAGTATCAACATAGCGGCACCAAAACGACGTAGTTTTGGTCTAGCATCTAAGTCTTCACGTCGTGCGCCATGTCATCATCGCATTAAGAAGTTAACATCGTGGTGGCATAAATAAGTCAAAAAATAAAGTTTGATGACAAATTTAGACCAATTGAAAGGTTGGTACTAAAAACGAGACACCCCAATACTTTGGTGGCACCTGGCGTAATTTACCCTATTTATTAATATGTCATTTAAATTTATAGTTTTAGATTTGTTGATTTAAATCGTTTAATATTTATTAATATGTTTATTTAAATTAGACTCGTTAGTATTGATGAAACTAATATCAAATATTAAGGGAGGTTAATTGTTCACTTTAGTTGGTACATGTGAACCCCTACCTTGCGAACGGCCACGTGTCAATCACCCATAGCTTGTGAATATACCTTGTAGATGATCCACGTCCTGCGAACCCCAATTTCGCGAAAGAACATCAGCGATTATTGTGCCTACACGTAGTCTTATTTAATGACAAACCAGCCTAGAACATCACTCCTTAAGATGTCTAATCGCAATGTCACGATAATTCTCAACCGATACCTGCCCAAATTATTATAAATAACCATGCAACATAGAGTAAAGTACGATGAGACTCTATCACCAAAAGACCATACCAGAATTCACCATAACCACCTTAAACCACTATTAAAGTTGTTGTCCCACAACCATCTCTAATGGTTATTTACTTTACTAGTTAACAACTTTTAAAATGATAGAGAGTTGTTAAACATTTAATCATAAAATATGGAGGGAATTTAAGTTTAAACTAACGGGATTTAAAATATAATTAGACCATAGATTTTGAGAATATCCAAAGTCCCTCCCAATCTCTATGTGCCTCCATCCGTGCTCACTAACGACCCATCCGACTTCTAAAAAAGTTAGTAAATAGAATTATTTAAATAGAACTTAAAAAAAAAGAAAATGTAATGCTTGGCAATGTAACCGGCCTAATAAGATCAATTTATCTATAAATATTTTTTTTGAATATACTAGTGTGTTTACGTAGTAGTATCTGTTCATACTTTTTTTAACGTTTTGAAACTGTATATACACCTTGGACACAGAAATAAAACCAAGATTAGAGGTTAAGGGGCAAACATAAATATTTAAAATGTGAGGGGACAAATGTATAATTAATCAATTTTAATTTTTTTATATGTAACAAAGGTAAAAATTTAGGGTTCGAGGCATGACCCCTCCCACCTTGCTTGCACACACAAGTACTCAAACTCTAATTTTATTTAAAATCACTCCTCGGATGCATTTCTCTATAAATATTAAATAGTAATGATGAAAATTTTGTAATGCTTGCAATTGCCATATATAGATTATTTGTGTTGGTAGATTTAATTCAACAAATCGAATCGTTTTTTATTTGTTGCCAGGCAGATCAATGTGTTATTAATTGAAGGCCAAAAAAGATTTAGAAAATGGAAGAAATAATAAATCCAGCTTGGGCGAAGCTGTCATGAGATCAATTGAAATGCAATAATATGAAATGGTTTCTCAACATTCTTCTCATGGCTGAGTTGTGGGATATGGTTGAAACGTGGAAAATGGTCAACAAACTCTAGAGCAGGTGGTTAAAGCTCTTAAGTTAATATTTTTTTAAGTTATGAATTTAAGACCCAATAAGAATAAAATTCTCCTTTCTCCTCTCTTAGATAAAAATTATTAAAAAACAACGTGAAAGATGATAAAATTATAAGCCCAGAAACAACAACAATAATCATATTATTTACATTATTATTTGCTCCTCGACCTGCTTTTTCAGGCTCTTAAATTCCTGCAAAAATTTCCAACACCAACAATTATTATCTGTTTCGGTCTTTGATCAACTGAAATTCAGTCTCCACCTGTTTATATTTTCCAAAAATATATATATAAAAATAAATTGATTTATAACCATTTTTTAATTTCTATTTAATTTACCTAATTGAGTAAAAGTAGGGTTAAAATCGAGGGGTTCTTAATTAAAAGGTGAAGTAGGGTCAACATGTATTTATTTAATTTGCATGTCACTTCAATAATTTAATTGTAGAATGCCCATTCTACCAATAAGAAAGTGTTTCATAAAAAGGTTTTAATTAACTCTCTAATCATTTGCACGTATTTTCTTTCTTTTTCAATTTTTGGTATCGTTTGGGATTTTAGGGTAATTTAACTTTTATTAATTATTATCTTATTTTTATATTATTATGTTAGTTTTAAAAAATAATTGTTATATTTTTAAAATATTATTCAACCATTTTAAATGTTTCTTTATTAAAAAATAGTCTTTTCTACTGAATATTAGACAAGTTGAGTGATATGACAAATTTTCAAGTTATTAATTCGATTCGATCATTCTTTTATTTGTTAATAAAATTTGATTTGAAATTTTACCATATTGAGTTTAATGAAAAAAACTTGAGTTAAATCAAATAAATATATTTGAATCATTAAATATTTAATTATATTTAGGTATTATAAAATAAGTCATAATATTTTAAAAAGTCATAAAAATTACTTGATTTAGGCCCTGTTTTGCATTGCTTTTCAAAATAACTTTTGGAGCCAAAAGCTAGTTTGATACCTAAAATAATAAAAAATATGTAATTTTTCAAGCCATCATTTATATCACCAATCATTTTATATTTTCAAAAAAAATGTCTAAAATAGACATTTCATCTGCTGAAAAATACTTTTTTGACAATAATACTAAACACTCATAATTTAAACTAAACAATCAAAAACACTTTTCAAAGTCACTTTCCAACCGTATTTTTCAAAAATAATGTCAAATTGACCTTTAGACCGCTCATTAAAAATGCATGATTTTAAGTGAAAAATCATTTAATAAAAAAGATAAAAAACTAAGACAAGGAAATTTATTTAAAAAGTTTCACCATAATTATAATATAAATATTTTTTTTATTTATTAGTATAATATCTTATTTTTAGAAACTCCGAAATGTTCAAAAAAAGAACTTTTTTACTAAAAAGAAAATGGACGTGGACATGACGCTCTCGCCTTTGCTAGAAAGATGGGGTTTACCGTTGTCGCCGGAGGAGAATAGGACAACGAAACGTGTAAAAAAATAAATACAATGCCATGTGAGCTCTTTGTTTAAAAATTAACAATTAATGACTATTTGTAAATTTCGATAACTCAAACGATTAATTTGTAATATTTTTATAATTAGATGACCCAACGAAAAATATTCTATAATCAAGGGACTATTTTCATAGTTTACCCTAAAAAATTATCAAAGTTTTAACTAATTTAATAGATTAATAATACAATCAAAACCATTATGCAAATTGCTTAGTAAATTCCACCATTACGTAGATCAGTTAATGGACTGGAGGAGCCTTGGTTCGATTATATATATATATATATATATATTTATGTTTTTCAGCCTTATTTTTAGTTTAGTTCGATTCAATTCACATGTTCAAAAATATTGTTTTTAAAAAAATACTTCTACCAGGACCAGATATGTTAGGTCGAATAGGATAGCAGTTCTTGGAACATTAATTAAAAATTGTTATTTATTACTAAAAATACATTTATTTAAATTCAAAATTGGAACATTAATATATGATTCTCAACTCCCTTATATATTGACTAAAAGGGAACCATTTTTCTTTTTGTTTTCCAATTAAATTCTTGTTTAAAATAATGAATTATTTGGCGGTCAGAGAACCCCCGTACCCTGCGGTCATTATAGCATAAAAGGGGTGGATCAGACGATTGGTGGTCCACTTGAATCTATTGGGTCCAGCTCAAGGCTTCCTTTGGGAGTCAGGGCCCAATTATTTATCATTAATGATAAAAAAATAAAGGATAAATCGACATTAGTTCAAACTTTGACAATTTCTACTGAACTAGTCCTTAACTCTCTTTTTTATCTATATTAGTATCAAAATTTGGTATTTTTCCACTTGACCCTTGAACTTAAATTTTATTCTCTTTTTTGATGATGTGATGTTTTGAGACTGTAATACATCATTATAAATATATATATATTTTTTATTTTTTAAACGACGACTTTTCATAATTTCATAACGTCATATCATTTAAAGTTTAACATCCTCATTGGACCGAGTATGTGATGCTACATATGATGCCGACATTGCATCCAAGACCGCATTAGTTGGTTACTACTTTTTTTTTTGAAATTCATAACAACATAACTCAGGCAATACCAATAACCAGACATTTAATAATTAAATGTGCTCTTAGTTTACAAAATATAATATTATTTTTAAAAATATAAATTTTGAATACATAGTTGAGAATGTTATATTACATTATTTGGTTTATTTGGCAAGAACGTCAGATGATATTGTAAGGTCGACCTGACTTTTGGTGGCCCAAAGCGAATTTAAAAAAAATGGAACATTACATATGCTAGTTTGATCATTGAGAGTATTGTGGTTGCGGTCGTATTTATGGTCATATTATGTTTATCTTGGTTTGTGGACATAACGGTCGTTGTTGCGGTCGTATACTACTATTTAAATCTCTATCCCTAATAGCACGTAATGAAAAAATTAAGAATAGGTCCATAATAACAAGTATTAAAAAATTGGGCTTCTAATAACAAATATTGAAAAAATCGGACCCCTAATAACAAATGTTAGAAAAAAATAAACCGTTAACAACAAATATAATTCAAAAAAAAATTTATAAATATAAAACTTCTCTGAGAGGTGGGCCTTGAGCGGCTCCCTTATTATTATGTTAGAGAATATAAAATTACTTAAAAGTAAATTTTATCAATTTGTCCTTGTGATATTTTTTTTAATAAATTAAACTTTTAATATTAAATTTAAAAAACACTTGCATGAAATTTTATAGAACTATTTTTGTGACAATATTTAAAAAAATATATTTAACACATTATTAATGTAATTGTTAAATAATTTTCATAAATAGTATATTTATTTTATATGGGATATAATATAATACGACAAAAATATATGTCGTGTTCTCGAGTGCATAATTTTTTTTAATGTATAATATAATATAAGATGTGATAATTTTTTATTTTCGATTGTAAGTTCCTTTTCATACTTTGTAGTTTTTTTTTCCTCTCAGTAGAATTATGTAATATCTAAGAAAACAAACGGAATGATGTTTATGAAATTCATCCAATAAACTTATTACGGAAAATATAGTATTTATCCGCTATTGTTGGAAATGTGGTATTATTATTGAAAAGAAAATTTCCAAACCAAATATGGATATGTGACTACAAAAAAATTATTACCTCAATAATGATTATTTTTAGAACCAAACTCCCCCAAAATGTCAAGCAATACAATATTGCAACTAGAGGTGACAATCGGATGGGGAAAATCAAAAACCGTGATGATTCGAACCAATAGGGATGAAAAATAACCGAAATCTTCACCCACGGAAATGAGAATGGAAAAAGTTTTATCACCGAAGCTCAAATGGGGATGAAGACAAAGATTGCTATATCCAAACCGTAGAGATAACCGAACTGTACCTGTATAAATAACCGTGGGAATCCCCCAAAAATATCTACAGGATCCCCAATATTTTACAGAATTTAAAAAATATATATTCATTTACCTATATACCCTTAATATATCTCTTGATAAAAAATCGTATATGTTAAAAAAACTAACTATATATACGAATGATTGCAATGTTGATCTTACTTACAAAGGCACAAGAGCAAGGGACTTCACAAAGTGAAGATTAGGATCACCTGCAAGCTTCGTGACCAGGTACAAGAAAAGCTCTCACAATTATACTTGCTCTTGGCCGAGATTTTATATTCTTCTTCATGTGGAAGATAACCTTTATATATTGGCATGCGTTGAGTATGGTTGCCCCATTTTTCACCATTTAGAAGTTCGAAAATTGCAGTGA
The DNA here is from genome assembly GCA_019671005.1 of Hibiscus mutabilis. NCBI lineage: Eukaryota > Viridiplantae > Streptophyta > Magnoliopsida > Malvales > Malvaceae > Hibiscus > Hibiscus mutabilis. Next base: position 17,949,733 of record CM033719.1, read on the forward strand.
CAGTAGTTCAAAAATTCATAGGAAATACCATAAGTAAAATTAGAGAATGATTTTTATAAGTATAGAACCTTGTGTGAATCTAGTTTTATTTTCAAAAACGGCGATTGATTTCGAGTTTTACATGAAATATATTAATTTTTGATCAGGGAAAGGTCAAGAAAAACAGGGTAACAGTTTGTAAAATTGCATGAACAACTTTAGAAATTCATTAAAAATTGTATAAGATGAATCATAAGCTATGATTTATATGGTTTAAAAGTTTATTTAGTCTAGTTTCATTTGAAACAAACGGAATCGAATTTCGAGTTATAGAACATTTTATAGAAATGTTTTTTTTAAAACAGTGCAAGTTGCCTAGTATATGGAATGATATGTTTCTTTAATGTATGGCTAGAGAATATATAAATGAAGGAAACCACAAATTGGGAGAATAAAAAAAAGTATCTAAGCTTGGATTGAGGCGAATGTAGTTTATGCATTCGAATCACATGGTGTAATCCTGAACTTTGTTTCCTATGTATCTAAATGTATTTGCTTATGAACATATGCATAAGGCTCACATAGAGCACTTTGATGGCTACATTCACGGCATGAAATGTTTGGTAAGCATCTTTAATATGCTTTGCACCATACATACATTTCATGCAATTTATTGTTATGCTTTGAATTTTTTGTATTTACATGTATTTCATGAGATCTTTGGAGCTAATGACTTCTCTATGTAATAAGATATTCAGTATTGAAAACAAGCTTTAATGCCATAAAATACCAAGCAATGAAACTCAAGCTTTAATGTAATAAGATTATGAACTCCTAAGTACTTTAGAGCTAAAAGCTCACTTATTTCATAAGACTCTTCTCCTAATAACAAAGCTTAAAATGCTATAAGTTGCTTAAGCAATAGAAGCACTTGGACGCTTTGGCATGGTACAATGGTATATTCGAACTACTGTCTACGGGCTACGGCTCAAGGATGACGATCCCATATATGTTATATGCTTGAACACTAGTCATTGCTTTATGCTTTGTGCTATATGTAACACAGACAATGTTATCTATGTCCAATGTGATCCAAGGCAAATATTGTTAAAATGTATGAACTCAGATATGAAATCTAATGAGAACTCTGATAGAAACTTTTTAAGATAAGTGTATGACATGAAAGAAAATGAAAAATTACATATTATGCAAGCTTTGAAAACTCTTGAACTCTGATAAAGCTTTCATAAAACAAAGCTTTGCAAACTATGTATTTCATGAGATCTTTGGAGCTAATGACTTCTCTATGTCATAAGATATTCAGTACTGAAAACAAGCTTTAATGCCATAAAATACCAAGAAATGAAACTCAAGCTTTAATGTTATAAGATTATGAACTCATAAGTACTTTAGAGCTAAAAGCTCACTTCTGTCATAAGACTCTTCTCCTAATAACAAAGCTTAAAATGCTATAAGTTACTTAAGCAATGGAAGCACTTGGACGCTTTGGAATGGTACAATGGTATATTTGAACTACGGTCCATGGGATACGGCTCTGGGATGACGATCCCATATATGTTATATGCTTGAACACTAGTCATTGCTTTATGCTTTGTGCTATATATAACACGGACCAATGCTACCCGTCCAATGTGATCCAAGACAAATATTGTTAAAATGCACGAACTCAGATAAGAACTCTAATGAGAACTCCGATAGAAACTCGATAAGATAAGTGTAAGACATGAAAGAAAATGAAAAATTACATATTATGCAAGCTTTGAAAACTCTTGAACTCTGATAAAGCTTTCATAAAACAAAGCTAATATAAGATATGACTTGGAAGAATAAGATTAAACTATACCATCCTTAACTTAGGTGCATTGAATTACATCATATGCCTTATTTACATTGATTCATATCATCCTTTATCATTGAAATATTTATATGTCATATGTCTTAAAATTCATTACCTCACTAAGCTATGTAAGCTTACTTTGTTTCATTGTATACATTTCAGGTTATTTGTCTTCGTGATAATCGGATCATCCCAGAGCAGTTGCAAGTCATTCCTTTTAAGCATTGAGTAATGTACACTTTTGCCTAACTCCTAGTGGTGGCATATGAACTTCGATTTTCATGATGCATTCTAACATTTCATGCTTTGTTTGAAGTTTACTCAAGTTTGCTTGGCTATGCTTGCTAAGTTTGTAATATGTCTAGTAAGTCAATCTCATGGTTGGTATGATATGTTATGTTTTGGTATGCAAATGCGTATGTGATTGATATGGTTTAATAGGTTTGTTATGAATATGAATTAGGAAATATCATGTATAATAAGCTATATGACTTGTTTGATATGTGTGAATTATGTGATGGTTGCAACACTTGAAAATTTCTATCTTTTGATCATGACTTTTGTTAATGTATTTGTATTTGTGTTTGTGTGTATGATGGTGGTATGTGAAACTAATTTGATGATTTACAATGCATTATTGGTGCTAATTTGGTGACGAATTATGTTCTAAGCTAGTGTATATGATATTTAGGAATAAATTAGTTAATTTTGATGCATAATGCTTTGTTTCAAGTTTTTAGGCATCAAAGATCGATCCCTTGTCAAAAAGGATTGATCCCTAAGATTTTAGTACCTAAATAAAATAATATCTCAGGCATATAGTGTAAAAGGATTGATCCCCTCATAAATAGGATCGATCCCCTGAAGTTTAAAAGTTTGTAATTTAGTATTTTAAGTTGTATCTTGACCAATTGATGTCAGAATTGATCTCTATTTCTTTTGAAGTTCATAATTTGTGAGAATATATGTTTAAGAGTGTATTTATTCAGTAAATTGAATGTTTTGAAAGGTCCTCAAAACTTTTACAAAACTACAAATTGGTTCTTACCTTTTAAAATTTTATTGTTTAGTCCCTAAATGTTAATCAATACACATGTAACCCCCTTAACCCGGTCTAGCCGCCAGTCCGAATCAAGGAAGCTACATTAGGTTTGTCGAAGCAAATCGGAGATTTACATAAAACCCGGTCTATTTTTCTTTTTATCTTATCTAGATGCCAATTATTACCCATATATGTTCATGCAGATTATATGTGTAACCCCAACTCAATCGGGCATCAATTTGACATCCAATTGACCAACCTTACAATTTAGGAACCAAATTGCAAAAACAGAGATTTCCTGGATTAAGGCTCACTTTTGGGTTACCAACCTTCAATTAGTCAAGTTCCAATCTTCCATTTCAAATTTCAGTTCAAACCGATCATTCTACCATATATAATTGCATCGGCAAGAATTAGGGACTAAAAAGAAAATGAAGCAAAACTGCCCAAAAGTGACATTTACATGAGAAACGGTTATCTGTATCGAAACAGGTAAGCCCGTATCGATACGGTTTGAAACACCCTATTTCGATACACCACCAAGCCGTATAGATACACTTAGCTGAATTATCGAACTTTTGAAATATTTTAAACCGTACCAATACGGTTCCTCAGGTGTTTCGATAGGCGTGTTTGAGTTGCAAAAGTGAATTCCATAGGCTAAAACTCGTATCGAAACGTCCATCCCCGTACCGGTACGTCAGGCCAAAATTGCCTAGGTGTATCGAAACACTCAGTACCTGTACCGATCCTATAAGCCTGATTTTGTCTAGCTGTATCGATACGGTCCCCCGTGTATCGATACGCTTGGGCCTGTAATGTCACATTTTACTGGTTTTTCGTCACAAAATCATACTCAAACCACTCCAACATGCTTCAAACACAATACTAGCATGTCAAACATATCTCATACCAACTAGCATCACAATTCTAACAACTCAACAAGGATTCATGCATCAAGAGGATATCTATAGGCATGCTTCCTAATATGCATCCAACCAACATATCAAAAGGTAAACCAGCACCAAAACAATCCTTAAAGGCCATTTACAACCCAAGAGCAACCAAAGAGACATGCTCAAACATGGAGTTCAACATAATATCTCCCAAAACCAATCAAACAGGTCATCTATCCGCAGTAAGGGATACATGTTCTTTATTGTTAACTTATTCAGCTACCGGTAAACTATACACATCCGCAACGTACCATCTTTCTTTTTAACAAACAGTACCGACGCTCCCCACGGTGAGATACTGGGTCTAATGAACCCACGATCAAGCAACTCCTGCAACTGCATCTTCAACTTCTTCAACTCCTTCAGAGCCATACGGTACGGAGAAATGGATACAAGTATCGTACCCGCAAGGACCTTGTTGCCAAGTTCTACCTCGCGGTCAGGTGGTAACCCTGGCAACTCTTCCGGAAAAACACTCGAAAACTCACATACGGTGAGAACATCTTGCACCCTCAACTCCTTTGATCCAGGATTCATAACATAGGCCAAATAGGACTGACTCTGAATCCAACATTCGACTTGCTTTCAAAGCCAAAAAAACATTAGACAAAAACTTGGCATTCTTGCCAACAACTACCACCTCATAATCATCCGACAACCTCAAGGATATCTGTTTGGTCTCAAAATCCACCACAGCCTGATGTTCGGTTAACCAATCCATACCCAAAATCACATCAAAACCATGGAATGGTAACTCCATCAAGTCCACGGCAAACACATATCCCTAGACTATCAGCGACACCTACGATACAACCTCATAACCACGACTGTCTCCCTAAGAGAACTAGTCATTCTAACACCCACATTAAGAATTTTAGTAGATATATCAAGCAACTCAGCATGCTCACTCAAGATGTATGAATGAGTAGAACCAGAATCAACCAACGAATACAACGACAGAAACTGTAGGGTAAAAGTACCTGCAATCACATCGGTGTCATTGTGACCCTCACGGTGCGCATACACCCTAGCTGGTCCACCTCTCTCAGGCTGGATAGCAACAGTATGAGCCACAGTCCTCTGTCCCACATATCGATGCTGAAACAGTTTACGGCCACGACCACGACCACGCTGCGGACCAACAACAGGTGCAGCACCCTGCCCACCTCAAACCAACAACGGACAATCACGCCTCTAATGGTCGCTTGACCCATAACTCCAATAAGCATTAGCCACCACAGGTGCAGATGCCTGACCCTCCCTGGCCAAACGTGGGTAATCTCACCTCAAATGATCTCAGGATCCATAAACCCAACATGTGCTAAACGGTGCTCTAGCCTGGGCTCCCTGCCCCTAGACTCCACGTCCAACCGCACCTCCACCATGCCTCAGCTCTGGGCGAAACCTCCTATCATGGTGTCTCTTGGCCTGACCACCGCTATAACCCAAATCAGCAACTCTCTTACCCGAGCTAGAACCTCGCGATCCAGAAGCCAAACCCAAATTCTGCTCCACATCCTTGGCTCGCAAAACTAACACATCAAAATTAGTGTAATCAACAGCAATCATGTATGTCTTAACATCATGCACAAGCCCATAACGGAAACAATCACATCGAGTATGCTCGTCAGGAACCAACTCAGGTGCATACTGACTCAACCTCACAAACCGTACTTCGTACTCCGTAATAGACATACTGCCCTGCACCAATGCTATAAACTCATGTTTTTTCTCGTCCTGATACCGGACTCCCAAAAAATTCTTCCAAAAAACCCCACAGAAGAACTCCCAAGACACATCCTCGGTCATCGTACTCGATATCATGGTATTCCACCACGTATAGGCATCACCCTGTAGGAGGGAAACAACACAACCCAACTTACGTACATCAGTGCACCCTATCTAGCCCAATATCCTCTCAGTACTGGCCAACCAACCCTCGGAAGCCTCAGGCGACAACCCTCAGAACTCAACTCTACCCAAACTACGAAGGCTCTCAAGCGGCAAACCTTGCTTATCAACCAGTGGTGCTGGCACATGAACACTCGTAATTGCTGCCTGGAACGCACCGGTCATAGCCTAAATCAACGGTACCATATCACCCATCCCTGGCCCAGCTGGCGCAGGTGGTACTTGCTCTACTCCCTCAGTGGATTAGGTGGGGGCGGTGGAAACCTTCCAGGAGGTACAACTTCTCATTCATCATCCTGCCCAACAGCAGCAGCAATCGTGCTAGATCGCAACTCTCTCCTGGTCCCATCGTGCTAAAATATATCTAGGGCATGATAATCATTTCAAAACAAAACAGTCACGCCAGCCTCAAGCAAGGATCCAAGACTTTCCATTTTAAAAATCAAAACTTTCCAGACTATAATAATAAGGCAATGGGTACCCCAAAACATCCCCAACATAGCATACAACAATCAACATTCATATATCAATCACCGTGCATATCAACCAATGTACATACAACAATCACCATACAAATCAAACAACAGAGCATAACTCACAGTAACAACACAACCACCTCCCAACGAACCAAACATGGCTCTGATACCACCAAATGTAACCCCCTTTACCCGGTCTAGCCGTCAATCTGAATCAAAGAAGCTACATTAGGTTTGCCGAAGCAAACCGAAGAGTTACATAAAACCCAACCTATTTTTTTCCTTTTTATCTTATCTAGATGCCAATTATTACCCCTATATGTTCATGCAGATTATATGTGTAACCCCAACTCAATCAGGCATCAATTTGATATCTAATTGACCAACCTTACAATTTAGGGACCAAGTTGCAAAAATAGAGATTTCTTGGATTAAGGCTCACTTTTGGGTTACCAATCTTCAACTAGTCAGGTTCCAATCTTCTATTTCAAATTTCAGCTCAAACCGATCATTCTACCATATATAATTGCATCGGCAAGAATTAGGGACTAAAAATCAAAGGAAGCAAAACTACCTAAAAGTGACATTTACATGAGAAACGGTTATCCGTATCGAAATGGCTAAGCCTGTATCGATATGGTTTGAAACACCCTGTTTCGATACACCACCAAGCCATATCGATACGCCTAACTGAATTATCGAACTTTTGAAATATTTTAAACCGTACCGATATGATTCCTTAGGTGTTTTGATACGCGGGTTCGAGTTGCAAAAGTGAATTCCAGAGGCTAAAACTCATATCGAAACGCCCATCCCCATACCGGTACGCCAGGCCAAAATTGCCTAGGCGTATCAAAATACTCAGTACCTGTACCGATCCCATAAGCTTGATTTTGCCTAGCCGTATCGATACGGTCCCCCGCGTATCGATACACCTGGGCCTGTAATGTTACATTTTGCTGATTTTTCGTCACAAAATCATACTCAAACCACTCCAACATGCTTCAAACACAATACAAACATGTTAAACATATCTCATACCAACTAGCATCACAATTTTAACAACTCAACAAGGATTCATGCATTAAGAGGATATCTATAGGCATGCTTCCTAATATGCATCCAACCAACATATCAAAAGGTAAACCAACACCAAAACAATCCTTAAAGGCCATTTACAACCCAAGAGCAACCAAAGAGACATGCTCAAACAAGGAGTTCAACATAACATCTCCCAAAACCAAAAACAAGTACCCCATTGCCCTTATTCATTATAGTCTAATCTTTAACATACTTTAGAAACAAGTCTTTCCAAGATCCCATTGCTTCTCGCTGCCTTCCAAGACCTTAATTATCTACATTGATGGACATCGAGAGCGTAAGCACACAAGGCTTAGTGATGAATGCTCGAAAACAAACACCATCAATGCATTTAAAACCATTTACATAACACCATCCTTTAAAACATCATGCCCTTCTTAAAACATGCATTTTACATGATTAAAACCATCATACTAAACCATATGCTACATGTATCATTAACCAACATCAATTCACATTGCTAACCCTCCATTTAAGCCTTCCCATGCATTACTACCAAATGTAAAGCTTAAGGAGAAACATGTATAAATCACATTATACAACATGAAGCATTTCAATGATACATTAGAAATTATATTGGCTTTCAAGTGATCATTTAACCAGTCCAATAACAAAAGAGTTCATCGGATACACGGATTCAACAAGTGTTAACCCAACACTTCAAGCCATCTCAACCAGAATAGCGATACAATCATAATCGCGGTACAATAACAACCGGGTACAATCTCAACCCACAGGGATACCAATCCCTCTCATTGGTTAGATGCTTAACCTACTAACGGGAGTATTCAGTACCGTTAAACCCCTTCTACCTTTAGGGTACTTGGATGGAGTATTCGGTACACAATATAAACCCCTCAACATCCAATGCGACTTATTCATAGTGCACTCAATCCTATGGCCGGCCAACTATATTCGATAACAATTTTAAAACCACATCACTTGCCAATATAATTAACCAATTAACATTTACCTCACTATTTTAACAAGCATTAAACCATGTCATTTCCAAAGCAACAACCATGCTTTAAAACACAAGTATAAACTATACTTACAAGGATCACTTACCATGTGCATCCTTAATCATTTCATGCTTAAAAACAGTATATCAAATACTTTAAAACATGCTTAAACAGTAGGTAACATGTAATTAAAACAAGTGCATAAAACCATTTCAACCTAGCATGACCGAGAGAGTACAACCACTTTATAGTTACTTCCGAGTCTAGGTAAGTGTTTCAAGCTTTATCTTAACTCCCAAACTCTGTTCTCAAAACAACAAAACACTTTAAACCACGTTTTCACTCATCGATACGCGAAACTTCGATTCGTCGATGCGGAACCAAGCATCGGAAGCCTCCTATGCTTCTCCAATCACTTCTGGATCAACCTCCCCTATTTTTACCACACAACAATAGAGGATTAATGCATCATAATGCATTCTAAACACAACAAACACAATCCTTCTCAGATTTCCACAAAATCCTCACAATTAACCCTCTACAACAACCGAAAACATAACCAAAACACTTCGATTCACAACCCAGCCAACTTCTATCAACCTAGCATCATTTCCAACATCAAAACACATCTAAAAGCATATCCAAAACAAGCTACTACTTCAAGAAACCTTACAACCACAAAACTGCAAAACTAACAACCTAAACAAATAGAGATTCTTAAGTTTTGGGATTCCATTGATAAAAATAACTTATCAACATTATTAATCATCCAAAATATAAATCAAATCACCATTACTTATTGGAAATCATATCCAATTCGCGAATCAACTCATTTTCCTCAAAGAACTCATTAAATCACTAGAAAATCATCAAAATCAGATTAGAAACACAAAACAAGGATCAAATGCTTGGGAATTTCAATAAAGAACCATACAATAGAGGAGATCTCGGACCTTACCCCTATTGTGAAGTTTCTCCCTCAATTGATTTGTGAAAAGCTAATAAAACACAAGATTAATGTAAGATCTTGTGTAATCAATCTTTATAAAATAATTTAAAACAATAAAATCAAGTTAAAAACCACCTCACCTTTGGAAATTTGATGAAATCTGAGTGTTTGGCTGAGGAGAGAATGGAGAGGAAAAAGTTGAGAGAAAATGACGTGATTTTTGTTTTATAGAAAAAATAACTAACTTTTTAACAAAATCTATTTTAATTATTAATTAAATCACATGTTAAAATCAGTTAAATCAAGGGAGAAATCATCAGAAACCAATTGGTAAAATAGCTCCTTAAATATTCTAAGTATTTAACCCTTTTCATTTTAGTCACTAGAAAATCCCAGTTTTCAAAACTTTCGTTTTGGTCACTAACCAAAATGTCCATCTTCCAAAACTCATTTTTCAAAATTAATTCCACCATTATTAAATACATAATTAATAATGATTTTTAAATATTTTTCCATAATTTTTCCCACACAAAAAATATACGATCCCGAAACTGACTCGAATCTCTACTCCAGTCTACCGGACCGTCTAATAACCCACTAAACTGCTAGGCCCAAAAACCAGAGCGTTACAACACATATTTCAATAATAACCCTGATTATGTTATAATACGACTTAAATTCAGTAATAGAAAAGCTAGAAGATGATTTTGGATAAGTTCTTGAACTTTGGAATATTTACACCTTAGTCCTTGGACTTTGAAAAACTTTACAAATTGGCCTCTAATGACAAAAAATTAAATTTTTTTTGATTTATTAACTCTGATTATTGATAATGTACTCTGATGTAATGTATGCTTTGTGTTTATTTTGAAATAATTTGTTATAATTTGCTTCTCTGATTCTTTGCTTTGATTTTCGGTGACACATCCAATCCAGTTTTCTTCTAGACCGGGTAAGGGGTGTTACACAACCTATAGGCTTCAAGTGGATCTTCATGGTAAAGTATAATAGTGATGGGAGTATAGAGAGATACAAATAAAGACTTGTAGTTAAAGGATTTACCTAATTCTATGATATTGACTACAAGGAAACTTTTGCTCCAATTGCCAAATTAAATACGATAAAAGTTCTTTTTTCATTGGCGGTAAATGAAGAATGGCCCCTTCATTAGCTGAATATTAAAAAAAAATCTAAATAAGAAGCTGGACGAAGATGTTTACATGGAGATTGCTTAAGGCTTACATAAATTAACTAATAAAAACAAAGTGTACAAGCTTCAAAGGTCTTTGTATGGGTTAAAATTGTCACTGCGGGCATGGTTTGAGAGATTTTCTAAGACTGTTACTAACCATGGCCGCCAACAATGCGAATCAGATCACAATCTCTTTAATAAAATATCTCAAGAGGGAAAAATATCAATTTTGTAACCCTCTCGACCCGGCCTAGCCGCTAGACCCGAATCAAGGAAATCACTTAGATTTGCCAAAGCAAACCCAAACTAACTTATTCAAAATTAGTTCCATTTTTTCTTGTTATCTTATCTAGATGCATTGTTAAGTCCTATGGTGTACAAACAAGCAACGGTTCAATTTTCATCCAATACGAACATCGATAAGGCACTCAATTGCAAATACATGCATTTTAAAGACCAAAATGCAAATTTGGATAATTACAAGTACTTATACAAATTTTAGGTTACCAATACTTGATTAATCATATTTCATGCTAGCATGTCGATTTTCAGCTCATACAAATTACAATTAAGCATATGATTTAACAAAAACATGAAATTAAGGACTAAATTATAAAGCTACCAAAACACAAGGACTAATTCAAACTCAAAGGCATTACTACAAATGAACATAATATAAGCATGCACACAAAATCTCAGGTCAAACGGACAACACTTATTCATTCAATTGATGCACGAATATACAGTGATCAAAAAACAAGAAAGCTAAACTTGGTAAAACCTATTAACCGAATTAACTATCGGCCGTAATGATACACGAGATATCGTATCGGTACAGAAAAACATCACAACAAATATTAGAATCGGTATGCAATAGGGAGTACCGGTACTCGGTTACACGTACCAAAACCTGGTCATGCGTATCGATACCCACATGCAATACTGGTCACTAGAATGGTCCCGCGTACCTGTACAGAACATTAAGCGTATTGATATAGGCTGCTCCAAAATGCATCTTAGGTTATACAAATCCAAAATTGAATATATCTAAATTACATACAAACAACTTTGTCAAGCTCCTAAAATTATACCATCATTAACATACAGGCTCAATTAATTACATGTCAATTAATCAACATAATTAATATTCAACCAACAAATTTGGAGGCATGCTTCCTAAGAACATACAACAATATCTAATGCACCTAATGGTCAAGATCTCAACAAAGGCTATAGAACAAATAAAAAATATAAGCATATGACCATATGTACACTTAGAAAACAAGCAATCTATTCAGTCATTATTTAAACCATTTTAAAACATTAGAACATAACCATCAAATGTACTTAGCATTAAATAAAACCAACATCGTACAAATTAAATAATACCATCATCCAACGGAATATAAACTTCAACCATATAATCACGCCTTATACAAAATAACATCCCAATGATCATCCCACATTACCCTATTACAAATAATGATAATACCATAAATATACTCTTTAATACGCTTGTCTTGGGATCACTCTTTGCCTCAAACCACAATCCCTCACTTGCGTAATTCACTTCATTGACAGAAGAAAAGAGAGCTTAAGCATATAATGCTTAGTGAGTGCGCTCAAAAGGGTAAAGCGTTAATGCATTTTCAAAACTAAAACCGATATTAGAAACTCGTATTTAAGCAATTCATCCTCGCCATTCTCAAAACATTTAATAAAACATGTTTGATCAAATCATATGCATCATGCTTTCATAATAATCTTTTCACTATCAAAGCCTTTAATTAAAGACATGTTTCTAATAATTTTTATGAAAACCCATCTGATGTACGAATTTCCCGGTGGTACCTTTTACTTTCTTGCCTTCGGCTTGGGCAGTCTCACCTCTACCACGTAGCTACGGATTCTATCAGCCTGAGCAGACTCACCTACTTCCTCGAGGGCCGCAGAGCGATCGACTTATATTAAAGTGTACTTTAGACCCTATGGCATGCTAACTATATTCGATACTTTCTTTTTGCCTGTCACATAGCCAATATAATATTTTAAACACATTTACTTACTGTTTTTCAAATGCATTTAAAGAATCGGTTTCTATGCATTTAACATTGCCCATGGCAACTTACACATTCCATTTAGGAACCCTTTCTCAATGCACTTAGGTACCATCATGCTCGATAAACCATTGCATATCATTTAATGATGCATAAAACAGTAAGTAATTTCAGCTCATGCTTTCAAATCAAAACATGTAAATCATGCTTCATAATAAACCGTTATTCAAAAGGCGAAATACGGAAAAACTTACTTCCGAGCTTAGTTAAGCTTGTTAGGCTTTAACTAAACTCCCAAAGCCATAATTCAAACCTCTTTATAGTACCAAAATACGTTTACACTTATTAACTTGCTACCGCCTCAATGCTAACACCTCGATGTTAACGCCTCGACGCCTAATTGAAAATCGTCCAAAATCTTGTCAACCTCCATTAGAAAATGCAAGTGTCAATATATATTAGACCACACCAAGGTAACCAATTTATTATAGCACCTCCCTCGTACATCACACAACAAATATTTGAACCATTTTTATTTCCCTAACAACTACACGTAAAAAGGAAAGGCAGTAACTAGCTTGAAGGGATGTATAAATTGACGTAGATTGCAACAAATTAAGTTGTAGATTGTAGATTGATGAAAGTTAGAGAATAATATTTTTCTAATTTTTAGCATTTGATATTTGTGAATTTATCAATAATTAGATGCAGATATTAACTACCGATTTTGTGTAATTCTTCTTAAATTAAGCATTTTTTGTATGATATAAAAATGTGACATTCTTGTCAATGAAAATTTAAAAAAAATAGAAAACATTTTTCTCTACCTTAATATCGCTATTATTCACACTTTTAAATAAAAATAACATGAGAAACATTACATCGGAGGAAACTAAAAGCTGATCTTCTATTTAAATGTTTAAACTGATGAAAATTGAACATTTTCAATAATCCCGCGTAATATTTTAAACTCTTTTAGGTTCTTATTTTCTTCTATAAACAAAGGCAAATTTCTATCAATTTCTCAATATTTTAAAAACTTCTACAAATTAAGTGTCAATATCTATAACTAGAATTTGAGTTTATTTATTTTTCAAACGAAATATTAGTGGAGGATTTGTTGGAAAAAAATGTAATAAGATTATATATGTTCCATTAAATGACACATAAATATATATTATTTGATTGATAAAATTACTATTAGAATCATTTTTAGTAATTAATTCCAAAATAAAATTTCTAGTTATGTCACTTAAAGTAAATGCCTAAGTTCCTAAGACCCGAGCGTTAGCGGGAATATGATATATATCAATACTAGTAGTTAGACCGTAAAGAAGACTTGCACTCTATTGGCAAAACGAAAATGGAAGCAGGTTTTTAGAGAAAATAACATGAATTACATATTATCACGTTTATATATATTAAATTTTTAAGTGATCAACGACAATATTAGTCTTAGTGTTAGTTGTAGACAATCAGTAATTTTTTCTTTGTTTCTTTGTTTAATTATTTATTTTATAGTTTTTAAATTCAATAACTCTGTCTTTGTAACACGCTTTTTCTTTATTTTTTGGTACGGATCCTCTGTCTTTTGGCACGTTTTTCTTTTCTTAATCTGTCGTTTGGCCTTTTTATTTTGATTTTCTATTAGGGTTGAATTTAACGTCGCAACGACTGATCAAGATGGTACTCTTTTGATTATCATGTTGATCTCCTTGTTTTGGACCCTCGAATTGTATTTGGATACAAGCTCACAGTCACCGTTCTTGTTCGCGATTGAGTTGTGCTAATGATCGTATTGTCAACGTGTCTTATTATTGTAATATGCATTTTTTAATGTTGTTTGTTGTTAGTTTTTACCTTTTATTGTTGAGCTTTGGTGATGTTTGTATCTATTTTATTTTGAGTCTTTGAGTTAGGGTCATGTTTATGATTTAGAGGCGTTATTTTTTGTGCTTTTAAGAATATGTCCGAACAAGTTTGTTTACCTGAATTGTAAACGCTCATTGTATTTTTGGAGTTTTCTTCTCTTAATAAAACTAACAAACTCATATTAAAAAAATTATATAAATGTAATTCAAAAATATTAAATAGAAAACATAACGTATTTCACACTATGTTAACCTCCTCAAAAATAAAAGACTCCACTAATAAATAATAATGTAGCAAAACGAAACTAAAAACAGATTTTAGAAATAAATATTATCACGTGTATATGACAAGTAAATTTTAAATTATATAAATGTAATTAAAATATATTAAAAACACAACGTATTTGACACTATTTTAACCTTCTCAAAAAATAAAAGACTTCACTAATAAATAATATGAGAATCCCCATCTTATGAATAATATGACAAATGATTAATCAGTACTGCATACAATTTGAAGCATATCACAATAACAAATTCTAATGTGACACTGAATAAATAAGACACTGCAATCTCTTATCCAAACATATAATAATCAACCCGAATCCCGAACTTAATTTAGCTTAAATCTGGGTTGAATCTCGTCATTCTCAATATTTTCCCAACTTCAGTCTTTATGCCAAAAGAGAAACTCAGTAGAAAACAAAAACCCGGTTTAACTAAAGAGCAACTAGAAGGTTTGCTAAACCCTAGAATCCAATTCCATGATGGTGCTGAGGTTCATTGGATTCATGTACTTGGTGGAACCAGTCATGATATGTTGCACAATCAGCCTATTAGCCCTCTCAGAAGGATGGAATGGATCCCAGAATGCGTAGATGTCACGGTTCGGACATAGGTTTGATGCTACAGTACATAATCCGATTCCATTGAAAGGTCCTTGTCCACAGCAGGCTATCTTTGATGTAACAAAACCTAGCCAAAACATATTATGCAGATGATTAGCATGCGTATTCAGGTGTGAGTCTCGAGAACCCCTTGGCTTCTCAAGGTTGCAAATAGCCATTTCCATTTGTAGCTTCAGCAATAAATTTTTTGCAGAGCCTTGGGACCAATAGAAGCATTTAACTCTAGAAAATGGCATTTATTTCAATATGGTCCCACTGCTTTTATCTATTTTCACCAGCTTATCTCCATTGTTATCATTTCCCAACAAACATCTATCCATCTTCTGTATCTACCAAATTTTGATTCAATGCTTTTACATGACTCAAAACTTTTACAGTTTGGGGAAGTTATTACTGGTATGTTGCAATATATAAGCATTAAATTCTGTATTCTATACTTTTTAGGATCATATATTGGTGTTTTAGAAAAAAAATGAAAAGGGAGAAACTGTACCGAATGCTTGAGGGTTGCTGATCCAATCCATGTGCATTTCGTTTGCATTTACGGCAATGAAAACAGTTGATCCGATCTCAGCGTTGAGTTCGTTGAGCATTTCGACAAGCTGTGGGTTGAACAAGCCTGCGGCTCGTTGCAGCTCCACCGCGCATTCTCCAGCTCTGCTGTGTTGAGCCAGTTCTGCTGGGACGCACCCCAAAGGTCCGGTCCCGGTCACCAAAACCCTCCTTGCCCCCAACTCATATAGCCTCTGCAAAGTAAAATATATAATGCTAATGGATTTAGAGATACCATCTTATACCAAGTCAAAGTAACTTAAAATTCAAGTAGCATATCCACATTTTAACATATTATTAAATTGTCATTAAGATCTAAATCTAAGCTTATGTATGCACATTCAGGATATTTGTCTTTGAGTAAACAAGAGGGGATAAATCCTGGGTTTTGTTTGATTAGTTGGTATAATCATTTTTAAGAGAAGATATTTAATAAATCTGAGATTTGGAACTTAAAATCTATAACCTTTTTTATATTCTTGCCGACTTTTTAATATAAAAAAAGTTTGTTAGCTTTAAATGTAGCTACTGAAAGAAGTATGAAAAATGCATGTTGGCTTCACCAACCAAACCAAACTTGATAAATAATAGTAATTCAGCCGCTTATTTTTCAACACTCCATGAAAGTATGAACAATGAAACTTCTCCCCCCGTTATTATTTACAGGTATTAAATATATATTATTCGTACTACTTTAAGTGGTGATCACATTGTGGCATTTAATCAAACCATACCAATACCTGTTAGAAATGGTAGTTGAGCACAACGAATTCTTCAATAAAGATGAAAGGAGAGCAAAATATGATTTACCGTTAGAATTTTCCGGTACTCAGAGATTATATAGACAACGTAATCCTGCAGCGCGAACTGCCGTGATCTTGCCGAGAATGGCACAAGGTAATAGTTGTTCACGAAATCATTGCCACCAAGGGTCATTAGAACCAGTGCTTCATTCACTAGGCGTTGAGCTTGCTGAGGTCCAATGAGTGCACTTACTCGCTCCTGATATTGCCTGAAGTACTGTAATTGCTGGTAGATTCTTATTATATTCACCTACAAATGTTGCACTATTTTAGGACATTCCAGAAACAAAATGAAATTACTGTAAGAAAATTTAATCCGGTTGGTTCATGTGATCTGGTGTGGTTTCCTTACAAATTGAACTCCGGTGTCATTGAGAATTCCGATTCCGGCAGAAGCAAAGTTGGCACCAACGAGAAGCCTTTGTCCAGTGAGCTGCGGGCTCAGATATGGCAATGTTGGTTCGGAGCCGATTTGCTCACCTAAATAACACATGGAAAAACGTTTAAAAACAAAGTGCAGTAAAAAATCAACAGATTGAACAATGTTTTACTTTAGACAGACAAACAAACATGTATGAAAAGATTGAAAGAACATACTAATAAGATCTGGGATGTTGAGGCCATTAGAGAACCGGCCGGTAGCTCTATGAGTCGGATAGTCGATACCATAGGGGTACGCATCGGCTCGAGCGGTAGTAGCTAGATAGTTGTTGTTACCATTATCTACTAACGAATCTCCGAACACGAAAAACGCTCTCGCGGCCTCTGCTAGGGGACCTACATTTCCTAATGTGAATAGCAGACCAAAAATCAAAACCGAGATGGATGAATTATCCATTGTAAATGGAGATACTCTGAACTGTGAAAGGGTGGATAGCACCGTTGCCTATATATAAGCTTTTTGCTTATATGTTGTTTCCATTAATGCATTTGGCTACCTCTATAGGAGTTAGCTAAGATAATTGCTGCCATAACACCACATCCTGGTTAGACCGGGTCAGGGCTCCAACTTTTTCATTTCTCTTTTATGGTATTGGATCCATATTTGGTCCGGTTCAATCCATAACCTACAATATATTAAGAGAAAATATTCCATGTACTAGTAGTGGATTTTTTTTTATAAGTCAGTTTAATTTAAGGTTTAGAACTTAAGGGTAATCATTTAAATTTTTTATATTAAGGTTTAAATAAGCATGCTTGTGGGAAAAAATTTTCATTCTGTATGCATAAAATATTAACTCAAATATTAATCATGTAATATTATTAATTTTAAAGTTAATATTTGATGAAATATTTTCTTACACACGACAACTATTTAAACTCTACAACCTCCTATATATAATTTTTTTACACAAGCATACATATTTAAATTTCACAATATAAAATTTAAATTTCTTATCTAAAACCCAAAAATTTAAAGTTATAAAATAACGATTTTTCACTATCAGTACATATGAAATATTTTCTTTTTTTAATTATTAACAATTAATTTAAGTTGAATCTAACTTTCCTAGATTACTATTGATTTTATCCAAGTCCCATACTATATCCTAATTGGCCTACAAAACTTTTTGTATGTTCATATACTTGCATAGGTGACAGTGAATACATAGCTGGCATGCAATGAATAAAACCTGGGCATTATCAATACCATGTGGTGTAAGGTCGTGCAAATTTTAATAGAAATTGCGTTTAAATTTCTGTATTAATCAAAACTTCAAAACATTAAATTCTGAATGGCTAATCGTTGGGTTTTAAGGTGAATTTTGTCACTCTCCTGACCCAAACCTTTATTTGCATAAAGGAAGCATTTAATTATGCCATGCATCTATTTTTCAATTATTGATAAGATCAGACGTCCCATTTAAATATTGCAAATAAGATATAAAAGTAGTGCTTTTTTAGTCATTAATTTATTGAGGGCCAAAGATATTCATCTTATTTATTTTATATAAGTTTAAATCTCGACATTTCATTGAAAATATAATTTTTTTACTTAACAAAAATAGTTTTTTTCTTCAAATGATTTATATATATATAAAACATACATAACGTCTAATCCGCAAGCATTAGCATGCAACAATGAAATGAGACTCTGAAGAGGAGACTATGAAATTTTGATAAAATCAGAAACCCAAGCTTCAACAATCCCAGCTTATAATGCTCGCAGGATGATCATCAAAAATCTACTTTTGAAGAAAATCTATGACACATTGGTTATCAATTTCACCTGTGACGCTGGAAATATTAAGCTCCTTGGCAAGTTCAAACCTTGCTGCATATCCCAAGGCTCTGCATATAGAGGGAACTTTTCCCGACAGTGATTTTTTATTTCACGAAATAAGAATGTTTGAACAGTTTTTATGGAAGTCGTCATGTCTTCAAATTAAATTTCAGAAGTCGTCAGAAAATTCTGACAACTTCAGACCAAATTTCTTCGATAGACGCCAACTGCATGCATATATAACAAGGGAAGTTGTATTCTCTTCCCCGACGACTTCAAGCAATTTAAAAAAAATTAAAATTGTCATCTTGGCGACTTTCATAATCATCCCTATTTGGTGAAATACAAATCATTCACTCCACTTCACAAAATAAAATAAAAAACTCACAACATTATCTCGACAAAATTACCGCACATAAACTATCCATCATGCCTATATTTAACAAGCAATCCCAACATTTCATCAATTGCCTTTTTTTTCTTTTCACTTGTATTCAACTATAAATCCCGGATAGTCTCTATGTTGAAATAGTGTCATTAAATGTTTATTTTGGTATTTTATATATAAGGCACAACAAGCAATCTCAAAACCGTCAAGAGAGTTGATTTTCGCTCTTTGATGAATTGGCTAAAATCGATAAATATAGTAGACAATTTGTACAAGGATTTTCAAGTGGTTTGACTACCCAACCGAGTCTACATCCACTACCTTAGTACACCACTAAGGATTTTCCAATTCACTAAGAATTCTTCCCTTTTTCAAGGATCAAGAGGAAACCTTTACAACCCTATCTTTTCAATGGCTAAGATAGAATCACTCTATTTTTTACTTGGGTTAAACTAGAACCCCTCCCTTTTACAAGGTAAAAGATGTAAACAATTAAACCTCACAAGGTGGGTGTTTACACAAATTGAACTCACAAGAAAGAGTGAAAGATAAAAACAAATAAAATCACTCTCTACAAATATTTACAAGAGAAATAATGAAAATAGGACTTGTAAATTAATTTCTCTTGAACATTTAAGCTTGGATGTGTTCTCTGACCATCTTCAAGTGTTCCAGCCTTCCTTTTATTGATTGGAATGAGCTTGTGGTCGTTACTAGCCGTTATGGATAAATTGGAGCCGTTGGATGCAGTTCTTGGCAGTGGGTATCGATACGCGTGATGTCTGTATCGGTAACTGTATTTAAATCAGAGAATTAGCCGCTGGGCGTACCGATACACGATACTTCCGTACCGATATGGCACTAAGGGTATCGGTACGCTGCATAGCATATCGGTACCAGAATTCCTCTCTGGAATTCTGAAAGCAAGCCCATATCGGTACAAGCAAGGCCCGTATCGGTACAACTGTACGTTTTTTTTACTATTTTGAGTAATTAAACATGTATGCAAGTAAAAAAACACTTTACAAAAACAATTTTACTTTGTTATATCGAAATAATATCTCAACAATCTCCCCTTTTTGATATAACAAAACATTTGAAGCAATGCTTTTGAGATTGCTCCACTCTTAGGAAAATAATTTTAGAAAAAGAGAATATTTGCGAAAAATATTTAAGACTCCCATTTTTCTTTTTGAAATTGAATTTTTCAAACCTATCTCTCCCATTTTTGTTATGTCAAAAATAATTTCAAAACAAAGTTTGAAATCTCATTAAGTTCAAAACACCAAATGTTAAAAATTGAAGTATCAATTGATAAACATACCAATTGTTGGTGTAAAATAAAAATGGAGATAAGATATTTTCCTTTTTAAAATCAAAGCTACCCCTTAATCAAAGTATTCCATTTTAATAAGTTTGCTTCAAATGTTTGACACTTAAAGGAATTGAATTTCAATATTGAATTAAATTTATTTAAAAACACTTGAAATTCAATGTATCCAAGACTTTAAAAAATCTTTATGCTAACATATGAATGAAACCATTAGACTCATATGCATAAAGCACTCAAGTAATGTCATGCTATTTAGATATTGAAATAACGAACACATAAATGCATGAACATTAATCAATCAAAAATAGATAACCAAAAATATAAAATTAAAAGCATTAAGCTTAAAGGTTACCCATTTTCTTCACTTGTGTTACTATAGCATTTCTATGTCTTTCCATTTCTTTCCATTGCTCCAACACACCTACAAGAGACATTTATTTCGATTTTGGTATCCAAACTTTGGATCCATTTACATTAATTTCAATGTCTCTAGTTCCCTTAGGAACCCATACTTGTCTAATCCTGTAAAATTTTCTTTTCTTTATAGGACAAGTATGTAAAGAATGACCATGATAATGACAATGTGAGCTTTTTGCCATTATGTGACAAGATGAATTATTAAAAATAATTTCTTTTTCTTTTGTTAAGCTTTCAAGCTTAACTTTCAAATCAAGATTTTCTTTTTCTAAAACTCCATTGCTTGTTTTTGAAAACTCTAAATCATTTTTAAAATTTTATTTTGGTTTTCAAACTCCAACTTTGTTTTAAAAAGAAAATCGTTTTCAAAGTCAAGTTTAGAAATCATTTTCTTAAATTTGGAATTCATGGTCTCAAATTCCAAAAATAATTCATCGGATGCATCTCGTAACTCATCAAATGAATACAAATTTGGATCACTAGAGTTAGAAGATACCTTAGGCTCGTTGAGAGCCAAAACACCATCCACCTTAGGGATTGAGAGGAGGTTCGCACAAGATGAAGCATCATACTTCTTCTCTCCCTTCTTGTTGTCATAGAGTTTCTCAAGCTTCTCCAATATTTCTTTGGCATTTTTGCATGTGGAGACCTTCTTAGAAACATCTTCATTAAGGTCACAAAGAAGAGTGTGCATGACCTTGGCGTTTAGCTTTGCCTTCGTGTTATTTACACTCATTTGCTTCTTCTTCTTGGAAACTTCTAAATATCCATCTTCAATAATTCCCAAACTTCAAAATTGAGAGAGTTGATGAAATACTTCATGACATTATTATATTGGAAGTATTATTCTTCTTCGAAAAGCGGATGACACGAGATAGAGCGGCATACTTCAAATCTTGCCATTTTTCTTGATTGGTGGACTTCGAGCAAATGATCTTTACTCTCAGATGTTAGTCCTTCGATAGAGACGAGGCTTTGATACCAATTGAAAGGCTTGTAGAACACTCGAATCGATCTCCCAAAATCGTCAAAAGGGTTGATTTTTGCTCTTTGATGAATTGGCTAAAATCGATAAAAATAGTAGACAATTTGCACAAGGATTTTAGAGTGGTTCGACAACCCAACCGAGTCTACATCCACTACCTTAGCACACCACTAAGGATTTTCCAATTCACTAAGAATTTTTCCCTTTTCAAGGATCAAGAGGAAACCTTTACAACCCTATCTTTTCAATGGCCAAGATAAAACCACTCTAGTTTTTACTTAGGCTAAACTAGAACCTCTCCCTTTTATAAGGTAAAAGATGTAAACAATTAAACCTCACAAGGTGGGCGTTTACACAAATTGAGCTCACAAGAAATAGTGAAAGATAAAACAAATAAAATCACTCTCTACAAATATTTACAAGAGAAATAATGAAAATAGGACTTGTAAATTAATTTCTGTTGAACATTTAAGCTTGGATGTGTTCTTTGACCATCTTCAAGTGTTCCAGCCTTCCTTTTATTAATTGGAATGAGCTTGTGGTCATTACTAGCCGTTAGGGGTAAATTAGAGCGTTGAAGACATTTTTCAGCCGTTGGAGGCAGTTCTGGGCAGTGGGTATTGATACGCGTGATGCTCGTATCGGTACTTGTATTTAAATCAGAGAACTAGCCGTTACAGGTCGTTGGGCATACCGGTACGTGATACTTCTGTATCGGTACAACACTAGGGGTATTGGTACGCTGCATAGCGTATCGGTACCAGAATTCCTCTCTGGAATTCTGGAAGCAAGCTCGTATCGGTACAAGCAAGGCCCGTATCGATACGGCTGTACATTTTTTTTACTATTTTGAGTAATTAAGCATGTATGCAAGTCAAAAACACTTTAGAAAAACAATATTACTTTGTTATAACGAAATAATATCTTAACATAAAGATATTAGGGGCGAGTCTTGAATCGAATCAAGTTGAGTCAAAGTCGAGTAGAAAAATTCAAGTTAGTCTAGTTTTCAAGTGCCATTTCATCATTCGAACTTTATTTGAAGTTTTATGAACTGAGTCAAATCAAATATATTTGTTCATGTTATTCAGATCGATATACATATTTATTTCTTCATATTCTTTTTCACATATGTATGATTTGTAATGTTACTTAATAAATCAAATATCATCTAAACTTATATGATGTATTGATTTTTTTTCAAAGGAGAGGTTTCGAGGTCAAAATATTGATGGAAGTATAAAAGAATCAAAGCAATTGATGAGAAGAAAGAATTTGGAAAGAGTTGTAGAATCAAATTGAATAAAATAAAAAGTTGAGGGACTAAATTGATAAAAGAGGAAATTTATTGTCAAAGGGAGGAGTTGAAGTTACATAGGTATTCCACAATGGTTGAGGAGTATGTGCTTCAAATTTGGTCAAAATGAACTTAAAACGAATGAGAAATTGAAGAAACAAGGAAATCATGCAAAGTAAGGGGCTAAATTGAAAATAAAGAAAATTGTGTTTTTGTAAAAAACAAAGAAGAGAAATTGAAGCTAAATATGTACTCTACAGTGGTTGAGGAGCATGTGATTCAAATTTGATAAAGATAGACTTGAAATAAAGGAGAAATTGAAGAAACAAAAAAATCATGGATCAAATTTCAAAACAATCAAATTACTTAGCTGAAGGCTTATTACCTACTTTAGCCCCTCTACTTTAGAAAAAATATCTCTATGACCCTTTTTTTAGTATTTTTTGGGCCAGTTTAGTCATTCAACTTTCATTTTGTTTATATTGTTAGTCCTTTGACATTTTCAGTTGAGAAAATAATGATGTGAACAATCATGTGACACTTGTAAAAATAAATTTAAAACTTTAAAAATTCTAAAAAAACATAACAAAATAAAAAGAAATCTTTTTTTCAACAATTTCTACTTAAGAGAGGAGAAAAGAAAAATTTGCTCTTAATGAGTTTTGAACCCACAGCTTTAAGAGAGGGGAGAATGTCAACTAAGAGCTTTAACAACTTACTCTAGAGATTGTTGATAAACGAAAAAAATTCTTAAAAATTCCAAATTTGATAAAAAAAAAAAGAAGAGCTCAAAAAAATATTTTTTTATGTTTTCGGAATTAAAGGATTAAATTGACTGAAAAAATTGTAAAAGGGTGAAAGTGAGAATTGATCCAGAAATGATGTGACCCTTAATTGAATGCTAGTTGATAGGGTTTTTGATTGTTATGTTTAAATTTAACTTCTTTATGGTTTTCAATCGGTGTCTAATAATATTGCTTTTAGAGGGACAAATTTTAAAGTGAAAATATTTAGGGGACAAATACATTCTTTTCTTATTTTCTTAGTTTTAAAGTAAATCAATAGACATACAAAATTACCAACAATCAGTTGGCTTAGCAGAATGAGGTGTTAGATCTTAAACAAAATTAAAAGTTTAAAATTTAATGTTGTAAATAAAAAAATAATTGAAAAGGATATCTTATTTTTAAAAGTTTTATTAAATATTCCATTCTTATTTTTAAAAGAAATATTTAAAAAGACATTTAGTAGATAAAATATTTAAATTTCAATATTTACCATTTCCCTTATTCCCGAATTATGCTTCTCTCAGTAAAGTGAAGAATACGAATGTTGTATTGTATGTGAAATATTTAATAAAACCAACTACTTCCTCGACAAAATTTTAGATGGCGAATTAATTCAACCATCCACCCAATGAACATTAATTTCCATCATATTCTAAGCAATAAAAATTTAGGTGATGTCAACTAAATCTGATATGGATATATTTATCTTTTTCAATTTTTTATTATAAAAGTCATATTTCTTTTATTAAATAGAGAGTTTTATAAATTTGAGTATTTTTGACCACTCAATCAATCAATGATCTCATAAAAGTCATATTTTATAACTATATATATATTTCAAATACAAATATTTTTAAAAAAGAATGCTTAATATAAAAATAAGCTTCTAAACTGTCTCTTTTTAATTTTAGGTGTCTAAAATTTTTTTTGGTAAAAATAAGTGCATAATGTTTCAGTCCGTTAATTTTAGGTGCCCGGGCGCTAACTACCATTAAAAATATCCATTAGCCAATTAAAATGTGACACATGACAACTTTTATTTTTTTATTGTTTTATTTCTTTATTATTATTTATTTATTTTGAAAAAAAAACTTAAACTTTTTTTAACAAACTTCAACTTTACCATATTTCACAAAAGGCCCTAAATTTTAAAAATCCTATTTCAAATCCCAAATCAGTCGTCGTTGTTGTTGTCGTCGTCGAAATAAAGTCCCCTCCTCTTGTCGCACGATCCACACATTTTGTCGTTCTTTCGGCCGTCATTTGTCGCTCGTCATTAGAATGGAGGTTTCGCATTTGATTGGTATGTTAGGGTTTGAGATTTGGAATTTGGGATTTTAGGTGTTAGGGTTTTCAAATTTGGGGTTATTTTATAAATTTTGAGAAATTTAGGGTTTTTAAAAAATTAAGTTTAAAAGTTACAAAAATTTAAAAAAGAAATAAAAATAAATTTAGCATTTTTAAGTTAATGGTCTAACATTTAAAATTAACGAAATAAAATTTTAGACACATATTTTATCAAAAAATAGTTTAAGCACCTAAAGTTAAAAAGTGATATAATTTAGGCACTTATTTGTATATTAAGCCTAAAAAATGAAGAAAAAAAACATAGCACCACATATAATATTATTTCTAATATGGATATATTCAATTTTTTATATAAAAATAATATTTTTAATTAAATAGAGAGGTATTATATTCCCATGTCAGAATTTGAACTCATACACGATAAAATATGATGAACATCCTTAGCCACTAGGCTGATTAATGTATCTAAAAGTAATATTTTATATTTATATCTATATTCATATATATATATGTGTGTGTGTGTGTGCGTGTCAAATATAAATATTTTAAAAAAATAGAAAATCATAGCTGTTGGAAAAAATGTAAGGAAATGGTAACTTTGTGCCATATTACGAAAGGGTAAAGGTGGAGATTCGAATAATGATTCTATTGGGTCTCATTCTACTCCATGAGACATTTACAACGACATCTCATATGCTCAAATTGGTTGAGTAATGAATGAGAAATTAATGCTCAAAGTATGGTAGTTGTGAATTGAGTAAGTGAGTGAAAACTCCCTTATCTCACATTAGTGGGATAAATAGCATGGGAGGTGTTTATATACATTTACCCTCTTGGTGGTCATTGAATGAATTGAATGGGAATTGTGCTTCGCGCGCAGGCGCATGGGTGTGTATTGAAGCTCGTCGAACCCATTTGGGTTGGGGCGCACTCGCACGACGTGGGCTATGCGAATGCTCAGACCGGTCGGGCCCTTCGTGAAACATAATTTAAGCGTGCCTAGTGCACCACCTCTCTTTTCATAAGTTGCCTACCTGGTGTACTGTTCATTATTGTTATTTCTATTAGGACCGTGTGAACTTTTGTTTTAGGGTTTTAGTTTACTAAAATTCTATCATCTAACAAAAGTTAGAAATTATGTTTCTGTTTCTGATTTTAGTCTTTGACTAAATTCTTGACGTTTAACATATTCATAATCTTTTGTTTCTGGTTTGTGACTATGTGACACAATAGAAAAACCAGTGAAATTCATTTGAGAGAATTTCAAAATATGTTGTACATTTGACAATGATAAACTTGGTCAAAATATCTGAAAATGAAGCTTTTTCTTGTTATTCGAGAGGATAAGTAAATGTTGTTACCATCTTTAAATATTGCTAAGGTAAAGTAAAAAAAAAATGACTTCAAACCGCAAATTAGGCAGTGTGGTCAAGAAGCTAAATTTCATTGGAAATGCTTCAATTGCAATAAGATAGGGAACAAGTCTTCGGACCATAGACTTCCTAACGAGATCAATGGTGTGATAAAATTTTGTCATAACAATTGATATGGCGAACAATTATTTGAAGAAAATCTATTAAATTCATGATAGAACAACCTAGTAAAAAGATGCTATAGAGAACAATTTCTCTATAAGCAGGATATTGGAAACCAAACTTAATAAATAGATTAATTTTGGGAAAAGCTCTATGTGAGTAACGCTACAACATCCAAGGGTACAATGATTTTGATGATAAGAATTAAAACTTCAAAATGTGTTGAACATGTGGGGGAAGTTGTTCTATCAACTAGTTACCTTTAAATAAGGTATCTCAAAACAAAAAAGACAAGACACCATATGAGTTATAAAATGAAATAAAACCTTCATTCAACTACATAAAAATGTGGGGGTGTCCTGCAAAGGTAATGTTCCCATTACCAAAGTAAATGAAAATAAATGGACCATATTTTCATTGATTATATAGAACATAGTAACTGATATCAATTTCTTGTGTATAAACAGATTCACAAGAATGTGATAATGGAAATAAAGAATGACTCATTCTTTGAAAATATATTTTCTATTTAATTAGGGAAGTTGATCCAAGTTCAATGAAACGAACTTTGAAGACTATCAATGAAAATAGCCTATATGTTCAACAAAAGGTTGAAACCAAGATATTGCCATGATGACAAGTAAGTGTGACAAGTGATTGCATGTCAACATTAGGATATATGGTCCTATGTTAAGGACATACTCATTGTTATAAGTAACAATAAAATGATAAACGTACCAAAGGCATGAAAAATATGATAATGACATATTTGATTTTGGGTATCCAAATCTAAAGACTGTCTAATCTCATATTAACACACTTACACTATGTTTAATAAAAGATTAAAATTAAGATATTGTCATAAGAGTGTGACAAAAGTGTGTATGTCAAAACTAGGATATATGATCCTATGTTAATGACATACAATGAAATGGTAAATATACCAAAGTCTTGTTAAATTCAAGATTGAAATGGAAAATATGAGATTGAAAATTTTAATTCTGGGCATCCAAATCAAACAGTCACTTGATGGTCTCATATTGACACAGTCACACTACGTGGAAAAAAGAAGTTTGGCAAGGATGTTTCTGGCATAGCCAGAACTCCAATAAATACGAGCCAACATTTGTTCAAAGTGGAATATGCAAGGGTCATCGACAGTCTAATGTACCCCATGAGCTGCACTAGATCAGACATTGCTTTTATTGTGAACAGTTTAAGCAAGATTCACAAGCAATATAGGTGAAAATCACTGGAAAGCAATTGTGAAGATATTGAGATATCTCAGATATACTCAAAATTATTCTATAAGGATTCTTCGATGCCAGATATTAAAGGCACAAGTGAATATGTTTCACATCGAAGAAAAGAGCTATGTCATGGGATTTCTTAAGACAAACGGTTACAACCAGATTCATAATGAATTCTAAGTTTTAGCTATAGACAAGTCTGGATAAAAAGTCAATTGACTTTAAAATGTCTTTGAGGATATCTTTGAATGGCCAAAGCATATGCCAACAATATTCATATATTGAAAATAAAAAAATTGGTAGAACACAAAGCTTTATGTACAACGATAAGTCGAGACATATACGTCATCGACATAATACCGTAGACAAATGATCTCAAATAGAGTTATCAAAGGATAACGTTGCAGATCCGCTAACCAAAGGTTTAATCGAGATCAAGTTGTAAAACATCGAAATGAATGAGACTAAAGCCCAAAAAAATTTAAGGCGCTATGTGAAAGAAAACCCTACCTAGTTGACTGGAGATTCCAAGATCTAGGTTCAAAGGGACAATCTAATTGAATAGACTTGTTCGGTCACTGTGGGGTACCTATTCCCAAGTATGTTCCTATGCTGTAAACAATGATCAAAAGTGGTGTAGGTTAAGCAAAGCTTTTAATAACCATTGTCTACTTTGATGAGGCAAGCAACATAAGTCACCTATGTGACAGTAAAATGGGGCCGCTTCAAGGAGACTACTGGGCATAGTTCTCTCAAACTCTTGCAGAACCAAGCGATGTCCACGACCATATGGACATAACCACGAGAACTAAAACTCTTGTCAGAGAGACAGTTGTGTGAAGCATATCATCATTTACACAAACGGCTGAACAGTTCAAGGACATCACATGTACTAGTTTGTTAGTAAAGTAAATATGCGTTCACAAGGGAAGGTTCAAAGGAGAAAACCTACCTATCCTATGCATCTATCGATCATAGAACCTATGACCACATCGAGACAAAATGTTTTTGATAAAATCATCAATTTTATTCATATGAGGGATTGTTGGAAAAAAATGTAAGGAAATGGTAACTTTGAGCCATATTATGAAAGGGTAAAGATGAAGATTCGAATAATGATCCTATTGGGTCTTATTCTACTCTATTATGTGGGGTATGTTGTTCGTCATTTTTCGATGACAAAGGGATAAGTTAAACGGTCGTGTGGGTCTTCCAACTAGAGTGGTGGGCGGCGGTGTGTCGATTGACGACGACAATGGTTGAATTTGAGATTTGGGTTTTTAGGTGTTAGGGTTTTCAAATTTGGGGTTATTTTATAAATTTTGAGAAATTTAAGGGTTTTTAAAAAATTATGTTTAAAAGTTGCAAAAAATTTAAAAAGAAATAAAAAGAAATTTAGCTTTTTTTAAGTTAATGGTCTAATATTTAAAATTAACGAAATAAAATTTTAGACACATATTTTATCAAAAAAAATAGTTTAGGCACCTAAAGTTAAAAAGAAATATAATTTAGGCACTTATTTGTATATTAAGCCTAAAAATGAAAACAAAACATAGCACCGCATATAATATTATTTCTAATATGGATATATTCAATTTTTTAATATAAAAATAACATTTTTAATTAAATAGAGAGGTATTATATTCCCATGTCAGAATTTGAACTCATACGATAAAATATAATGAACATCCTTAGCCACTAGGCCGATTAGTGTATCTAAAAGTAATATTTTATATCTATATCTATATTCATATATATATATATATGTGTGTGTGTGTGTGTCAAATATAAATATTTTAAAAAAATAGAAAATCATAGCTGTTGGAAAAAATGTAAGGAAATGGTAACTTTGTGCCATATTACATAAGGGTAAAGGTGGAGATTCGAATAATGATTCTATTGGGTCTTATTCTACTCCATGAGACCTTTACAGCGGTATCTCATATGCTCAAATTGGTTGAGTAATAAATGAGAAATTGATGCTCAAAATATGGTAGTTGTGAAATGAGTAAGGAAGTGAAAACCCCCTTATCCCACATTGGTGAGATAAATAGCTTGGGGGTGTTTATATACACTTACCCTCTTGGTGGTCATTGAATGAATTGAATGGGAACTATGCTTCGCGCGCAGACGCAAGGGGTACGAATCGAAGCTCATCGAACACATTCAGGTTGGGGCGCACCCGCACGACGTGGGCTATGCGAATGTCCGGACCGTTCGGGCCCTTCGTGGACCTGCGGATATTTTACCCACTTCGAATAATTTTTTCCTTCCGAATTAAATTGGATTTTGGCCATTAATACAAAATATTTTATTTTCCATATTTTCCTCCTCCATTCCCCTATATATACTGAGCCAAATTTCAGTTTTTCATCATCTTGAAAAACATCTTCTTCAAAACTCTCTGGTATTTTCAGTGATAGGCAAAAACAAGATTCTGTTCGTGATCTTTACATAAGTGTTGTTGTAGAAGATTATTTGTTGTTGTATCCCACTTCGAATAATTTTTTCCTTCCGAATTAAATTGGATTTTGGCCATTAATACAAAATATTTTATTTTCCATATTTTCCTCCTCCATTCCCCTATATATACTGAGCCAAATTTCAGTTTTTCATCATCTTGAAAAACATCTTCTTCAAAACTCTCTGGTATTTTCGGTGATAGGCAAAAACAAGATTCTGTTCGTGATCTCTACATAAGTGTTGTTGTAGAAGATTATTTGTTGTTGTATCCTGGGAGACTGACGACCGACGAACTCAAGCACCAAGGAGTGGTCGAATCTGTCTTAAGGAAACTGCGTTCGTGCAGGCCTCAATGTGTTACCTGCTAGTTTATTCGAAACTGATTAATTTTCAATTAAATTGTATTTTCGATTTGCTTTTTTAAATATTATTTATCTGTTTGTTTCGAATTAACACCATTTTCTTACAATCATAAGACAAATTTTGATATTAATTCGAGATGAACAGATCGATGAACACTTTTGATCGATGCTTACAATAACCTCTCATCGGTACAAACTTGGAGAGGAAGAAGGCATACTACCATGAAAAAAAATCAGTTTCTTTTTTGAGAATTTCTGCAATCAAAGCCATACTTTAATCTTGGTGAGATTAAAGTTTAACTCTCCAATATGAAATTTTCATATTGCTAAGGTTAATTGCTTTAAACATGGTTTTAATCTTGGTTTAATATGGAAGCTGGCTTTTTATGGCGTGAATACCTATCTTTTATTTTTGGCCTTAATGTTTTGGACGTAAATATCGTATATTGCCGTATTAATCATGTGTGCATGTATTTTGGCAATATTAAAACCATTGATTATGGTATTTTTATGGCATGCCTTTTAAGATAATCTTTAAATTAGTCTTTAATTGATTTTGGCCTGAATATGAAATATGGTATATCTGTGTCTTGTATAATAATTTCTACAATTATTATTACCGGTATTTAAATCACTATGGATTATTATTTCTACTAATAATTTTCCTTTAGAATTTTTATAGTGACGAACATGATACTCAGGCGAAAATTTTGGAAACAAAGATCTCGTAAATAATTCGTTTTCAGAATTTAATTCATGCCGTTTTAACGTATTTACCTAATCTTCTCTAAAACAAGAATAAACAAAATTAAAGGATCAATTTCTTTTTATTTTTGTTGCCTTGATATCTCTGTTTTGGGTTTTAGTGCTACTATTCTCAATATTTAATAGAAGATATAATACTGGAAATAAATTATTAAATTTATTTCTATGCTGAAACCATGCGTTGATTCTAATTTTGGAAAGAAAATAAATCATTGAATTGATTTCCGTGAGAATCTTGTATGATTCTAATGCTGCGGGAATGAAACCCATAAACAGTGATTGAAAGACAATTTGAAAGTGTGTGTCTAGGATTGGTTCTTTGAAAGACTTGATATTTAAGCGTGCCTAGTGCACCACCTCTCTTTTCATAAGTTACCTACCTGGTGCATTGTTCATTATTGTTATTTCTATTAGGACCGTGTGAACTTTTGTTTTAGGGTTTTAGTTTACTAAAATCCTATCATTTAACAAAAGTTAGAAATTATGTTTCTGTTTCTGATTTTAGTCTTTGACTAAATTCTTGACGTTTAACAGATTCATAGTCTTTTGTTTCTGGTTTGTGACTATGTGACACAATGGAAAACCTAGTGAAATTCATTTGAGAGAATTTCAAAATATGTTGTATATTTGACAATGATAAACTTGGTCAAAATATCTGAAAAAGAAGATTCTTCCAGTTCTTCGAGAGGATAAGGTAAATGTTGTTACCATCTTCAAATATTGCTAAGGCAAATATTGCTAAGTGGAAGTAAAAAAATTACTTCAAACCACAGATTAGGCGGTGTGGTCAATAAGCTAAATTTCATTGGAAATGCTTCAATTGCAATAAGATAGGGAACAAGTCTTTAGACTAGAAACTTCCTAACGAGATCAATGTTGTGACAAAAATTTGTCAAAACAATTGATATGATGAACAATTGTTTGAAGAAAATCTATTACCTTCATGATAGAACAACCAGTGCAAAGATGCTATAGAGAATAATTTCTCTATAAGCAGGATATTGGAAACCAAACTTAATAAATAGATTAATTTTGGGAAAAGCTCTATGTGAGTAACGCTACAACATCTAAGGGTACAATGATTCTGAAGATAAGAATTGAAACTTCAAAATGTGTCGAACATGTGAAGGAAGTTATTATATCAACTAGTTACCTTTAAATAAGGTATCTCAAAACAAAAGAGACAAGAACCATATGAGTTATAAAAGGAAATAAAACCTTTCTTCAACTACATAAAAATGTGGGGGTGTCCTGCAAAGGTAATGTTCCCATTACCAAAGTAAATGAAAATAAATGGACTATATTTTCATTGACTATGTAGAACATAGTAACGGATATCAATTTCTTGTGTATAAACAGATTCACAAGAATGTGATAATGGAAATAAAGAATGACTCATTCTTTGAAAATATATTTTCTATTTAATTAGGGAAGTTGATCCAAGTTCAATGAAACGAACTTTGAAGACTATCAATGAAAATAGCCTATATGTTTAACAAAAGGTTGAAACCAAGATATTGTCATGGTGACAAGTAAGTGTGACAAATGATTGCATGTCAACATTAGGATATATGATCATATGTTAAGGACATACTCATTGTTATAAGTAACAATAAAATGGTAAACGTACCAAAGGCATGAAAAATATGAGAATGACATATTTGATTTTGGGTATCCAAATCTAACGACTGTCTGATCTCATATTAACACAGTCACACTATGTTTAATAAAAGATTAAAAATGAGATATTGTCATAAGAGTGTGACAAAAGTGTGTATGTCAAAACTAGGATATATGATCCTATGTTAATGACATACAATAAAATGGTAAATATACCAAAGTCTTGTCAAATTCAAGATTGACATGGAAAATATGAGATTGAAAATTTTAATTCTGTGCATCCAAATCAAACAGTCACTTGATGGTCTCATATTGACACATTCATACTACGTAGACAAAAGAAGTTTGGCAAGGATGTTTCTGGCATAGCCAGAACTCCAATAAATACGAGCCAACATTTGTTCAAAGTAGAATATGCAAGGGTCATAGGTAGTCTAATGTACCCCATGAGCTGCACTAGACCAGACATTGCTTTTACTGTGAGCAGTTTAAGCAAGATTCACAAGCAATCTAGGTGAAAACCACTAGAAAGCAATTGTGAAGATATTGAGATATCTCGGATATACTCAAAATTATTCTATAAGGATTCTTCGATGCCAGATATTAAAGGCACAAGTGAATATGTTTTACATCGAAGAAATGAGCTATGTCATGGGATCTCTTAAGACAAACGGTTACAACCAGATTCATAATGAAATCTGAGTTTTAGCTCTAGACAAGTCTGGAGAAAAAGTCAATTGACTTTAATGTCTTTGAGGATATCCCTGAATGGCCAAAGCATGTGCCAACAATATTCATATATTGAAAATAAAAAAAGTTGGTAGAGCACAAAGCTTTATGTACAACGGTAAGTCGAGACATATACGTCGTAGACATAATACTGCAGACAACTGATCTCTAATGGAGTTATCAAAGGATAACATTGTGGATCCTCTAACCAAAGGTTTAATCGAGATCAAGTTGTAAAACATCGAAAGGAATGAGACTAAAGCCCAAAAAAATTAAGGCGTTATGTGAAGGAAAACCTTACCTAGTTGACTGGAGATCACAAGATCTAGGTTCAAAGGGACAACCTAATTGCATAGATTTGTTCAGTCACTGTGGGGGTACCTATTTCCAAGTCTGTTCCTATGATGTAAACAGTGATCAAAAGTGGTATAGGCTAC
Source organism: Hibiscus mutabilis (assembly GCA_019671005.1). Lineage (NCBI taxonomy): Eukaryota > Viridiplantae > Streptophyta > Magnoliopsida > Malvales > Malvaceae > Hibiscus > Hibiscus mutabilis. The sequence goes on from CM033719.1 coordinate 17,984,251, forward strand.
GCAAATCTTTTAATGACCATTGTTTGCTTTGATGAGACAAGCAACATAAGTCACATATGTGAGAGTAAAGTGGGGCCGCTTCATGGAGACTACTGGGCATAGTTCTCTCAAACTCTTGCAGAACCAGGCGACGTCCACGGCCATATGGACATAACCATGAGAACTATAACTCTAGTTAGAGAGATAGTTGTGTGAAGTATATCATCGTTTACACAAACGGCTAAACAGTTCAAGGACATCACGTGTACTAGTTAGCTAGTAAAGTAAATATGCGTTCACAAGGGAAGGTTCAAAGGAGAAAACCTACCTATCCTATGCAGCTATCGATCGTAGAACCTATCATCACATCGAGTCAAAATATTTTTGATAAAATCATCAATTTCTTTCATGTGGGGGATTGTTGGAAAAAATGTAAGGAAATGGTAACTTTGAGCCATATTACGAAAGGGTAATGGTGGAGATTCGAATAATGATTCTATTGGGTCTTTATTCTACTCCATGAGACCTTTACAACGGTATCTCATATGCTCAAATTGGTTAAGTAATGAATGAGAAATTGATGCTCAAAGTATGGTAGTTGTGAATTGAGTAAGGAAGTGAAAACCCCCTTATCCCACATTGGTGGGATAAATAGCATGGGAAGTGTTTATACCCTCTTGGTGGTCATTAAATGGCTTGAATGAAAACTGTGCTTCGCACGCAGGCGCAGGGAATGCGGATCGAAGCTCGTCAAACTCATTCGGGTTGAGCCGCACCAGCACGACTTGGGCGACGCGAATGTCTAGACCGGTCGGGCCTTTCGTGGACATGCAGATATTTTACCCACTTCAAATATTTTTTTCCTTACAAATAAAATATCTTTTTGAATATTCCGAATATAAAAGGAAAATTTCGAATATTTTTGAATATTTCGAATATAAAAGGGAAAATTTGAATAGTAAAAGATATTGGATTCAATTCACGAAATTATATCCGTTTAAAATGGCAGTATTGAATATTTTTGAATTAAATTAGATTTTGGCCATTAATACGAAATATTTTATTTTCCATATTTTCCTCTTTCATTCCCCTATATATACCGAGCCAAATTTCAGTTTTTTATCATCTCGAAAAACATCTTCTTCAAAACTTTCTGGTATTTTCGGTGATAGGCAAAGACAAGGTTCTGTTGATGATCTCTACATAAGTGCTGTTGTAGAAGATCATTTGTTGTTGTATCTTGAGAGACTGGCGACCGACGAACTCAAGCACCAAGGAGTGGTTGAATCTGTCTTAAGAAAACTGCGTCGTACAGGCCACAACGTGTTTCCTATTGGTTTATTCGAGACTGATTAATTTTCAATTAAATTGTATTTTCGAATTGCTTTTATTTTAAATATTATTTATCTATTTGTTTCGGATTAACGCCATTTTCTTACAATCACCGCAAATAATATTATTTGTTTGGACCAAAATTTTGAAGCTCCTAAATATATTATAACTTATTAACGTTAACAAACCGATCTTAGTTTCAAGTAACTTTTCTAATTATTAAAGAATATTTTAGAATTAATAAATATTGGATGTAATAGTAAGATAGGTTAGACTTTAAGTAAAAGAATTCAAATTCAAATCCTAAAGAATACATTGTTGACAGAGACAATCTCAAATTTCAAATATGGACAGTAATATATATATATAATATTAAAAGGAATAATTTAAAAAGTAAATTTATTTTTATTTATAGTAAAATAACAAGATTGCAACAAAAGTGTTCTTTTTGTTCTGTTCCGCAGATTTATTTGAACTGCAAAACCATTGAACTCTAGTATGGGCTCGAAAGCCCATATTGTATATCAGAGAACATAACTGACATTACTTCTTGCGGGGTTAGTACAATTTCACAATTTTTAAAGAAATTAAACCGAATTTTACTCTTTTTGCGAGGTCAAAACTCAACTTCTGGTTATCTTTTTAGATCGAATTTTCTTGGTTCGAGGTTTTTCAGGTTGAATTTTTTTTCAACCACCATTTTTCTCAAACTCGAGCCCTTTTGAATTCCTATATGATATATTAAACAAGGTTGAAAAACTCAACTTAAATATAAAAATTTATTTACTAATTAATAAAAATTTTGAGTTATTTAACTATTATTTTATAATTTCAACTTTATTAGATTTTTTAATTGAGATTAAGAAATTATGATTTAAGTAAAGTTTTTTTGCGTTAAGTCAAGTCAAAAATTTTACTTTTCTTTCGAATCGAATTTTACTCACTCTTAATTTTATTTATATTAGACTAGCTAATGATATTTTTTTAAATTCGCCACTAACGATAAAGCGTATAACGTTATAAACAAATCTGCATTCATATAATATATACTATTGGGAAATTCTACCACTAAAATTATTTAGATAATTGTTTTTGAATTAAAAATGTAGGACCCATCAGCTGTTTCTTTTATTTGTTTATTTATTATATTATATTTTATGTTAAAAGAAAAATCCCCTTTGTCGATTCAACTTCTTCCTTAAGTCCAACACTGCATGTATCTATCCTTACTGCCATGTAGACTCTATTCAAATAACTCATCTTTATTTTCTCTGAATTTATCCTCGATTCTTGTTTGTCTGTTGAAAAATGAAGTTGGCGACGATGGTGGTTTTTTAGGATCTGTTATTGTCAAAATCGCATGTAGGAAAGTGGCAACCATGATTTCGGGTTTTACCAATGGCGGAGATATATATATATATATATTAAAATTTTCATTATTGATTGGAGTCATCTGACTCGAAGGAATTTGTCGACAGTTTTTATATAGAAATTTTTGTGCAAAAACATGATTAGATGAATCGACTGACGTTGTGAACTACAATTGAATCAACAAGGGCCAAGTCGTCGGAGTTTAGTGAAAAAGAAGGGACTTGTCGGCAAAGTAGGGTCGCCCACGGCGGTAGGGTTTAAGGAACAAGTTGAATAGGCAAAGGGGAAAATTGTAGTAAAAGATTTTATTTTAAATAAACAAATAATAAAAATAGCTGATGGGTCCTACATATTTATTTCAAAATATTTTATTTATAAATAAAACAATTAATTTTAGTAGTGTGTATAAGTGTAGATCGTTCATCGTAGACTCATAAGTAATTGAATGAATACAAATACAATAAACATGATTAATCTAATATGAATTATTAATACTTCAATTTTATTATAATTATATTTTAAATTAGCATTTGACAAGAGTAAGTATATTTGGCTGGTCGACCAAATTGTTCATTTTTGTTCATTCATTTTCTTTAAGTCACTAGTTCTAAACTCACTAAGAACATCCTGTATTAGAAAAATAGCATTTGAAAAAAATATATTTTACTTCAATTTTACTAACAAACACCAGGTATTTTATTTTTTAAATAGTCTAAAGTAGCATTTGACAAAACAAATTGAACACAGGCCTCTTAAGATAAAAATTATCATCTTTTTCACCGAGATCACTCATTGGGTTCAATATTATGTAGTTTATTATTTTCCTTAAATGTCACAATTTGATATTTTTCACTATTGATCTCTTATAACTATAATCTTTAGGTAAGAAAGTTATATTTTTTTGGAACAATTTCTACCTCGGGAAGAAAAATTTGCTCTTAATTAATTTCGAACTCACAACTTAAAGAAAAGGGGAAGGTGTCAACTAAACTTCCTCTAGAGATTGTTGACTAGAAAGTTATATTTTAAATTGTGAAAACTATCCTTTTTAATAAATACTATGCTTTAAAGGATATACATCTATATATTAAGCTCCTTTTTAATGTAGATTATCACTTCATAAAGTCACCTTTTGTTTTATGAACTTTTGAACCCTTTCTGCTTAAAAAATGCAAGAGGTTACATAAACTATAAATCAGTTATATCAAAATTAACACTTTAATAATTTCTTTAAGAATTCTAAGCCCTTTGAATAAACAATGATGAAAAGCTAAACTGGAAAAACATATATCTATCCACCCAACTCTCCACAAACAAAATTAATTCAATTTTTTTCATGTTCTATCTTTGTACCACTAAAACCCCATGCCCAATGCTCATTCAAATGGACTAAATTCAGAAACGAATTATCTAATCCAAGTTGGGTCATTACACGTTTATAGTGGTGCATTATTTGGTGTATTTCTTTTTACACTCTCAATCATGATCATGGTTGATTTTATGACCTGAGAATCGTTGATGATATGTTAGTGTAAATAGAAGCATGCTTTAACCAAAGAAATAACGAATGGAAGCAAGTTCCAGTGGGTGTTTTTCAACACCATGCCTACGGTGTCGATACACGAGGCGTAAACTTTGGTGGTTCTTATTTTTCCAGTTTTTTTTTAAACAAGTCCATAATACGTTACCTAATGTCCATTTTACAAGTTCACAACCCGAAGGCCCAATAAACAAGTCCATAATACATTACCAAATAAGTATCTGGGAAATACTTATTTAAAAAGTAAATGAACTTTAGATACATAAAGTATTTTTTAAATAAAAATATATGCGATTTAAAGTTTCAACCGTTACAATTTTAACTGTCCGACCATTTAAAAAAAGGTTACCCATTAAGAACGTGATGAATGACATTTTTTATTATTATTTTAAATTTTTTTGAAAAAAAGATATAATTTAAAAAAATTTAAAATTCTCAAAACTTCCAAAGTCCCAAATCCCTAATACCCAAAACTACAAATTTTCCAAATTGTCACCGTTGTTGTCGCTGTTGTCGTCGTTGAATGCCACCACTACCATCTTCGGAGGTCACCACCCATTTTCTTCAACCACCCATCATCGATAGTCGCCAGTAAGTGTGCCAATCGAACGTCGTTTGGTTAGAATTATTTGTGCTTGCCGTCCGATTGGCACGCCTCCCTTTGATTATCGGCAATGGGTGGTTGGAGATAGTAGGTGATGGCCTCCGGCAACGACAATAGTGGTGTCCGGCGGCAACAATTTGGAGAATTTGTGGTTTTGGGTATTAGAGATTTGGAGCTTTTTGGGTTTTGGGAATTTTAAGTTTTTATGTAAAAAATATAATTTTTTTTTCACTTTTTTTAAAATTAAAAAATATGACACGATTTACGTTTTTAATGGGTAGTTAATTTTTTAAATGGTCAGGTACTTAAAATTGTAACGATTAAAATTTTAGACACCTATTTTTATATTAAGCCTTTGGGAAATATTAAAATATGAAAGTATATTGATAAATATTTTATGGGTTTTGCTATACACAACCCTAAGATCTGCATATAAGAATTACTAGATTCTTATCATTAATGTTTATTTTATTTGTCAATGGAATCTATTATAATGTAATTAATTAGATCCCTAAAATATTAAACATCATTAATTTAGGGTGTTTCATGTAATTAAAACCTAAAATCTTAAACCTTAAAACCCTAAACAATGAATCTAAACCCTAAAAATTATAAAACCAAAAAATATTAAACCCTAAAAATCATAAAACTCTAAATCCTAAGTACTAAACTTTAAACCATAAACCCTAAATCCATAAAATATAAAACCATAAATCTTAAAACCCTAAACCTTAAACACTAAACTCTTAAACCCTAAATCCTATAACCCTACACCCTTTTACATGATCATTAATTACATTAAACACCCTAAATTAATTATGTTTAATATTTTAAGAATATAATCAATTACATTCTAATAGATTGTATTGAAAAATAAAATATAAACATTAATTATAGAAATTTAGTAGTTCTTATGTGCAACCCTTAGGGCTGTGTATAGCAAAAACCATATTTTATTAAGACATTTGGATTTTGGTAATAATTGCTAATTGAATTTGATTGCCTAATTTGAATTATCAATTGAATATTAATAAAAATGGAAACAGATAATATTTCCTTAATTCTTTTTTTAACTCAGTATTTCCTTAATTTCTTAAATAGACTCATATTGATTGTCATGGTTTGTTATCTTTCTTGCTATGATTAAATTAGTAGTATTAATATTAATGAATATAAATTAATTGGACAATACTTTATACGAGATTAAAAAGGATAACAGTAATGCCTGTGCTGCTAATAATACTTCTGGCATCATTAAATTAGTAATAATGATGGAGACTAGTTTTTTTTTAACAATTTCTATGGAGGGTAAGAGAAGAGGAACTTTGCTTTGAATGAATTTTAAACTCACGATTTAGGATAAGAGAGTGTGTCAATTAAGAGCTTTAATCACCTTATTTAAAGATGACTAAATATTATAATGCCCTTGTATGCTTTAGGAACTAGATAAATAAGACTATATAAATATAACATGGTTTAATAAAAAATACAATCTTGAGATGACAATTTAATAGTTCACAATAAATAAAAGTAATTTGGTAGTTCATGTTATTTGTTTATTTGGTAAACTACGTAGAATGTCACTTATGTTTTCGCAAATTTTTATTTTAATTACACAGATTTTATAGTTATATTATAGACGTTAGCGTTGTCAATATATCACAAATGATCATTTGATCAATAACTCTTATTAAATTAATAATATGACACGTTAATAAAAAAATGATATCTAAATTGACTTGTGAATAATAATTAAAATATCAAATTGATCTTAATTTTTTAAAAACTAAACTATCAATCATTATATTTGAATCAATGTCATAGTAATTTTAAAAATCTGTATAAAAATTTTCAAGAATATAGCAAAAAGTTCACGAAATGAGACATTGTAACGACCCGGATTTTCAAGTTAACAATGGGCGTTGACTCGTGTCTTGAACTGACACGCCAGGTCGAATGTTCGGGTTATGATGGGTCGAGATGTTGAGCTTAATGGGCTTCCATGTGTTGTTGGGATTGGTTGTTGGGCTTGTGTTTGATTAAGGAAGGGTTAATAAGGGTAGAAGGGTAATTCCCCTCAAAGGAAGATGCAAGGTTGGTGCCTTGTTTAATTTCCTGCAAAAAAGGGGAAAGTGGAGGAAGTCACCGTGTCCCCATCTATCTCTCTCTCCCAATTCTCCTCTTCATCAAACTCTCACCCAAAACACAAAGAGAAAGTTGAGAACTTTGTGGTTGTTGTAAGAAATCTCGGATTTGTGGTCAATGAAGAGTTTATCAGCAAGCAAGGATCTATCCATCAAGGTGAATATCCCCAAACTTGGTGGAAGTTGAGTTGGAAGTTTGGTTCAAGGAAGAAAAGAGGAAAAAGCTTGATGAAAGCTTCATTCCGGGAAGCTCTTGCTAAAGGTCAGTACATCTCTGACTCATTCATTTCATGAGCCTCATAAGATGATTGCTTGGGGTAGTTTTATAGTTTTGGGTTGTATAGTTGAGGTTTTAAAAGCTTAAACCCCTCTAATGGTAAATCACGTTTTGGGTGTTGATAATGGTTACAATGGATAGAAAATCACCTATTATACTCTAAATAACTTGTAGGATCGTTTTGGGACTTAACCATAGAGGTTAAGGGTGGGATTGAGGAAATTCCGAGCTCTAGATTTTGAAATCTGGACTCGAGTGTCGATACGGGGTAGTAGCGTATCAGTACGCCTTTGTTATAAGAGAGACAAATTGTGAGGGGCGTACCGGTATGCCTTCCTGCGTATCGGTACCTCTTGCATGTTAGGATTATAATAATGATTTAGCTTACCGGTATGCTATGGCCATATCGGTACATACTGTTGCATTGCCTAGGAAAGGCTTAGTGTACCGGTACGCGTATGTGGGAGTATTGGTACAGGGGTAGATTAGTACAGGGCGATCCTAGTACTGATGGTACGTACCGGTACAGCAAGGAGCGTATCGGTATAACTTATAGTCTAATTCTTTCGAACCTAGTTAGCGTATCGGTACTCATGGGGAAGTATCGATACCTAGAGAGCAGTACCGATACTCACATTGGATGCAATATGCCCAAGAAAGTTGAGTTCGCGTTTGGGGTTCTATATTTCGTAGTAAAGGGTTTGGTGGGTTCTTAAAGGTATAAAACAAACTCTAAAACTGGGAAATCAAGGTTAGTAACCCGTATGTGGATTAATGGTTAATGGCTTGGTAATAGTTGGGTAAGTTGCTTGGACTAGTAATTCATAGGGATCCATGGTGGATTAGTTGTTGCTACGTGGTAGTTTAGGGTCCTTGCTGTGTGCTGAAGGGACGCCCACATAGGCTGGTTGCCTTAAATAATAGGATGATCTAACGAGAAAGGCGTAAATAAATCTTAAAGACATATATTAATTAGTGTAACAAACGAGTTATGCCTTGAGGCAGTGGTAATAGTTGACTGGGTGCCTTTTATCTCTCAGTAAGATATATTGATGCTCGGGGGAGCATGTTTTATCGTATGTGTCTTAGTTAGGATTTCAGATGTCCTAGAGTCAGTGCAATGGCACTTCAATAAGGGGATTGGTACTCCAAGCTATGTGATTGAGTACATCTGACGTATCCACGGGCTATGTGATCTGGATGCGATCCAAAACCTATCATTGGGCTATGTGATCTGGATATAAAAATACCCTTCAGGGGCTATATGAGCTCGAGTAACTAGAAGGGCTATGTGATCTCGAGTAACCTAATGGCTAAGTGACCTCAGGAAAAGACTGCTTGTGGCTATTGTGATCCTAGTATGTCTAGGACGTATCTGTGGCTACAATTATCCGGATATGATCCTAACCCAACAGCTATGTGATTATGGGTAACCCGACGGCTGTGTGAGCACGGGAAAAATAGTAGGGCTTCGTTGGCCATTAGGAAATGTATGTTATTTGCGTTGTTGTATGGATGATGGATGTTGGCTAGGTTACTCTTGGGCTATGTGATCAGGGTAGGGTTTGTTACTCGACGAGCTGTGTGAGCTCGAGTAACTCGATGGGCAGTGTGATCTCGAATATGGGCTGTGTGATCTCAAGTATGTGCTAGATAACCCTTGGGCTATGTGATCAGGGTAAGAGACGTAACTTGTTGAAGGGTGTTTCCACGAGTATGGTAAGCCTAGGATAACTTGGTAGACTTCTTATATAATAGTGGTATCTTGTGACAGTTGTAAGCTCTAGCTAGAATAGGCTAGAAGATGATCCTTAGATGTTGAGAAGCCTTTCTGTGCACTATTGATTATATTATCATGCATGCTTGTTTTATGATATTCATGAATTACGGTAGAGTAGAAGTGTACCACTGAGCCTTATTAGCTCAGCGTGCAGAATTATGGTTTTTTCCGTGCGTAGGTTGACAGGTTGCTTTTGGAGGAGCACGTCGAGGAGGATTTCCCAACACCGAGCCAATCTCAGAGTACAGTGCTTGATGTCTAGTTTGGACTAGTTATTTTCATAGGACCTTACCACTGTCGAGTCTGTATTTATTCTGATTTATTGTTATTTGGTCAAACTGTGTATTTTATCTGGAACTTATGTTTTTGTAAACCATTTTAATCTCATTATCTACGTTGATTTTACGGTAATAGATTATCGTGAGAATTTCCAACTTGTGTTTTAAACGAGAAATTTTGATGGGTCAGTTTTGGGTGACCCGAATGTGATGCTCTAAATCTGAGATTGGATCAGGGAATTACATTTAGTGGTATCAGAGCTTAGGTTTAGTTGGTTCTAGGAAATCCCCAAGATGTCGTCGAGGTCGTGGTAAGGTGTATAGTGAATACAAGTCCCTAAATTTAAGTGTACTTTATAAGACTGAGAATCTTGATGTGCCACATTATTTGTTGTATTCTAGAAAAAGGTTGATAGAAGGTAAAATCGGTAGTAGAGAGATGGGTCACTTTTGTGACCTTAACTCTTCCCTCTTGCATGTGGTGCAAGCTATTTCGAGGCAATCTGAGACGCCTCGCAGGACCCCTGTAGAGAGGTTTCATCTTTTTGGCCTAAGAGTTTCGAAGGCTTGGGTGAGGATGACCCGATCAAGGCTGACCAGTGGTTGCGCGACACACAAAGAATCTTGAGACAGATGAAGGGAAGCCCAGGAGATGATCTTGATTGTATTGTTTCCCTTCTGAAAGGTAATGCACACGAGTGGTGAGATACCGTTGAGTTGGGTCTACAGCCTGAACGACCGACATAAGATATCTTTGTGGATGAGTTTTGGAAGAAGTACATCAGTGAGGTATACATAGATGAGATGAGGGACCAGTTTCTCATCTAATTCAGGAAGATCGAACGGTGTTTGCTTATGAGCAAGAGTTTTTACATTTGAGCCGTTATGCTCCAGAGTTTGTTGTTATGGAAGAGTTGAGGTGTAAGAGGTTCAAACAAGGCTTGAATGTTGACCTTTAGTTGCATGTGATAGCGGGTTCGTTTGGGACATTCTCCGAGTTATCTAATAATGCGAAGACACTTGAGCGGCTTCAGAGTTCAGTATCTAATCAGTTTGAGGATTTTATAGGTTATGATGTGGAGACCCAGAATATCATAGGTCTGTTTCCCTATCTGCATGAGAGGTTTTATGCTTCGAGGAGTTCGAGAAGAGTTATTTCGAACCAGCTACCGAGAGTCAGCTCAGGATTTAGATCGAGGGTTCGTAGAGGCCCTTTTATTTTAGCTCCAAAAGGGAGTACAAATGGTTCTGTTGGAGCATCGCTTCCACCAACATGCGAGCATTGTGGCAGACATCACCTCAGAGTGTACTTCTTGCTTCAGAGGGTTTGCTATAAGTGCCAGGCACGGGATTAATGGCAAAGGACTGCCCAATTGTGAATGAGAATACATCAGTTTAGTCTTAAAGGTGGGCTACTTTCTGTCGCGATCAGAGTTTTGCTAAAGGCGGAACCAGGGTACCGTCAGGTTATCGAGGTTGAGGTCCTGTAAGATCCACCGCCAAGGTTGGCGCGCGAGGTATTGCTAGGCAGTCTACTGCTCATATTAGAGTTAACAACGTTGCGATCAAAGATGTGTCAGGTAATTAAGTTTTGTGTTGGTTTTAGCTGTTGCGTTAGCCGTTTAGCTCTTTGGTTGTGCAGTAAATCGGTTATTGTGATGTGTATCTTGGTAAATCTTGGGTTGTTGTTGTTGCTTTAGATGGCAATTAGCATTACATTCTTTGCTAGATAAGCTTTTTATCGTAAATGGTTGTTGAGAGAGCAAGTGTGCCATAAGATGTGAGTGAGAAGTTATGAAGTCTTAGGTTGCTTGAATCTAGTTGTTGCTGTTGGTTATGTAGGATCTTAACCTCTCTAGAGTGGACGTTGTGCTCCGTAGTGCTAGCTCAATGAAGGTTATATAGGTTGCAAGGTATTATTAGATTGTGTTGTAGACGCGAAAGTTGAGAGTTTCTAGTCATAGTGTTTGGGTGTTTTGAGGGTATAAATGTACCCTTGGTAAATGAGCAATACTTTTCTGTTGATTGTTGTTTCGAACTGCGATAAAGGTAAGGTTGAGTTCGTTGATAGTGTACATCGCTTCGTGGTAGGGTACTTAACGAACTCTTTGTGGGAGGCACACTTGTGCAAGCGACCAATTGGGTGTCGTTGCCAAGTGCTTTGCCGAGATCGTGTTTGTGTAGGAGTAGAGTGTATGGTGGCTTGGATGTGTTGAGCCGTAGTACAATAGTGGAAGACCGCCGCCGATTTTGTAAGATTGGTGACCTTGTTTTGGCCATAGAATATGAGAGCTTCGCGTGTGGTTTGTCAGAGTAAGGGCACCGTAGAGAAAGGTAAATAAAGGTTGTGATGTTCATGGCTGAGGTCTTAAGGGCAAATCGTGAGGATAGTTGTTTGGCTTATGCACATATTGAGATAGATATTGTGGGGTTGGAGGATTGCCCAATCGAGTTCGACCAAAGTTGTTATCGGTTAAGGCAAACAGTGTGAAAGTTATTAGAGTGGCGCATCGGAAATATAGATCAATAGTTGTGTTGAGGGTAACCGGATGGTTGCTTTGCAAAGAAATGTTGTTAGACAGACCAATTGGCGATCCTTAAGGGCAATTAGATGGATTTCTACATTTGATGGCTGAAACCGAGGAAAGGGTTAGGAAGAAGGTGTTTAGACTTTCGCAAGTAGAATGGCTAAGTTTTGGGTTGCTTGTGTGAGTTTCTAAGTGACGATGGTCATTTCTCGAAACCAAAGTAGTTGGGGATCGAGAGTGGTTGTTGGCCCTGTTGAAAACAGTTGGATAAAGTGAAGTTTAAATCTCATCATGATAATAATGATCAGATAATTAGGGTTTTGCTTGTCCTTTAATGGTTTGACCGAGATATGGTTGTTAGGCGTGATGCGTTCCTGACAATGAGTTGTGAAAGTGGTGCATCATTTTTGACGTAGATAAAGTCTAAGTTTAGTTTTTAGATGACGGATGCTAGTAGAAAAGTTGGTTAACCAAGATAGAATTCTTTAAAAGCGAGTTCTTTAAGTGGATGTTTGAACATCGTGGCTCGATGTTGGTTATGTTATCATGCTTAGCGGTTCGTCAAAAGTGTCGTTGGTTGCTGAAGAATGATTCGTTGAAAATCTCAAGAGAAGTATTAAGAGCGTGCGGTTTAGTTCTATGGTTCTGTTTAAGGTGGATTGAGGGAGAACTCTCCCTAATCAAGGTGATCATATTTGAATGGTGAAGTGGTTAGATCTATTTTTGTTATATCTCCCTTTCATCCATCTAAATTTCGAGGACAAAATTTCTTAAAGGAGGGGAGAGTTGTAATGACTCAAATTCTCATGTCAACAATGGGCGTTGACCTGGGTCTTGAACCGACACGTCAATTTAAATGTTCAGTTTATGATGGGCTGAGATGTTGAGCTTAATGGGCTTTCATGTGTTGTTGGGCTTGGTTGTTGGGCTTGTGTTTGGTTAAGGAATGGTTAATAAGGGTAATTCCCCTCAAAGGAAGACACAAGGCTGGCGCATTGTTTAATTTCCTGCAAAAAGGGAAAGGTTGAGGAAGTCACATTGTCCCCATCTATCTCTCTCTCCCAATTTTTTTCTTCATCAAACTCCCACCCAAAACACAAAGAGAAAGTTGAGAAATTTGTTGTTGTTGTTGTAAGGAATCTCAGATTTGTGGTCAAGGAAGAGTTAATCAGCAAGCAAGGATCTATCCATCAAGGTGAATATCCCCAAAGTTGGAGGAGGTTGAGTTGGAAGCTTGGTTCAAGGAAGAAAAGAGGAAAAAGCTTGGTGAGAACTTCATTCCGGGAAGCTCTTACTAAAGGTCAGTGCATCTCTGATTCCTTCATTTCATAAGTCTTATAAGATGATTGTTTGGTGTGGTTTTATAGTTTTGGGTTGTATAATTGAGGTTTTAGAAGCTTAAACCCCTCTAATGGTAAATCACATTTTGGGTGTTGATAATGGGTAAAATAGATAGAAAACACCTATTATACTTTAAATAACTTGTAGGATCGTTTTAGGAATTAGCCATTGAGGTTAATGATGGGATTGAGGAAATTCTGAGCTCTAGATTTTGAAATCTGGGCTCGCGTACCGATACGAGGTGGTAGCGTATCGGTACACCTTTGTTACAAGGGAGACAGATTGTGAGGGGTGTACTAGTACACCTTCCCGCATATCGATATCCCTTGCATATTAGGATTCCAGTAACGCTTTGGCGTACCGGTACGCTAAGGGCATATCGGTACGCACTATTGCATTGCATAGAAAAGGCTTAGCGTACTGGTACGCGTATGTAGGAGTATTGATACAGGGGTAGGTCGGTACGGGGCAATCCTAGTATCGATGGTGCGTACCGGTACGACACAAAACGTATCGGTACGACTTGTAGTCTAATTCTTTCGAACCTAGTTAGCGTATCGGTACTCATGGGGAAGTATCGATACCTAGAGAGCAGTACCGATATTCACATTGGAGTATCGATACTCACTAGCCAATCTGCCCAAGAAAGTTAAGTTCGCATTCGGGGGTCCTATAATTCGTGGTAAAGAGTCCGGTGGGTCCCTAAAGGTATAAAACAAACTCTAAAACTGAGAAATCGAGGTTAGTAACCCGTATATGGATTAATGGTTAATGACTTGGTAATAGTTGGGTAAGTTGCTTGGACTAGTAATTCATAGGGATCTGTGGTGGATCAGTTGCTGCTACGTGGTAGCTTGGGGTCCTTGTTGTGTGCTGAATGGACGCTCACATAGGCTGGTTGCCTCGAATAATAGGATGGTCTAACAAGAAAGGCGTAAATAAATCTTAAAGACATTTAATTAGTGTAACAAACGAGTTATGCCTTGGGGCAGTGATAGTGGTTGGCTGGATGCCTTTTATCTCTCGGTGAGATATATTGATGCTTGGGGGAGCATGTTTTATTGTATGTGTCTTGGTTAAGAATCCAGATGTCCTAGAGTCAGTGCAATGGCACTTAAATAAGGGGATGGATACTCTAGGCTATGTGATCGAGTACATCCGACGTATCTACAGGCTATGTGATCTGGATGTTGTCAGAAACCTATAATTGGGCTATGTGATCAAGATATGGAAATACCACTTGGGAGCTGTGTGAGCTCGAGTAACTCGAAAGGCTATGTGACCTCGAGTAACCTGATGGCTAAGTGACCTCAAGAAAAGACTGTTTGTGGCTATTGTGATCCAAGTATGTCTAGGACGTATCTGTGGCTACAGTGATCCGGATATAATCCTAACCCGACAGCTATGTGATTATGAGTAACCCGACGGCTGTATGAGCATGGGAAAAATAATAGGGTTTCATTGGCCATTAAGGAATGTATGTTATTTACGTTGTTGTATGGATGATGAAATGTTGGCTAGTTTACCCTTGGGCTATGTGATCAGGGTAGGGCTTGTTACTCGACGTGCTGTGTGAGCTCGAGTAACTCGATGGGCTGTGTGATCTCGAGTATGGGCTAGATAACTCTTGGGCTATATGATCAGGGTAAGAGACGTAACTCATTGGACGGTGTGGCCACGAGTATGGTAAGCCTAGGATGGCTTGGTAGATTTCTTACATAATAGTGGTATCTTGTGACAATTGTAAGCTCTAGCTAGGATAGGCTAGAAGATGATACTTAGATGTTGAGAAGCCTTTCTATGCACTATTGATTATATTATCATGCATGCTTATTTTATGATATTCATAAATTACGGTAGAGTAGAAATGTACCACAGAGCTTTGTTAGCTCAGCGTGTAGAATTGTTGTTTCATCTGTGCGTAGGTTTACAGGTTTATTTTAGAAGACTACATCGAGGAGGATTTCCCAGCATCGAGCCAATCTCAAAGTACAGTGCTTGATGTCTAGTTTGGACTGGTTGTATTCATATGAGCTTACCACAGTCGAGTTTGTATTTTATTCTGATTTACTGTTATTTGGTCAAACGGTGTATTTTATTCGGAACTTATGTTTTGTAAACCCTTTTAATCTCATTATCTACGTGGATTTTATGGTAATGGATTATTGTTAGAATTTCCAACTTGTGGTTTTAAACGAGAAATTGTGATGGGTCAGTTTTGGGTGACCCGAATGTGATGCTCCGGATCCAGGACGGGATCAAGGTGTTACAGACATGTTTACACTATTTTCTCTTTTTTATAATATATTGGTGTGATTACATGGTAGTATCGGTTCATATTTTTTTTTATCTTTTGATAACGCACACACTGAAACTCGAACCCGAATCTCTTAAGATGAACATCATCGTCTTTTTCACTAAAACTACTCGTTGGGTTCAACTTTACATTATTATAATTATGTTTAGATGTGTGGTTTATACTATGGTTAGAAAGTATCAAATACCATAAATACATAATAAACATATCATTGGAAGTTTGTGGAAGTTCCTATAGCATAGTATAGCTAATTTTATTATACCATAATTGCAAAGGTGAAATCCCTAAATTAATTGAATTAAAAGTTATATGTCAATTTAAGATTTCATGTAAAAAATAGGGATTATGTTAAATTTAATTCTAATTAAAGAATTTATAGTAATTAAGTACTTTGTTCTTGCAAAAAAAAAACGAGGATTTGGCGGTAATCCCTGAATTGAGTACGAATAGGAAAGGCTGCGGATTACAATTTTGGAATTTGGAGCGTCAACCCGCTGCTCCCTTGCAAACCAACAAAATAACTGACTCATAACTGCCTTCTAACCAAATAACTTCTCCTAACTGAAACAGTTGCTGCTGACTTATCCAAAAACCCTCACTTTTGCCACGTCATTCATTCTGCTTATTACTCACCTCTCTCGAAAACATATATATATATATATATATCAAAATCAAATATTCCTATTTCCATACCCAAATCTCTAATTAACTATATTTATTTCACCAGATTATTCCTAGCCTTAATTCACTCAAAATATTGATACCCAATGAATTAATACTTATTTAAATTGCCATTTGAATAATAAAAATACTTCAATTAAAATATGATTAAATTTAACACGGTTAGTATCTTTATCAATACAAAATTTTTATGTGGAAATATTTCATTTCATTATTTAAATAATAAAGTACTGAAATTAAAATATAAAAATTACTCAATATCTTCTTACGGTGAAGAAGAATCTAGACAAATATTTTAGCATTTCTTTTAACTAACCGCAAAAAGGAAAAGAGAAACGAACGGAATCGAGACGTGAACAATTTATAATTCCACTATAAATACTCTAATCTCCAATCACCATTAGCAGCAAAAGCCAATTGCCGAGTTCCATTCTTTGATGCGTTTACTCTTTTCTTCAACTCCAAGCCGCCTATTCTTTGCCGAGTTGACTCACTCATGTTTCCTCAAATGCCGATCCGTCGTAAGTCCAGTGGTCCCATTATACCCAGCAGCGAGGGTCCTGCAGGCAGGTGCTTCCTCATGTTTCGTGGAGAAGCTGACTACGCTCTTTACTCGCCGTATATTCTTTGTTTGGCTTCTGGGTCTCTCAATATCGACGCCTTTCGCCATTGCATTTCCCAGGACGTGCCTTTTCTCAAAGCTTTTGCTCGAGCGTGAGTCCTTCCTCCCTTGGATGGATTCTCTTGTTTGTTTTTTTCCCCTTCTTGGTTGTTTAGTATTGTGATCATTTATTAAGCTTGTATATTCTTTA
This sequence comes from Hibiscus mutabilis, assembly GCA_019671005.1. Classification (NCBI taxonomy): domain Eukaryota; kingdom Viridiplantae; phylum Streptophyta; class Magnoliopsida; order Malvales; family Malvaceae; genus Hibiscus; species Hibiscus mutabilis. The sequence goes on from CM033719.1 coordinate 18,001,235, forward strand.
TTGGATAATTTGATATTGGTTTTCTTTTTTCTTTTTAATCTGTTACTGATGGATGGAAGGCTTCTTATGTCGATACACTGTTTGGTTTATTTCTATTTGGTAAATATGTAATTGATTTCTTGTTTCCTTTGTATCTGGATTTTAGCTATGAATTGGCAGAAGATTGGGCGGATGAAGACGATGAAAAGTTAGACATCTCCAAGTTAAGGAAGAGTATTTTAGAGGCCCTAAAAATGCATGATTCTTTTGTAGAGGTATGATCAAATGCATGATTATTGTAATGTTGTTTATAATCCATATTGCAAATCAGCTTCTCCTTAGTTCTTGTCTGAAAGTTGGAGTTGTGCAGGAGTGGGGTTCGGACCTTATTAAAGAATGCCCCGTCAATCCTGCAACTTCAAAATACACTGAATTTGTACTGGCAACAGCTTCTGGGGATGTTGGAGAATTGAAAGCTCAGGGAAAACTTACCACTCGATTTGGGAGAACAAAAGTCGCGGCATACGCTCTCGGAGCCATCACACCTTGCATGAGGCTGCATGCCTTTCTCGGTAACAAGTTACAGGCACTTGCAGATTCCAACGAGGACAACCACCCATACCAAAAGTGGATCTATAACTACTCTTGTGAGGGTTTTAAGGTATGGCATTGATTGGATTCATTGTTTCTAATGGTCAGCGGGATTCTAACTTTTGATTCTTTTAATTTAGGACTTGGTTAAGCAGACCGAAGACTTGATGGATAAACTTAGTGTCTGTTTCACAGGCGATGAACTTAAAATCAATGAGAATGTTTATCAACAAGGCCTGAAACTAGTAGCAGAGTTCTTCTATGCTCAAGCGCTGACTCAGCCCACTGTTGTTCCTCTCACGAAGGACCTTGACCCTGCAAGAGATCGTCTCATGTTATTTTCCGATTTTGATCTTACTTGCTCAGAAATTGATTCAGCTGCCATTTTGGCCGAGCTTGCAATCGTTACAGCCCCTAAATCCCGTAAACCCCCTAAATCCCCCCCTGAACCCCCTAAATACCGTAAATACCCTAAATCCCCTGTACCCCCTGAATCTGATGATGAGATTGAGAACAACCCGAAGGTCAAGTTAGTAGAATGTTATCTGCCGATGTGAGGAATGCATGGGGTGAAATTTCCAGAGAATACACAGAACAGTATCAACAATGCATAGAAAGCATCTTGTCATCTCAGAAAGGTACAACATACTGCAATGCACCTTAAATATGTTTAATCTTCAAAAACATGTTGATTCATTTACTTCATGTGGTTCTGCAGTGGAGTTCAACTATGAAACTCTGCACACAGCACTGGAGGAAGTGTCAGATTTTGAGAAGAGGGCAAATTCTAAGGTGGTCGAGTCAGGGTTACTCAAGGGTCTAAAATTGGAAGACATTAAACGAGCCGGTCAAGGAATGATTCTTCAAGATGGTTGCATTCGTTTCTTTCAGAGAATCACAAAGAATGAAAATCTTAATTCCAGCGTCCATATTCTTTCTTATTGCTTGTGCAGTGATTTCGTCCAAGCTGCGTTTTCTTCAGGTGGGACCCTTCCCCGTAGTGTGAATAATATTCCCCATGCATGATAGAAACCAAGTGTCTAGTACTAATGGAAATAATTATTCATTCATTTTAAGCAGCACGGGGTTTAGAGGTTGTGAACATACATGCAAACGAATTCAGCTTTGAAGAATCCGTATCCACCGGTGAAATCATTGGGAAAATAGAGTCTCCGATTGACAAGGTTGAAGCTTTCAATCATATCCTTCAAGGCTGTAGCGATGACAAAAGGAAGTTGACGGTTTTCATCGGAGATTCGGTTGGTGATTTGCTTTGTCTACTGAAAGCGGATATAGGTATCGTGATCGGATCGAGTGTAAGCCTGAGAACAGTGGGGGAACAGTATGGAGTTTCATTCGTGCCATTGTTCCCTGGTTTGGTTAAGAAGCAGAAGGAATGTGATGGAGGAAGCGATTGTCTTTGGAAGGGCGAATCAGGCATTCTTTACACCGTCGAGAGCTGGGATGAAATTCATGCCTTGGTTTTGGGATATTAGATTCTTCATTCTTTTGATTCTTTGGTTTGGAAATGTCAATTCTTTTCATCCGTGTCCAGAAAAATGTGTTGGATACGGAAAAACAAAGGTTAGGTTAGGATCATTTCATATGAGAGAGATGGAAATACTAAACATTTTTTCTTGACAATTCTTTTCTCTGTAATTACCATGGAAATAAAAATGGTTTCTTTCTTCTTTTATATATATAGTCTGATGGTATTTAAAAAATAGTTAAACATAATGTATTAATGCGAAACAATAATGAATGTAGCCATGGGTGAATTGATATAGATTTCAAGCCATTATTTTCATTGTAGCTTGAGATCCATGAGATTTGCTATTATTTTCATTTATAGAGCCCAAATGGCAGATTTTATTGTTGATATTCCCATTGCCGTTGCCTTTGCTGCTTTTACTTCCATTGCTAGGTTTCTTCTTACTTCCAAAAGTAATCGAAACTTCAAACCGGAAAGCATTGCCGAAACATGAAAACAACTTGAACCCACCGCTCCTCCTGTTCCTCGACCTCCTCGCTTTCCTCGATCTTTTCACGCTCCCGTTCCCGGTGCCCGGAGGCGGCATTTTCGACCGCCACCTCTCTAGCTTCATCGACAGCTCCTCCTCCCTCTCCTTCTTTGTCCATTCCGATATCTTACTCGTTTCAGTCGTCTGAGGTCGATCGTTAACCGGCGGTTGGTACAACCCTTTCGCAATGGCCGCCGCGACAACGGAAGCCGATGGACCCACGTCCGAGTTACAAAGTGAGTCACCGTTCACTATGCTTCCGCCGATGCCTTTAACCGCTGAGCAACTGGAACGTGAGCCACAATGAACAATCGAAAGTTTGTCACCCCTTTTGTGGTCCGGGCTTTCCTCTATTGTTAACTCAGTAAATCGGTCGCTTTGTGAACGGCTTATCTTGGCGTAAGCATTTGTCTCATGATTCTCATGGCCGTCGGCGCCGCCTTCGTTTGTCGTTTCCGGTTTAAGGTTTTCTAATTGAGGCATGCTTCGCATTGAACTGTCAACGAGAGCAACCTCCATCATAAGAATCCCTTGTGGGCGGCCAGAAGGGCGGCGGATTTGAAGCGTGACGGTCCTTCTGGCGTTGTTATTGACTGTGGCTTCGGTAACAGATCGCAAATGGAAAATATCGTTAATCAAAACATTAACCGAACCAACCAAAGCATCTTTAACCCACGCCGCCGCGTAAATCTCAACAACGATCTTTGAATCCTCAGAGTTCACGAACTTGTCGTCGACTTTGAACGTGAACCGATCATTCCACGTCGGGTCAGTTCCGCCTTTCTGGTCGACTCCGGTGGCGAGCTTCTCGTCCGGTTTGACCCAAACCACCGCGTAGGTCTTCATGTTTTTGGAGACTGGAGCGAGGTCTTCAGCGGAAACGATGTTGATCTCTAGAAAACGGGAATGAGTAGGAGGAGCCATGGTGGATCGTGGTTGAGACCCGGAAGAGTGCCACCACTAACACGGCCTGAGTCACGGACAACAATCTACGCATGCATGAAAGACAAATGCATGTAAAGCTAAGAACGTGGGGAATAAAATATGGGTCAAAGTTTTGGGGGCGAAATTGACGGAGGGGAAGTTTGTTATTTTGGCATGATTTCTAGACCATGACTTTTTATTTTTCTTCCTTAAACTAATTAACTATTTAATTTGTTTAATTAGAAGATGCTATAATTATAGATTCCACGAATGTAGATTTTTTTATAAATTATTATAGTTAATAAAGCTGAAATTATAATTTTATTTAAGTCTAAAGTTCGAGGCGTTATGTATGCAAAAAAAATCGTTTTATGATTCACTCACCAAAATCAAGTGTACGACGCAGGTCGGTTCAGATTAGTTAAGATAAAACCTTAAAAATTAAAAGGACAACTCAAAAAAAAAATAACGCTGGTATTTAAATTTAAGTTAAAACTGTAAAATCCAACTACATTTGAATTTGATCCTGTTGCTGTAAATTTGTTAAAACTAGGAAATTTCTTAGTATCTTTAGTAAAAAAGATAAACAAACCCAGAGGAATTTTAACTTCCTTTTAAAGTCAAAGTAAAACATTTGTATAACAGTTAGGGCATTCGTTTTATGAAAATAAATCACGTTACTGAATATTTGTTTTTAGGTATAATGTTGAAATTTGTTCTTGTTGTTTAATAGAACAATTAATTTGAATTACTTGTTTTGCTGATTGGGCAGGTCACGTGGCATGAGAATGATGATGTAACACGAGAGTGATAGCAAGACAAAACTTCATCAATTTTTTTAAATAGGCTTAATACACTTACCCCTTAAATTTTACCTATTTTCTCAATTTATCTCTTAAAATATTTTTTACTACTTTTGCCCCATAATATTTTTGCCGCTATTCATATTGCCCCCTAACATTAAAAAAATTGTTTGAGTTTGGGTTTGATTGGTGCTTATACAATCTATTTTCTTCCTTTTTCTGTTTCAAGTCTATGGAAATGATGCTCTTTTTGCTTTATATTTAGTTTCCTCTGAGACTGCTCTGCTAAATTTGTTTGGTTTCCTGGACAATCAAAGAGAAACTTCAGCTCTATTTTGGAGGAGAAGACGATGGGGTATTTTGGAAAATATAATTAAATTAATAAATATTTAATATTTTATCTTATTTTAAAATTTAAAAGTAAATAAAAAATAGCGTGGCACATTCTGATTGGTCAAGACAATTTTTTAATGTTAGAGGGCAATATGGGCAACGATGAAAATATTAAAGGGCAAAAGTAGTTAAAAATTCTTTAATAGACAAGTTAAAAAAATAGATAAAGTTTAGGAGAAAAAAAAGTATATGAAGCCAAAAAAAATATTATAAACAAATATTTTTATTAAATAGATCAAAATTAATAAGATGACTATGTCACGGCCCGCACATTTGGGTCCGAGACAGATGCGCAACAAGCAACCCAAGAGGTTCTAGGCTTGCCAAGACCATCACACTTGGCCCGGCACTTGGAAAATGCTAGAAAGCTCGCAAGACCACAAGACTTAGCCAAATCCATGGAGGATTCAGGAGGGTAATTTGGTCAAAGCATTATCCATTTATTTGAATATAATGTGTAGATAATGTTTGTGATAATTAGAGATTTGAATTTGAGATTTGATCAGATAAGATAAGATCAATTTCGACCGTCGATGTAATTTAAACTGAGCCGTTGGATGTAGGGGAGTTCAACTATAAATAGAGGCTCCCTCCTCACTTGTAAAGCATTCAATTCAAATCATCCATCATTTGAGTAATACACTTGGCATTTACTCTAAAAACACTCTGTAGTGTTCTTCGCGTTCTTGAGCGTTCTTTCTCTTGTTCTTGTTGCCTTTCTCTTTTGTTCGGTTCCTCTTGGAACGATCTTGTGTTTGTGCGACTTGGGAGTATTTGATCTTTCGGATCGAGGATTCAGGCTTACTTAGTCGTTTGTCTTAAGGAATCGACTAAGGCCGCACGTTGGGTTGGTTCAGAAGTCTAGCCCCGTGACAACTACATGTGGTATCATCTAGTTTTTTTTAATCTAAAATAAAAAATGGCTTGGACCCAGGACTTGAGGGATTGTAATTTATTTTTCACCCGTCTTGCTGTGAAGTTTTTGAGGTTGCATTAGGGCCTGTTTATGCATTTAGTTTGGTGTACAATTTCCATGAAACCCATTGCGGATGTGGTGTATGTATAGAAAACATATGGTGCAAGCTTGTCCTCTTGAATTGCATTTAACTTGATTATCCAACCCATTTTGTTAAACCCTGTGTGAATTAATTCATAGTAAACTCTAAAAGTTATAGATCATAGATTTCTTTATAATGGAAGAGCTTCTTACTTTTAAATGAATTCTCAATCTTGGATACATACGACATCGTTTGAAACACAATATAACTGCAACTGTTAAACTTTGTTCCGTTCTTCGGATTGAGAGACAATAAATATTTGACTCGAATTTATTCAAGAAATCGATGAAAAGATTATTTGATATGTGATCGATTGAAAATATTTTTGATATATTCCGAATTTAAAATTAGAAATAAAATCTTCCCCAAAATTCTTTTATGAAAGAAAGTTCTAGATTCAATTAGAAAAAGAAAAAAAAAGATTAATATGAAATGATCAAGAGAATCAGTCACATAAATAGAACGATTAGATTACCATTGAAAACCAGTTGAATGTGCTCATTTTTCTAATCAATGTAACTCATATGGACATTTGAAGACGGTTTTTTAAGGGGGCAAATTGTAACAATCCGAAAATTGACCTAGAATTTTTGTGATGTTTGATGACTGGAAAATTGTAACTTTTAATCTGGGTAAGCTTTTCTAAAACCCTATTTTTTTCTTTCTAAGATTCATGGAGATTTAGAGTTTTAAATTTGAAGTTAAATACACATGGAGATTTAGAACTCCGGGATGAAATCTGAAGCCTCTTGGGTGCCTATTTAAAATTTTTAGAAGGCTAAGCTAGAATTTTCAAAAAAATTGAAATATTATTTTGAAATTTTAGAGTAATAATTATTTTTTTTAAAATTAAGACTTAATGAGAAATTTTTATAAAAATCTAAAAAGGTCTTAATTAAAAGTATTTAAAGAGAATTAAAATTTAGTGAAAATTTTAAAAATTTTGAATGGATAAAACTAGTTTTGTTTTTTAAATAAAAAATCAAACATAAATTATCCAAAATTTTAGAGGGAGGAGGGCCTTCAGACTTCCACTAACATTCACCCCTGATCGTATTCCAACAAAGCAACAAAAACTAACCAAAGGAACACTAATAACTATCTAAATTATCACCGGATGCAAAACAAATGAGTAACAAATCAACATAGGCAACAAGGAACATAAAGTGAACCAAACAGTAGTAACTTTTAGCAGCATATCTACTAACAATCCAGCAATATCCAAATATTTCCATCAAGAACAACCAGTGAAAAAACCAAACCAACAAGCAAAAATTCTCTACCCCTAAATATATCATTTTCTATGCTCCACACTAAAAACACTAAGAAATTATATTTTAAAACCTAACCCTAAAATTCACATTCTAAACTCTAAAAAATAGGCCTTACCCTTAATTCTCTAGACCCTAATCATAAATCCTAACTTTAAACCCTAAATTCTAAACCTACTTTTTTAAGGTGGGAACACCAAAAAAGACATAGTTTGGGACAGACGATTTTCATCCGCAAGCAACAACCAGTGAACCTTTTACGCTTTCTTTAGTCAATCAATAATCAACATGTAGCAGGGGCTATAGAACTATTGAACTAACGAAATCCAAAATCAAACAAAAAAATCTTATTTGACCAATTTATTTTCACAACAGTTCAAAGAAAACCATCACCAAATCTAACTGATAAAATGATGAATTAGTAATATTGAGAAAATCAGAGGATTTAACCAAGAGTGAACATTTGACAATTTTAAACAGGAAAATCCATTATCTATCTCTAGCAATCACCTTGCAAACAATCAATGCCCAACGACTACTAATCGCCTCAAGCGCGCCTAAACGCTAAGGTGAATTTAATGAAGTGTTCAAAAGGCGTTGAGACACAAGAGGCGCTAAGGCGTTGTCTCTCAGCGCTTAGTGTAAATTTTTTATTTTTCTGTCTGCTTACTTCCTTTTGTTTTATTATCTCATACTTATTGATTTAGGACACATTTAGACCACAAAAAGCAATCCTTAATTCAAAAAGTGGATAAAGAGTCCAAAAGAATAGTGAAAAAAAGGAGAAAAAGAAGAGAAGAGATAGAAAGAAATAAGGAAGCAATCGACCCTATTCATCTTTAAATCTTCAGCTCCAGCTCCAACGTTGAAGTTTCTTTTCAGGTATTGCTCTCTTTCTTTCTCTCTCTCTCTTTTCCAGTAAATTTGCTCTCTCATTGTTCTTCTTCCTGTAATCACTCATTTTTATCTGGTCTGTAAATACATATTAGTATAATTATTAGTATATTAGCGTTGCATGTATACATTGTATTATATTATGCTATATGTTTATTATGTGCATGAGTGTTATTAATATATGTAAAGTGTGTAGTGTGTGCATGTATATTATAAACTATGTATGTATACGTATTAATAAGTAATACGATGTATGTGTGTCACGTATGTATCTATATTTAGTACGAGCGTATTTGTTTTTACGGATAATGTGTGTAGATGTTATGTTAATTATGTGTATGATTATATATGTATGTATGCTAGTATGTTATATTAATTAATGTTTGCATAGGTGCATACGTATGTATTATCGTATGTGTATTATTATTATTAATTGTTGTTATAACTAATATTAATGTTATTATTATTGGACTAATATAAGATGAAATCCAAAAACATATTAAACCCCAAATGAATAAATTACCAGTCCAAATCCATTACATATTACAGGGTCTGAAATTATTAGTATTATTACAAGGCCTGATCAGGCCCAAACCAGCCAGTCCACACCCTAAGACCTGACCCACATTGGAACCCTAACGCCATCCTTTTATCTTGCGCAGCTGAACGAGGGCCCTTGGATCAAATCTGGATCCAACGGCCACGATTGAAGCATAAGGACGCCTCATCTACCGCGTGAAGTCCACGCGCGGGCTGTTGGGTTCCCCACTCGCGCGTGTGAGAAGTGCAAGAGCGTGTATCTTCTCCAGGCCACGTGGCGTGATCCCAGGCCAGTGCATTATTTTCGAGGCCTCATCTCAGCCACCCGATCATCGAGCAGTCCTAGCCGTTGGATCAGATCTGATCCAACGGATAGGAACGATTCTGGCGATAATAATCGCCTCGCCTCCCGAGACGCCAGTCTGCGCAGACGAACGGTCACTTCCACCATGCCGCTTCCCATGCCGGCCGTACCAACCACCAAGTATGGCCAGGCATGCCAAAGACGCAAACACAGAAAGGCATCAGAATCAGATCAAAATAAAAGATTATGTACTAGTCTAAAAAAAGGAGGCAGAGAGGATATATGTAACAGAAAAAAATGAAAAGTCAGTTCAGTTGTAACCCACTTTTTCAGAAATACAAACAAGTCTCACCCTTTCGTTATTTCTCTCAAAAAACTTACAGAGATCATACAAAGGTATCCATCCATCTTGAATATTGCATGCATGCATGTATTCTAAAAGTAAGGAAGTGAAAGGAGAGTGAGGTTTTACCTTCGGTGGTCAGTTCCTATACCGGCAACAAGCCTTAATCTGGTGAGCCGGCTAAAAGGGGAAAGTGTTCCTTCGGTCTAAAAAAAAACATATACGATTTTCGTTTTTCTTTTCTTAGATCTAGGACGAAGAAGGGCTTTTTCTCCAAATCCAAGTTCGGATCCGAGCTTAGGGTGAAGTAAGGTTGTTTTTTTTGGGGCTCGCCGGCGTCGGCTAGCGGCGGCGGAGAAGACGGCGGTTGGCCGATGGTTTCTGGGTTCATCATAAGATCATGGGGTGAGTTGAGAGCAAAGAGAGGGGGAAAGTATTATAAAACGGATCGAAATGAAAAAATGGGGAAAATTTGAGATAAAGCCGGAAAAAGAGTTTTTATAGGTGGTTTTATTTCGAGAAATGGTCAAATTCTGTAATAAATCCCCCGCGTTTTCGATATTTTCGTTTTTGTCTCGCCGCAGGGGATATTTACAACTCTGGTCCCCCTTGTATTTCAAAATCTTGCAATCCAGTCCCTAAATTAAAATGAATCTGTTTTCGAATGGCAAAATTACCTCACTAGTCCCACCGCGTTTTTGAATTTTTCACTTCGGGTCTGCCCCTTGGTCCAATTACAGATTTAGTCCTTTTAGGTTCTGGTTAACTTGCAATTTCGTCCCTAAATCGCATTTTATTACCTTTTAATTTCTGTTCTTATGTTTTTTTCTTTTCATTTTAGTCATGTTCCATATTTAAATATTCATGTTCGTTTATTATGATCGTATATGTTTGCCTTCTCACATGTCTCTCGTACATGCTTCGTATTTTCATGTTTATATGTATATATGTGTTCAGTTTATGGTGATTATGTATTTTTATGCGTTTGTTCGGTCATTCGTATCACACATACTCGATTGATATTCTAGTTGGCTCGTACACAACATGTTTTGTAATTTAGCATGTATTGTATGTTCTTTTTGCTTTTAGGTTACGTGTTAGTATATTTTCTTTTTCATGTATAATACCTTGTTCTACATATGTTGCAATGTGTTTTATTCCTAATATGTATGTCCTCTTGAAATATGTGTTTTGTTCCCACATGTATTTATTCATGCCTTGTTATTGTGATATGTTAAATTTGTTTTTATTTACTATTAAGATTAATATGTATGTATGTATGTTTCATATTAGTATTTTATTTATGTTAGATTAACATTCCGTTATGTTAATATTTATTGCATTTAAATTATTTGCCATGTTTTATATTTTGCCCACTAAGATTGCATATCGAGATATAAATTGTCAATGCGGTACCCTTTTATCCGAGCGTAAACGGGGCCAGTATCAAGCGTAGTGATAGTGGTTGGGCGTTTACTCTCAGATAACGGGGCCTTTAAAATTTATTCGCAATTATAACCGAATTTTAAACTAATCATCACCTTAATCCGGAAAATCTAACATTAATAAAGCGGTAATTATTAAAGTACCAATTTTGGGCGGTGCGGGGGTGCTAATCCTTCCCCATCCGTAACCGACTCCCGAACCCAACATTTTTTAAATCTCTGGTTTTGTGGTATCCAGCCTACCTAAGTAGCCGGTGGCGACTCCAATTTTTAAATAAAATGCGGTTTTTAAAACCCCCACAGAATAAATATTTTATGTCCGAAAAATCACAAACACCTCGAAAACCTACTTTTTTTAGCGAAAAAATGACATCGCTACAGATGGCGACTCTGTTGGGGACTATTTTTTGTTTTTAACAAAATAAAGAGAGTCAAGATTTTTCAAATAATTACCGCTTTAATAATATTAGAAGTTCCAGATTAAAGTGACTATTAAATTAATATTCGGTTATAATTGCGTGTTTATTTTAACGCATTTAAAATATGGCATATAAACCCATTTTTTTAAGTGAGGGGAAAACGCTAATGCTTTCATAGAGATATCGTTCTCCCGTATAGGCCTAGCAAGTACCTTCGAGGCTCGAGTATCTTATGCTTTCGTAAGGATATCGTTCCTTCGTACGGGCATAAGCGAATGGGTCCCCCTGAATTGAACCCGGTTGAAAGGAGCCTATAATGGGTGATGATCCGGGGCCTTGCTACTCTTAGTAGAGGACAGCAAGGACAATTTGGGTACCTCCTAGAACCAAGACTGCATGTAGAGAATACATAGAAACCTACCCATTTAGAGCCATGCGGATAACCTTAGGTTTTAGACAGGATAAATAGGGTTGTTTTGTGTGTTTATTCTGTTTAATTTTGTCCTTTTATTTATATATTTATTAATTTTATCTGGTACTGACTTGTTTTCTTTTCGCTTTTGTTTTTTTCATACATCATACATTTGCATCACATAAAGGTACTGGATCAAGTGGTTTACCCGATCAGAAAGTCTTTCACCATGGAAAAAAGGTGTCTTAGGAAAGAAGAGCTTAATTTGTCAGTCAGACATTGGTCAGAGGTCAACCAGAAAATCCAAGGGGACAGTTCGCCGAACGAACGCGTAATAGCAGGGTACACTTATGTGAGTCTCCAACAGAACAACTTATGGGATCTTCAAAGCATTTGGGAAAGATGGGACCGAAGACTACAAGACTTGTTCTGCGATAGTTATGGCGACATTGCACAACTGTTATATGTTCGGGTTAACCAGCCCCTGCTCCAAGCTATTGTCCAGTTCTGGAATCCGACCTTTTGCTGTTTCACCTTCAATGGGTAGGACATAATGCCTACAGTAGAAGAATACATTGCTTTACTTAACCAGAAGAACATTCAGGAAGATTGGATCTACGCGAAGCCTCCGAGGAATCAGAATTACACTGCGAAGCTCAAAACCTTTGCGGGAATGAGTGACGATTGGGTTAATGGTCTGCTTTAGCTCCGAGGAGAAAATATAGTTTTTGCATGGGAAAGTATTCGGGACATCATACCGACACATCCAGACGAGGCAAAGAAAATGGACCTATTCGCCTTAGGAATATATGGCTTGGTGATCTTTCCAAGAGTACTCGGGAACATTGACATAGCCATTCTGGACTTGTTTGAGTGGGTAAAACGGAAAGCAAACCCAGTACCAGCAATCTTGGCCGAGACTTTCATTTCCTTAAATGATAGCCGGAAACATGAAGAAGGACGTTTTCGAGGATGCGCACAGCTGTTACAGGTATGGATTCAGAGTCACATGTGGAAGACACCGACGAGGGTCCTGCCGGGGATATCCTTCCAAGGTTTTTCGCCTTTACGGGAGTACTTAGCACAAGAATGGCGAGAGGACTTGAAAACAAAAATGTAGACTAGCTTCTTCAGGAACATTCAAGACGAAGACATAGCACGGAGGGTCCCATGGCTCGGTAAAGTTAATTACTTTCTATATAGTTGTGGCGATTTTAACTGGCTGATGATGTTGGGATTGTACGGAGGGATCGCCTGTGCTCCGCTTTTAGTGTCTCGACAGTTTGGATCACGCCAGTTCATTCCCAATACCGCCGGGTTAAGCCAAACTGAATTTCTCTTCAAAGGGGAGTTCAAAGGGAAAATTCAGACCATCATGAGGGCCTGGGACCATTGTTACCGGATCAGGGTGGAAGGAGATACCGAGCACATGACTACCCCAGACTACGATCTTTGGAGACGTTTGAAGGTTAATAATGTGATTCCAGAATCTAATCAAGGACCAGCAGTATCACTCGAGGAGCTTACAAGGGTGGTACCGTCTGAGACTGACATCTTACGGAATGAACTCGAAGAAATTAAAAGGAAAATGGACATCCAACAGACTCAACATGCAAGCGAGCTCTATAAGGCAAGCTTAGAGGTTGATGAACGGGACGGGATCATTAGGTAGTTGAAGAAATTAAATGCAGATTTGAGCGACAAGAACGCTCTTTATCAAAAAGATGCCTTTCTACTACAAGCAAAAATACAGAAGGCCGGCCGAAGTCAATTTATAGATGTGGAAAAAGAAAGAATGAATGGTACCCGTTTGGTGGAAGAAGAACGAGAAATCATCAAGAGAGCGATCGAGAAGGAGATAGAAAGCTGCCGGTTGGCTATAGAGGAAGAAAAACGGTCCTCCAAGAAGGCCATTGACCAAGAAAAGGAAAGACTCAGGCAAGAAATCAACAAGGGAAAACAAGTTGTCCATCATGAGAGAGAAAACGCCGCCGTATGGAAAAGAAAGTCCATGAGTAGCCGGAATAGACTATTAGAGATGCAAAAATTGTACGATGACACTATTCAAAGTATGGAGCAAAGCCAAAGTCAGAATGACGAATTAAAAGGAAAGGTGGCGGAAGTTGAACACTCCTTTCGAATGTACTGCCAGAGAAATGGCTTCACTGAGCTACAAGAAAGAGAGTGCGAAGTAAGCGTGTTACGAGCACGAATTAAGTCCCTCGAAGCAACTGTTGAGGATTACAAGGAAAGAATTAGTGTGTTCGAGGAGGCTGCAGCCGGAGGGGACACCTATTGGCAAAAGAGACTGCGTGACGCTGCCCGAATGGTACAGGATAGGGACCAATATTACACAAACTTGATGGTGGACATACAACGAGTCGCCAGGCATGTGAATGATTTGGCCATCGAGGCTGAAACACTCCGACCTTTCATAGTCCCAGAAATGGAAGAAGCTCCCTGGTTCATCAAGCTGCTCCAAGCAATTGAAAGATTAGGAGATAAAGCTAGAGCTTATCTATAGGACTCTGTGTTATAATTAGATCTTTTGTATTAGGAATCTTTATTTTGTAACACGAACTTTGTTGTAATCTAGACCCTTTAATTCTCATGGAAGTAGTTCTAAAGGGTGATTACTAGCGGAATTAGTACCTTATCTGCATACATTCTTGCATTGCATCATGACATTCGCATCATTATACATGCATTTATTTTCTTGAAACCATATTAACGTTGTGAATATTGTGGCAGTGTGTGTAGTTAACCCGCAATCATTCATCATCCATACCTTACCCGATTACAAAGCAAGCTCATGGAAGACAGGATAATCAGTTTAGAAAAAGGGCAAAAAGAGCTAAAGACAAGGCTTGAAGAGGCCCAAAAAAGCCTCAGTGACCAGATTGCTCAGTCACAAGCATCGATAGTATCCGACATAACCGTACTGTTGGCTAAAAGCCTTGGAAAAAGAGTGGAAGGAGAAACCGTTCAAGAGCCAGAGGGTACCCCAGCTCACTACAAGGTTCAACCAGCTGCACCGAATTCGGCTAGAAAGATGTATATCGACCCTGCTGGAATGTCAGCTAGTCTTCAGATAGGGGCACCTGAAACTCAACCCCTCGACACTGAAGCACCCTATGAAGAGGAGGTGCCGGACCTGAACATGGTTGAAAGAATCAGGACCGAGGTAGAGAAAAAGTGGGAGGAGAGGTTTCACCTCATGGAGGAAAAATTTAAAACGTTACAATCTATGGAAGAGTCAGGAAATGACGCTAGCGACTTAAGTCTGGTGTCCGATCTTGTCATACCACCAAAATTTAAAACACCAGAGTTCGACAAATACGATGGAACCATTTGTCCTTCCGCGCACATAACAATGTACTGTCGGAAGATGGTGGCCTACCTTAAGGACGAAAAACTACTGATACATTGTTTCCAGGACAGCCTAACTGGAGCGGTATTACGGTGGTACACCCAGTTGAGCAAGGCAAATGTTAAGACATGGAAAGATCTATCGAGAGCATTCATTGAGCAATATAAGCATGTAACAGATATGACCCCCAGTAGAATTATGTTGGAAAATATGGGGCAGAAGTCCAACGAAAGTCTGCGGCAATACGCCCAAAGGTGGTGGGAAGTGGCCGCCCAAATTCAGCCACCCCTCCCGGAACATGAAATTACGCCGTTATTTGTTAATACTCTGAAAGGGGCACTCTTTGATCACCTCATTAATAACACAACGCAGTGATTTGCTGACTTAATCAGGATTGGGGAGTCCCTTGAATTGGCAATTAAGAGTGGTAGAATTGATAGCGGGGAATGGTCTCAAAAATATAGCAAGAGGAATGAAGTAAACGCCACCAGCACTTATACCACCCCGAAGAACTTCACAGTCTCACAGCCACAAGCACCTGTGGGAAAAACACAAAACTCGAATCAAAGAGAGGAGAGAATCTCCAGAAAAGAGAAAGAGAGGAAAACTTTCACTCCCCTACCTGTTTCGTACTCGGAACTTTATTCCCAGTTGTATGAAGCGGACCTGGTCCGTCCATACATCGTTACTCCTGTCAATCCACCCTTCCCTTCTTGGTATAATCCGAACGCGCATTGCGACTATCACGGCGATGCCCCTGGACATCCCACTGAGAACTGCCTTACCTTCAAAAAACTTGTGCATAATTTAATCGATTCTGGGATATTGAAGTTTGAAGAACCAAGTGTAGCTACTAACCCGCTACCTAATCATGGGAGAAGAGGAGTAAATGTTATTGAAGAATACTTTACCAGGAGGATTAAGGATGATGTGTCAGAAATCAAATCTCCTTTTACGGTGGGTATTTCAACAGTTATGCATGGCCCGTGTGATCGACAAAGGCATGATAATAAGGCAGAAGAGATGTGAAGTGTATTGCGAATTCCACCAGAATGAAGGGCATGACATCCAATAGTGCGATGAGTTCAAGAGATTGGTACAACAATTGATGAATGAAAAGCAAATAGAATTCTTCGAGGAGCCCGTGGGAAAGAAGGGGTCAGACGTTCATATGACGGATAGCCCCAAATCTAAATACGGGAAGGATAGACCTTTTATCATCTCTCCCAGGCCAGGGAATACAGGTGCCTCCCAAGGAGAAACCAACAAGATAAGTCCCAGGATCATCATTTCAGCACCATCCCCATTCCCATTCAAGGATATGCGGCAAACCCCCTGGAATTATGCTATAAATGTGACCACGCCAGAAAAACTAGAACATGGTCAGGTAAAAGAGCCTACGCTAAAAGACCAACAAAGCCAGAACGATGTAAATGTTGGTGAGGCAGGCCATTTCACAAGGAGCGGCAGATTTTATTCCTCTGAGGCTTTGAAAGCAGCTGAAACAGATAAGGGGAAGAATACAGCAGTTAGCCCCACACAGATATTCGGAGAAGAACCTCCCCCAAAGATGAATGAGCCGGTAACTCAGGCCTAAGCCAAAGAATTTCTGAAGTTCTTGAGACATAGCGAGTACAACATAGTGGAACAACTACGAAAGCAACCGGCTAGGATCACAGTACTAGAATTACTCTTGAGTTCAGAAAAGCACCGGGAGACGCTATTAAAAGTACTAAATCAAACTTTTATGCCCCAGGATATTTCTGTGACAAATCTGGACAGGATAGTGGGGCATATCACTGCCTATAATCATATAACATTCAGTGATGATGAGATCCCTGAGGGAGGAATGAGGTCCACCAAAGCCCTTAACATCACAACCCACTGCAAAGGGTATGTAGTACCTGGCGTACTAATTGACAACGGGTCAGCATTGAACGTCCTGCCTATGGTGACCCTGCAAAAACTACCAATAGATGGTTCTTACCTAAAGCCCTTCCACAATTCAGTAAGAGCCTTTGACGGTACGCAAAGAGGAACAATGGGGAAATTGAGGTGCCTCTACTGATCAGACCGACTGAGTATGTGATCGATTTTGTGGTAATGGACATAAAACCATCTTACAGCTGCTTATTGGGAAGACCATGGATCCACTTCACAGGAGTTGTCCCCTCATCATTGCATCAGAAATTAAAATTTGTAGTCGAAGGCAAATTGGTCACAGTAGAGGCTGAGCAGGAAATTGTTGCTTCCGTGACATCGGACGCCCCCTATATTCAAAATGATGAAGATGCTGCAGAATGCTCGTTTCGAGCATTAGAACTAGTGAATTCCACGTTTGTTTCGGAGGGAAGTCAGATCCCCTATCCCAGGTTATCTAATTGTACCAAGATGACCGTCGCAGAAACTTTGGGCCGAGGAGCCAAAGTAGGAAAGGGGTTGGGGAAGAAATTACAAGGAAACCTAAGAGCCAAAAATATGATAACCAAGAAGGATCATTTTGGGCTGGGTTACCAACCAAGTGTCCAACAGAGAAAAGAGGAATACAAGAGAAATGAAGAGCAAAGAAAAGCCAGATTTAAAGGAGAAGACATTCCATGGAGACCAATGTCCTTTCCTGGTTTAAAAACCACTTTTGTCTCCGGAGGATTCTACCAGCCAGGTCAAGAGGTTGAAGAGGCAATGAAGGAAAATGACGTACTCAACCAGGAGGAGACATTCAATGAATCACTTGAAGGGATGTACATCAACATGATAGCTGGAAAAGACCGAGGCAGCAAAATGTTGACCAACATCCGTCCCCGGGACTCGATAACTGGAGCTGCATTGATCTACCTATGGTTTTTAGGAATATATCAGAGTAATGCTCCGAATCAACCTTTTGTTTTTGCCCGTAAACAATGGGGATCTCTTGTATGGGGCACCTATGTTAACTTTTTGATTGAAATGAAAATATCCCCACTTTCCTGAATAACCAAAGTTTCATTTATTTCATTCATGCATTCTTCATGTTCATTCCCTTCATATAAAACCGTCTCCTTCCCAATACAATTCATTCTCATTTAATGCAGGTCGCTCATGATTGACGATATGAATGATACCGGATCCAATCCTGGAGTGAATTTTGAATGCCCTGAGGTCTCAGAGGGAATTGAGGAAGAATATGATGAGATAGAAGGTGAGGTCCCGGAAGAGTTAAAGAGAATGATGGCCAACGAAGAAAGGCAGATCATGCCCCACCAAGAAGAAACAGAAGTTGTAAACTTGGGGACTGAAGAAGAGAGAAAAGAAATAAAAGTAGGAACGACGATTTCCTCAAAAACCAAGCACGAACTGATAACCCTACTTTAGGAATTCAAGGATGTTTTCGCCTGGACTTATCAAGATATGCCAGGGTTGAATACCGATATAGTGGTGCATAAATTGCCAACAAAATCGGAGTGCAAACCAATACAGCAAAAACTTCGGAGAATGAGACCAGATATGTTGTTAAAGATCCGAGAGGAAGTAAAAAAACAGTTTGATGCTGGGTTCTTGGAGGTAGCCAAATACCCCGAATGGGTTGCAAACATTGTACTGGTACCAAAGAAGGACGGGAAAGTTCGTATGTGTGTAGATTATAGGGATCTAAACCGAGCCAGCTCTAAAGACAACTTCCCCTTACCACATATTGACACGCTGGTTGACAACACTGCAGGACACTCATGGTTTTCATTCATGGACGACTTCTCAGGGTACAATCAGATAAAGATGGACTCTAACGACATGGAGAAAACTACGTTCATAACCATGTAGGGCACTTTTTGTTATCGGGTGATGCCGTTTGGGCTAAAGAACGCAGGGGCAACATACCAAAGAGCAATGGTGACTCTTTTCCATGACATGATGCACAAAGAAATAGAAGTATACGTGGACGACATGATTGCCAAATCCCGAACAGAGGAAGAGCACCTACAGAACTTGAGAAAACTATTCCAAAGACTACGGAAGTACCAGCTGAGGCTCAATCCTGCCAAGTGTACCTTCGCCGTTACTTTTGGAAAACTCCTAGGGTTCATGGTAAGCAGAAGAGGGATTGAAATCGATCCAGATAAAGTGAAAGCCATCCAGGATCTCTCACCACCCCACACTCAGAGGGAAGTTTGCGGTTTCCTGGGGAGGTTGAATTATATCTCTCGTTTTATTTCCCAATTAACTGACTGATGTGACCCGGTCTTCAGACTTCTTAGAAAGAATAATCCTGGTGTGTGGGATGAGGAATGCCAAAGAGCCCTAGAAAAGATCAAAAAGTACCTGACAAATGCTCCAATTTTAGTCGCACCAGTACCAGATCGACCATTAATTCTCTACCTGACAGTTTTTGAGAATTCAATGGGATGCGTATTGGGGTAACACGATGAGTCAAGAAAAAGGGAGCAAGCCATCTATTACCTATGCAGGAAATTCAATGAGTGCGAAACGCAGTACCCGCCAGTGCAGAAGCTGTGTTGTGCTCTAGTTTGGGCTACCAAGCGGCTTAGACAGTATATGCTGTACCATACTACTTGGTTGATATCCAAGCTGGACCCATTGAAGTTCTTAATGGAAGCGCCAGCACTAACAGGAAGGATGGCCCGATGGCAGATGCTCTTATCCGAATTCGATATTGTATACGTGAAGCGGAAAGCCGTAAAGGGGAGTGCCATAGCAGATTTCCTAGCTAGTCGTGCTTCGGACGACTATGAGGCATTGAACTTTAATTTCCCAGACGAAGACTTGATGTGCATTACAACCGAGGAAGAGGTTTCAGATGATAAATCATGGAAGCTTTACTTCGATGGAGCCTCTAACGCCCTCGGACATGGGATAGGAGCAGTGCTAATTTCTCCTGAGGACGTCTATTATCCTTTCACCAGCATATTGGAATTCTTCTGCACTAACAATATAGCTGAATACGAAGCTTGCGTTATGGGACTGAACTCAGCTATTGAGAGAAAGGTTAAGGAACTTCGAGTATTCGGAGATTCATCCTTAGTAATTTACCAATTGCGCGGGGAATGGGAAACCAGGGACCCGAAGTTGGTCAAATATTATGAATTGATTCAAGAGCTCACCAAAGAGTTCGAAAATGTCAGCTTCAATTACCTGCCCCGAGAAAAAAATCAGATGGCAGACGCCTTAGCGACCCTGGCATCCATGTTCAAAACAAACACCGGGGTAGAAATGAAGCCCATTGAGATGCGTACGTTCGAAAGGCCTGCTCACTGTTGTAATGTACAGGAAGAGATTGATGGAAACCCATAGTACTATGACATCTTGCAATATGTCAAGCTTTGAAAGTATCCAGAAGGGGCAAATGACAATGGCAGAAAAACACTCAGAAAATGGCAACAAGATATGTCTTAGATGGGGAAATCCTATATAGGAGAAGTCATGATCAGACATTGCTGAGATGTGTGGATGCCCGGGAGGTGAAGGAAATTTTAGCTGAAGTACATGACGGGCTCTGTGGAACGCACGCCAACGGGCTGTTTATAGCCCGGAAAATTATGAGATATAGTTATTTCTGGTTGACCATGGAGGGAGATTGCATTGATTATGCCAGGAAATGCTACAAATGCCAAATTTACGCTGACAAGATTCACGCACCCCCATCGCCTTTACACACCATGAATTCTCCGTGGCCTTTTGCGGCGTGGGGCATGGACGTCATCGGGCAGATTCATCCGAAAGCTTCCAATAGACACCGTTTCATTTTGGTCGCCATAGACTATTTCACTAAATGGGTATAGGCAGCGTCTTACGCTAACATCACAAGGACTACAGTATGTAAGTTCTTAAAGAAGTAGATTATTTGTCGATACGGATTACCGGAAAGGGTCATCACTGACAACGCTTCCAATATGAATAACAAAATGATGACGGACGTGTGCACTCAGTTCAAGATAACACACCACAATTCCACAGTCTATCATCCTAAAATGAATGGAGCAGTGGAAGCAGCAAACAAGAACATAAAGAAGATCATATCAAAGACGACGGATACCTACAGGGATTGGTATGAGAAGTTGCCATTTGCCCTTTTCGCCTATAGGACGTCCGTTCGCACATCAACGGGGGCAACACCCTACTCCTTGGTGTATGGTACCAAAGTAGTACTCCCCATCGAGGTAGAGATCCCGTCTCTCCGGGTCTTAAATGAAGTAAAATTGGAAGAAGCCGAATGGGTGCAGGCCAGACTCGACCAGCTAAATCTCATTGATGAAAAGAGACTAAAGGCCATTTGTCATGGTCAGATGTACCAAAAGCGGATGATGCAGGCATACAACAAAAAGGTGCGCCCAAGAGAATTCAAAGAAGGGGATCTGTGCTCAAGAAAATCCTCCCGATTCAGAAAGATTATCGAGGAAAGTGGATGCCCAATTGGGAAGGGCCTTACGTGGTAAAAAAGGCCTTATCAGGAGGAGCCTTAATCCTAACAGAAATGGATGGAGACGAGCTGAAAAACCCTGTAAATTCTGATGCTGTTAAGAAATACTATCTTTAAAATAAAATAAAAAAAAGAACAAAAATGGAGAGCTCAGGGCGAAAACCCGAAATAGGGCGTCTTGAAGTAGAGGGAGGACCTGAGTTAAAAACCCGTAAAGGGAAGCTCGGGTAAATTGAAAAGTTGAATATCCAAAGAGAAGGGTATCCCCATGAACATCATGAAGAGGGAGCTTCAGGCAAAAGATCCTACACCGGTTGACAGGATCATGTATCATTCATATCGAAGATAATGAGGGATCTTGTATTTCATACTTAACTTTTCTTCTTTCTCATGTGTGTCATACCTCTTTTACGATATCCCAAGCCCTTAATCGTAATAAAATCGTGTTTTTGAGCATCCATGCCTTGCCTTCTTGTTAATTTCAGGCAAATAAGCTAACATAGGCTTATGGTAAAACAAGAGATTTCTGAACATTACTGTGATCTAACCTTAAAAATGCAGGTGATTAAAGAAAACGATGTTAACTTTGCCCTCTAGCTCCCTACATAACGGCTGTTGATAGGGAAGGCAGAAAGCTTCAATCAACCGGATAGGATGACCAATGGTGTACGTCCTGCTTATTCAAGGAAAGCATGCGAGATAACAAGAGAGATCTCCCGGGTGAAAACCCAGAAGGGCACCCCTCAAAAAAAAGAAAAAAAACTCTCTAAAGTGAAAACCCGAAAGGGCACTTTAGAATCCCAAGTCGTAAATGGAGAAAAAGAAAGGTTAGAATGGTTGAACCCGATAGTGAAGTGGGGTATCGACGCCTGTGAAAAAGGAGAAAGTGAGCAACAAGATCGAATAAGGACCAAAGCAAGCCCACCAAGATATTGACACTCATGCATCATGAATAGTCAGACATCACTAGGATTAGGAGCATGTCAATTCATTTGTCATAGCATTTTGTTTTATCTTAGACATGTATCTGTGGATTCAAAGAGACATCGGTAGCCATCATGGTGTGAATCCCAAATGTGAAGACAATGGTTCTACATACAAAAGGCCTATGTTTCCAAGCGCCTGCAGAGAGAGGTTCTATATAGGAAGAATCCGCCGCTCTGAGGCTTCAGAAGCTGAAAGTTTTATATAGGAAGAACTCCCAGCCGAAGGAATTCACCCATGATACACAAGGTTTTATATAGGGAAAACCTGTTGTGTTGAAAGCGAAGAGTCTTATATAGGAAGGGCTCAGAGCTCCACTGTCTTAGAGTAAAAGATTCTATATAGGAAGAATCCGTAACTCCAAGACTTCAAAAGCTGAAAGTTTTATATAGGAAGGACTTACAGCTCCAGGGTGAAGACCAGCAGTTCTATATAGGAAGAACTCCCAGCCGAAGGAATTCACCCATGACACATAAGGTTTTATATAGGGAAAACCCGTTGTGTTGAAGGCGAAGAGTCCTATATAGGAAGGGCTCCGAGCTTTACTGTCTTAGAGTGAGAGGTTCTATATACGAAGAACCTGTAGCTCTGAGATTTCAGAAGCTAAAAGTTCTATATGGGAAGGACTGACGGCTCCAGGGTTTGAAGACTAGCAGTTCTATACAGGAGGAACTCCCAGTCGGAAGAATCCATCCGTGGCACAAAAGGTTTTATATAGGAGAAACCATCGTTTAAGGTGAAGAGTTCTATATAGGAAGGACTCCAAGGTTTACCGTCTCAGAGTGAAAAGTTCCATATATGAGGGACTCGTAACTCAAGACTTCAGAATGAAAGGTTCTATATAGGGAGGACCTGTAATTCCAAGATTGGAGGGGGAAGAAGTTCTATATAGGAAAGACTTACGAGCCCGAAGATTCAACTGAGGAAGAACGGAGAGTTCCAAAGAACACGTGTTTCCAAAGCTACAAACAGGGAAGTCGGATAAAAATGAGTGCTTATGAATCTTTGCTTTGTTCCCATTCCACGAGAACAAGCAAAGAGGGGCAACTGTAATCACTCATTTTTATCTGGTCTATAAATACATATTAGTATAATTATTAGTATATTAGCGTTGCATGTATACATTGTATTATATTATGCTATATGTTTATTATGTGCATGAGTGTTATTAATATATGTAAAGTGTGTAGTGTGTGCATGTATATTATAAACTATGTATGTATACGTATTAATAAGTAATACGATGTATGTGTGTCACGCATGTATCTATATTTAGTACGAGCGTATTTGTTTTTACGGATAATGTGTGTAGATGTTATGTTAATTATGTGTATGATTATATATGTATGTATGCTAGTATGTTATATTAATTAATGTTTGCATAGGTACATACGTATGTATTATCGTATGTGTATTATTATTAATTGTTGTTATAAATGTTATTATTATTGGGCTAATATAAGATGAAATCCAAAAACATATTAAACCCCAAATGAATAAATTACCAGTCCAAGTCCATTATATATTACAGGGTCTGAAATTATTAGTATTATTACAAGGCCTGATCAGGCCCAAACCAGCCAGCCCACACCCTAAGACCTGACCCATATTGGAACCCTAAAGCCATCCTTTTATCTTGCGCAGCTGAACGAGGGCCCTTGGATCAGATCTGGATCCAATGGCCACGATTGAAGCATAATGACGCCTCATCTACCGCGTGAAGTCCACGCGCGGGCTGTAGGGTTCCCTACTCGCGCGTGTGAGAAGTGCAAGAGCGTGTATATTCTTCAGGCCAAGTGGCATGATCCCAGGCCAGTGCATTATTTCCGAGGCCTCATCTCAGCCACCCTATCATCGAGCAGTCCTAGCCGTTGGATCAGATCTGATCCAACGAATAGGAACGATTCTGGCGATAATAATCGCCTCGCCTCCCGAGACGCCAGTCTGCACAAACGAACGGTCACTTCCACTACGCCGCTTCCCATGCCGGCCGTACCAACCACCAAGTATGGCCGGGCATGCCAAAGACGCAAACACAGAAAGGCATCAGAATCAGATTAAAATAAGAGATTATGTACTAGTCTAAAAAAGGGAGGCAGAGAGGATATATGTAACAGAAAAAAAATGAAAAGTCAGTTCAGTTGTAACCCACTTTTTCAGAAATACAAACAAGTCTCACCCTTTCGTTATTTCTCTCAAAAAACTTACATAGATCATACAAAGGTATCCATCCATCTTGAATATTGCATGCATGCATGTATTCTAAAAGTAAGGAAGTGAAAGGAGAGTGAGGTTTTACCTTCGGTGGTCAGTTCCTCTACCGGCAACAAGCCTTAATCTGGTGAGCCGGCTAAAAGGGGAAGGTGTTCCTTCGGTCTAAAAAAAAATATATACGGTTTTCGTTTTTCTTTTCTGAGATCTAGGATGAAGAGGGGCTTTTTCTCCAAATCCAAGTTCGGATCCGAGCTTAGGGTGAAGTAAGGTTCATTTTGGTATTTTTTTGGGCTCGCCGGCGCCAGCTAGCGGTTGGCCGCCGGTTTCTGGGTTCATCATAAGATCATGGGGTGAGTTGAGAGCAAAGAGAGGGGGATAGTATTATAAAACGGATCGAAATGAAAAAATGGGGAAAATTTGAGATAAAGCCGGAAAAAGAGTTTTTATAGGTGGTTTTATTTCGAGAAATGGTCAAATTCTATAATAAATCCCCCCGCGTTTTCGATATTTTCGTTTTTGTCTCGCCATAGGGGATATTTACAACTCTGGTCCCCCTTGTATTTCGAAATCTTGCAATCTAGTCCCTAAATTAAAATGAATCTGTTTTCGAATGGCAAAATTACCTCACTAGTCCCACTGCGTTTTTGAATTTTTCACTTCGGGTCTGCCCCTTAGTCCAATTACAGATTTAGTCCTTTTAGGTTCTGGTTAACTTGCAATTTCGTCCCTAAATCGCATTTTATTACCTTTTAATTTCTGTTCTTATGTTTGTTTCTTTTCATTTCAGTCCTGTTCCATATTTAAATATTCATGTTCGTTTATTATGATCGTATATGTTTGCCTTCTCACATGTCTCTCGTACATGCTTCGTATTTTCATGTTTATATGTATATATGTGTTCAGTTTATGGTGATTATGTATTTTTATGCGTTTGTTCGGTCATTCGTATCACACATACTCGATTGATATTCTAGTTGGCTTGTACACAACATGTTTTGTAATTTTGCATGTATTGTATGTTCTTTTTGCTTTTAGGTTACGTGTTAGTATATTTTCTTTTTCATGTATAATACCTTGTTCTACATATGTTGCAACGTGTTTTATTCCTAATATGTATGTCCTCTTGAAATATGTGTTTTGTTCCCACATGTATTTATTCATGCCTTGTTATTGTGATATGTTAAATTTGTTTTTATTTACTATTAAGATTAATATGTATGTATGTATGTATGTTTCAGATTAGTATTTTATTTATGTTAGATTAGCATTCCGTTATGTTAATATTTATTGCATTTAAATTATTTGCCATGTTTTATATTTTGCCCACTAAGATTGCATATCGAGATATAAATTGTCAATGCGGTGCCCTTTTATCCGAGCGTAAACGGGGCCAGTATCAAGCGTAGTGATAGTGGTTGGGCGTTTACTCTCGGATAACAGGGCCTTTAAAATTTATTCGCAATTATAACCGAATTTTAAACTAATCGTCACCTTAATCCAGAAAATCTATCATTAATAAAGCGGTAATTATTAAAGTACCAATTTTGGGCTGTGTGGGGGTGCTAATCCTTCCCCATCCGTAACCGACTCCCGAACCCAACATTTTTTAAATCTCTGGTTTTGTGGTGTCCGGCCTACCTAAGTATCCGGTGGCGACTCCAATTTTTAAATAAAATGCGGTTTTTAAAACCCCAACGGAATAAATATTTTATGTCCGAAAAATCACAAACACCTCGAAAACCTACTTTTTTTTAGCGAAAAAAGGACATCACTACACTTCCTTTCTTACCAGAAATTTTTATAACTTTTCCACCTGTATTTTTCTTTGTTTTTATTCTCAAAGAGACTACTTTTTCATTACTGTTCATTTAATTTTTGCCGAGAAGGTGTTGTACAACTAAAAAGATGGTAGTTTAAGCCAGTATCTAAGATAAGAAGATGAAAAAGACGAGGACGGCTACCACACACTTGATGGAGATGAAATGTAGGAAGCAAAATTGACAGAGGAATATGATTGATTACATATGATGTCGTATTAACATATATTCTTTTTGATATTATTATATAGAAAGATTTGTCTATTTATATTATAATTTTTTGTGCTGCGTGATAAAATGTGATGTTATATGCTTTTTGATTGGAAAATTAAAGGTAAATAATGAAATGGAGAGCTTTTGTTGAACTATTATATGATTTAATGGTTTAGTAAGTTATATATGCAGATTAATAAGTATATCTTTAATAGGCGTCTTGCACCTTGCGCCTAGGCTATATGACCTTTATCGTCTTAGTATACCTTGGGCCATTTTATGCATTGATGAAAAAACAACAATCAGCGAACTATCAATAGCAACAGTAAAATCAACTATAAACCAATGAATCTAATGAAGATCGAGCACCTAACGATAATTAAGTTGAGCTGATTGAGAGAGAATGACTCATCAATAGTGATAGTGACGATAGAAGCGCTAGTGACAATGATGAACAAGAGACAGTTGATAATCTAAAATGACAATAACAAAAGAAAGTCAACTTTAAAATCAACGACAAATGATATCGTATGAGAAAGAGGTCATCAAGAGGAGAGAAATAAAGGAGAAAAATCTGACAACAAACTAGTGTGTAAGTATACCAAACATAGTAAAGAAATAACTGTAATCTCAATTTTTTTATTAATGATGAATTTTTTATTAGGTTACAATGATATTGGATATTTATAGCTAAATTAATATCAAATCTTTATGACTAACAAGGACAACTAATTAATAACAATCTATTAACAAATCAGTTAACTAATTATATCCTAACATTCTTGTTGGTGCAAAATAAAAAAAAATAAAGTTGACAACATGAGATCTATGGGGGTGGAATGAGTGCACCTTACCATTGAATCAATGCTAATACTTGGTCAATAGTAGACAACATGTACTGTATATGTAAATTGAAGTTAATTGTAAAATACTAAAATATATATTTAAATAATTTTAAATTATCAATAAATATATTAAATATTATTATTTGTTTTTTAATATTAAAATTTATCTGATATTATTTACTATTTAATATATTTAGTATTATAAAATAGTATTAAATTAATAATATTCAATATTATCAAACAATAGAACATATTTAATACTATTTAAATAATAGTAAACAATAAATAATCTTTAAAAAATTTAATATTATAAAATATATTATTATATTTTGTAATAGCCTATTTTCGTTCGGCCTTCACCTTTTTATTCGAAAACCAAAAATAAAAAAATTCATATATTAAAATGTCCGTATTACACAATTTAAACCCGTCTACCCTAAGCTAACCTAATCTACCAAACCCAATACCTATCACACTTGACCTATTGCTAAAACCCAAAGTTCCACAACCAAGCAGCATTCAGTACTCTTAGCTGCACAATATCGTGCCCAGAATCGAGCCTCAGCCCCACAAACAAACAACCGAAATAGTCCCCAACTCTCTTTCAGGCCACCTACACAAGAACAAAATGACAAAAAAATCAAAGGCAACATCAACCAATAGGAATTTAGATTTTATTTTTTATTTTTATAATTTCCTGTAAATTTAACTATATAGTCGAATCAGTAACCAAATGTAAAGGGGATCCCCACAAAAAATTTTAAAAAATACAAAAGGTATTCTCTTTTAAAAAAATCTCAGTAGCAATTAGGGTTTTTTTTTGTTCTTGAGTTAAAAAAAAATTAAGGATTTTATTCTTCAAAAAATAACTATTTTCAAACAAAGGGGTCTTAACATTTTCGAGTGAAATCTCGTTTTTTTAAACAAAGGATCAAAGGGCTTATTGTCTCCAATCTCAAAAAAATCTGTAATCAAAATTAAGTTTTCTTTTTAGGTTTTAAAATCAAAACTAAGTTTTTTGTTTTAGATCTGAAATCAAAATAAAAAGATTTTTCAAAATTTTATTTTGAATCATAATCTGAAAAGGGGGAGTTTTGTCTTATTTTTTTATAATCTTAAATCAAAGCCAAAAGTGAGGGTTTTCGAAGTTACCTAGTCGTACGAGTAAGGCGGCCGACAAGAAGTAGTCACCGATGAACGGCCATGGCTAGGGTTTGATCTCATTTTGAAACAGAGGGAAAAAAAAATCCTATTTTGGCTTTTGCTTTTGTTTTTACCCAAATGTGAAGTCGACTGCTTTTGCTCTCTTGCTCTTTTTTTATTTTTTGATTGAAAATGGATTACTATTATTGCCTCATTAAAAACCTCCCTAACTTAAATGGACGAAAAGAGTACACATAATAATAATAGGGAGTTCAACAAACGGATACATCTAACCAATGGAACATATAACAACAGAATTAACCGTTGGCATCAGCTAACAAAAGGGACAACACATCATTTGGAGGATCCAAATAACATCGACAAATGACATCCTCAAAAGAAGCACGACGAGCCATACTATTAGCTACCTTGTTCTGTTCTCGGGAAACATGTTCCGGCCGCATCTCCCAATTTCGGCCTAACATATCCATAATACATGACACAAGACCAATAAGAGATGGACAATCCTTATAAGTCTTAATTACCCGAACCGCAACAGTACAATTTGTCTCAACCACAAGCCGCGAAATTCCCAAGGACCAACTAGCCGATAAGCCTTCAAAAATTCCCTGAAGTTCTGAATCAAGTACCGAGCAAATGCCAATCCTCTTCGAAAACCCGATGAGCCACTTACCGGTCCCATCACGAACCACACCACGACAAGCTGCTACCCCCGTCAATCTACAGCACGCACCATCCACGTTCAGCTTCCACCAACCCGAGGGTGGTTTATTCCATACCCGCACCACCTGCCGCGATGAACAAGGCTCTACCACCCTACTGGGCAGTATTGCCACACATTCCTGCTGTAATTTAACACTCGCTGCAAGGGATCAACCAAACTTTGCAGAGGTTCATCCTAAAAAATGTACCTATTCCGTCGGCGCCAAAGATTCTAAAGCAATGAACCAAATAACACGTCCAAATTGTGACCATCAATAGCAAAAGCCCCAGCATTAATCAAATTAGCTAACACCCAATCTTTAAAAAGCAATGCAAAGAATTCATACAATTTATCACCTCGAATAACTTTTGGCCATACCAAATTTGAAACCGGGAAAAATCGAAGAATATGATCGATATCCTTTTCCTGAGCACCTCAAGTAGGACACCGGCTATCACTCGCCATATGTCTGCGAACACGCTCTTTATTGGTTAATAACCTGTAGTGACATGTCAACCATAGAAAGGAACGAACCTGCGGTAAACCCCGAAATCGAGCAATAGCTTTCCAAATCTGTTCAAATGGACCATATCGAACTCCCTCACGAATTTGATACGCACTCCGAACCCAAAACCTCAAGTCTGACGAAGGCATCCACACTACAGAATCCGATCTCCCTTGCAACAGAGGCACTCTTACTGCAGCAATCCGCTGACAAATATCACGTGAAATCATATGCTCAAAGCCGGATCACCTCCACTGGCCATCCACCTCAAGAAAGTCGGCTACCAAGGCATCCAAATTGTTAAGTACAAAACCTTGTCGCAAATGAATAGCAAGAATTCCAACTCCGCCTACCCAAGGGTCAAACCAAAACCTTACAACCTTTCCATTACCAATCTGCCACTCGGTATGCTCACGGACATTCGGCCAAACCAAGCACACTCCATGCCACAAACGCGAGCAATTAGATCGAAAAACCGGCCCCTCTGTATTAGATAACCACTTTTATTTTTCACGCATCAACTATATCCACAAATGATCCCCGTAATTTAATAACTAAAAAGTGAGCTTCATGAGAAATGCTTCATTTTGCTTGTGTAATTCCTTTAACCCAATTTCCTCTTTCTCTATAAGTCGACACAAAGTATCCCAAGAAAGGAAGTGCATGCCAGAGTGCTTGACACCATCTCCGTATAAGGCGTTCGATTTTAGTACAAACTTTCTTCGGCAGATAAGCCGTTTGCACAGTATAAGAGGGAATGGCAGACAACACTGCTTTTGCTAATATGACCTGTCCAGCTAGAGAAAGAGACTTCGCCGACCACCTTGCCAAATTATCTTTAACCTTCTGAATCAGAAACTGATAAGTGGACACCATAACCCGATTATGCAAAATGGGTACCCCAAGATATTTCCCCAGCTCAACCACCTTAGTAAACCCAAAGAACTCACTGACCTCCGATCGTAGATCAATTTCAACATTAGCTGAGAAGTGTATCATCGTCTTAGCAATGCTGACCTTAAGTCCCAAAGCTGCACAAAAGTCATCTAGAACCTGACGAATAACCAACATTTGAGCAACTAATGCCTCAACGAACATGATCATGTCATCTGTAAAAAATAGGTGAGAAACCCCCACTCCATTCTAGCGAATTCGAAAGGGCTTCCAGTCACCATTCTAAACCATCCGTGTAATAGTTTGACTTAATCTCTCCATACATAAAATGAACAAATACGGAGATAATGGATCTCCTTGTCTTATCCTCTGCATTGGCTCGAAAGACTTTGTCATCGAACCATTCCAGAGAATTTGCGCGGACACAGAAGAAACACACTCCATAACCAAAGCTCGGGCCACATCAAGAATTCCAACATCTCGAAGGGTGTCATCAATGAACACCCACTCAAGACGATCATATACTTTTTCCAGATCGATTTTGATAGCCATCCGACCCTTCGGCCCCTTCTTATGTTGCATCGAATGTATAACTTCATGCACAACAAGAATATTATCCGAAATAGAACACCTTGGAATAAAACTCGTTTAGTTATGGGATATCCAGTCCGGCAGATAAGGCTTAATACGATTAACCACAATCTTCGTTACCACTTTATACAAAACTGAGCACAGACTGATAGGCCAAAAATGATTCAAGATAGTAGGGTTTGATACCTTTGGAATAAGAACAATCAAGGTTATCAAAAATATTTCGAATAAAAGCACACACTTCATCACGAACTAACACCCAATTCTTCTGATAGAAAAGAGCATAAAAACCATCCATCCCGGGGCATTTAACGGATTCATTGAGAACACAACCTATCTCACCTCTTCGTCAGAAATGGATCAACCAATACCCTCCAACACAGCTGTCGGCACCGGCGAAAACAACCCCTGGATCCCATATACTTCTATAACCGAACCCATAAAAGAAAAAATAGATTGAAAGAACCCTACAACTATCTCCTGAAGCTTGGCTTGATCCGTACACCAACCTCCTTCCTCATCTAAAAGCATGGAAAAACTGAGTATTTCGGTCTCCATGCATCAGCCATCGTGCCCGCAATTTTTGGAACCATATAAGCTCTTCTTGCGCTAAGACTAAATCATACTCCCCCTGTAACTTCCGTTGGAGCTTTACCAACGAATTGGTTCTCTTTTTTTTTTGAATTGCCTTGGCAATACCACATAAACGGCCAACCAAATCATTCTCCCTCCTCCCAATATGCCCAAAGACGTCACAGTTGCATCTCTTATTTTTTGTTTGTTTACTTAATTTATGTTTGAATCTGTCTTACGGTGATCCGCAACGGGGATGACCCATATTATTTATGGCCCGTTTAGTGTAGTATTTAATTTTCGCAATTTACTTTCTCGCATTTTGAAATTCCCGCTCTTTATTTTACGCACTTATCTTTTGTTCGACCCCTTCCTTTTTTTGATCATTTTAATTTCCGTTCTTTAATTTCTGCTTTTTTATTTTGTTCGCTCTTTAATTTTCTGCATTTATCTTTATTGTTATTTATTTATTTGCAAATTTTGTGACATACTTTAACTTGACTTTCATTAAACTCTTAATTTAATTGCATATTCACATTGTTAATTAATGATTCTAACTTATAAAAAGAGATAATTATTAATTCGATTATTTTAGTCTTAATCTTGGCTTAATGGATATAGACCAAATATTCAAATTAATTCTTATCGTCTTAAGGTAAATATCAAAATGGGTAAAATTTTGATAACTCATAACATCATTTTTAATGGTTTGCATCATGCATAAAGGTGATGTATTCGATTCAAACCGTAAATTAACACGACAATCAGTATTATTTGATGTCAGTTTAATCTACGGTCCGATGTACAGTCACCCTTATTAATTAAACGAATAATTATTTCAAGCCCACCAAATTGTTAAAGCCCGTTCAATTAAAGCTTATATTCGATTAAGAACGGTTAATTAAATCTGATTTAAATTTCAACACGTTCCATCGATTAAAAGCAACGTATAATTTGGTACCGATTTTCGGGCGTGATGGGGGTGCTAATCCTTCCCCACACGTAACTAACTCTCGAATCCGCTTTCAAAAGAATCTCTGGTTTTATGGTGTCCGGCCTACCTTAGTGGCCGGTGGTGACTCTAGTCTTTATTTTTAAAACAAAAAAACAAGCTTCTTAAACAAAACTCCCCAACAATTATATTTTCCCAATTTTCCTCAATTTTCAATTTTTTAAAACAAAAAAAGCAATTAGCAAAAAAAATATTTTTCTTTCTAGCAATTTAAAAAAAGGGGTCGTTATATATTTAAAATAAATTTATTAATCATATAAATTATTTAAATATTTGTTAGTACCTACAAATACTCACCGCCGCGTGTCAAAACCACACAGTCTATGCCAGGCAAACGGGGTTGTGAACAGTGTCATACGAAGGTCATCCGACGATCGCACGCGATCGTCCACGACCTGACTAGCATCCTCCGTAATGTATGACGAACGTAAGATCACAGACAACACCCTGCCAGCGATCCCGTAACAATGTAACGATATCGTTGCGGGTGATTATATGAACCTACGACATCCCATCATAGCCAGTCCAATCAACATGCCATGACTACTTGGTCGTGAAACCTGTCCCTGCAGTATAAATAGGACATGCAATGAGTGGAACGAGGCATCCAAGACTAAAGAGACACCACCATTCACTATATCGAGGGCCACAGACACATTATTATACAGAACCACGGTCGGCCCACCGACTCTGACCTCTGTTGACTTTAAGAATTGATAGTTGGTGCAGTGAGCGTGGACCGAACACCCAACCTTTGATCTTCAGTTTGATTCTTAAAAGAGTGACGATGAGCAGTCCCTAAAAAGAGATAATAGAAGAAATCCCTACTCCTTAAACCGAAAACAGCCAGCTAACTGACATGCAGAGTAGACTAGAAGTTATGGAGGAATACATTAGTAACGCGCTAAAACAACTTCAAAAATGACAAGAGCATATTAGAAAGTAAATGCAACACTCAATAGTAGAGTAAGTTGAGAAGATGATGGAGGAACCGCGGGCGACCACGACCGGAGTGACTAAAGAAGAATACATGCTTGCAACAAGAGTAAACCAAAATGCCTTAGCAGCAAGTCCTTTAAGAACTTCGATCGAAGACATGTGGAGCTCAGAGCCTTTAAATCCCGATAGAAAGGAAGAAGCCTACCATCTAGTAGGGGTAGAGGAGAATCACAAAAATAGAAGAATAATCATTGCGTTGGTTAGAAAGGGAAGGCAGAAGAGACGAGCAAGGGAAAGAGCCCATCAACACGTGGAAAGTCGAATCGAAAAAAGACCACAACTCGATTTCTAAACGTACCACCCTTTAACATATTTGCCATCACATATTCTACGTCAAGTAAAACACCTTGGAATACTGAAGCCTCCGCTACGAATGAGACCAAACCCAGATAGAGAAGAATGATACAAAAGGTGTGAATTCCATAAGGAACGAGGCCACGACAAAGATAAGTGTATCCATTTGAAGGATGCAATAGAATACTCCGTTAGAAGGGATAATTGGAAATGTTTATTAAACGAATAGCAAGAGGGTTCTTAATAGAATACTTTGTAAAAATTAGCTCTTTTAAGAAAAACAAAAGGTATAAGAGATCCAGATGAGGGATGTAAAAATCAGGGGTAGTGCGAGATGGAATTTGTACAAGCCAATCAAAAGATAGCAAGGCAATAATGCATGCTTTCACCTTAGTTAACACATAGGCAATACCGCTTCCTTTGATGTCCATTTCTCTACCCCTACTTTTATTTTCTTTCTTTTTGTTTTTTATAGTCCCACATGTTGTGTACACGACAAAACCAAGGGAGCGCATGTTTGTAACGAGTTTATTAACAATGAGAAACTACCATCATAAGTCTTTTATAATTGCCCCTATTTACGTTTCCCCTTATGCTGCTCAACGATCACTACAAAAATAAACAAATGATCGTATAAGCGTCTGCCACTTTTAAAAAGTGTGCATAAAGGAATCAGCTCAACGATTGCCATTTCTAAAGAAAGCAAGCAAAAGTAAACAAAGGGTCGTATGAGCGTCCGCCACTTTTAAGAAGTGTGCAAAAATTAATCAACTCAATGATCGCCGCTTCCAAAACAATTGAGCAAAAGTAAATAAAGGGTCGTATGAACGTCTGCCACTTTAAGAAGTGTGCAAAAAAGAATCAGCTCAACGATCATCGCTTCCAAAGTAAGCGAGCAAAAGTAAACAAAGGGTCGTATGAGCGTCCTTCACTTTTAAGAAGTGTGCAAAAAAGAATCATCTCAACGATCACCGTTTCCAAAGCAAGCGAGCAAAAGTAAACAAAGGGTCATATGAGCGTTCGCCACTTTTAAGAAGTGTGTAAAAAGGAATTAGCTTAACGATCACCGCTTTCAAAGCAAGCGAGCAAAAGTAAACAAAGGGTCGTATGAGCGTCAATCACTTTTAAAAAGTGTGCAAAAAGGAAACAACTCAATGATCACCACTTCCAAAGCAAGCAAGCAAAAGTAAACAAAGGGTCGTATAAGCATCTGTCACTTTCAAGTAGTGTGCAGAAAGGATTCAGCTCATCAACCTAAGCTTCCAAAGCAAGCGAGCAAAAGTAAACAAAGGGTTGTGTGAGCGTCTGCCACTTTCAAGGAGTGTGTAGAAAAGAATCAACTTAAAGACTGCCGCTTCCAAAGCAGGAAAACAAAAGTAAACAAAGGATCGTATGGGCGTCTGCCACTTTCAAGAATTGTGCATAAAATTAGCTCAACAATCGTCGCTTCCAAAGGTATACATACCGATGCCGAGATTAACTAGTTGCAAAAAGGAGGCAACAACCTATCAGACATTTTTAATTGCGTCTCCCTATCAAAAAAGGAGAAAAACACGATACGAGCATTAGAGCGCAAGTATAATTTCCAATTCATCACCTACTTCCCGTGCATTCTTTCGTCAGTAAAGGGCAAGAATTTACCATAAGGAAAAAGCACCATGATGATGCAAAATTGCATAAATGCAAAATCCTCCATAAACCACAAACCTCTCTCCCATCTCAGATGTCATTAAAGTTACATAATTGATAAAGTACATGATCTATAGGAAATAATACTCACACGAAACATCCAAAGGAAATAATCCTGTTCGTAAATACAAATATGCAAATAGGAATTTCACAACCAGCAAATACCATGTGCGAAGAGCGTAAAAATCTGTCCATTAAAAATAAATTCACACATAAATCAATCAATAAAATTGGGCTACCATAATACCCTCCATGTTGACAAAAATAAACGCCCAGGTAAAACAAGAATAAAACAAGATGTTACAATCATGAGGCCCATATAAGGGACAAATGAAGGACACTTGACAAAATCTCTAGTAAGCTTAGTCTAGAAAAGCCCACAAATCAACAGTAACTCCTTCTGTTGAGAAAGAAAATGAGGCTCTTTTGATGCGATTGCCAAAATACACGAAGGTGATAGATACCCCTCCCAATGCTGCTTCAGCTCTACCATAAGAAGCAACAAGGTGAAAACGGCTTATTACCATAGTTGCCGACGCCAAAAACACCAAAACCAATAGGTAAAGAGTCACTTCGATCATACATGCAAAGAGTAATACGACAAAAGTCCTATCATATACATATGTACAAAAGAACCCGCGTTTGCCTCCCCCAATGTGGTTCCAAACTCTAACACACAATAGCATTTGAGAGCCTAGCTCTCAAGATACCCCGAATACATCGTTTGTTGGAATTCCCCACCATAGCTGGCTATAGATCGCCTTCCGAATACTATTATCCGTTGATACAAGTAACCCAGACGCTAAATAACATACCCCCATGATTTGTAAAACAAAGTTTTTCCTATGCTCCACCTCATTGTAGACATATTCTTTTCTCCCTTCAAAATAGAACAAACAAAGTTACAAAATAAAAGAGAAACAAAAGAATGTTGTACGCAAAAGAGTATGATACTCCCAAGTCGGATTGCCACAACATACATTTAGATGAGTCTTATTTATAGTACGAGAATGAGAATACAAAACCAAGACGTTTCATTTTCTAATATAAAAACATTAAGGCAAACATTTAATACCCAAATCTTAAAATCTTGAGCAATCAATTAAGATCACGCGGCTATCAAATTCCTAATCAATCAACGCATGAATAGTCGCATACACTTACCAAAGCTCTTTAGCACATTTTCCCCATCATAGTCTGCCTCAAATAGTCTAATCACTATAAAAAAGCCAATGCACACCAAATGTAATACGCGAATCTCAAAAAGCATAATTACATGCGAAAATAGCAAAACCAATGATATACCAAAACGCGTCAGGACAAATGCTCTAATTAGCGAAATATTTCAGGGATTCCGAAAAGGAATTACCTCACCTTAAGAGCAAGAATCCCAACGTTTAAAAATAAGATATATCAACACAAGGGAGCGTATAGTTCCTTACCTATCTATTTCACAAGTTTGTAACGTCAGTAAGTTATCTCTACACTTAGCATTTTCAAAAAAAGGAGAGAGAAACACATCGCAAAATTATTTAGGTGTTCATCACTCCTAATTAAATCGGTAAGAGGGGGCAATAGACCACTATCTATCCATTTTCAAGGATTGCAACTCAATCCACCATGAACATTTTTTTGACTTCACAATTCACTCCTTACAAAGTCCCTCATCACTCGTGGGCAACAATTCATTCTCAACAATTGAGTTGTGTGAACTTTTTTTATCCACTCCAAACCAACGATATAAGAAATATGTACAACAAATACATACTTTAGAGACATATGTACTCTTTTATTCACTCTCTCAACACAAATTTAGGAAACTAAAATTTATGAAACAATCAACCAAAATATTTTCAAAATAGGGGCAAACGCTCAGTCCTTATTTATACTACAAATTTGTAAATATCAAGCCTTATAACTTCACATCATGTAAATAACAAAGGCCCAGATTGCGTACTCTTAATTTTTCCAAAATGATGTCGCAAGGAACATTGATACAATTTACCTTAAGAAAACAATAAATGTTTGCAAATACGCGTAAATACAAGATGAACAATCATATTACTCTAGATACCAATGAACAAAGATTATAAATTCATCTAAGCGCGATAAACAAGCAATTCAGAATTACTGCTCTTTAAAACACAAAGTAGAATACAAGGAGATCATAGACATCTTCCCAATCCATGCTGATAAAATTCACACTTTCAGTCAGCCGCCTTGTACATCATCTAGGGATCATTGTTAGTTGTCATGGTACCTAGCACCACAACTAATAAACATATAGCCCCTTGATGATTAATATTCGGGAGCTAGCAAAAACTAGATTTGCAGCAACACCTCAAACATCAACCTAATGGTGCTTGAGCACATATCAGCAGCCTTATTGCTTTGCTTGACAACACTCGAACACCTGCCGAGGGCCTTAGTAACATACCAGTAGTCGCCGCCTCCAAATGCAGCAAGGAATATCAAACCAGCAATAGTATTTGGGGTAATCTTGAGCGCAAGGTTCTCCAAACACATTGTTAGTTGGCCTTCTTCACTACGAATGGCTACCCTTAGCCTTCTAAATACTATTGGTTGTCGATTCAAAAAGTTCAAACATCAAAATTAACGCTCTCTCAAGATCTATGAAATATGATATCTTCTCACCATCCTTACTTATTAACATATTTTTCTATTCTCCCCTCAAAATGATACAAGCAAAACAAAAATCAATGGAACATAAGGGAGTAAACCACCGACAAATCGTGTTATGAAAATACAAGACCATGAACTCTTATTTATAACAACTAATAGGAACGCCAAGCGATGACATTTCACATTTTTATCTGAAGGCTTACAAATAGGAACATTTATTTCCAGACCCTGAAATCTTGGGTGAACAACTGAAATCACGCAACTTTCAAACTTCCCATCAATAACTGCGCAAGTAGGTGCATGCACCTATCATTGCTAGCCAAAAATCTTCTTTTTCATCATGATCTATTTTGGATTGTCTAAATCACTGTAACAACCCAATAGATGCAAAATTTGTAGATCCACAAACCAATAAGGGATAAACAACACGTGGTATTTTGCTTTTTGATCTATCTTGTTTGGAATAACTTTCCCCAATTCCAATTTCTCTATACAGAGGAACGCGTGAATGGATATAATAATTCCCAAAGCAACACACACCATTTCGCTATGACAATACATCCAGCAATAAAGATACATATATGTATGTAGATAGACATAAAGTAAAGTAATTGGCTTACATAAATAGCAGAGATTGCATACACCAAATTGCGCAACATTTGTACATTCAAAAAACTAAATAAAAGGGTACAAGGTAACATATTACAAGCAGCAAAGATATTAAAAGCACAAATAATTCAGGCTTCTCAAGTGACCTTAGTCCTCTTATAATTTACCTTAAACTTTATTTTACAAAGGAGAAATTACGCAGAGTGTTTTCCCTAAAAAGTAATAAAAGAGAAATACCCAACCCGTCTCGGTACAGGACATCAACATCCCCAACACCTAATGAAAGCACCCCAACTAAAGTGAACAGCTAAGCATATGATAGGGGAATTTTTACCATTATTGAAGCAAAGCTAAGTTACAAACGACATCCTATAAACAGATCATAATGCTTCGTGACAACTTTAAAATGTATTACAAACTACATTAAAAATAGAAAACTATTTGAAACAACCCCGCGAAAAGTAAAAAAAATAAGAACACCCATACATCCCTATTGTAGTCACCTAGAGCACCATTATCATCTAGCTTATCTACAACACCACTGCCACCACTCAAAGAACGAAAAACAACCGGACTAACAGTAAAATAGACCACTGTATCTCTATATTTTGTAGCAAAGTTTTCTCAAGAAGGCTTAACAGGATTCCCCATGTCGAAATCCGCGGTTACTTTGCAAAAGGCATCAAAATTCACACCCCTAACATCAAGAGGACAATGTGCCAGCTGAAAACTAAGAATGACAACATCTCAAGATTTCTCAATTCCTTCAATCATAAAAGCAGATGTGGTATTTGCAGCTGCCTTAACCTTATATATATATCGACATCGCGAGTAGCCTCTCGCACCATAATTTTTTCGTTATGTGATTCTTTAAGCTCGATTAAATTTCTTGTGAAATTTGCTAACCTCTCATCCATGAATTTTTTGGTCTCCTTCAGTTCCCCTTTGAGACTCTGAATCTCACTTTTGAAGCTCTGCTCCATAGTCGCGAGCAACTTATTTTTAATCCTCAGAGCGTGATCAATATCGATTTCTTTCTTCAAAGTTTCTTCTGCATGCCTCTGATGTAAATATTCCAAACACACCCTAACATATGCCTCATATTTTTCCTTTAGCTCATTTAAGTTACTAGCATAACCCTCCACTTGCGAACGTAACTGTTCATTTTCTTCGACAAGGCTAGTATAGCTTTCCACTTACGAACTTAGCCTCGAGTTTTCTTCAGCTAGAGTCTTCGCGTTTCTTTCTATGTTAAATTGAACGCAACCAAGTTCCTGAATAAGCCCCAACCTTCTTCAACATCATTTTAATACTGACATAGGGTTTCGAGGCACTAAGGCTATTCTAATATAATTCAAATAATCGCTTAGAAGTAGATTCAGGATGAAACTAATTCTCTATCTCTGGACATTCCCTCCAAGGATAGAATACACTCCATGGTGCCAGAGGCTCGCAGCCTACACTAGAGGGGACATCAGCACACAATTTCATAGAGGGGTTTATTACAACACATGAAAACGACACATCATGTACAACTACAGGGGATTTATCTTTAGGACGACAATGAACAATGATGGAATCTGTAGCAATTACATCCACAAAAGACCAATTAAACTAAAACCAGATCACAAAATTAGGCAGTCAAAATTTTAAATTAAAACTCAAGTTAGCAACACACTCCCTGCGGCACCTGAGGCTACGCGAAAAGTAGACGCGACATCAACCAAGCTGATGGAAGCAATAGTCCCAATAACGTCACTTGTCACTACATTAGAAGAATTGCCAAGCTTAAATAAAAGGGTGGAATTGCACAACTCAGCCCAAACGAACCTCCGATAATTCCAGCATCGTATGCTGACCTTTTTCCTAACATTTTTTCTTCACCATCTAAAAGGCGCCTCCTTGAGCTATAAGCCCTTATTCGTCTTGCCACACTTTCTCGTGCAACCTCTACAACATCCACTGAAACTCCATTAGAGACGTTTTGGGCACCAGACGAAACCTTCAGATAGGAAACAGTAGACACTACACCTATTGGGGGACGCTATAATAATTGGAGCTAACATATAGGGCACGCTCATTTTTAAATTCCTAAAAGCCTCTGAGCTCACCATCTCTGTCAGCCCTTGTAAACTTAGTAGAGTTGTAACACCTCATTCTCGTATTCAATTACCGAATATGAGTCAGAGATGTCACAGAAAAATAACATGATTTTTATTCAAAAATTTCATAAATTTAAAATCTTTGAAAATATTTATATCGACT
The DNA here is from genome assembly GCA_019671005.1 of Hibiscus mutabilis. NCBI lineage: Eukaryota > Viridiplantae > Streptophyta > Magnoliopsida > Malvales > Malvaceae > Hibiscus > Hibiscus mutabilis. The sequence goes on from CM033719.1 coordinate 18,042,425, forward strand.
AATACACAAAATCAGAGCTCCTTTACATTAAAAAATAAATTTGTCTGTTCAAAAAATATCGGATGTAGAACTAAAATAGAAAAATTAATCCCATTTATACATGCCACTAAAATAAATTTAAAACCTCAAGTAGAATGTCATTACCGTGACAGCTTGATGAAAATTTCTGAACTTGATGCAACTCTTTGCTTCGTCCAATGATTCGAACCACCTACGTGTGCACAATCAACACACGCTAAGTACGAACTTAGTGAGGCAATAAAAGAAGTTAATAACAATAATTTAAACTTATTCGACTTCATGATGACGTTTATATAACATGATATGTCCCAATACATCAACTTTCACATTGCATTTGTAATGATTTACTATATGCCAATGTGTAGCGATCTAACAAATGAGGTTTTAGGGTGCTTGGTGTCTTTTGGGGTATTTTAAAAAATGTTTTCCATTGGGGTTTTAGAAAAAACGTATTATTTAAAAATGGAGTCGCCACCGGCCACTTAAGGTGGACCGGACACCGTAAAATCAGACATTTTAAAATGTTCAGTTCGGGAGTCAGTTACGGATGGGGAAGGATTAGCACCCCCACACCGCCCAAAATTGGTACTTTAATAATTACCGCTTTATTAATATTAGACTTTCTGGATTAAAGTGACGATTAAATTAAAATTTGGTTATAAGTGCGAGTAGATTTTAAAGGCTCCATTATCCGAGAGTAAACGCCCAACCACCATCATTACGCCTGATACTGGCCCCGTTTACGCTAGGATAAAAGGGCATCGCATTGACAATTTATATTCCAACATGCAATCTTAGAAAACAAAATATAAAGCATACAATTTACATTGGCATGATATTAAAAACATGAAAACATGAATTTTACAAAATTAAATAAAAATAATAAAGTATATGAATGAGAAAAAAACACAACATAATTTAATGAGCACAAAGCATAAGCACAAATATGAGAAAGAAAAAACATGCTTCCAAAACTTAAATAAACTAATCCTAACATGCTTGAGCATATGTATATAAAAAAGACCACAAAAACAACACATGCATGACATTCATTTAATGTGATATTAAACTAATTAAACTTAAGCAACAAGCTAGAAAAAAAATACTTAACATATGACACAATTCACATACATGCATTAAAAAAACACATCATGATACTAATATGTAACAAATATCACATATAACCTAAAATGCGAAATGACCATAGTTAATATACTACAAAATATGCATACGCCAAGGACAACCTTAAATGATGACACATTAGCATGTAATACCTATAAAATAAATATATATACTAAAACAATATATGGTATAAAACACGGAGACTAGAGCACGCTTCAATATATTTAATATGAATAAACAAGCCAAACTTAATCTAATAAAAACATATACGTCAACAATACTAATGAACCTAATATGCAAATTACAAAACACATGTAAACATGATATTTTAATCAATATTAAAGGAACTGCAAAAGGACCGAAATAACAAAAAAAAGAAATAAAAGGGTTAAAAAGGAAATTAATTAAAGTATTAAATAAAAAGACAATGGCTAAACTGAATGAAAAGCAAAATGAAAGGGTGAAATTAAAATTAAAAAGGTGAAAAAAAGATGCGGGAAAGAGGAAAAGGGACCGAAAGGGGGATTATCCCCTGGACATAAGTAAAGAAGGGAAAAGAGTCCAGGGACCATGTGTGTAATTAACCCACTTAACATCACGCGAATCCTCCCCGGGTTACGAGTCTCCGCGGGTCGGGTTATGCCAAAACGACACCATTTTTGGCTTGCCAGATTAAAACGAGATTTCGAGTTTTATTTCATTTCGAAGCAGATAAAAAGACCTAAAACATTCTAACTCTTTCTCTCCTCTGCTCTCATTTTCAACAGCAGCGACAACGACTGCTCTTGGTGCCGTTCACCGGCAAAACACCTCACGATTGGGGTCACGACAGCAACACCGATGAGCATTCAAACTCTTCCCCTCCCTCTTTTTGCTTCAATGTTTTTATTAAAAAAGAAAGAAAAATGGTTTTGAATTTAAAACCCTTTTGATGTTTGATTAAAACTGAAATATGTTAGAAAAGAGAGATTGAAGCCTTGATCTATGAAACTTACAATTTTTCTTCACAGCCCCTTTTTGAATTGAATACTTTAATTTTTTTTTGATTTTGGTATTACAAGGATTTTTTTGAACCCCCCTTTACATTCTTTCCCCCTTCGGTTTTAAATCCAAAATTTTCTTTTAAAAAAAATAACTACTCCCCTTTTTAATTTGTTGTTGCAGATCTGAGTTGATGGGGAAGGTACCAGATTTCATGGGATATTGGGTGTGGTAGAGGCATGGTGGTTTGGTTTGGTGATGAGGTAAGTTGGTAGAGGATTTATTTTATTTAGGGTTTGGTAGTTTAGATTTAGGGACAAAGGACTGGGGTTATTTTCAGGGTTAAGGGTTATTTTGAGGTTTTGAAATGGTGGTCAGTGGCTGAACGGTGCAGCGGCGGTGGGAGCAGGGGTGTATGGCGGCGGTTGCAAAAACCGAGCTAGGTTAGGGTTTGTTTTTCTGGTTCGGGTTAGATCCTTAGATTCGGGTCAGATCTTAGGTTAAAGATTTGGATTAGGGTCGGGTTTGGTTTTAGTTTGGGTGACCCGGGTGAAAATGGGTTATTACAGTTGCCCCTCGTTGCTCGTTGTTGTGTAACGACAACAAAGCAAAGACTAAAAATGACCCATTTCATCCGGTCTAGCTGGTCATCCCCTCTTGATATGTCTTCATTCTTCTGTAGATCTTCTTTCTCTTCCCGCAGGTCTTCTTTCTTATCTTAGTTGATCCACCTTGTCACTCTTGGGGAAGCAAAATCCTCAAAATGGGGGTTGTCTGTTGGGGATGCAAAATGAGTCCAACTTGTTACATTATTGATGCGAGCTAATTCCTAATGAAAACTCGACCCAGCTAGAACACTGACGAGGAGGTAGGGTCCACAAAATTTGATCCAACTGCAACACTGATGAAGCGACAAGATTGGTGGATGAAAGCTCCAATGTCTGATCCAGCTACAACTCCGACGAAGAGGCATGATTAGAAAATTGAAAACTTATTCTCCTTTCTCTCTTTCTTCCTTTTTCTTTATTTTTTTTAATTTTCTCCCTTTTTTTCTTTTTTCTATTTTTTAAGATACAACATTAATAAAACTTGAAAGTTGGTAAATTTTGACCAAGCTACAACACCGACGAAGAGGCATGGTCTAAAGTTAGTAATGTTGATCCAGATACCACATCGACGAAGAGGTAGGATCAAAAGTTAGTGAATTTGGTCTAGCTACAACACCAATGAAGAGACAAGACCGATCGTTAGTGAATTTGGTTCAGCTACAACACCGACGCAGAACCTAAAGTTAAATTTGTCCATGCTAAAACACCGACAAAGAGGCAAGGTCTGAAGATTTGATCCAGCTACGACACCGACAAAGAGGCGGGATCAGAGAGTTGATATTTTTACGATCAAGCTACGACTCTAACGAAGAGGCATGATCGGAACTTGGAAAATTTGGTTCAGCTACAACACCGACGAAGAGGCAAGGTCTGAAGATTTGATCCAGCTACAACTCTGACGAAGAGACATGATCGAAATTTGGTTCAGCTACATCACCGACCAAGATACATAACCGAAAGTTATATTTGTTGGATCTATCCACACCATCAACGGAGAGATAAGATCGAATTTCATCATTTGGACTCCACTAGGCCATCAACGGAGAAGCAGAATCAGATGACATCAATTTGAACATGGCCACATCATCAACGGAGGGACATGATCAAATAACATTTGAAAATTTTTCTTTTTTCTTCCTTTTTTTTTGAATTTCTTCTTCTTTGACTTTTTCTGATGTTCTTCTTTTTCCTTTTTTTCTCTCCTTTTTTTCTTGACTTTTTTTTGATTTATTTTATTTTTTTCTATTTTTTCAATTTTTTCTTAAACTTTCTATTTTTTGATCTAATTGATTTTTTTTGATTTTTTGATTTTTTTACAACTATAATAAAAATTAAATTCTGAGTAAAATTTTGGTCTAGCTGCAACACCGACGAAGAGGCAAGACCTGGAAAAGTTTTGATCTGCTACACCACTGACGGAGAGACTAGATCAGCAAAATATGAGATCCACTACACCATCGACGGAGAGATAGGATATGGATAGAGCATTTGATCTGCAACACCACCGACAGAGGCAAGATCTATATAGGTTGGCGTACCACCACTGGCGGAGGCATGATTTGAAAGATGTTGAATTTTTGTGCCATCGATAGCAAGATGATGTCTAAAAAATTGGCTCTGTTTCTCGATCGACAGAGGGCAGGATCTGAAATGAGTTATTTCTGTTGCTCTGCTGGCGGAGAGATATGACCTGAAAACGAGAAAAACATTAATCAGTAAATGTTCACAAAGTTTGTCACTGGTACCTTTTATTGATGTTTCAGTATCATCTTTGTGTTTGGCCTCCTCCAAGACTAAGGTTGGCCGTCGTGATTGCCCCCATGTTGAGGATGTTCAATATCTTTTGGGGACTTTTTTATATGTTCAAACAAAAATGCCTGAATGCATCTAATTTTATGCCTAAATGTATGTGTCTATCCTAAATGCATGGTGACTTCGGAATATGCACTTACTCTAATTGTATGATGTATGCAAAAATGATTCAATGCAAAATGAATGCAACTAAATGCAATAACGTGACATGATTTTCTGGCCCCTAATGGGATGCCCCTGACTCCTCACTAGTCCTATCAGGATCTTGGTCTTTTGTATGTAGCGGTGCCCTAACCTGTTCTTGGGTTCGATCACATTTCTTTGGATCTTTCATTTGGGTGCATGCCCCGACATTTTGTTTGTTCTATGCCATCGTCTGAAACTGCTCTTGAAACTTTAGGGTGATGTCATTTATGCATTTTGGATGTTCAAGACTCAGATATGAACAAAATATATTTGCATTGCAACTTGTAGTTTTGATCCCTTACAAAATATTCTCACTACTATCGTACTTAAGTCAGTGAGATTGGTTTACAAAAGCATTACTCTGAAAGTGATAAAAACTACAAGGAGACCTACTATGGTCAAGACAATGCAATATTTAAGCTGGATAAAGCTTGGTCCAGTTCAAAAAACCTTTGACGCATCCCTAATTGACATCTTCGTGCTTCGGCAAAGGGTCTTTTCTTGTAGCCATTCTCGCTGAGTCATCAAAGCTTATCACCCCAAGCTTAATGAAATTTTCCACCAACTTTTTGAAACCAAAGCAGTTCTCAATTGTGTGGCCAACTTGTCCCGCGGGATAATCGCATTTTGCATTTGCATCATACCATTTTGAGAAGGGAGGTTGTAGCGGACCTCGACAAAAAGGTGCCACTATATGGATGTCGTGCAACTGTTTGTACAATTCTTCATAAGAAACTGGTAACGGAGTAAACTCTATGTTTTCAGTATTTTTTTTACCAGAAACCTGGCTTGAGGAACTATGAGCACTTGGCACGTCCTTAGGTTGCACAACTGTGAGAGGCTTAGAATAATTGGCATTATAAACTCCCAAAGAGTTTACTTCATGATCCTTCTTTGCATAGTAAGGCTTTTTGTGGGAAGAACTTCCTCCGTCGTCGATTTTGCCAGTCTTGATAGCATTAGCAATGAGCTCACCGGATAACACGAGGTCGGCAAAATTTGTAGTCGCGTTGCCTATCAAACGACCCAAGATCGAACCCTCCAAAGTTTGGACAAATGTAATCATCATCTCTCTTTCACTGAGCGAGGGTTGAACTTGAGCTGCCACATCTCTCCAACGTTGGGCATATTGTGTGAAGCTTTCATTTGACTTTTGTTTCATGCGTTGTAGGGTCCAACGGTATGGCACCATATCACTGACGTGTCTGTACTGCTCTAGGAAAGCTTTGGCCAAGTCATTTTATGTCTTAATCTGATGTCGGCTCAATTGATTATACCAATGGGCAGCAGATCCGGATAGACTATCCTGAAAATAGTGAATTAAAAGTTTGTCGTCTCTACTGAACCCAATCATTCTCTGGCAGAACATAGTGAGGTAAGCGCAAGGGCAGCTGGTTCTTTCATATTTCTCGAACTCTGGGACCTTGAATTTAGGGGGTAAAATCAAATCTGGGACGAGGCTAAGTTCGTTAGCATCGAATCCACTGAAAGTATCACTCACTTCTATAGCTTCTAGCTTATCTTCGATCCTTTTGCATCGATCTTCGATTTCCCTTGAAGTTTCCACCTTCGGTTTCTCGGTTTCGAACAAATGGTCCATATCTAAGATAAAATTTTCAACTTGATTGCCCCCGGGCTTAACTTCTGATGTAGAGGGCAGTTTTATAGGGATCGAAGTACCGGCCTAATGTAGATGAGGCTTTCCCTAAGAAATGATCACCTGAGGTTGAGTTTCCAGTTGCATCCGGGCTTGAATGGGAGTGAACCCTAGAGGATACATAAGAACTTCATTTTCTTCCCTGGGACCTGCCCCAGGGTTGATAGCAAAAGCCTCTCCTTGTTTAGGAAACTTGCGTCCCAACATCTGTGCTAGTTTCACCAGTATGTCTTGCTGAGATTTCGCGAACTGATCCCTTATTTCTTGCTGGGCTTTGGCTAACTGGTCCTCCAGTTTTTGGGTTAAATCTGCCTACAAAGTCTTCTGGTTCTGCTCAATCCTATCCAGTTTGTCTTCATTTGCTATCTTTGTCTTGCTTCTTGTTCTGTAGGGATGTTGAATCGATCGATCTTTCGTCTTTCCCAATATTGTTGTCACATGGGATCCCGATGATCAGTATCAAAATGAATGCATGTAAACAAAGTATATGTTCTATATGCGAATGTACCAATGCAAAAATCAAAATGTCATGATATGCAATGTAGTGAATGCCAAAATGAACAGATATGATGTGATCACAAAAATGGGTCAATTTGAAATTAAAATAATTAAATGAATAAATTAAAGTAAAAAATGAAAGCTTTCTAATTAGGCAAACCACTTGAACCAACACCTTTATGTAATGCAAATGCAACTATATATGCAAAAAGAAAGCAAAACGAAAAAGAAAACGAGTCAGTACCGGATAAAACAAATAAAAGGGCAAATTAAATACGAGAAAACAACCCTATTTACATCCTGTCTAAAACACCTAGGTTATCCGCATGGCTCTAAAAGGATGGGCTTTCTATATTCTCTACATGCAGTTTTGGTGCTAAAAGGTACCTGAATTGTCCTTGCTGTCCCCTACTAAGAGTAGCAAGGCCCCATGTCATCACCCATTATAGGCTCCTTTCAACCGGGTTCAACTCAGGGGACCCACTCACTTATACCCATACGAAGAAACGATATCCTCACGAAAGCATAAGGTACTCGAGCCTCGAAGGTACTTGCTAGGCCCATATGGAGGAACGATATCCTCACGAATGCATTAGCATTTCCCCCCATTTAAAAAGGACGAGTTTATTTGCCAAATTTTAAATGTATTAAAATAAACGCACAATTATAACCAAATGTTACTTTAATAGTCACTTTAATCCGAAACTTCTGATATTAGTAAAGCGGTAATTATTTTAAAAAGCTTGACTCTCATTTTGTTTTTGAAAAAAAAACAAAAAAAACTGTCCCCCAATGATGTCGCCATCTGCAGCGATCTAAAAAACGAGGTTTTAGGGTGCTTGGGGTCTTTTGGGGTATTTTAAAAAATGTTTTTCCATTGGGGTTTTAGAAAAACTGTATTATTTAAAAATGGAGTCGTCACCGGCCACTTAAGGTGGACCGGACACCTTAAAACCAGAGATTTTAAAATATTGGGTTCGGGAGTCGGTTACGGATGGGGAAGGATTAGCACCCCCACACCGCCCAAAATTGGTACTTTAATAATGACCGCTTTATTAATGTTATATTTTCCGGATTAAAGTGATGATTAAATTAAAATTTAGTTATAAGTGCGAGTAGATTTTAAAGGCTCCATTATCCGAGAGTAAATGCCCAACCACCATCATTACACCTGATACTGGCCCCGTATATGCTCGGATAAAAGGGCACCACATTGACAATTTATATTCCAATATGCAATCTTAGAAAACAAAATATAAAGCATACAATTTACATTTACATGATATTAAAAACATGAACATATGAATTTTACAAAATTAAATCAAAATAATAAAGTATATGAATGAGAAACAAACACACAACATAATTTAATGAGCACAAAGCATAAGCAGAAATATGGGAAAGAAAAAAACATGCTTCCAAAACTTAAATAAACTAACCATAACATTCTTGAGCATATGTATATAAAAAAGACCACAAAAACAACATGTGCATGACAATCATGTAATGTAATATTAAACTAATTAAACCTAAGCAACAAGCTAGAAAAAAATACTTAACATATGACACAATTCACATACATACATTAAAAAAACACATCATGATACTAATATGTAACAAATATCACATATAACCTAAAATGCGAAATGACCATAGTTAACATACTACAAAATATGCATACACCAAGGACAACCTTAAATGATGACACATTAGCATGGTAATACCTATAAAAATAAATATACATACTAAAACAATATGTGGTATAAAACACGGAGACTAGAGCATGCTTCAATATATTTAATATGAATAAACAAGCCAAACTTAATCTAATAAAAACATATACGTCAACAATACTAATGAACCTAATATGCAAATTAAAATAACATGTAAACATGATATTTTAATCAATATTGAAGGAACTGCAAAAGGACCGAAATAACAAAAAAAAAAGAAATAAAAGGGTTAAAAAGGAGATTAATTAAAGTATTAAATAAAAAGACAATGGCTAAACTGAATGAAAAGCAAAATGAAAGGGCAAAATTAAAAAGGTGAAAAAGATGCAGAAAAGAGGAAAAGGGACCGAAACGGGGATTATCCCCTGAACATGAGTAAAGACGGGAGAAGAGTCCAGGGACCATGTGTGTAATTAACCCACTTAACATCACGCGGATCCTCTCTGGGTTACGGGTCACCGCAGGTCGGGTTGTGCCAAAACGGCACCATTTTTGGCTTGCCAGATTAAAATGAGATTGAGGGTTTTATTTCATTTCGAAGCAGATAAAAAGACCTAAAACATTCTAACTCTTTCTCTCCTCTGCTCTCATTCTCAACAGCAGCAACGACAACACTGGTGAGCTTTCGAGCTCTCCCCTCCCTCTTTTTGCTTCGATGTTTTTTAAAAAATAAAGAAAAATGGTTTTGAATTTAAAACCCTTTTGATGTTTGATTAAAATAGAAATATGTTAGAAAAGAGAGATTGAAGCCTTAATTTATGAAACTTACAATTTTTCTTCACAACCCCTTTTTGAATTGAATACTTACAATTTTTTTTTTATTTTGGTATTACAAGGATTTTTTAAACCCCCTTTACATTCTTTCCCCCTTCGGTTTTAAATCCGAAATTTTCTTTTAAAAAAATAACTACTCCCCTTTTTAATTTGTTGTTGCAGATTTGAGTTGATGGGGAAGGTACATGATTTCATGGGATATTGGGTGTGGCAGAGGTATGGTGGTTCGGTTTGGTGATGAGGTAAGTTGGCAGAGGATTTATTTTATTTAGGGTTAGGTAGTTTAGATTTAGGGACAAGGGATTGGGGTTATTTTTGGGATTAAGGGTTATTTTGAGGTTTTGAAATGGTGGTCAGTGGCTGAACGGTACAGCGGCGGTGAGAGCAGGGGTGTATGGTGGCGGTTGCAAAAACTGAGCTAGGTTAGGGTTTGTTTTTTTGGTTCGGGTCAGATCCTTAGATTCGAGTCGAATCTCAGGTTAAGGGTTTAGATCCGGGTCGGGTCTGGTTTTAGTTTGGGTGACCCGGATGAAAATAGGTTATTACATAATGTCATAAGACTTTCATGCTTGCCCATTTGTCCTAATATGCCATATATGCATAAATGCATCATGATCACTAGATATGTATTACCATCATGTTAATCATATATTAACGTAATATAAACCAGATATAAATTTCTTACCAATATACTTGCCATTTATTCCAAAAGCTCATAAGCTTATTCACCTGTTTATCTTTTATTAACCAATAAACCATAGCCCAAATATAAGCCTATGAGGACCCTGGGTACATGAGTCAAATATGCACCGAAGTGCTAATACACATAAGGTCGTGCCCACCATATTACACATAAGGTCGTGCCCACCATATGCACTAAGTGTCCTTTATATACACTATAATGCTAAACCGAGTATGCAGCGTGCTGTTGGACTCTATGGCATGCCAACTATACCCTGTCCCTCAATAATATATTTGGGCATATATTCCATATTTATTTTATCCATGGCGAAATAACGTTCATAATATAACATCATATATAACTAGTGATCCATGCATTTATATTCAACTTTTGGCATATTTAAAATATGTAAATCATATACTCCATGACATAAATATAATGACAATAAAATTTGGGTAGGCTCATCGCAAGCCATCCCAATGATGCATAAAAATCAATGTGTCATGATATGTATGCAATTGCACTCACCTTGACACTTCTTATCTCAAACTAAATTGAATAAATTAAGAGAACTCCAAGCTTGATCCTTTGCCTTATCTATTGAATTTTCAATTTCTCAGGTTTACTTGAATGCTTCACATTCATCCCTTACATGCACAAATTAATAATACCAATAAGGTACTCATTTTATAATCTGTCAGTCTGCTCCACCTTCAAAGAAATATTTATATAAAATAATTCACAAATCAAAATTCAATTTTGTTTGTTTTGACAGAAACTAGATTCGATAAGTTGTTCGAACATATAAACTAATAGCCCAAATTCAACTTGTGCGATTTATGACAAATTTTTAAAGTCGAATTCCAGTGCTAAATTTCGGAGCAGACTGGTATTCTATTTTCTGACCTTTCATCACTTAAAAATTCATAGCTTTTGATATACAAATCGAAATTAGTCAACATTTGTTTTAAAAGAAACTAGACTAAACCATGAATACAATGACATAAGGATCACTTTCTAATCATTTTTGTAGAATTTATGGTGAATTTCCGAACTTACTGCTAATGACAAAAATTCTAGGCAGATTTCATAATTCACATCTTTAGTTTCCTTTAACCATTCCAACACCTCAAATTAACCTTCAATTATGTTATTCCAACATTTTCCTTTCATGAAAACTCGAAATTAAACTTGAATCCTTAAAACCCAAATTAAACCCTAATTAACCAAATGGTATTCCTTCAAGAATACATCAATTTCAACTTCAATCAAGCATAGAAATAATAGAACATCAGATAATCTTCCATAATTCAATCCTAATTCATTTGGATCCATAAACCCTAAATTATCTCTCTTCAAAATTCAAGAGTATCCTTCAACAATTCCATGAAACTTTTAGACCAATTGAAAGAGAATTCAATAGAGAACAAATTTGTATTTCATGTCTTAACCCTAAATCCAAGCAATTTAGGAAGAAAAATAAAAAATAGCACTCTTACTGTTGAGTTGATTGAGCTTGAATTCCTTCAACTGAATTGCTTGCCAAGTGGTGGAGAAGTTGAATTTTGGGTGATAATGGTGGGAAGTAAAAATTGGAAAAATTGCACAAGGATTTATAGTGGTTCAAGCTTCTAACAAGCTCTACATCCATTACCTTAGCTCCCCACTAATGATTTAAACCAATTCACTAAGAATTCTTCCCCTTTTCTAGGTTTAGGAGGCAACCTTTACAATCCTAGACTCACTCACCAAGTCTAGCATCCAAAGCTCACAAACTGAGCTTTGGGATCACTCTTAAATAAGAGAATTCTTAAGCACACCGAAATCCCTCTTAAAGGTGTTTGTTTGCACTCTAAAGCTCACTCACCCAAACCTAAACACTTGAGCAAGTATAACAATTAAAGCTCGCAAGTGTTGTCTATACAAAGAATGAGAATTAAAAGCCCTAAGACAATTTTGGTATCATAATGTTGTTGGCAATTGATTCATTAGTTGTTGCAGAAGCTTGAAGGGTCCTTTTATAGTCCCAATTGAGTTCCTAGCCGTTGAAGACTGTTGGGATTGAATTGGAGCCGTTAGAGGCTTTATTTCCCGCAATAAATGTAGTTCTGTAGCTTTCCGTATCGGTACGCGTATACCCGTATCGGTACATCTACTTGCCGTTATACATAATCTGGTTGCCAGTATTGAAATGACTTGAGCCGTATCGGTAAGCCTTGATTCGTTTCGGTACGCTCTACAATTCAAATAGCCATTGGGAAATAGCCGTTGGGGGTAGTTGAAATCTGGATCGGTATGCATACAAGCGTATCGGTACGATCCTATCCGTATCGGTATGCCTAGGGGCGTATCGGTGCGATTTTTTGCTACTGGAAAATTATTGTAGCTCAAACCCTTATCTGTATCGATACGAGGTATACCGTATCGGTACGGCTAGTTTGAAATCTTTAGTTTGGCTACTTTAAAACATTTCCAGAACTTCTCAAAAACTTCTCAAACTTATTTTCAAGCTGTTTGGACTTAAAAACACTTTTGAAATCTTTTCAATTTAGTCCAAAACTATTTTTCAATTATTATATCAAAACATAAATCCTAACAATCTCCCCCTTTTTTGATATAATAAAACCAACTTGAAAAATTGTTTTTTAGATGCTCCCCCTTAGTAAAAATAAAATTTGAATAAGAGATTAATTGTTAAAAATCTTATAAGATCCCCCTTATTCATTTGAAAATTCAAAATTTCAAAACATTCTCCCCCTTTTTGTTATATAAAAAATGGTTCAAACTTTAAAGACCAATAACAATGGAGAGTAAAAAAAATTTGACAAATGGAGAGTAAAAAAAATTTGACAAAAATAAGTTTTGTTTTAAAACTGACTCTCCCTTACTCGATCATCATTCAAATGCTAGTCTAACAATTATGATAAACTAGTTGAATTAAAAAAATAAATCAAATAAAATAACTAAACTCAACTAATTTTTACCATACTTGAACTAAAAGTAGGATGTGAAGTCTTCCTTCTTCAAGTGTTCTTCCTTAGTGTGTATAGAGCTCCCCCTCAATTTCATCATTTGTTGATCAAAGCTCCATCACACCTAGAAAAGACAATCATTTGATTTTTGGTATCCAAATTGCTTTGGATCCATAGACATTAGTAGCACATAGTTTAGTCCTCTTAGGAATCCATTTTTCATTTCCATCATTTTAATGTGAAGTACTTAGTCCTTTTGGAACCCAAATACTTCTAAAACATTTTCCATTTACAAATCTAGGGGCACTAGATTGTCTCACATAAAAATTTGATTTCCCTAAATTATTTTTCTTTCGAAGTTCATTGGAAATCAAATCTTTTTCTTTCTTAAGACTATCTACTTCCTTTTGATGATCTTTTTCTAAATTTTGAAGCAAATTTTGTAAATTTAAAATTTTGAGTTCAAAGTATTTGATTTTTGCTTCAAATTCTAAATTGGTTTTTAAAAGCAAATCATTTTCGATTTTCAATTTTGAAATCATATTTTTATTTTTTGAAAATGAAGCCTTGAACTCAAAAACCAATTGGTCATAGGTTTGTTGTAACTCATCAAATGTACATGAATTTGAATTTGAACAAGATGAGTTAGAAGTTACCTCCCCATCATTGAGGGCCATTAAGCATAGGTTGGCTTCTTCATCGGTGGAGTCTTCATCACTCCATGTAGTCACATATGCTTTTTTTGATGATGATCCTTTTATGTTGAAGCGAGGGCAATCGTATTTGGTGTGCCTCGTCTTTTTGTATTTGGAGCACTTGGGGGAATCCACCATCTTTTTCTTCTTCGATTCATGCTTGGATTCTTCTATGTTGTTCTTCATGAATCGACAAAACTCCTTGAAGAGATAGGTCATCTTTTCATCCTCACTTGATTCTTCTTGGTGGCTTGTGGAGTATTAAAGAGCAATGAAATCCTTGATTCCTTGCTCTTTGATTATATTCTACTTCTCCCTTATCAAGGGTAGAGACATCATCTCATAGGTGAGAAGAGATCCTACGAGCTCTTCAAGCTTGAGCTTCTTCAAGTCTTTGACTTCAATAATAGCCGTTTTCTTGCTCTCCCATGATTCGAGAAGTGAATAAATCAACTTCTGAACGAGTTTGTCTTTCGAAATCTCATCTCCAAGTCTTTTTAACTTGTTGACGATCGTGAAGAACCGGTATAACATACTCTTGATGTCTTTATATGGGTCCATCTTGAAGTTTTCGTATTCGAGGTTGAGTAGACCAATATTTGTCTCCTTCACCTCATTTGTCCCTTCATGGATTGCTTCAAGTTTGTGCCATAAATCATTGGCACTCTCACAATAAGATACTTTGGCATACTCATCTGGGCCCAATGCACAAAATAGAATGTGCAGAGCTTTGCAATTGAGCTCCATCTTCTTGCGATCTTCCGCGCTCCATTCTGCCTTGCTTCGATTGGGCACAAATAGTCCATCTTCAACTATGTCCCAAAGAAGATAGTCTTTGCTTTTCATGAAGACCATCATTCTATGCTTTCAACAAGTATAGTGATCACCGTTGAAGAAGGGCAGTTTGTCGATGGATAACGCCATAGAAACCGATTGACTTGTTTGATGGTTGAGCTTGCCGGATTACATTAATAGGATGTTAATCCTTCTTGATTGAGCCTTGCTCATACCAATTGTTGAGTTGATTGAGCTCAAATTCCTTCAACCAAATGGTGTAGAAGTTGAATTTTGGGTGATAATGGTGGGAAGTAAAAATTGGAAAAATTGTACAAGGATTTATAGTGGTTCAAGCTTTTAACAAGCTCTACATCGACTATCTTAGCTCCCCGCTAAGGATTTCAACCAATTTACTAGAATTCTTCCCCTTTTCTAGGCTTAGAAGGCAACCTTTACAATCCTAGACTCACTCACCAAGTCTAGCATCCAAAGCTCACAAACTGATCTTTGGGATCACTCTTAAACAAGAGAATTCTTAAGCAAATTGAAATCCCTCTTAAAGGTGTTTGTTTGCACTCTAAAGCTCACTCACCCAAACCTAAACACTTAAACAAATATATCAATTAAAGCTCACAAGTATTGTCTATACAAAGAATGAGAATTAAAAGCCCTAAGACAATTTTGGCATCATAATGTTGTTGACAATTGATTTATCAGTTGTTGCTGAAGCTTGAAATGTCCTTTTATAGTCCCAATTGAGTTCCTAGCCGTTGAAGACCGTTGGGATTGAATTGGAGCCGTTAGAGGCTTTATTTTCCGCAATAAATATAGTTCTGTAGGTTTTCGTATCGGTACGCGTGTACCAATATTGGTACAACTACTAGCCGTTATGCACAATCTGGTTGCCCGTATCGAAATCCTTGAACCGTATCGGTACGTCGTATCGGTACACCTTGATTCATTTCAGTACGACCGACAATTCAAATAGCCGTTGAGATATAGCCGTTAGGAGTAGTTGAAATCTGGATCGGTACACGTACGAGCGTATCGATACGCCTAGGGGCGTATCTATACGGTTTTTCGCTACTGGAAAATTACTGTAGCTCAAACCCTTATCTATTTCGATACAGGGTATATCGTATCGGTACATGTAGTTTGAAATCTTTATTTTTGCTACTTTAAAACATTTAAAACTTTTCCAAAACCTTTCAAAAACTTCTCAAACTTATTTTCAAGTTGTTTGAACTTAAAACACTTTTGAAATCTTTTCAATTTAGTCCAAAATTATTTTTCAATTATTTTATCAGAACATAAATCCTAACACTTACCTTGGCCTCTTGGAACCCCACGTTGGAGAAGATAGAAGAGAAAATTCTTGTATCTTCTTTTTCTTTTAATTAATGCTATTTGGCATTTTAAAATCCATAAATATTGGAAATATCCTCCAAATAGTGAAATAACTATTTTGTCCTCAAATCCAATGAATCCATAATGTGCCACATGTCATCATCCTTCATCCAATGACCTAGATTTAATATTGAGTTATTAGTTTACCAATTTACCCTTGAACTATGTCAATGTCCAATTTTGCCCTTGAAACATACTTAAATTCCAATCTTATCCCTTGATCTAATGGCTAGGATTTAACATGGAAAAATTATCTAAATCCAAGGGTTCATATTCTTCCAACACAAAGAAAATATCTTAGACATGTAAAATGACATTTTTAACCTTACCCTATCATCCTTCAAAATATCCTGAATATTCGATTCGATCCGATTATCCGAATATTTTTCTAAACTTCATCGCTTTATAGCCATTAATACAAACTCTGTACGAAAAATCCAGATAACAAGAAAACGTCATTCTTGGGGGTAAACTATTCATTTACGGATTTAAAATACATATATTTTTAAAAAAATACACTTTGGTCCCTAAACTTTTCCAAACTTTATACTTTAGCCACAAAACTTTTAAAATTTACATTTTGGTCACTAGCCAAAAATTGGGATATTACAGGAGTATTACTCGGCGCAGTCAGCAATGTCTCCGACACACCAATCCCAACTCCTAATCCATTACCAACTATTTGCAAGGGAGGAATTGAGCCTCCTACAAAACATTAAAAGTAATAAAGCATGAAAATAATAATAATAGAAATATACCAATAATGAACGAAAGTACGCATGCGGATGGTTCTCTTCTCAAAGGTTATAACCAACTTATACTTGCATCTATTCGCCCATTTGACCCGCGTTCTAAAGGAGGATAACTTCCTTCATCTTCCAAGTCAGATGTGACAATCGAGTTGGAAATTACACTTTTTTCCTCCTTCACCATGACCATAACTGGGTAAGCCAACGTTAACATCACCCCTAGGAACGATTGGAACGACATGAACAACTTTCTCACTAATCCCTCTCGAGGGGCACCCTTTTCACGATATCTACAGGGGTATGCACGAACGCCAGTATATTCACAAAAGAAATTCTTTGGTCCATCTTCATCACCCAGAAGAATCCTCGCTACTCGCACATTACCCCTTTCACCAAAGGGCCAAGCTTATGAAAAAATAGGCACGTTCACTAGAGAACCCTCTAGAAACGCGTCAAAATCTATTTCGTCCCACCCATTGGGGATTTTCTCCTCTAGAAAATGCACCCAGATATTTCTAAGGGTGCATACGTTTTTGAAGCGATATGGTGGATCACTTTCTAGTCTTCTGAGAAGTTTTACCTCAGCAACGACATTTTTCCCACATCGGGCAGCGCAGCCTAATCCTTGGCCGACCGATGCCATATAACAAGAAATAGAAACTTTCTGACAATGTACTCCACTTTTATATACTTCGTCATATCCAGACGAAGATTATCAGTACGATTACTCATCACCGACCTTTTTCCTTTGCGATGACCAATAGTTATAAAAACTTTTGTATTCTTATCGTAACTAGACACAGCATAGTAAAAATAATAAAACACATCAATAAAAGGTCTGTCCCCATGAATTTTACAATTCAAGAAGTACGTCACCAAGTTCTACCAACTACTCCCACTTAG
This sequence comes from Hibiscus mutabilis, assembly GCA_019671005.1. Taxonomy (NCBI): domain Eukaryota; kingdom Viridiplantae; phylum Streptophyta; class Magnoliopsida; order Malvales; family Malvaceae; genus Hibiscus; species Hibiscus mutabilis. Next base: position 18,060,002 of record CM033719.1, read on the forward strand.
CTGACCTGGTGCAACATCGAGCCAATTTAACCACTTTACAAAGAAAGGATGTAGTGGTAAATGAAACCTGGCCTCAAAACAAAAAAGAGGAATCAAACACCACAACCTCCCCTCGTTGGAAAATGCGCTCAGGCGAAAGACCCTCTTAGGCAGACTGAACCAATATAAAAAATAATTAATAGTGAGAATACCTCGGCAATCCAATGTTTTCAACAAGTCATCAGGCTCAGTAGTACAATGAAACTCGTCACTCATTACCACAAACGAATCATCCATTGCAACAAAAAATTGTCTTTTTTTCTCCACAAGACGAAATAAACAAGATAAAGCTCAAAAATACCGATAAAGTGTATTTATAGTCAAGAACTGTGTCATACTCAACATGTTTCATAAATACGGAGGCTTTCCATATGATGTTTCATATGTAGCGGTATGTTCTTGAAAGAGAATCAACCTCTTTATTACCATGTTCCACTACGTGATGTTTCGTATAAACCTTTGCACTTCATACGTAACGATTTCTTTTCCAGAATAATAATAATAATATTACTACTAAACTCCCACTTGAATGAAGCCTTTTTAGTTTTCTCAGGCTCGCCAAGGACACTTTATAACCATTCCTCACCTAGAGGGGGCAATTGTTAGTATCTACAAATACCCACCGCCACGTGTCAAAGCCACACAACCTACGTCAGGCAAACAGGGTTTTAAACAATATCATACGAATGTCACCCGATGATCGTACACGATCGTCCACGACTTGACTAGCATCCTCTGTAATGTATAGCGAACGTAAGACGCAGACAATACCCTACCCAACGATCTGGCAACAACGTAACGGTATAGCTGCAGGTGACAATACGAACCTACGACATCCCAGCATAGCTAGTCCAATCAACACACCATGACTACATGGTCGTGACGCATGGCCTTGTAGTATAAATATGACATGCAATGAGAGAAACGAGGCATCCAAGACTAGAGAGGCACCATCATTCACTATATCGAGGGCAACAGACACATTCTTATAAAGAACCATCGTCGACCCACCGACTCTGACCCTGTTAACTTTAACAATCAAGAATATTATTTAGTAATATTAAATAATAATTATTATTAAATATTAAACAATAATTAATAAATAATATTATTAAAATTTATTTAATATATTTAAAATACATTTATTAATAATTTAAAATATATTTTAATATCTTACAATTAACTGGAATTTAGCATATGTAATAAATGTTGCCTATCATTTTCCAAATATTAGCTTTATTTCAAAGGTTACGTGCACCAATTTATCCCTATAGACCATAGGTTCAAATCTATCTTTCAACTTTATTTTCTATATTTTTCACAATAAAAAATGGGAAAAACTTTTGTAGACCCAAATTTTTATTTGGGTTTGAAATAACCTCAACCCCTATCCCCAAACACAATAACCTCATCCTTAAAATTCATTATCTCCTAATATTTAAAAAATCATTATGTCTAAGTAAATGGATGAATATCAAGCATTTATGTCTAAACTACTTGAATAATCAATAAAGAATGATATATTGGATAAACATCTAAATAGATTAAAGCCGAAGAAAATTCATTCGTTCACAACATCAAAACCTAATAACCTAAGCCAATTTAATTAGTTCATGGTTAGGTGTAGAACATTTGACATCATAAACCCAATTATTGAATTAATTAAAGAAAAGAGAAGATAAAGTAAGATCGAATCGGATCTCCTCTGTTGTCTTCTCGCTAGAATTGAGCAGTGCTCTTGGTTTAGGCTTCCATCGCTAGCCTAGTGTGATATGTGCTCGACCTTAATTTCATCAATGGTGGTTGCTTCTCAATGGAGAAGATGAAGCTAGGGTTTTCCCCCTGTGCGTCGTGGTGAGTCCTCCCCTCCTAGGAGATTTATCTATTTTTCTACTTATATGTAGATGCAACAAGTTTCCAAATTCAAATCTCCATGAATCTAGGAGATTCCTTGGTGTACCCGAATCGATTAGAGTGATGGTGACTTGGAAGATTTCCCCCGAGTTTTCTGTGGTAACTCTTTTCCTTGAGCCGACAATTATCCTGCAAAAATTAAGTAAAACAGTAGCATTTCTTCACAAAAATAGATAAACACGAGAAAAGGCACATAAAATGGAAAACTTCAAATAAATACAAGAAAATGATATATGCAACTAAAATGAGCCTAAATTCAAGCAATAATCTTCATAAAGGGATACAAATTTCACTACTTTTCCACGTGTCACACCCCCAAACTCAAACTATTGCTTTTCCTCAAGCAATGCATGTACTAAAAGCTTACCATGGCAATTACCAACTAGTCATGCTTTAGAACCTGAATTTCATCCTCAGAATCATGACAACTTAGAATTAATCCCCCGTCGACTCTTAGACAACAAGTAATATTTCCATAAGATTAATCATAATGCTTGTGCATATGTGTGCTCATAGTTGTGATCAATTCAATAAATAAGATCCTGGAAAGCTTCAGTTTATTTAACACAACTAACAATCATACTTGCAAGGTAATTTATTTAGCACACCATAGCTATTCTAGGGCTTCATCTCATCACAACTACTTTCCTAGAAAACAATGAATCCCCTAGGCTATTGAGTAGAGCCATCATGTGAAGAGTTTCATTCACTCATGCTCAATTAACTATCTTTCCTACTTAGTGGTTGCCAAGCATACTGGATTAGAATAGCAGAGGAGTGTCCTAAAGCTTATTGCTTAAACTGGAGCTAGATGAGCACCTCTAGTAATTTTTCATCATTTTTATCTAAAGCCAGATGGGCACCTCTAGCAATTTTTCAATTTGTCATTTTTTCATTTTTTTCAATCCTAATGCTCACCGAGTTTCTTAAAATTGAAGAGTCACAACAGTGTATATAAATAAGGCTGAACAGTTGATCCCAAAGTTGATTTCATACTAATCCTTAAATCTAAACTCAACCTAAGATGTCATGACAAGAATCACATCATATGACATCACAATAGGTAATTAGCAATTGTAACAAGCAGACTCCATGGCAAGAAATATGCAAAACTAAAATGAACTAAATGACTAATGAAGAGATACAATTCCCCCTCCAAACTTGAGTGGGGCGTTGTCTTCAATGCTTGCAACACCTAACTAACTAAACAAAATGATGAACAAGAAAACTAAAGTGAGAGGTCGTCACTTTGATTTCAAAGATTCTATTTGCTTGAGGTGTTTACTTTCTTGTCTTGCTTGGGGTGGTTGGCTGGTATAGGGTCACTTTCTTCCACTTCTTCCGCTATCGCGGCCTGTACTCCTTCGGTCTCGGTGGGCCGAGGTTTAGAATCGTTGATTGGCGCATCCTTTCGCTTCGATGATTGTTTTGACTTTATGGCCGGAGGTGGTGACTTTAGTGGTGTAGATGTGGTGTCCTCAGAATCTAAAAATGTTGTCCAGAATTAGTACGTTGTGGTTTAGAAACCTTTTCCTTACATGTCTTTGTGGCCGGAGTTGTCGCGACAACATCACATGAATCCATCTCAACAACGACATCTCTTGTCTCCGATTCAGTTGTCGTGGCAAGTAAAGTTGCAGGAAAAGTGGGGAAAGGAATAGTGCAATTCAAAATGAGTTCCATGAGAGCACTCTCGAGAGCAATATCTCGATCATTGATGTAGCACCACAAGAGTTTTTGACTTGCTTCCATCTTCTCCAATCGGTCCAACAATAATTGTTATTGGACCAAAAAATTTGAGAATACATGCTCATTCTTCTTTAATTCAACCTAGTGGTATAAATGAACAGAGCATTTATCGAATTGTTAGTGAACTGTTCGTATAACGTCATTTATTAAGCTAAATAAACAAGTATTAACAAAATTTTATGTCCATTTAATAAATGAACGAATACGAACACAATTGTATTTCTTTCGTTTATGTTCACGAACAAGCTCGTTTATTGGCTCATTTACTTGGTTTCCCTTTTATTTTTATTTTTTTATATTTTAAATATTGATGAATGTATGGACTAAATTGAACACATGATGAACTTTTAAGTTCAAACTGTGAATCCTAATGACCTTAAAGACTAGTGGTGTAATTCCATCATTTTGGAAAACATATAAATGAACAAGTTTGCGAACATCACACGGATATGTTCACAAGCATTAAATGAACATGTTCGTGAACGTTAAACAAACGAACACGAATACCATCAAAAATAAATAAACGAACACAAACATGATAATAAAAATTTAAACGAACCGAACGTGAACACTTTCAAATATAAATAAATGAACACGAACAAAACCTTATTCGTTCAAGCTATGTTCATTTACAACCCTAGTTCAACCCCTACTTGATTACATACTTAATAAACTCTTATATTTTTAATTTAAATAATTATTTTTTTACAAAGACCAAATTTTTATTAAACTACAAATGATCAAATAATTAAATTTTATAATAGGGGTCGGCCCCCTTTGGCCCCAAGGGATCTTCGCCCCTGGATAGGGATATCTTTCAAGGAAACCCTTCATGGCCATTTTCGTACTTGTACTTGTGTTCGTATTCGTATCAGTGCAACATAGATTAAAACCAAGTATTTTTTTAACTTAAAAGTCTCTTCCAGTAAGCCATGAAAACATCGACTTTTGCTAATGTTGTCGATGAAGATCGTGTGCACCTCTTGATGATAAAACCCTATATATATGCATTCTCCAAGAACCTCCCTCTTCACTTCGGCAATCTAAACACTTCTTTTAGACATCCCTCCTTAAATTTTTGATTTTTGTAGTTGAGATTCTTTTAACAGAATAAAAATACGAAAAACTATTTAATACACGAGTAGTATAAATTAAAGTTCACATGTTTATTTTTATAGTTTAGGGTTTTAGATTTATTTTAGAATTTAGGATTTAGTGTTTTAGATTTTATAGTTTAAATATAAAAGGTTAGATTTTGTATTCTCCTTTGCTAGATTCATTCATTGTCACACAGTCGTCGTAGAAAGTAAATCGCTCACTCCGACATACTATCATCGTGCCATTGAAAATATCCACAACCACGCTAAAATAAGCCAACAAAAATGTTCAAAATCTTCAAAATCTTCAAAACTCTAAACCATTAAACCTACAATAATACAAGCTAACCTTGAACCATTAAATCATTAAAATTGTTTAAATAGTTCTATGTAGTCTCTCTAGGAGCTAATTTCTTACAAAAACAGTTTTTCTCTTCTCCATTATACACAAACTTTTTTGTGATGAACTAACGATTTTTGGATAACTCAGTTTCTCCATCAAACTATTCGACCAAAGTGAATTTGAAAGTTATTGACTTACATCTGATCAACAAAAAAATATCTACTGATTTGAAGTTTTATTACTCAAGGGAATCAATTTGGGTTGAAAAGGAGATATATCAAAATATTAGGGTTCATGAATTTTTGAAAATGAGATGTATTTGGAGATTCTCAAGTATAAAATCTAGTTTTAAAGTTTTTTTAATACGTGTATGTCAGTTTTATTAAAAGAGGAAAAACCTAAAAATATAATGAGACTTTAAGACTCAGGCAAACAAACTTAATTCAGACATATTCCTAAAAAACTAACGTCTCTAGATCATAAACAGGATCATACAAAGAAAAGACAAAAACCTTAACTCAAAGGCTCGAAACAAAATAGATACAAACATTACCAAACTCGACGATGAAAGGTAAAAACCAACAACAAACAACATTAAAAAATGCATATTGCAATAATAAGGCACGTTGAGAACACGTTCATTACCACAACTCAATCGCGACCAAGAGTGGAGACTGTGAGCTCGTATCCAAATCCAGTTCGAGGGTTCAATCTGGGAGATCAACAGGATAATCAAAAGAGTGTCATTTTGATCAGTCGCGACTACGTCAAATCCAACTCTAAAAGAAAAAAAAAGAAACATAACAAAAAAGAGAGAAAAGCGTGTCATAAGAAAAAAATTATTAAATTAAAAAATTAAAAAATAAAGAATAAAATAAATGAACAAGAAAAGATTACCGGCGATCGGCAACCAGCACCAAAATTAATACCGCCACCGGACACATAACGATTAAAAGCAAAGAAAAGTTTTATTTATTTGTACTTTAACACAATTCTTGTATTGATTATATAAAAACATCCTTTACAATTAAGACCAACAAGGCAGCTTGGCCTAGTGATTATCGCGTGAACCATTCTCCTCAATGGCCTAAGTTTCATCCTTGCTAACGTCAAATGCAAAAATATTTAATTTTACATCAATCTAATGTTGGGCATTTTTACGCAAATAATGCCTAAACAATTGATATTTAGGCATATAAGGCACGCTGGACTATAATTTGGGATCTAAAGCAAAAACTACAGTAATTTGAGCAGGTGGCGTCTTCATTAAAGAGTGGTTGTTGAGCCGGTAATCCAGTCAATTACTGCAGCTTTGACTTGGGCAGCGGTAAAGGCACGATAGTTACGCCTATTTACATGAGGACGCCACCTGCAAGTGGCGTCTTCTCCCAAAATTTGCCTATAAATTGGAACGGCGGAAGGAGTTGTGGAGGTAAAAAGTTGAGTGAGAGAGGAGTTGTGGAGGTAAAAAATTTAGTGAGGGAAAGGTTTTTTGTGTAGAGAGTTCAGGGAAAAAGTATTTGAGTTATTAAATTGGGTATGTAAGTTTTTAGTTAATTTATAAATTATTTGATTAGTTATGAATAATATATTTATTTATTAATCTTATTAATTTTTTGTGGCAGGAGGTGAAGAGGTTTTAAGGGAAGCATTTGGAGCATATTTTCGTTGATTAGGTACTTATTTTTTAATTTATATAAATTAAATGTAGATATATTGTTGTAGACATGTACAAAGATTTTATAATTAATTATAGATATTCTATAGGGTTTTAGGATAATAATAATAATAAGTTGAGCATTGAATTAGAATTTTTATTAATGTAGCTATGTAGAATTTATTAATAATGTTATTAATAATGTATGCATTAGAACTTTTTGAGGATAATAATAAATTTGATTGTAGGAATTTTTATTAATTCTATATAGAGTAAAATGTTATTTGTATAGTTTGGGTATATTAAATATTTTATTGTTTTATAAATTATTTGATTTCTATATATATTCTATTCTATTATTATAATTTTAATTTGTAAAATTTAAAAATAATGAATAAGCTAGAATGTTGTTAAATGTTTAGATAATTAAATTCGAGAACAAAAATTAGTTATTTATAGGTATATTCGAGAAAAAAATTAGTATAATTAAGGGAACCATATTCGAATAATTCTAGGTATATTCAAGAACAAAAATTAGTATAATTAAGGGAACCATATTCGAATAATTCTAGGTATATTCTAGAACAATTCTAGAACAAAAATTAGTATAATTAAGGGAACCATATTCGAATAATTCTAGGAAAATTAAGGGAACAATATTCGAATAATTCTAGGTATATTCGAGAACAAAATTAGTATAATTAATGGAACCATATTTGAATAATTCTAGGTATATTCGAGAACAAAAATTAGTATAATTAAGGGAACCATATTCGAATAATTCTAGGTATATTCCGGAAGAAAATTAGTATAATTTGGGGAACCATATTGGAATAAAATTTCAAATAGAATGGTTTCTAATAAATGAAGTCATATAAATATATAATTTTTATATTCGAATAAAATAATAAATATTAATAATCAAAGTAGTTGGTGTGCAGATAAATTTGAGATATTGCGTTTGATCAGTTGTTGCAGTTAGACCATATGCACAATTCATCTTATATCGGCGTAAGTAATTTGTAACCTATTTACATATCTTCGAGTAAGAAATGTATGTTAGTTGTATAATGTTATTAATGAAATTTAATTTATTAAATGTAGGACGATCGGTATTGCTTTCGTCGTTGAGGGACAATGACGAAGGAGCCATCTACTCGCATTGTTCGTCACTTACAGCAGACGGGATTTTATAATGCGACATTTGTGTGTGGCTGTAAGGTGGTCTTGGGGTTGATAACTGCGTTGATTGAATGCTGGAGACCAGAGACCCACACGTTTCATTTTCCAGTCGAGGAGTGCACGATAACCCTACAAGATTTAGCTTTATAGCTCGGTGTCCCCATAAATGGGAATGCGGTCGTGGGGCAGAATAACTACAACGTATATGCGATGTGCAACCAGTTCCTTGGGAAAATCCCTTCAGAAACTGACACAAAAAGGTTACGTGTGAAGGTAACCTGGTTGGAGAATACATTCAGGGTAACCGATGACTTAACCCGTGAAGAAGTTGCATAAGCAACACGTGCTTATATCCTGCAGCTCATTGGTGGGGTGCTGATACTGGATAAATCTGGTAATCTTGTGCACACATGGTATTTGCCACTGCTGGAAAGTATTTCTGAAGCTTGTTCGTATAGCTGGGGCTCTGCGATATTGGCGGTCTTATACCATGAAATGTGCAAGGTTGTTATTGTTAGAAATAGGAACAATATATTCGATATTGGTGGATGTCTTATTTTACTTCAGTCTTGGGTGTGGTATCGACTGCCATATTTGACACCTATAGTTAATAACCGAGTTGAGTTTCCACTTGCTGGAAGGTAATACTAAAATAAAAATTTATAATGTGTATATTTTTTATTAAAATTATTTAAAATTACTAAATAAAAATTTTTGGTTTTCGAGCAGGTGGCGACATGATTTGAGAAAAGCGGGGGTGGTGCACAGCAACATTGTTGACGCGAGACTGAATATTGAATCTAAAGGGAAAAATCAGGTATTAAAGTTGTTTAAAGTACAGTCTTGCGTATCCAAATATTTGTTGATGTTAATATTAATTTTTTTGACAGTTCATTTGGACGCTGTACGATGATGCAGATGTACAGTCTTGCGTACCCCAATATGTGTGGGAGGATACTACATTTTAGGGTGCAGTTGTACCGTTGATCCATTTTTCGGTGGTTGAGTTTCAGTGCGCTGATAGAGTCCTGCGACAGTTCTGGTATCATCAACCCATTCCTGGTCCTCCGATTGATCTCAAAGATATTCACACAGGAGAACAAAAAATTAGGTTTGATGATAACTGGAGGCCAGCAAGCAAGAAAGTTTCATTGCTCGTTGGAACAACTGGAACTTATATGTGCCAACTGATGTGACTCCACTCCAGGAAGATGATTTTCGTGGTGATTTGGCCTACATGAAATGGTTTTATAACAATGGAAAACCATTCCTGACACCCATGAAAGTGAGTCAGATATGGCATACAGAGCGTAGGTGCTCATATCAGTATGAAGCCGGTTCGTCTGCGCATATGGAGAACCTGCAGCCGCCACCAATTAATCATGCAGATTGGTCATCATAGAGTTCAGGTGTACCCTCAGGGCATGTAGGGGGAACATACGATTATGATGATCCATGGGATAGAGCATTGCAAAGATCCTAGATGTTCCATTCGCAGCGTACTAATGTTGGATCATCTGGAGTGAGTGCGTTTCAACAACCACCTCCATACTTTTCTACTCCGCTCTGTTCCACTCCGTTATGTGCTGAAGATATGCACGCGACACCACCTTCTATGCAGATGTTGGATGACCAGCCAGATGAAGACGAGCAAAATTTAGAGGACTCGCAGTTGCCACGGAGGATGGCTCAACCCCCACGACGGTCTGACCAGACATCTTCCCTGCATAGACAAAAGCTGCCGAGGAGGAGGAGAAAATAGGATTTTTTTTCTATTTGGAATTTTTATATTAATTTTTATGGAACAAACTCTCTTAATTTAAAAATGTTCTGTTACTTCATTAATGAAACTTTACAAACTCATTCAAAATTGCTGTGACGGCCCGACACGATAGTTGGGACGATTCGGACATTTATCTCTCGTGTGACCTGCCGCTCGGCAAAGTCCACAATGCCTAGTTTGAACTCTCTCTTGATCATACGGATCATCCATACTAGTATGAATGCGGGAGAAAGTCAGTCGACCCTTTAGCTTTCTTTGAAGACTAGGATTTGGTAACCATTCTTTGTATATTGGATCTGTTGGCTAATATTCCTGATTTAGAATCATCCTAAACATAGGCATGTAGATATTTGCCATTGTTTCCATCTTAAAATAATCATCCACCAATGTATATGGGTCTATACGGACATGCATGCATGCGGCAATTGTATGAACGCACGGGTATCTATATGCCTAAAAACAGCCACAGTCACACCAGCTCAGATGCAAGTTTACTCGGAACAATTTGTGCTCATTCGGGCGTACCAAGGCTTGGACATTAAATTCAGCATCGTTGGGGTCGAACGAATCCATTCTCATGGTGGTTGCGTCCTCTTGAAGTTTCTCCATACTCTTTTGGAGAGTTTCAGACCACTGTTGTCCCCTATTTATTTGAGAGTTGACCTCCTTCCCTTTGTCGCACCATACTTTGCCCAGTCTAAAGTACGTCTCCCAGACAATACTGTCAATTAGGAGATGGGGCGTCCCTTTCAACACATAGTTGATAGCCTCGGCAAGGTTAGTGGTCATATGCCCGTAACATCGATCTTCATCATAGGCCTATGACCATCGTTCCCTGGGAATATCAACAACAAAATCATGTGCACGTTGTCCGTGCCTTATAAAATACCTAAACTTCACATCGAACCTTGGCCGAACCATTTCATACCCTGCTAGTAAAAACGTTAGTTAGTAAACGCAAGACAAATATCATACATAAATAAATTAATAATTTAGACAATAACAAATTTCACCTTACCTGCGCTTAAAATTTTATGATGAATCTGATTGTTCCGGAACTGAGTCTTTGCATTGGCAGCAATATGTCGTATACAATAGGCTGGATAAGCATGTGGTGGTCTCCATAAACATTCGGGCCTATCGATTACTAATAATAGAGCAGACCCTCTATCAGAAATCACACAAATCTCATCCTCTTTGATTACGTGTCAGCGTAAATTATACAAAAAGAATTCCCATCCCTCGACATTTTCCTTCTCAACTATGGCAAAGGCTATTGGAAATATATTCCTGTCTCCGTCTTGCGCCACAACAATAAGCAATATTTACTCGTATTTCCCTACAGCCATGTACCATCAATTTGAATCATACGTTTACAGAATGAGAATCCTTCAATGCACGGCTGAAATGACTAGAATAACTTACTGAATATTCTTTTTCTGGGAATTACTTCACCTTGTAGTGTTACCGCCGACAATGTTTCGTACTCCACTGCAGTTCTGGGGATAAAAACTTGCATTGCTCGTAATAGAGGCTGTAGCTTCGTTATATGATTTATCCCAATCACCGTAAACTAACGCCATCGCCTTTTGCTTCGCCATCCATGCCTTATAGTAAGATGTGATGTATCCAAGCTGTGCACGGATCGATGCTACCAGCACTGCAATGGTGATCCTCGAATTTTTCTCAACCAACAACTTTGTGTAAACACATATCAAATCAGAGTCAAGGTTTATGTGGTCCTGTGAGATTGAAGTCATGGTACATGAATGTTGATCAATGAACCTTCTAACCTCCCACATTTTCTTTCGTTTCATATACAAAACTCGTATCCTCTAGTTACATTTGCTCTTATAATTCACGCACCTTACACAATATGTTCCGCTATCAGATTCAGCAACGCAAGATTGCATATGACATATGATGCAATACTCCTTAATTGCTAACTGAGCATCTTCCTTTGTATCGAATTGAGCTCCGAGTTTCAACTCTCCGTCGGTTGAGGCTGAGGCTGAAGAATGACAAAATACACGTGCCTCATATTCTTGATCTCGTATTGCAGCATAGTCCACCTTATACATGTGGACTGGAGGCACGTAAGCTGGAAGATTGGACTCCAATTGCTGTAGCTCTGGTTGAACATAACCCTAAACTGGCGGCTCATCGGCCAATCTATATCTAACAGACGTTGCTACCCAAACATGTTCCTCAACATCAAGATCATGACCTTGAGCAACAGTGGTCCTAACAGCACCAACATCATCAACATCAAGCAACTCGACATCATCATCTTCTGCCATTGGTATAACATTTTCATTGTCCTCATTGAAATCATTAACTATTTCGCCCCAACGACAATAAACGTTTTCGGTGTCACAATCCATCGTGATATTCGATCAAACCAATGACTCTCTTAATTTACCAAAAATCTTACCGAAAACTCTATTAAACCTAAAAAAATTTGAAATGAACAACAAAAGAACAAAAATTCTCAGGCAGACCATATATATATATATCCAGGTCCTAACGCCACCTGCAGATGGCGTCCAAAGTTGAATATTACAAAATTAGCCTCACGACACCATCTGTACATGGCGTTAAAGGCTTATGTCACCACCTGCAGATGGCGTCCTCAGAGGAATATTCCAGACCTGCACGCCATCTGCTCGTGGCATCTTGTTGAGCCAGCTTTATTCGGCTGACACGGCTGACCTCTCTTTCACTACAACTGCTGATTCACGGCTCAAATATTGTAATTTGGCTCAAGACGCCACCTGCAGGTGACGTCTTCAGGGAAATTTAAATTTAAAATAAAAAAATTCAGAAAGACACCACCTATAGATGGCGTCCTCAAGTTGCTGTAATTTTTATCGTATATCCCAAATTATAGCCCAACGTGCCTTATATGCCTAAATATCAATTGTTTAGGCATTATTTGCCTAAAAATGCCCTAATGTTGCCACGAGTCGATGTCTGAATGGTCATAATAAATCTATTTCTTTAAATCGTTTATTTAAAAAAATGCTAACGTGATATTATAGCACGTCATCATTAGCATATGCTAAAAAAGTGTTAATCCAAGAAGTAATTGTCCGGATATTGTGTTTGAGAAAATATTTCACCATCTATTGCACTTTTTTATTTCCATATCTATGGTGATTCTTATTACATCAATGGAGTAACTATTGGGTTTAGCTTAAGTGACATGAGTACTTGCCTGAAGTGGGCAGAAATATAGGCCGACTTCTCCTTTATTTTGCCTAAAGTTAGTAGGAATACATGGCGACTTCACTTTTTACTATAGCAAGTGCAAAAGATCACGAAATGAAAAATGCAAGTTCAATAAATTATGAAATATTTTTTTCAACAATAATTTCCAAAAAAATTTAGTTGTTAATCAAAAAAATAAAATAATCAGTAAATAAAAATATTGATATTTTTATTAGATCTAGAAGAACAAATTAAACAATATATCGAGAACCAGAAATGAAAATAAGATCTAAATTGAAATCTTTACTTGTATCCATACAGAAAATCGATTGAGCAAAGTCGTTGAAGCATGTGAAAACACAAGTTTTTTAATAGATTCGTCCACTCCTATGGTTCTTGAAAAACGTTGGACGTCTATTTCCCAAGATGCAACAATGAAATGAGCACAATAGTACCCATCTACAATGATCAATGAAATTGTTTAGTTGTATCCAAATAGAAAATCGATTGAGCAAAGTTGTTGAAGCATGTGAAAACACAATTTTCTTGAACAGATTCGTACACTCCTATGTTGTTTGGAAAACGTTGGACGTCTATCTTCCAAGATATAACAGTGAAATGAATACAACAATATTGTATCTGCAATGATTAGCGAACCGTAACCTCGTCTTCTTCTATCACCGAAAAATATTATTTCAGAAATATGCAGAGAAAATTTTGAAAATTTTCATGTAAGGTTTACATGGTTTAAATAGAATTTCACACGGAAGAATACTTGCAAAATTAATTTAATTATAATTAAGTGTGTTGGTATATATAAACATAGTGAACACTTGGTAACACACCCATGTGGGATATAAGTTTGTCATTTTTTCCTTAACACAATTTACAAATAGCCTACTTTGAGCATCAATTTCTCATTCATCACTCATCCGTTTTGAGCGTATGAGATACCGTTGTAAAAGTCTCACGGAATAAAATATGAAACTATAATTTCATGATTCAAATCTCCACCTTTACCCATTAAAAATATGGGTCAAAGTTTCCAAATATTCGTGTTTTTCAACAATATCCAAGTAGATATGTCATGTCAGCAAAACGGTCCACGTGTATTTGTTGAGTCAGTAGGAATTGTTGATCTTTAGTCAATTAACGGTTTCTGTAAAACGAAATATGTTTTTACTCAAAAATGAAATATTAAGGACAAAAATACTTAAAAAGAATAAGGATCGAAGTAATAAATTTATAAAATAGTAATGGTAAATTTAAGCATTAACCACAAATAAATGGTATAAAATTATTATATAGCGAATATTTAGGTGGGGAAATGGATGTTTGGTTAAGTCCATAAATTAAAACTAGTTTAGTTTTATATATCCAAGTAATTTTTTTAATTAATATATGCATATTTCATTCCATTCCATTTTCCTTCATTTCTGATTATTTTCTTATTTTCAATAGGAATCTCGGTATCTATCAAAAGATTCAAATCCATGAAATGAAAGAATTAGAAAATCGTAAGACTTGCCTTTCAATTATTTCAGATTGATTGAAATCAACACAACTAAAATAGACCAAGCGAATAAATAAAATTGAGATACTATATACAGTACATATATTTAATTGATATCGAGATCTCATCCCTATATATATAGGGATATGATTCGTTCACACTGTTTAAGAGTTTTTAAGTTTTATAAGTTTTTGGATCGTTGGATGGATGAAACGGATAATTGAGATGAACAGTAGGATATGAGTTCTACACATTTTTGCATCATTTTAGTGGCAGGTCCATAAAAAACTTTGAAGGTAGGCACAATTTATTAATAACTTATTAATAACACAAAATCTTATGAAGATGAAAATATTAATACTATTTTAATTATAATAAGAAGTCTTACAAAAAATACAACTAAAACTAAATTTTATAATTGTTCCCTTCTAGACCTTATTTTTTATATCATTGTATGATCTTTTCATTGTCTACACTATTGAAAATATCATTCTCAATAAAAGTAATTAAGGAATTATTCAACCATTCATCTACCATACAGTTGCGCAGTCGATTCTTTATAAAGTGCATCGCAAAGAATGTTCTTTCCACTATGGTGATTGCAACCGGTAGAACCAAAGCCAACTTTAAAAGTAAATACACAAGTGGGTACACAACATGTAACATCCCAAAATTTGCTATGTTAATTAAGGGTCATTCAGTACTAAGATTATAGCTTAAAAGCTAACTTAGTGACTAAAATGACAAAAAGGCAAAAGTTAGGATTTCTTAAATTGGGAGCTTTAGAAAAGGAATTTCTGAGATTATACGGATTCATGTGAAAGAGAGTAAGCTGAATGAGGTACTTGCAAAGTGTGGTTAAAATCTGATAAAAAATAGAATGGTAACTAAAGGATAAAGATTAGGGATCAAAATGGCAGTATGTCAAAAGTTGGTGTCTAGAGTCTAGAGATGGGAAAAGTATAGGCTCTAAGGAATAATTTTCCTAATAAAAATATTTATTTTATAGATAAATAGGAAAGGATTACAGGAAATTGATCTGTGGGAATCAGATTTTCGGTACGCAGTTTGTGTGAAAATCTATTTTTGATCGAACAATTAGGATGGGTGACCTACTGGGAAGGTCCCATGTCAGTATTTTTGATTGATAAAAAGGATTAAGTATGGATTATTGTTATAAGATTTCTAAGAGGAATTGTATCCGATAAAAATTCTCGATAATTATTGGTATATCGGATCGAAGTGGAATTTTAAAGACAGTTCCAAAAGTTACGAAAAATTCATAAAATATTATTTTATGAATATTTTAATATGTCTAGTTAGAATCCAACTAGATTTAGTTGAAATTTTACAAAATGGCAAACTAGATGAAATTGTGAATAGTTAAGGACAAGTTAGTCATTTTGCCTCCAATGGCAATTTTGAAATATTTTGGAAGTGGCATGGGCATTTTAGTAATTTCCCATCTCAAGATTTAATCCTAGCCATTGATTGATGATAGGATTAATTTGAGCCCTTGGATTTAAGATTAATTAATTAAATGGAATTAAAATTTATTTAATTAATTACAAGTGGCAATATTGGATTAAATTCAATATTATAAGTCAAAGATGAACAAAATTTGCTCATGTTTCTTCTCCATTTCGTGACTTCAAGAAGCTTAGGGGAAAGAATACAAAAAAAAATTCTTTAGCAATTTTGAAGGCTCCAAAGTTAGAATCAATGTATGTTGCTTCGAAAAAATGATCCACGCTTAATGTTTTTTTCTTTTTTTAGTAATTTTTCATGATAATATGAAGAGTAGTTCATATTCTTGAAGAGAGAGAAATTGTGAACCATGTTAGGATTAAGGCTTGATTTAAGTAAATCAAGTGTTGTAGAGATGAAAACAAGCTTGAATTGAGTTTAATTCCATGTTTAAAGTTATAAACCCTAACCCTAGAATTTAGGATTTTATTTAGGTGTTTGAATTAAGGATGAATTTGGATGATTTATGAAACATGGAGTATGAATATGAAGTTGGAATTTTATTCTAGTGATGGAATTGAAGAGATTAAGATTATACAAGCTTAAATTTGTCAATTGGATCAAAAATAAGTTCTTGAATTATAAAGGACCATTTCGGCTAAGGGTAAAAAGTAGAAGGGTTTATTCTTGAATTTTGGTTTGATGATGGAAATGAAGAATATATGATGGGAAAATTAATTTAAGCATGTTAGGATGATTTTTGAATGAAAATCAAACCTTTGAAAGGTTAGTGACCAATTCGGTCAAATGAAGAAATGTTGGAGTAATTTTGTAAAAACTGAATATGCGATTTTATGATTTGAATATATTATATGAAGTTAGTATTGATTTTAGGTGGCAAGGGATTACAATTACAAACAAGGAAATAGCAAGGGACCATTTCGGCAAGTGAAGATTTAAAGGAGGACAATTTGGCTTTTGTTTAAAATCAAAGGAAAATTTTGAGAAATATTTTTAGCAATGTTAGATTAAGTATTTGGTACATGTTTGCAAGTTATTTGTAATATTAGTGACTGAAATGTCACTTTAGCAAAGGTTAGTGATTGTAGAGTAAAGGTCCAAAGTAGATGATTAATAATGAAAATATGAGGAAATTATCATTCAAACTTGAATAATTGGTTTATTGTCCAAAATGGTCACTAAGGACCTTAAGGACTATTTCGACAATCACTAAAGAATAAAGGAAAATTTTGGGAATATTTTATATTCAATTAAGAATGTTCTATAATATGTTTAAGCAATGTTAGATATGAATCTAACAAGTATTGTTCATGTGTTCGATTAATACTCTGCAATTCCCGAGAATTCTAAAGGAGGTACTGGTGCGAGAGGCAAGGAAAAAGAACATAATTAAGCTTAGTGAGGCCGGTTTTGTGCTACTTAGGTGAGTGCAATGTTTATATGTATGTGATGTTACTAAAAGGAAGACTTGAGATAAGTCGACCTTAAAAGTTAGTAACGATATTATATTGTCTGAAAATTTATATTATGATTTATTGAAATGGCATGACAAGTGATATGTATACTATTTTGTCCTTAAGACGGTATGTTTACCTGATACATTATATTTGATTTATTTAGGGTATGAACTACCTATTCTATTTATCTGATAACATTTAATCATATTATCTTTATTTCCCAAGTATTACATCATGAGTGTTGGGTATAGCTGGTATGTCATAGAGTCTTAGCAGCTGCATTTTCGGTTCTGATATATATCTATTATTGTGACTACTACGGTGTCACATCCACCTTGGGGATCTAATCCCATGGTGCTAAGTGCAATAAGAGGTGCTTATATAAGGAGCAAAGAGCATCCTCAAGTACGTACTCATCTGTCTGTTCAGTTAGACACTACGGTGTCTATTTTAGATGACTCGCGTACCTTGATCTCATACAGTACACCTTGGGCTATTATCTTAAAAAAATACTAATCTGCAGGTGAATAAACTCAGATACTTGATATATTCTGGTATGTTTAGAAACATAATTATCTGTATTCTGTCTGTACCTCAGTGATATGATACGTTGATATAAACTGTTCTGGGACTCGCTTGCCATTTTGCAGGAACTATGTTATCTTGTTATGTTATTTAATTATATGATATTGTTTTTGCCTCACTAAGTTATACTTAGCGTGTGTTCTTTTCACACGTAGGTTTCAAACTAGCATTAGCGAAAAATGAGCTGTACTTTTGAGAATCAAGTTACTGCCAGCAAAACTTCAGTATGTACTTATACATCCCAGACTAGTGGGCATGTATACGTATTTTTAATTAGCAGTTGTTTTGTATTAATAAACTTATAAGTTAGCTATAAGTTACAATAATTTTTAACTTTAGTAATAATGAATTAGATGTATGATTTTAGTAAACTCTATGATAACGTTTTACATGGTTTAAATATTGTTTATCGTCTATCACGTAACAATTTTAAAATCTAGAAAGGGTCTAGGCAGTATACATAGTCTTCTCCCTGAGTTATATTTTCACATTATTAATTGACTTATTTGTTTTACAAACAAATTAAGGGTCGAAACTATCTGCGTTTTGATTGAGACAGTTTTTAATTAAAATCGAGGAAAAAGATAAAACTATAAAACTAGTTACGGGAATTGTTTAAAAAAAATTTACAAGTCTAGAAATCAGCTAAACAATACTGTGAAATCTTTAATGTATATTCGGCTTACGAGTATACGTTAAGGGTGTTACACAACATGTAACGACATGAATTTTTGAGTTAGCGATTTGGGCGTTGACCTGAGTTTTGGAACTGCGTGTTGGTTTAGGCTGTTGGACTTATTAGCTCGAGATTGAGCCTTTTTGGGAAGAGTTTTAAGCATTGGGCATGGAAAGAGATTATTTTGAAAAAAAACGAATGAGTTAAGGGGAGGGGACAAGATAGCTTTTGGTGAGGTCACAATTTCCCACACTTTTCCTTATCTTTCTTTTTCACATTTTCTCTCCAACACCCATGGCTATTTGGATTTAAAAGAGCCAACTTTCCTAACCATTTTCCCACCCAAGATTCAAGGTTGAAGTATGTTAATCCCCTATTCAATAGCTTCATGAAAAGTATAGTTTTGTGGGAAAATAGGTAAGTCTTCATTTATGGGTTTTTCAAAGGTTTAAGCTTGAGGGTTTCCATGGAGTTATCTCATGATTTTAAGTTGTATTTTCGTGGCTAAGATACCATGATAGTTTGTTCAATCTCTAATTCAATTTTCATGTTGGTATGGCATGTGAAAGAGGTTAAAATGGGGTTCTTCAAGCTTGAACAAGGAGAGGTGTTAAAGGAGCTAAGTGGATGAGCTTGATTCGGGATTTTTGCTAAATTGTCAGTACATCTCTGACTCATTTGATTCTTGAATATCATAAATTAATTACCTTGCTTGATTTGTGGTTAAGATTGTTAGCTTTGGTGTTAAAGTAGCTTGAAGCCTTGTTAATGGTAAATCTCGTATTATTTGTTAATAGGGTGTAAAAAGGGTAGCAAACCACTCTAATCAACTCTCATAAGATGTAGGATTAAGTTAATTGGTTAAAGGTTACATTTGGAGGCTTGGGATATGATTTCTCGAGCCTTGAAAGCTATTTTAGACTTCAATATCGGTACACGGGGAGTTGTACTAATACCCTGTGTTAAATGTGATGAGCACATGCAAAATTTGAAAAGCGTATCGATATAGGCTCGAGCCATATCGGTACACCCTATTCCATCCAAATTCTAGTAGTTTAAAAGTGTATCGATACGTATAAGAGCATATCGGTACCACAAAAGGACTAAAAGAGGTATCGGTACGCAAGGATTGTGTATCGATATGGGGTCAACAGCCACTCTCTTTATTGTAGAGAATGAGTATCGGTACGCTTGGGATAGGTATCGGTATGCGTAGGTGAAATGGATTTCCAGTAGCCATTTTGGGTAACAGTACGCGTATAGGCATATCAGTACCCAAGTTATTTTAATAGCAGTATCGATACGAGTGATGGGGTATCGGTACTACTTGGGCAATCTACCCAGAAAATTGAAGTTGTGATCGAGGGGTCGATAATTTAAGGACTAAGGCCCAATGGGCTTTTAATGTGATAAAATGAATAGTAAAACTGGGAATCTGAGGTTTAACCCTCATGAATGAGAATAGCGCGTAATAACTTGGAAAATGGTGACTCGATATAACTGTGATAGTTAGTGTCATACCTTGGGGCATTTGTTGATGGCTTGACTTGGTGCCACTTACCTCTTGGTGAGATGTATGAATGCTCGAGGAGTATGTGTTATCTTATGTTGTTGTAAAAGAATCAGGATGTCCTAGAGTCAGTACTGCAGTACTTATATAAGGGGATATATACTTCGAGCTGAGTGACCAAGTAAATTTGAAATAACCACGGGCTGAGTGATCTGGTTGCAGTTAGAAACCTATCTGTGGCTATGATGATCTGGAAAAGGTAATAAACTCGATAGGTTGAGTGAGCTCGAGTAACCTAATTTGGCTGAGTGACCTCAGGTAAAGACTAGTTGTGGCTAGTGTGATCCATGTATGTCTAAGATGTATTCGTGGCTATGGTGATCCGAGTATGGTTCATTTAACCTGACAGTTGTGTGAACACGAGTAACCTGACGGTTGTGTAAGCATTGGTAAAGTAGGGCTTCGTTGGCCATTATTTGGATGGTGTATGGATGTATTTATATATGTTGTGTTGTTGATATAGATTGATAGCTTATGCACCCTATGGCTAAGTGATTAGGGTACGACATGTATTAACTCGATGGGCTGTATGAGCTCGAGTATCTCGATAGTCTATTGACCTTGAGTATGGTAAAGCTTGGGGATCATATAAGATTTCTTGTTAACTTGTTGATTACTTGAGATAGGTGATCTAAGTACTCTAGCTTTTGTAGGCTAGATGATAGCTCGTAGATAGTAAAGCTTTATCTATGCTCTCTAGACTATATTATCTTGTTTGTTTATTTTATGATAATCATGAATTATGGTAGAGTAGAAATTACCACTGAGCTTTGTTAGCTCAGTGTGGGGATGTGTGGTTTTTTCGTGCTTAGGTTGACAGGTCACCCTTTGAAGAAGCTCATCAAGAAGGGATTTTCTAGCACCGTGTCCGCTTTAGAGTATAGTACTTGTTATTTTAGTTTGGACTAATGTATTCATAGGACCTTACCACTGTTCAATCTGTAACTCTATTTGAATTATTATTTTGGTATACAGTTTTTTAAACTTGGAGCTCATGCTTTGTAAACTCATTTAAATGCTTATTTAATTACATGAATTTATTAATGATTTGATATTTTAGTAGTGGCAAAACTTGTAGTTTTAAATGGAATTTTTATGGGTTGGTTTTAGACTTGTGAGGTTGCATGGTTTACCGAAGTCTATTGTGTCAGATAGAGATCCGCGTTTTACCGCGAGGTTTTGGGAGTGTTTGCATAAGGCCTTGGGTACACAGTTGAACTTCAGTACTTTGTATCATCCTCAAACGGATGGTCAGTCTGAGCGTGTTATTCAAGTGTTGGAGGATATGTTGCGGTGCTGCATCATACATTTTTAGCGGTCGTGGGAGAAGTAGTTGCTATTGGTGGAGTTTGCTTATAATAATAGTTACCAAGCTAGTATCCAGATGGCACCAGACGAGACTTTGTATGGTAGGAGGTGACATACGCCACTTTGTTGGGCGAAGGTAGGAGAGAAGTATGTTTCTTTGTCAGATATGTTGAAGGAAAGTAACGCTTTTTAGTGATCGGTTGAAGGCATCTTCGAATCGGCAAAAGTCTTATGCTGACTTGAAGCAAAGGGAAATTGAGTATGCAGTTAGTGATCGTGTGTTCTTGAAGGTTTCGCCTTGGAAAAAGCTGATGAGGTTTGGATGGAAGGGCAACTTGAGCCCTAGGTTTATTGGACCGTATGAGGTGTTGGAGCGCATTGTTCCAGTTGCATTTAGAGTGACGTTGTTGGCTGAGCTAGAAAAGATACATGATGTTTTCCATGTTTCGATGCTTCGGAGGTATAGATCGAATCCTTCGCATGTAATGCCTGTTGAGGAGATTGAGTTGAATCCGGATTTAACCTATGATGTGGAACAGGTGAGAATTCTGGATTCGAGTAACAAAGATCTATGCGGGAAGACCGGCATCGCGGTGTAGAGGAAGCTACCTAGTAGAGCAAAACAGACATGTTGAAGCAATTCTCTCATCCTTTTCCGTCAGGTAAATTTCAAGGACAAAATTTCTTAAGAGGGGGAGAGTTGTAATGCCCTGAAATTGGGCCTAGATGTGGGCCGAATTGGGTCGATGGTTCAAGAGAATCGGTTTAGCCAGTTCATATAGTTTTGGGAAAAGTAAATCTATAAAATTCATTTTGGGATAAAATAAAATATGGGAAAATGTTTTAAATTACTTAAGTAATATTTTAAGTAAATTGGTGAAGTCAATTTGAGTAATTAAATCAGATTTTTAGACATTTTAGTCCAGTGACTAAATTGAATGATTTCAAAACTATTTTTGGTGACTAAATCAAAAAATGATCAAAACTTAGAATCTTTAAGGAGATATTTATCCAATTTTTTTCAACATGTTTCTCTCTTAATTTTGGCTATTTTTAAAGTATTTTTAAATGCTTTAATAATTAGATAAATGAGGATTTATTAAAAAGATCTTTAATTTACCAAAAATATTTTCTTACGTAACTACTTTTCTCCAAACCTTTTCTCTCAACTTTCTCAGCAACCAAACTAGGATTTCTACTTCAAAATCCAGGAATCAATCTCCATTGATTTCCTTTTTGATTCCTTATTGATTTCTTTAAATTCTTTTTCAAAATCTCCTTAGATTTCATCAAAGCCTGGCCAATTAAGGGAGAAATCAACAATTAGCGATGATTTTCATTTCTCTTATCTAATTAAAGTTCTTTATTGAAATTCCCAAGTTCTTGATCCTTTGTTGTTGATTTATGTTAAGAAATTATGATTTTAATATAGTTTTATTGATTAAATTAAGTTTTCTTGGAAAATTGTTGGAAACTGAATTTGATCTGTTTTGATGATGGATTTAATTGATTTGTATCTCAATTTGGATGTATTTTAATGTTGAAAGAGTTGATTAATCAATGTAATCCCAAAACTATGTGAATTGTTAGTTTTCAAGGTTGTGTATAGTTAATTTTTGGCTTGATCTTGTTGTTGTAGTGTTGCTGGAGGTATAAGGACGTGTTTAAGGTGTTTTTGGATATTAATTGATGTTTTTAATTTGTTGAAATCATTGGATGTTGGCTGGACTTTGTTTAGGTAAGGTTTGGTGGTGTTCTTGATGGTTTTAGGAGGGTGTTGAGTGGATTCTTGTGAGGCGGTGTTGTATTTGTTGGTTGCTGGAGGTTTGAGGTACAAAGATGTGTTTTAATCCTCTATTTTTGATTGGGTAAAGAACGGGAGTTGAATCCTTTGGCTTTTAAAGAAGGTGCAAAAGCTTCAGAGGCTTGATTCAAGGATCGGCAAGCAAGCGTTGGATTGTTGGTGAGTGGAAAAGTGTTTTACTGCTGTTAAAAGGTTTGAAAATGAGTTGTGGGAGTTTAGATAAAGTTTGATACACTTATCTAAGCTCGAAAGTAAGTATCGGTTGAGATTTCTCTCGATTTTAGTTTTGTAAAATGAAATCTCATGCACGTGTTGTTGGTTTTAACTACTCATTGTATTATGCATGTTTTAAAAGAGAAAGAAGTTGCAAATGATCATAGATAATGATTCATGAAAATGGCATAAGGTTTATAAATGTGTTATTGGAGATTTTTAAATACATGGTTTAATGTATTTGTGTTAGATTGATTCGATGCATATGTAAAACATTGAGGTAATGTTGTTTATTGAATATATTAGCAAGTGGCTGTGTTTAAAATGATATCAGACATAGTTGGCATGCCATAGGGTTTAGAGTGCACTATAAAAAGTCGAATCATGTTTGTCGAGGGGTGTTAAGTGTCCATAATCTGTAACATGAGAACCGCAGCGGTTGAGGTGGGTAAATGTTCCATTTTCTCCAACTGATGGATTATACATCCAAATCATAGAGGTGGGCAAGTGTGTCGTTACTCCGGTTTAAACCGTTGAGGTGGGAAAGTGTGTCGTTACTCCGTTTGAGGTATGTATGTGAAGTAGTTGTGAGAACCACTCGAGAAATCTATGTATCCGATAAGTTTTATGAAATGAAAGGTTGCCGGTTTTGAGTCACTTGAAAGCCAATATATAAGGTAATGGATTAAGTTTGTATAATGAGATTTAAACACATGTTACTCTTTAAGTTTGTAATAAAGGTGTTGTGGTGTGAAGCTTAAATTGTGGTAGAGATTGAATCCATGATACATGTGTTGAAAATGACTTAAATGTGCATATTTGAGATGTTGTGAAAAGCATGAGATGTTTTGCCATGAGATAAATACATGTGATATGATAGAAATGGTTTTAAATGCATTGATGAGTGTTTTAGCGATTCCCTCACTAAGCTTATAGCTAACGCTCTCTTTTCCTTATCAGCGCAGAGAAATAGCTTTCTTGGACGGCATGTGAGCAAGGAAGGATCCAAGGAACATTTCATTACAAAGTATGGTTTAATATACGTTAAGTAGTAATAAGAAGGCAATGTGACCGGGTTGTTTTGGGGAGATGTGTTTTAAGTTACTCCATGTTGTAATAGTTTGGATTGGTGTTTTAGTTTGTTATGATGCTTTTATATTTGGTTTTGAGGGGTTGGGAGACATTAAGCATGCTTCGGTAGAAATCATGATCATAGGCGAATGCTTGAGTATGCCATGCTTAATATAGCCCAAATCTATGTTGCTATGTTTGATGATTGGATGTTTATGATGTCATATGAATATTAGGGGTTGAATTGATAGTGTTTGATTGAGCCAAAGTGTCATATGTTGGACCTAGAGGTCAATTCAGGTCTCCCCGTTCCGATACGGGCCTCTCGGGTTTCGGTACGCAGAGACTCGTCCAGGGTCATAATGTTAAAAAAATCCTAGGCGTACTGATACGCCTGGTAACCGTATCGGTTTGCATAGTGTTGAAACAGTGTTTGTTTCGGTACACGGGTTACCATATCGATATGGTGTCTAGCTATTGGAATCTAGATTTTCAAAATATAAAACCCTGTACCGATACGCCTAGGGACCGTATCGGTATGTATTTATCCATTTATGTCGTTTTGATACGCTAAGTACCCGTAACGGTACACAGAACGTTAAATCTGTTGAGATGCTATCTAAAATTTGAAATCTTTGTTGTTTGGTCCCTACTTCTTAAATGTGCAATTAAATGTGAATGAATGATTAATTTGGGTTGAGAATTAATATGAAGGCATGCAACATGACTAATTGAGGTTTGATAATTTTAATTTCATAAAAGTCCTTGTAACTCTTGGAAATTACATTTTAGTCTTTGAGAGCTAAAATTGAGCAATTAGATGTCGAAATGACGCCCGATTGACTTGTAATTTTAACCATGTCTCGTATGAGCACCATAGGACCTAATAAGGAATTTAGAAAAAGATAAAAAAATAAACCATTTTAGTTATAATCTTTTCGGTGTTTATTTCGATAAACCCTAATGTAGCTCATTCGATTTGGTCTTTTGGCTAGACCGGGTTAAGAGGGTTACATTTGGTGGTATCAGAGCCAGGTTTTGATTGTTGGTGGTGGGTTATGGATGTTTGATTGGTTGATGTTGTTTGAATAAGTTGTTTGACATGTACGCTGATTGAATTTGTGAATTGTATTCGATATGTGGTATGTTTGGGGTGTTTAAACTTGGGACACATTGCCTTATTACTAGTTGAGTTAAATAATTTTATTTTTAAACAAGATTGACTTGGATTCTTACTGCGAGCTGGCCTAATTGTTTTGTTTTGTTGCATTATCATGTTTAGACTCATATTTTCGCGTATGGGACCGAGACGAGAGACTAGAGCTCACATGGGTAGTGTGGTGGATACACACGATGATGAGTTGCCTCATCCTCCACTGAATCCTCTTGCTGGTGTTGGAGTTGAGGGAGGTGTGCCTTAGGCACCCCAAGCACCTATTTTTGGTGATATGGCACCGTTAGTCCAGGCGATAAAGGAAGTTGTCCAGGAGATGAAGGAAGCTTTCCAAGCAGCCATAGCTGGAGTGCATGTACCTGTACCGGCGCCTGCAGCTGTTAATATTGGGTTACCTTTGGAGCGTTTGTGTAGCCTGGTGGTGTTGAGTTCAAAGGTTTGATTCCTGAAGCAGCTGAGGAGTGGTTTGCTAGTACTGAGAGAATTCTTGGCCAGATGGAGTGTACGGATGTACGCAAGATGGGTTGTATTGTGTTATTGCTTCAGGGCGATGCTTAAAATTGGTGGACAACTGTGATCGTAGGAATAGAACTTGCTAATGTTACGTGGGAATTCTTTTGTGAGGCTTTCAGGAAGAAGTATTTGGGAACACGATATAGAGATGAAAAGAAAATGGAGTTCATGGCTTTGGAGCGAGGAAACATGTCTGTTTCTGAGTATGAGATCCAGTTTGTATGATTAAGTAAGTATGCTCCCGAGTTGGTTTCGAATGAGCGGCATATGTGTGATCGGTTCTGTTACGGGTTGATCAAGGAGGTGAAGACATACATGCTGGCCACTGACTACACCGAGTTTGATGTCCTAGTTTCTCGAGCAAAGGACATAGTACAAAATTTGGGCTTGTCTGCTCGTTTGGGGAGTTTTTTAGCGGAGAAAAGGAGTACAAAGTCTGATGTTGGTAAGGATCGTTATAAGAGGCATAGGGACAAGAGGTACTGTTTAAATTAAAGACGGGGACAAAATGGTACTAGACGTGGTTTCCAGGATCATAATACCTTTGCTGGAGTTTCTAAGTGTAGGAGGTATGGTACAAAGCATTTAGGGGAATGTTGGGGTGCTATAGGCACATGTTGGAGTTGTGGATTGAGGGATCATCTTATGAGGGATTGTCCGCAGTTGGCCAGATAGGGTCAGGCTCATGTACCAATTGTTGTGGCGCAGAGGGGTCGTGGGCGCGGCCGTAGACATTATCAGCGCAGGGATGATGGGCAGAGAATGGTAGCACATACCATAGCGGTTCAGCCTGTAGAGGGTTGACCGGCGAGAGTCTTTGCTCACAGTGTAGAGAGGAATGATACCGATGTGATCGTAGGTACATTTACCTTGCAATCTATACCTTTGTTATTTTTTATTAATTTTGGTTCTACACATTCCTACATTTTGCACGAGCATGCATGTTTGTTGGATTTACCTGTAGAGTTGTTAGATGTTGGTATGCGGGTAACAAGTTCTTTTGGTAAGACGGTTGTAGCTAGGAAGTTGTATAGGAGTTGTCCTTGATGGTTCAAGGGTATGTGTTTGAGGCTGATCTGATGGAGTTACCATTTCACAGTTTCGATGTGATTTTGGGTATGTATTGGTTGTCTCGACACAAAGCTGTAGTGGATTTTAAAGCCAAGTGAGTTTCTTTGAAACTTCTCGAGAATTATAAAGTTATGGTTAATGTAAAGTTCATGTCAAATGTGGTTTTTGCTTTGGAGGCGCGTAGGTTGTTAGAGTTTGGGGTCAAGCATATCTAGCCAATGTGATGAATACGAATATGAAAAAAGCGCGTGCCTAGGATATTCGCACAGTTTACGACTTTTCATGAGTGTTTTCGGAAGAGTTGCATGGTCTGTCGTCGGATAAGGAGGTAGAGTTTTGCATAGAGATGTACGTGGATACAGCTCTGGTGTCGATTGCTCCGTATCGTATGGCACCGAAAGAGTTGAAGGAGTTGAAGATGCAGTTGCAAGAGTTGATGGATTGTGGGTTCATTCGGCCAAGTGTATCACCGTGGGTAGCACCGATGTTGTTTGTGAAGAAGAATGATTGATTATCGGCAACTGAACAAGTTAACGATTAAGAACAAGTATCTTTTTCGAGGATTGATGATCTGTTTGATTAGTTCATGGGTGCTACGGTGTTTTTTAAGATTGATCTACGGTCGGGGTATTATTAGTTATAGATGAAGGACAAAGATGATCCAAAGATAGCTTTTCGCACACGTTATGGGCATTACGAGTTCTTATTGATGCCGTTTTGTTTGACAAATGCACCGGCATCGTTCATGGATATGATGAATAAGGTGTTTCATGAGTTTTTGGACCAATTCGGGGTAGTGTTCATCGATGACATCCTTGTGTACTCGCGTACCGAGGAAGATCACGATCGACATCTCTGAATTGTGTTACAAGTTCTGTTGGACAACAAGCTTTATGCCAAGCTAAGTAAATGTGAGTTTTGGATCAAGAATGTGTTTTTCCTTGGACATGTTGCTTCGGCTGAGGGTATTCACATGGATCCGCAGAAAGTTGTGGCCATTGTGAATTGGAAGCAACTGTTTCAGAAGTCTGTAGTTTCCCTGGGTTGGCAGGATACTACCGACGCTTCGTAGATGGGTTTTCAAAGATTGCTGCCTATTTGAAGAAGTTATTGCAGAAGGATATGAGTTTTGAGTGGACGAAAGCTAGGCAGTAAGCTTTCAACAAGTTGAAGAAAGCTTTGACGCAGGCTTTGATCTTAATTCAACCTGAGTCAAGGAAGGAGTTTGTCGTATTTAGTGATGCATCTTATGTGGGTTTAGGGTGTATGCTAATGCAAGAATGAAGGGCGGTAGCTTATACATCTAGGCAGTTGAAGGTGCACGAGCGCAACTACCCTACGCACGACATTGAGTTGGCTACGATGGTGTTTGCCTTAAAGATTTGGCGACATTATTTGTACGGTGAGAAGTGTATCATATACACATATCACAAAAGTTTTAAGTATTTGATGTCTTAGAAGGAATTAAACCTTAAGCAATGAAGATGGTTGGAGTTGCTTAAGGATTATGAACTAACGATTGAGTATATCCGAGGAAAGCGAATATGGTAGCGGATGCCTTGAGTAGAAATGTCGCTGTGGACTTAAGGGCCATGTTTGCGCGGATGAGCTTAACGCAAGATGGTAGTTTGTTAGCGGAGTTACAAGTGAAGCCTTCGATGTTGCAGATGATAAAAGAGAAGCAACAATATGATGAGATGTTGGTGCCTTATGACAAGGATATCTTAGATGGGAATCAGATGAATTTTGGTTTTAATGAGGATAGGTTTGTGCTTTAACAGTTGGGCGGTGGTGTCGATAAATGAGGAGTTGAGGCACACTATCTTGACTGAGGCGCATTCGAGTCCTTTTACTGTGCATCCAGGGAGTACGAAGATGTACCAAGATCTGAAGAAAGAGTATTTTTAGATTGGCGTGAAGAATGATGTTGTGGATTTTGTGGCTTGTTGCATGGTTTATCAACGTGTTAAGGTAGAGCATCAGTTTCGTTCGGGGTTGTTGCAACCGTTGAGGGTTCCCGAGTGGAAGTGGGAGAGGATCACCATGGATTTTGTATCTAGATTACCTTTGTCGCCATCAAAGAAGAATTCCGTTTGGCTGATCGTGGATAGGTTTACGAAGTGTGCACATTTTCTGGCTGTGCATACAACGTATACTTTGGATAAGTGGCAGAGTTGTACATTGTTGAGGTTGTGAGGTTGCATGGTGTACCAAAGTCTATTGTGTTGGATAGAGATCTGCATTTTACCGCAATGTTTTGGGAGTGTTTGCATAGGGCCTTGGGTACATGGTTGAACCTTAATACTTCACATCATCCTCAAACGGATGGTCAGTCTGAACGTGTTATTCAAGTGTTGTAGGATATGTTGTAGTGCTGCATCATAGATTTTTAGGGGTCATGGGAGAAGCAGTTGTCGTTGGTGGAGTTTGCTTATAATAATAGTTACCAACTAGTATCCAGATGACACCATACGACGTTTTGTATGGTAGGAGGTGTCGTACGCCACTTTGTTGGGCGGAGGCAAGAGATAAGTATGTTTCTTTTCTGGACATGTTGAAGGATACCAATGAGAAAGCAAAGCTTTTTAGTGATCGGTTGAAGGCAGCTTCGGATCGGGAAAAGTCTTTGCTGACTTGAAGCGAAGGGAAATTGAGTATGCAGTTGGTGATCGTGTGTTCTTGAAGGTTTCGCCTTAGAAAAAAGGTGATGAGGTTTGGACGGAAGGGCAAGTTGAGCCCTAGGTTTATTGGACCGTATGAGGTGTTGGAGCGCATTGGTCCAATTGCGTATAAATCGAGGTTAGAGGCTGAGCTAGAAAAGATATATGATGTTTTCCATGTGTTGATGCTTCAGAGGTATAGATCGGATCCCATCTTAGAATCTTTAAGGAGTTATTTATCCCATCTTTTTCAGCTGATTTCTCTCTTAATTTAGGTTATTTTTAAATTATTTTTAAATGGTTTTATAATTAGATAAATGAGGATTTATTAAAAAGATCATTAATTTGCCAAAAATATTTTCTTACGTAACTAATTTTCTCCAAACCTTTTCTCTCAACTTTCTCAGCAACCAAACTAGGATTTCTACTTCAAAATCTCCAGGAATCAACCTCCATTGATTTTCTTTTTAATTCCTTATTGATTTCTTTAAATTTCTTTGCAAAATCTCCTTGGATTTCATCAAAGCTTGGCCAATTAAGGGAGAAATCAGCAATGAGAGGTGATTTTTATTTCTCTCCTCTAATTAAAGGATCTTTATTGAAATTCCCAAGTTCTTGATCCTTTGTTGTTGATTTATGTTAAAAAAATTATGAGTTTAATATAAATTTATTGATTAAATTGAGTTTTCTAGGAAAATTGTTGGAAACTGAATTTGATCTATTTTGGTGATGGGTTTAATAGATTTATATCTCAATTTGGATGTATTTTAATGTTGAAAGAGTTGATTAATCAATGTAATCACGAAACTATGTGAATTGTTAGTTTTCTAGGTTGTGTATTGTTGGTTTTTGGCTTGATCTTGTTGTTGTAGTGTTGTTGGAGGTATAAGGACGTGTTTAAGGTGTTTTTCGATATTAATTGATGTTGTTAATGTGTTGAAATAATTGGATGTTGTCTGGGCTTTGTTTAGGTAAGGTTTGGTTGTGTTCTTGATGGTTTTAGGACGGTGTTGAGTGGATTCTTGTGAGGCAATGTTGTGTTTGTTGGTTGCTGGAGGTTTGAGGTAAAAAGATGTGTTTTAATCATCTGTTTTTGATTGGGTAAAGGAGGGGAGTTGAATCCTTTGGCTTTTGAAGAAGGCGCGGAAGCCTCATAGGCTTGATTCGCGGCTTGGCAAGGAAACGTTGGATTGTCGGTGAGTGGAAAATGTTTTTCTGCTGTTAAAACGTTTGAAAAGGAGTTGTGGAGTTTAGATAAAGTTTGATACACTTATCTAAGCTCGGAAGTAAGTATCGGTTGAGCTTTCTCTCGATTTCAGTTTTGTAAAATAAAATATCATTCACATGCTGTTGGTTTTACCTACTCACTGTATTATGCATGTTTTAACAGAGAAAGAAGTTGCAAATGATCATAGATGATGATTAATGAGAATGGCATATGGTTTATAATGTGTTATTGGAGATTGTTAAATACATGGTTTAATGTATTTGTGTTCGATTGATTTGATGCATATGTAAAACAACGAGGTAATATTGTTTATTGAATATATTGGCAAGTGGTTGCGTTTAAAATAATATCGAATATAGTTGGCATGCCATAGGGTTTAGAGTGTACTATAAAAAGTCACCTCATGTTTATCGAGGGGTGTTAAGTGTCCGTAATCTCCAACATGAGAATCGCAGTGGTTGAGGTGGGTAAATATTCTATTTTCTCCCGCTGGTAGATTATACATCCAAACCGTAGAGGTGGGCAAGTGTGTTGTTACTCCAGTTTGAATCGTTGAGGTGGGCAAGTTTGTCGTTACTCCGATTGAGTATGTATGTGAAGTGGTTGTGGGAACTACTTGAGAAATCCGTGTATCCGATAAGTTTTGTGAAATGGAAGGTTGCTGGTTTTGAATCACTTGAAAGCCAATATATGAGATAATGTATCATGTGAAATGGATTATGTTTGTATAATGAGATTTAAACATGTGTTACTCTTTAAGCTTGTAATTGTAATCACTCATTTTTACTTAAATGTATTACTATTGCATGTATGTTTATTATGTGAATGTTACTAATATAAGGTGTGTACATGTATAAGCTACGTGTACGTATTAGGGTTGTATGTATGTCGCGTATGTATCTAGGGTATAAGCGTATGTAGATGTCATATTAATTATACATATGGATACTAGAATATTATTAATTAATGACCGTATAATATGATGTACAGTTGTTATAATTATTATTATTATTAGTGGGCTGACTAAATGTAAAATTAAATATATATATTAAGCCCAAGTAAAGAGTCCGAGTCCAATTACAAAAATCCAATTACAAAGCCCATTTGGCCCAACTCAATCCTATCTAATTACAATGTGCGAGGTAACTATGGGGCGTTGGATCAAGATCTGATCCAACGCCACGATGCAATGAAGGTTAAAAATATCCGCCAGCGCGCGTACTCACACGTATGGACCGCTCGATCGCCACGCGCGCGTGTGGTCCACGCAGCGGACGCTTTATTATCCCACGCGCGTAAGATCCACGCGCGTTCGACTCCTCGATTGCGGTGCTCCACGTGGCGAAATCGAAGCCGTTTCATCGATCGAGGCTTCATCCAGCCGATCGTTCTTCAAGCCATCTCGACCGTTAGATCGATCCGATCTAACGCCGAAAATGCATCCGCCCTCGCAAAATGACCACACCGCCACGCGCGCGATATTCAGTCCCCGCGTCAGATTATGCCAAAGATAACAAGCAAATGTCGATCCGAAAAGAAGATACAAGTTGCAACCAAAATACAGAGATAGTGGTATATAGGAAATGGGGCTGTTGTAACGGGATTTTTTAGAGAGGAACGGGCAGAAAAAAAAAGCAGAGAGAGTAGTAACACAAAAAACAGAAAGTTTTGTAAAAACCAAACTGGTAACCAGTCAAGAAATCAGAAGGCAGTCCAGTGGTAATTTTTTGCTTTTTTTTTCTTACCTGTTTTCCCTTGCATGCATATACGAAGTACAAAAAGAAAATAAAAAGAAAACAAGTAAGGAAGTCTTACCGGCTTTGTCCATGGGTCTTCCCTTCCTCTGTGACAAGCCTTTCGGCTTCTACAAGCCAGATCTGGTGAACAAAGGGAAGGGAAGACCCCTTGTGGTCTCGTTTTGACCTAAAGAAAATATATTTTTGGGTTCGTATTTTTTAGATCTAGGCTAAACAAAAGGGGATCCTCTAAATCCGACCATGGATTCATATTGAGGACGACAAGAAAAAGGTTTTGGTGTATTTTGGGAGTCCACCGGCGCCGGTTAGCGGCGGCCGGCGGCGGAGAATACGGCGGCCGACCGCCGGATTCTGGGTATTATATGAATAAACGAGAGAAAACGAAGAACATAAAACCCAGAAAAATTAGAAAATGAAACAAATGGCCGAAAATTTGATTTCGGCCTTAAAAGGGGGCTTTTATAGTTGTTTTTATTTTTCTAAATGGGTAAATTACACACTTAATCCCACCGCGTTTTCAATATTTTCATTTTTGTCTTGCCGCATGGTATAATTACAGTCCAGTCCCTCCGAGTTTCCAAAAAGTCACAATTTAGTCACTAAATTACACCCGATCACTTCGAATGGTAAAATTACGCCTTAATCACCCCGCGTTTTTGAAATTTTCATTTTGAGTCCGCCCCTTGGTATAATTACAACTCTGGTCTTTGTAGGTTTTATTTGTTTTTCAATTTCGTCCCTAAATTACATGTTATTGCTCTTTAATTTCGCCATTGATTTTCATTTTCCTTTCATTTGATCCTATTTTCTTTGTAAATATTATTGTTCGAATTATACTCGTATATGTGGATATTATTTCATTTTATGTCTCCCGTATATGACTCATTTTATGTTTATATGTATATATATATGTCAAGTATGATATTCGTTTTCATCCGCTATTCATATCAAGCATATTATGTTCTAATCGGTTCGTATATGGCATGTTCTGTATTTTGTATGTGTTTGAGCTTTCTTATTTTCTAGGGCTACATGTTAGTATATTTACCCTTTTTTATGATATGTTGACCCGTATATGTTGAAATATGTTTTATTACCAGTATGCATGTCTTTTTGAAATATTTGTTCGTATACATATATATTTATTCTCGCCTTATTATTTTGACATATGATAGTTGTTTTTATCTCTTTGTTTGGAGTAATATGTATATATATACATGCTTTAGTCTAAAATATCATTCATGATAAACTAATATTCCGGTATGTTAATATTTATTATATTTAAATGATTTGTCATGTTTTATGTTTTTGCCATTAAGATTGCATATCGAGATATAAATTGTTAATGCGGTGTCCTTTTATCCGAGCGTAAATGGGGCCAGTATCAAGCGTAGTGATAGTGGTTGGGCGTTTATTCTCGGATAACGGGACCCTTAAAATATATTCGTAATTATGACCGAAATTTAAAATAATCGTCACTTTAATCCGGAAAATCCAATATTAATAAAGCGGTAATTATTAAAGTACCAATTTTTTGGGCGGCGTGGGGGTGCTAATCCTTCCCCATCCGTAGAATCGACTCCCGAACCCCTGTCTTTTTGAATCTCTGGTTTTGTGGTGTCCGGCCTACCTAAGTGGCCGGTGGCGACTCCATTTTTATGAGGTTTTTTTGTAAACCCCGCGGAATAAATATTTTTAAATATCACAAACACTTTTGAAAAAAAACATTTCAAAAAACAATCGCTTTTATTTTTAGCGATGAAAATTAAAAGGGAACATCGCTACAGATGGCGACTCCGCTGGGGACATTTTTGTTTTTCAAAAACAAATGAGAGTCAAGCTTTTAAAATAATTACCGCTTTACTAATATTGGAAATTCCGGATTAAAGTAACTATTAAATTAACATTCGGTCATAATTGCGCGTTTATTTTAACGCATTTAAAATATGGCATATAAACCCGTCTTTTTAAGTGGGGGGAAAACGCTAATGCTTTCGTGGAGATATCGTTCTCCGTATGGGCCTAGCAAGTACCCGGGGGCTCGAGTACCTTATGCTTTCGTAAGGATATCGTTCCTTCGACGGGCATAAGCGAATGGGTCCCCGAATTGAACCCGTTGAAAGGAGCCTATAATGGGTGATGATCGGGGCCTTGCTACCCTTAGTAGGGGACAGCAAGGACAATTCGGGTACCTCCTAGCACCAACACTGCATGTAGAGAACATAGAAACCCACCCCTGTTAGAGCCATGCGGATAACCTTAGGTTTTAGACGGGATAAATAGGATATTTTGTGTGTTTATTTCTATTTATTTTTGTCATTTTATTTACTTTATCTGGTACTGACTTGTTTTCTTTTTGCTTTTTGTTCTTTTTCTCATACATCATTGCATTTGCATCGCATAAAGGTACTGGATCAAGTGGTTTGCCTGATCAGAAAGTCTTTTACTATGAAAAAAAGGTGTCTTAGGAAAGAAGAGCTTAATTTGTCAGTTAGACATTGGTCAGAGGTCAACCAGAAAATCCAAGGGGACAGTCTGCCTAACGAACGCGTAATAGCTGGATACACCTATGTGAGTCTCCAACAGAACGACTTGTGGGATCTTCAAAGCATTTGGGAAAGATGGGACCGAAGGCTACAAGACTTATTTAGCGATAGTTATGGCGACATCGCGCAGCTATTATATGTTCGGATTAACCAGCCCCTACTCCGAGCTATAGTCCGATTTTGGAATCCGTTTTTTTTCGCTTCACCTTCAATGGGCAAGACATGATGCCTACGGTAGAAGAGTACATCGCTTTACTTAACCAGAAAAATATTCAGGAAGATTGGATCTACGAAGCCTCCAAGGAATCAGAATTACAACTGCGAAACTCAAAGCCTTTGCAGGAATGAGTGATGATTGGGTTAGTGGCCTCCTTCAAATCCGAGGAGATAATACAGTCTTTGCATGGGAGAGTATTCGGGACATCATATCGACACATCCAGACGAGGCAAAGAAAATGGACTTATTCGCTTTAGGAATATATGGCTTGGTGATCTTCCCAGTACTGGGAACATTGACATAGCCATTCTGGATTTGTTCGAACGGGTAAAACGGAAAGCAAACCCGGTACCAGCAATTTTGGTCGAGACTTTCATTTCCTTGAACGCTAGCCGGAAACATGAAGAAGGACGTTTTCGAGGATGCGCACAGCTATTACAAGTATGGATCCAGAGTCACATGTGGAAGACACCGACGCTGGTCGCCGGGATATCTTTCCAAGGTTTTTCGCTTTTACGAGAATACTTAGCAAAGGAATGGCGAGAAGATTTGAAAACAAAAATGTGGACCAGTTTCTTCAGGAACATTCAAGATGAAGACATAGCATGGAGGATCCCATGGCTCGGTAAAGTCAATTATTTTCTATACAGTTGTGGTGACTTTAATTGGCTGATGATGTTGGGATTACATGGAGGGATCGCTTGTGCTCCACTTTTAGTGTCTCGACAGTTCGGATCACGGCAGTTCATTCCCAATACCGCCGGATTAAGCCAAACTGAATTTCCGATCAGGGTGGAAGGAGACACCGAGCACATGACTACCCCAGATTACGATCTTTGGAGACGTTTGAGGGTTAATAATGTGATTCCCGAATCTAATCAAGGACCAACAGTGTCACTCGAGGAGCTGACAAGGGTGGTACCGTCCGAAGCCGATATCTTAAGGAGTGAGCTCGAGGAAGTTAAAAGAAAATGGACATTCAATGGACCCAACACGCGAGCGAACTCTATAAGGCAAGCCTAGAAGTCGACGAGCGGGAGGGGATCATTAGGCAACTGAAGAAATTAAATGCAAATTTGAATGACAAGAATACTCTTTACCAAAAAGATGCCCTCACATTCTGTGCAAAAATACAAAAGGCCGGCGAGTCGGGTTCATAGTCTGTGGAAAAAGAAAGAATGAATGGCATCCGTTTGTTGGAAGAAGAACGAGAAATTAACAAAAGAGCGATCGAGAGAGATAGAAAACTGTCGTTTGGCTATGGAGGAAGAAAACGGTCCGCCAAGAAGGCCATTGATCAAGAGAGAGAAAGATTCAGACAAGAAGTCAACAAAGGAAAACAAGATGTTCATCATGAGAGAGAAAGTGTCGCCGTATGGAAAAGAAAATCCATGAATAGCCGAAACAGACTGTTAGAGATGCAGAAACTATACGATGACACTCTTCAAAGTTTGGGGCAAAGCCAAAGTCAAAATGACGGATTAAAAGAAAAGATGGCGGAAGTCGAACACTCACTTCAAATGTACTGCCGTAGGAATAATTTCGCGGAGCTGCGAGAAAGAGAACGCGAAGTGGGTGTATTACGAGCACGAATCGGATCCCTCGAAGCAGTTGTGAAGGATTACAAGGAAAGAATTAATGTGTTCGAGGAAGCTGCAGCCGGGGGGACACCTATTGGCAGAAGAGATTACGCGACGATGCTCGAATGATATAGGACAGGGACCAGTACTATGCAAATCTAATGGTGGACATACAACGAGTCGCCAGACACGTAAATGATTTAGCCGTCGAGGCTGAAACACTCCGACCTTTTATAGCCCCGGGAATGGAAGAAGCTCCTAGGTTCCTCAAGCTGCTCAAGGCAATTGGAAAGTTAGGGGATAGAGCTAGAGTCTATCTATAGGACTCTGTGTTATAATTAGATCTTTTGTACTAGGGATCTTTACTTTGTAACACGAATTTTGTTGTAATCAAGACCCTTTAATTCCCGTAAAAGTAATTCAAAAGGGTGATTACCAGCGGAACCAGTACCTTGTCTGCATGCATTCTTGTATTTGCATCATAACATCTGCATCATTGTACATGCATTTATTTTTACAACCATATTAACAGTATGAATATTGTGGCATTCCAGTGTGTTAACCCATAATCATTCATCACATATACTTTACCCGGCTACAAAGAAAGCTCATGGAAGAAAGAATAATCAATCTAGAAAGAGGGCGAGAGAGAGCTCGAGTCAAGGCTTGAAGAGGCCCAGAGAAGCCTTAGTGATCAGATTGCATGACCACAAACTTCAATAGTATCGACATAACGGCATTGTTGGCGAAAAGTCTCGGAAAACGAGTAGAAGGAGAAAATATTCCAGAGAGGAAGGTACCCGGCTCACTTCAAGGTTCAACCAACTGCACCAAACCAGGCTAGGAAGATGTATATTGACCCTACAGAATGTCTTCCAGCTTTCAAGTAGGGGCACCGAGACTCAACCCTTGATACCAAGCATCAGATGAAGAAGAAGTGCCGGACCTAAACATGGTCGAAAAGATCGGGAATGAGGTAGAAAGAAAGTGGGAAGAAAGATTTCGCCTCATGGAAGAAAAAAATTTAAAGCGTTACAATCAAATGAAGAATCAGAAACAACGCTAGTGATCTAAGTCTAGTGCCCGATCTTGTCTTGCCACCAAAATTCAAAACGCCGGAGTTTGATAAATATGACGGAACCACATGTCCTTCTCGCACACATAACGATGTATTGCAGAAAAATGGCGCTTACCATAAAGATGAAAAGCTACTGATCCACTGTTTCCAGGATAGTCTGACTGGAGCAGCATTACGTTGGTATACTCAGTTAAGCAAAGCAAATGTCAAGACATGGAAAGATTTGTCTAAAGCATTTTCCGAGCAATACAAACATGTAATGACATGATCCCTAGCAGAATTATGCTAGAAAATATGGGGGCAGAAGTCCAATGAAAGCTTGCGACAATATGCCCAAAGGTGGAGAGAAGTGGCCGCCCAAATCCAGCCACCTATCCCAGAGCATGAAATCACGCCATTATTTGTCAATACTTTGAAAGGGGCACTCTTCGATCGCCTCATCAATAACACAACACAGTGAGCCGACTTAATCAGATCTGGAGAGTCTCGAACTAGCAATCAAGTGCGCGTAATTGATGGTGGGGAAGGGTCTCGAAAGTACAACAAGAGAAGTGAAGTAAACACCACCAGTACCTATACCGCCTCGAAGAACTTCACAGTCTCACAGCCCCAAGCACTGTGGGAAAAACGCAAAATTCGAATCAAAGAGATGAAAGAGTCACGTAAAGGATAAAGAGAGGAGAACTTTCACTCCCCTACCGGTTTCATACTCAGTAACTTTATTCCCGGTTGTATGAAGCAGACTTGGTCCGACCATACATCGTTAATCATGTCAATCCACCCTTCCCGCCTTGGTATAATCCAAGCGCACATTGCGACTATCACGGCGGTATCCCCGACACCCCACCGAGAACCGCCTTGCCTTCAAAAAAGCTTGTGCAGTAACTTAATTGATTCCGGGATATTGAAGTTTGAAGAACCTAGCGTAGCCAACAACCCGCTGCCTAATCATGGGGAACAGAGGGGTAAATGCTATAGAAGAAGGTTTTACCAGAGAATAAAGGATGACGTGTCAAGTCAAGTCTCCTTTACGGTGGGTATTTCAATGATTATGCATGGCTCGTATGATCAATAAAGGCATGATAATAAGGCGTAAAGAATGTGGAAAGTATTGTGAATTCCATCGATCAAGGGCACGATATCCAAGAATGTGATGAGTTCAAGAAATTGGTGCGAAGTTGATAGATGGAAAACAAATTGAATTCTTCGAGGAACCCATGGGGAAGGGATCAGACGTACACATGACAGAGATACCCTAAAACTAGATATGGGAAGGATAGGCCTTTCATCATCTCTCCAGGGTAGGGAATGCAGTGTCTCCCAAAGAGAAACCAAGAGGATAAATTCAAGATCGTCATTTCAGCACCATCTCCATTCCCATTCAAAGACATGCGACAAATTCCCCGGAATTATGCCGCGAATGTGACCATGACAGAAAAATCAAAACACGAGCAGGTAAAAGAGCTCATACTGGAAGACCAACAAAGCCAAAATAATGTGAACGTTGGTGAGGCAGGCCATTTCACCAGAGCGGCCGATGTTATTCCTCCAAGCTTTAAGAGCATTGAAAAAGATAGGGAAAGAATACAAAGATTAGCCTGCATGAGATATTTGGAGAAGAACCTCCCCAAAGGATAAATGAAAGCGTGATCGAGGCCCGGGCCAAAGAATTTCTAAAGTTCTTGAGACATAGCGAGTACAGCAGTAGTGGAACAACTACGGAAGCAACCGCCAGATCACAAGTCTTTGGAATTACTCTTGAGTTCGAGAAGCATCGGGAGACACTATTAAAAGTGCTGAATCAAACTTTTGTGCCCCAGGACATTTTCGTAACAAACTGGACATGATAGTGGGGCATATTATCGCCTATAATCATATCACGTTCGGTGATGATGAGATCCCGGAGGAAGGAAGGGGGTCCACTAAAGCCCTTAACATCACTACCCACCGCAAAGGGTATGTATTACCAGCGTACTAATCGACAACGGGTCAGCATTGAATGTCTTGCCTATGGTAACCCTACAAAAATTACCAATAGATAGTTCGCACCTAAAGCCTTGCTACAACTCGGTAAGGGCCTTCGATGGTACGCAAAAAGGGAACAATGGGGAAAATTGAGATACCCTATTGATCGGACCAACCGAATATGTGATCGATTTTGTGGTAATGGACATAAAACCATCTTATGTTTGCTTGTTGGGAAGACCGTGGATCCACTCCGCAGAGTTGTCCCATCATCATTGCATCGTAAATTAAAATTTGTAGTTGAGGGCAAATTGGTCACAAAGAGAGGCAGAGCATGAATTTGTTGCTTCCGTGACATCGACACCCCCTACATTCAAAATGATGAAGAAGCTGCAGAATGCCGCCCGAGCATTAGAACTAGTAAATGCCACATTCGTTTGAGAGGGAAACCGGATCCCCTACCCTAGGTTATCTAATTGTACCAAGATGACCATCGCAAAACTCGGGCCGAGGAGCCAAATTAGGAAAAGGGTTGGGGAAGAAATTACAAGGAAACCCGAGACCCAAGAATATCATTACCAAGAAGGATCGTTTTGGGTCGGGTTACCAACCAAGTGTCCAATGTAAGAAAGAAGAATATAAGAGAAAAGAGGAACAAAGGAAAGCTAGATCTAAAGGAGAAGACATTCCGTGGAGGTCGATGTCCTTTCCTAGTTTAAAAGCCACTTTCATCTCCGGAGGATTCTACAGCCAGTCAAGATATTGAGAGACAATGAAGAAAAATGATGAACTTGGCCAGAGGAAATGATCGTAAAGCATTTGAAGGGATGTGCATCAACATGATAGTCAAGAGGACCGAGGTAACAAAATGTTGACCAACATCCGCCTTGCCATCCCGGGAGACACTCAATAACTGGAGCTGCATTGATTTACCCGTAGTTTTTAGGAATAGATCGAGTAATGCTCCGAATCAACCTTTTGTTTTTGCCCATAGACAATGGGGATCTCTTGTATGGGGCACCTATGTTAACTTTTTGATTGAAATGAAATATCCCCACTTTCTTAAAAAAAAAAGGCCAAAGTCTCATTTATTCCATTCATACATTCTTCATATTCATTCCCTTCATGTAAAGCCGTCTCTTTCCCAATACAATTCATTCTCATTTAATGCAGGTCGCTCATGATCGACGATATGAATGATACTGGATCCAATCCTGGAGTAAGTTTCGAAAGCCCTGAGGTCTCAGAGGAAACGGAGGGAGGATATGATGAAATAGAAATTGAGGTCCCGTAAGAATTAAAGAGAATGGTGGATTTACGAAGAAAGGCGATTATGCCTCACCAAGAAGAAATGTAAATTGTCAACTTAGGGATCAAGAAGCGAGAAGAGAAATAAAAATAGGAACGACGATTTCTCAAAAACCAAGCATGAACCGATAGCCCCGCTTCAAGAATTCAAGGATGTCTTCGCTGGACTTATCAAGATATGCGGGATTAAATACCGACATAGTGGTGCACAAATTGCCAACAAAGTCGGAGTGCAAACCAAGACAAGCAAAAACTTCGGAGAATGAGGCCGATATCTTTGTTAAAGATCCGAGAAGAAGTGAAAAAGCAATTTGATCTTTGGATTCTTGAAGTAGCCAAATACCCGAGTGGGTTGCAAACATTGTACCAAGACCAAAGAA
Source organism: Hibiscus mutabilis (assembly GCA_019671005.1). NCBI lineage: Eukaryota > Viridiplantae > Streptophyta > Magnoliopsida > Malvales > Malvaceae > Hibiscus > Hibiscus mutabilis. The sequence goes on from CM033719.1 coordinate 18,102,138, forward strand.
AGACGGAAAGTTCGTATGTGTGTAGATTATAGGGATCTCAATCGAGCTAGCCCAAAAGACAACTTCCCTTTGCCACATATTGACATGGTTGGTTGACAACACCACAGACATTCATGGTTTTCCTTTATGGATGGCTTCTCGTGATACAACCAGATAAAGATGGATCCTAACGACATGGAGAAAACCACATTCATAACCATGTGGGGCACTTTTTGTTACCAAGTAATGCCATTTGGGCTAAAGAATGCAGGGGCAACGTACTCAAAGAGCAATGGTGACTCTTTTCCATTACATGATGCACAAAGAAATAGAAGTATACGTCGATGATATGATTGCCAAATCTCGAACAGAGGAAGAGCACCTACAGAACATAAAGAAACTATTCCAAAGACTACGGAAGTACCAACTAAGGCTCAATCCCGCCAAATGTACTTCGCCATTTCCGGAAAACTCCTAGGTTCAGAGCGCGTAAGAGGGATTGAGATTGATCCCGATAAAGTGAAAGCCATCCAGACCTTTCACCACCCCGCACGCAAAAGGAAGTTCGGGTTTCCTAGGGAGGCTGAATTATATCTCTCGCTTCATTTCCCAATTAACCAATCAATGCGACCCGGTCTTCGACTTCTTAGAAAGAATAATTGGCGTGTGGGATGAAGAATGTCAAAAGGCCCTAGAAAAGATCAAAAGTACCGACAAATGCTCCAATTTTAGTCGCACCGGCACCGGTCGACCACTAATTCTCTACCTAACAGTCTCGAGAATTCAATGGGATGCGTACTAGGGCAACACGATGAGTCAAGAAAGAAGGAGCAGCCATCTATTACCTAAGCAGAAATTCAACGATTGCGAAACACGGTACCCGCCAAAGGCAGAATCGTGGTTGCGCTCTAGTTTGGGCTACTGCGACTCAGCAAAGACTGTTGTACCATACTACCTGGTTGATATCCAAGCTAGACCCATTAAAGTTCCTAATGGAAGCGCAAAGACTAACGGGAAGGATGGCTCGATGGCGGATGCTCTTATCCGAATTCGACATCGATATGTCAATCAAAAAGCCGTAAAAGGGAGTGCCGAGCTGATTTCCGGCAAGTCGTGCGGATGACTATGAGGCATTGAACTTTAGTTTCCCAGACGAAGACTTGATGTGCATTACAACCGAAGAAGAGATTTGAGATGATGTGTCATGGAAACTTTACTTGACGGAGCCTCCAACGCCCGGACATGGGATAGGGGCAGTTCTAATCTCACCGAGGACGTATATTATCCTTTCACCAGCAGATTGGAATTCTTCGCACAAACAATATAGCTGAATACGAAGCTTGCATCATGGGATTAAACTCACCATCGAGAGAAAGGTTAAGGAACTTCGAGTGTTCGGAGATTCGTCCCTAGTCATTTACCAATTGCGCGGGAGTGGGAAACCGAGACCCAAGTTGGTCAAATATCACAAATTAATCCAAGAGCTCGTCAAAGAGTTCGAAAAGGTCAGCTTCAATTACCTACCCCGAGAAGAAAATCGATGGCGGATGCGTTGGCAACCTTGGCATCCATGTTTAAAACAAACACCGGGCGGAAATGAGACCCATTGAGATGCAGACATTTGAAAAGCCTGCTCATTGTTGTAATATACAGGAAGAGATTGACGGAAATCCATGGTACTATGATATCCCGCAATATGTCAAGCTCGAAAGTATCCGTAAGGGCAAACGACAATGATGTAAAAACGCTCGAGAAAAAATGGCAACGAAATATGTCCTAGATGGGGAGATCCTGTATAGGAAAAGTCATGATCAAACATTGCTGAGATGTGTGGATGCCTGTGGAGGCGAAGGAAATCTTAGCCGAAGTACATGACGGGATCAGTGGAACGACGCCAACGGGTTGTCTATAGCCCGAAAAATTATGAGATACGGTTATTTCGGTTGACCATGGAGGAGATTGCATCGATTACGCCAGAAATGCCACAAATGCCAAATTTATGCCGACAAAATTCATGCACCCCATCGCTTCTACACACCATGAATTCTCCGTGGCCTTCGCAGCATGGGGCATGGACGTTATCGGCAGATCCATCCGAAGGCCTCCAATGGGCACCGTTTCATTTTGGTCGCCATAGACTACTTCACCAAATGGGTAGAGGCAGCGTCTTACGCCAATATCACCAGGACTACAGTTTGTAAGTTCTTAAGGAAGGAAATTATTTGTCGATACGGATTGCCGAGAGGATCATCACCGATAATGCTTCCAATCCGAACAACAAAATGATAAAGGACGTGTGCACTCAATTCAAAATAACACACCATAATTCCACGATCTATCGTCCTAAAATGAATGGAGCAAAGGGAAGCGGCAAACAAAAATATAAAGAAGATCATAGCAAAGACTACGGATACCTACAAGGATTGGCATGAGAAGTTACCTTTCGCCCTTTTCGCCTATAGGACGTCCATTCGCACATCAACGGGGCGACACCTACTCCTTGGTGTACGTGCATCAAGCAAAGACTCCCAATTGAGGTAGAGATTTCGTCCCTCCGAGTCTTAAGCGAAGTAAAATCGGAAGAAGCTGAATGGGTGCAGGCGAATCGACCAGCTAAATCTCATTGACGAAAAAGACTAAAAGCCATTTGTCATGGTCGATGTACCAAAAGCGGATGGTTCAGCTTACAACAAAAAAGGCGCCCAAGAAAATTCAAAGAAGGGGATCTGGTACTCAAGAGAATCCTCCCAATCCGTAAAGATTCTCGAGGAAAATGGATGCCCAATTGGGAAGGACCATACGTCGTAAAGAAGGCCTTCTCGGAGGAGCCCTAATCCTAACAGAAATGGACGGGGACGAGCTGAAAAATCCCGTAAATTCTGATGCCGTCAAGAAATACTATCTCTAAAAAAATGGAGAGCTCATGATGAAAACTCAAACCAAGGCGTCTTGAAGCAAAGGAAGGACTCGAGTAGAAAACCCGCAAAAGGGCGGCTCGGGTAAGTTAAATATCCAAGAGAAGAGTATCCCCATGAGCATCATGAAGAGGAAGCTTGTGCAAAAATTCTACACCGGTTGACAGGATCATGTGTCATTCATATCAAGATAATGAGAGATCTTGTATTTAACTTATACGTGTCATACCTTTCTTTCTAAGATATCTCAAAGCCCTTAATCCTAATAAAACCATGTTTTGAGCATCCATTCCTAGCCTCCTTGTCAATTTTTCAATGATAGGATAACATAGGCTTATAATGAAACAAGAGATTTCAAGCATTACTATGATTTTACCTTGAAAATTGCAGGTAATCAAAGAAAACGGTTAACTCCGTCCCTTAAGTTCCCTAAATGACTGTCGATCGGGAAGACGGAAGCTTCAAACAACCTGATAGGGTAACCGATGGCACATGTCCTATCTATTCAAGAAAAGCATACGAGATAACAAAAGAAATCTCCCGGGGAAAACCGAAGGGCATTTAAAAAAAAATCTCTCTAGAGTGAAAACCGAAAAAGGGCGCTTTTAAAATTCCAAGTCGAATTGAAAAAGAGAAAGATCGAGACGGTTGAACTTGGCGGTGAAGAAGGGTATCGATGCCCGTAACAAAGGAGAAAGCAAACGGCAAAAGGACCAAAACAAACCCACCATGATATTAAAGCTCATGCATCATGAATAGTCAAACATCACTAGGATTAGGAGCATGTCAATTCATTCATTTGTCATAGCATTTTGTTTTCATCTCGTGTATTTGCAGATCCAAAGAGACATCAAGGGTCATCATGATGTGAGTCCCAAATGAGGAGACAATGTTTTGACATAAAGGCACATGTTTTCAAGCTCGGGAGAGAGGTTCTATATAGGAAGAACTCTCATCTCCGAGGCTTCGTAAGCTGAAAGTTCTATATAGGAAGGACTAACAGCTCTAGGGTGGTGAAGACTCGCATTCTATATAGGAAGAACTCCCGGTCAAAGAAATTCACCCATGACACGCAAGATTATATAGGAGATCCTGCTATGTCAAAGGCAAAGAGTCTTATATAGGAAAGACTCGAGCTCCATCGCCTTAGGCGAAGGGTTCAGGTCGAAAAAAAGAACCCGTGGCTCGAGAGATTCCAGATGCCAAAAAGTTCTATATAGGAGGAACTGATGGCTCCAAGGTGAAGACTCGCAGTTCTATATAGGAAGAACTCCAGTCAAAGCAATTCACCTATGACACGGGGTTTATATAGAAACTGTTGTGTCAAAAGCAAAGAGTCTTATATAGGAAAGACCGAGCTTCATTGTCTCAGAGCGAAGGGTTCAATGTCGAAAGAGCCTGTAGCTCCAAGATCGGAAGGTGACGAAGTTCTATATAGGAAGAACTTACAAGCCCAAGATTCGCCAAGGAAGAGCGGAAATGTCCAAAAGAATTCGTTTTTCCAAAGCTAAAAATCAGAGCGCGAAGGGTTCAATGTCGAAAGAGAGCTGTAGCTCGAGGATCGGAAGGTGACGAAGTTCTATATAGGAAGAACTTACCAGCCTAAAGATTCGGCCAAGGAAGAGCGGAAATGTCCAAAAGAATTCGTTTTTCCAAAGCTAAAAATCAGAGCGAAGGGTTCAATGTCGAAAGAGCCTGTAGCTCCAGGATCGGAGGGTGACGAAGTTCTATATAGGAAGAGCTTACGAGCCTGGAGATTCGGCCAAGGAAGAGCGGAAATGTCCAAAAGAATTCGTTTTTCCAAAGCTACAAACAGGGAAGTCTGATAAAAATTAGAGCGAAGGGTTCAATGTCGAAAGAGCCTGTAGCTCCAAGATCGGAAGGTGACGAAGTTCTATATAGGAAGAACTTACGAGCCCAAGATTCGCCAAGGAAGAGCAGAAATGTCCAAAAGAATTCGTTTTTCCGAGGCTACAAACAGGGAAGTCTGATAAAATGAGTGCTTATGAATCTTTGCATTGTTTCCCATTTCATGAGAACAAGCAAAGAGGGGCAACTGTAATCACTCATTTTTACTTAAATGTATTACTATTGCATGTATGTTTATTATGTGAATGTTACTAATATAAGGTGTGTACATGTATAAGCTACGTGTACGTATTAGGGTTGTATGTATGTCGCGTATGTATCTAGGGTATAAGCGTATGTAGATGTCATATTAATTATACATATGGATACTAGAATATTATTAATTAATGACTGTAAAATATGATGTACAGTTGTTATAATTATTATTATTATTAGTGGGCTGACTAAATGTAAAATTAAATATATATATTAAGCCCAAGTAAAGAGTCCGAGTCCAATTACAAAAATCCAATTACAAAGCCCATTTGGCCCAACTCTGAATCCTATCTAATTACAATGTGCAGGTAACTATGGGCCATTGGATCAAGATCTGATCCAACGGCCACGATGCAATGAAGGTTAAAAATATCTGCCAGGCGCGTACTCCACACGTATGGACCGTTCGAGTGCCACGCGCGCGTGTGGTCCACGCGCGGACGCTTTATAATCCCACGCGCGCGTAAGATCCACGCGTTCTAACTCCTCGACTGCGGTGCTCCACGTGGCGAAATTTGAAGCCGTTTTATCAGATCGAGGCTTCATCCAGGCCGATCGTTCTTCAAGCCATCTCGACCGTTAGATCAGATCCGATCTAACGGCGAAAAATGCGTCCGCCTCGGGCAGAAATGACCACACCGCCACCGCGCCGATATTGATCCCCCCGCGCTCAGATTATGCCAAAGATAACAAGCAAATGTCGATCTGGAAAAGAAGATACAAGTTGCAACCAAAATACAGAGATAGTGGTATATAGGAAATGGGCTGTTGTAACGGGATTTTTTAGAGAGGAACGGCAAAAAAAAAAGAGAGAGTAGTAACACAAAAAAGAAAGTTTTGTAAAAACCAAACTGTAACAGTCAAGAAATCAGAAAGGCGATCCAGTGGTAATTTTTTGCTTTTTTTCTTAATTGTTTTCCCTTGCATGCATATACTGAAGTACAAAAAGAAAATAAAAAGAAAACAAGTAAGGAAGTCTTACGGCTTTGTCCATGGGTCTTCCCTTCCTCCTGTGACAAGCCTTTCGGCTTCTACAAGCCGATCCGTGAACAAAGGGAAGGAAGACCCCTTGTGGTCTCGTTTTGACCTAAAGAAAATATATTTTTGGGTTCGTATTTTTAGATCTAGGCTAAGCAAAGGGGATCCTCCGAATCCAACCATGGATTCATATTGAGGACGACAAGAAGAAGGTTTTGGTGTATTTTGGGAGTCCACCGCTGGTTAGCGCGGCGTCGTGATGGTGGAGAATACGGCGGCCGACCGCCGATTTCGGGTATTATATGAATAAACGAGAGAAAACGAAGAACATAAAAACCAGAAAAAATTAGAAAATGAAACAAATGGCCGAAAATTTGATTTCGGCCTTAAAAGGGGCTTTTATAGTTGTTTTTATTTTGCTAAATGGGTAAATTACACACTTAATCCCACGCGTTTTCAATATTTTCATTTTTGTCTTGCCGCATGGTATAATTACAGTCCAGTCCCTCTAAGTTTCCAAAAAGTCACAATTTAGTCACTAAATTACACCGATCAACTTCGAATGGTAAAATTACGCCTTAATCACCCGCGTTTTTGAAATTTTCATTTTGAGTCGCCTTGGTATAATTACAACTCTGGTCTTTGTAGGTTTTATTTGTTTTTCAATTTCGTCCCTAAATTACATGTTATTGCTCTTTAATTTCGCCATTTTGATTTTCATTTTCCTTTCATTTCAGTCCTATTTTCTTTGTAAATATTATTGTTCGAATTATACTCGTATATGTGGATATTATTTCATTTTATGTCTCCGTATATGACTCATTTTATGTTTATATGTATATATATGTGTCAAGTATGATATTCGTTTTTCATCCGCTATTCATATCAAGCATATTATGTTCTAATCGGTTCGTATATGGCATGTTCTGTATTTTGTATGTGTGTGAGCTTTCTTATTTTCTAGGGCTACATGTTAGTATATTTACCCTTTTTTATGATATGTTGACCCGTATATGTTGAAATATGTTTTATTACCAGTATGCATGTCTTTTTGAAATATTTGTTCGTATACATATATATTTATTCCTGCCTTATTATTTTGACATATGATAGTTGTTTTTATCTACTGTTTGGAGTAATATGTATATATATACATGCTTTAGTCTAAAATATCATTCATGATAAACTAATGTTCCGGTATGTTAATATTTATTATATTTAAATGATTTGTCATGTTTTATGTTTTTGCCATTAAGATTGCATATCGAGATATAAATTGTTAATGCGGTGTCCTTTTATCCGAGCGTAAATGGGGCCAGTATCAAGCGTAGTGATAGTGGTTGGGCGTTTATTCTCGGATAACGGGACCCTTAAAATATATTCGCAATTATGACCGAAATTTAAAATAATCGTCACTTTAATCCGGAAAATCCAATATTAATAAAGCGGTAATTATTAAAGTACCAATTTTTTGGGCGGCGTGGGGGTGCTAATCCTTCCCATCCGTGAATCGACTCCCGAACCCCGTCTTTTTGAATCTCTGGTTTTTGTGGTGTCCGCCTACCTAAGTGGCGGTGGCGACTCCATTTTTATGAGGTTTTTTTGTAAACCCCGCGGAATAAATATTTTTAAATATCTCAAACACTTTTGAAAAAAAACATTTCAAAAAACAATCGCTTTTATTTTTAGCGATGAAAATTAAAAGGGAACATCGCTACAGTAATAAAGGTGTTGTGGTGTGAAGCTTAAATTGATGTAAAGATTGAATCCATGAGATGTTATGAAAAGCATGAGATGTTTTGCCATGAGATAAATGCATGTGATTTGATAGAAATGGTTTTAAATGCATGGATGATTGTTTTAGCGATTCTCTCACTAAACTTATAGCTTACGCTCTCTTTTCCTCATCAATGTAGAGAAATAACTTTCTCGGACGGCACGTGAGTAAGGGAGGATCCAAGGAAAATTTCATTACAAAGTATGGTTTAATATACGTTAAGCAGTAGTAAGAAGGCAATGTGACCGGTTGTTTTTGGGAGATGTATTTTAAGTTACTCCATGTTGTAATAGTTTGGACTAGTGTTTTGGTTTCGTATGATGCTTTTATATTTGGTTTTTAGGGGTTGGGAGACATTAAGCATGCTTGGGTAGATATCATGATCATAGGTGATTGCTTGAGTATGCCATGCTTAATATAGCCCAAATCTATGTTGCTATGTTTGATGATTGGATGTTTATGATGTCATATGATGATTAGGGGTTGAATGGATAGTGTTTGATTGAGCCAAAGTGTCAAATGTTGGACCTAGAGGTCAATTCAGGTCGCCCCATACCGGTACAGGCCCCTCAGGTTTCGGTACGCGGAGACTTGTCCAGGCTTAGAATGTTCAAAATAACATAGGCGTACCAATAGGCCTGGTAACCGTATCGGAACGCATAGTGTTGAAACAATGTTCATTTCGATACACGGGTTACTGTATCAATACGGTGTCTTGCTACTAGAATTTGGATTTTCAATATATACAACCCCGTACTGATATGCCTAGGGACCGTAGTTAAATCTGTTAAGATGCTATCTGAAGTTTGTAATCTTTGCATTTTGGTCTCTATTTCTTAAATGTGCAATTAAATGTGAATGAATAATTAATTTGGGTTGAGATTTAATATAAAGGCATGGAACATGAATAATTGAGGTTTGGAAACTTTAATTTCATGAAAGTCCTTGTAAATCTTAGAAATTACATTTTAGTCCTTAAGAGCTAAAATCGAGCAATTGGATGTCGAAATGACGCCCAATTGAGTTGTTATTTTAACCATGTCTCGTATGAGCACCATAGGACCTAATAATGCATTTAGAAAAAGAAAAAAAAATAGACTATTTTAGTTGTAATCTTTTTGGGGTTTATTTAGGTAAACCCTAATATAGCTCGCTTAGTTCGGTCTTTCAGCTAGACCGGGTCAAAGGGGTTACAACTTCCAGTGATGGATGACGGTACACGTGTTCAGTCTTAAAGGTTAACTTCTTCCCAACATGGCCAGGGTTCTGTGAGAGGTAGTGCTAGAGCATCGTATAGGTATTAGGGTAGAGGTTTTGTGAGATCTACCATCAGAGTCGATGATCGATCTATTGCTAGACAGTCTTTCGTTTAGGCCAGAGAAGATAGCTTTACCACCGATGATATGTCAGGTATAAGTTTATTTTGGTTTCAATTGTTACATTGATGGAAATTTGTATCTCTCGTTTATATAATAGTTTTGGTTCTTGTTGGATAAGTGTTGTGTTAAGATCTAGAGGTTTATGTTGGATTGATTAGTTCATCAATTTTGCAAGTTCTTATAGGTAATGTTCTTACCGTGGATGGTAAGTGGGGATTGAGAGCAATAGTCCTCATAGACTTGTTAGATTTACTCTCTCCCTAGTTGGTAGATGTTACCCTTGGAATAGGTTGATCGTGTGAGTTAATGTATGCCTTGGTTTCTGATCTAGAGTCTCGAAGTTTTGGGTTTAAGGTGAACAAGGATGTTGGTAATGGAATGAACCATTGCCTCTCTAGCGTGAAGGTTGTGTTCTTATGATGTTTGTACAAGAGGGTCTTGTGGGTTGCAAGAAGTGCTTAGCCTACGTTGGATATGAGGGTTGAGAGTCTGAAGCTTTAGAGTTGGGAACGTTTGAGAGGTTATTGGAATGCTCTTCAAGGAATAAGCGAGCTTACCTTTTTATCGTAGATTAGAATTCATGATAAAGGTAATGTCGAGTTTGGTGTTGTTTTCTATCAACTTGTAGTATGGCACCGACCAAACTTCTTGAGTGATAACTCATTTGTACAAATGAGTAAATATGAGTGTTGCCGCCAAATGGTTCACCTTGGGACATGCATGTGCTGGTTTGTCAAAGAGTGGTGGCGTTGGATGTTGTGAGCCGAGGCATAACGGTGGAGGACCGTTACTCATTACTTTAGGGTTGACAATCTTGAAATTGGTTAAAGAGTTTTGAGGTTTTTGTATGGCCATTCAGAATTTGAGTATCTAAATCGAAGGTTAAAGAGAAGTTGGGATAAAAGATTAGGTTTGATGTGATGAGTGGACCTTAAGGGTAAGTCATGAAGTGGAGTGAACTCACGAGTGTATCATTCTAATCTTGAGTTTGAGGATTTAAGGGGTTGCTATATCGCGTTTTTGAGATGGATTGTCTACATATATGGTAAAGCAGTATGAAGATTATCATAGTAGCACAGAAGAAATATGGGTTATCAACTATGGATTATAAAATTGGGATTCTTGTGTTGCAACAGATCTTGTTGGAAGAATTATTTTGAAAATCCTTGAGGGCTTATTAGAGTTCTGTACAACAGTTTTTTGGAATTAAGTGGTCGGGTTGGATAAAATATTCAAACATTCAATGGCAGTTGGAAGAGTTTTAATCTCTAGTAAAGTTCATAAGTAGCAACAGTTTTCTTTGGAATCAAAATGGCTCGATTTGTAGGATTGCATGATCATGGGTTAGCCTTCGTTCGAGTTGGGGTGAGTTCTAGTAAAGTGAAGTGCTAAGTTCCGTCTTGGTTAGGCAAACCGAGAATAAGGGTTGTTAATTCAAGATAGGTTTATGGTAAATTTTGAATGTCGGGGTTTTTCTTGTTCTCAGAATATTGGGTCATGGTGTTAGCAACAGACAAAGAAGTGTTCTTAGTAGTATACTTTAGGGAGGTGTCACGTTCTGGACACAAATGAGATTGTAGTTCAAGAGTTTTGAACCACGAATGATTGTCGAAATGATTGTTAACCGAGGTGAAGCTCATCTGAAGTGAGTTCTTTGGGTTGGTGTCTAGACAATATTGGTTGAGACTATCATATGTTGTTTGGTTTTAGGGTTTTTTGTAAGCGTGGCTTAATCGGTGGAAACGGATCATTGGGGATTTCTTAGAGAGGTGTTGAGGAGTTCAGTACTATAAGCTTTGGTTAAGGAAGTTTTAGAGATGACAAAAAATTTTTAGGAGGGGAAAGTTATAACGACCTGACTTTTTGAGTCAGCAATTTGGGTATTGACCCGGGGTTTTGACCTACGTGTTGGTTTGGGCCATTGGATTATTGGTTGAGATTGAGCCTTTTTGGGATGAGTTTTGAGCATTGGACTTGGCAAGAGATTATTTTGAAAAAAAAAGAATGAGTTAAGGGGAGGGGACACGATAGCTTTTGGTGAGGTCACCATTTCCCACCCTTTTCCTCATCTTTCTTCTTCACATTTTCTCTCCAATACCCATGGCTATTTGGATTTAAAAGAGCCAACTTTCCTAACCATTTTCCCACCCAAGATTCAAGGTTGAAGTATGTTAATCCCCTATTCAAGAGCTTTATGAAAAGTATAATTTTGTGGAAAATGGGGTAAGTCTTCATTTTTGGGTTTTTCAAAGGTTTAAGCTTGAGGGTTTCTATGGAGTTATCTCATAATTTTAAGGTTGTATTTTTGTGGCTAAGATACCATGATAGTTGGTTCAAGTTCTAATTCGATTTTCATGTTGGTATGGCATGTGAAAGAGGTTAAAATTGGGTTCTCCAAGCTTGAACAAGGAGAGGTGTTAAAAGAGCTAAATGGGTGAGCTTGATTCAGGATTTTTGCTAAAAGGTCAGTACATCTCTAACTCCTTTGATTATTGAATATCATAAAGTAATTGCCTTGCTCGATTTGTGGTTAAGATTGCTAGCTTTGGTGTTAAAGTGGCTTGAAGCCTTGTTAATGGTAAATCTCGTATTAATTGTTAATAGGGTGATAAACTCTTATAAGATGTAGGATTAAGTTAAGGGGTTAAAGATTATGTTTGGGGCTTGGAAAGTGATTTCTCGAGCCTTGAAAGCTATTTTGGCCTTCAGTATCGGTACACAGGGATCCGTATAGATACTATATGTTAAATTTGATGAACACATGCAAAATTTGAAAGGGGTATCGATACAGGCTCGAGTCGTATCAGTACGTCTTGTTCTATCCAAATTATAATGGCTTAATAGCGTATCGGTACCACAAAGAGACTGAAATGGGTATCGGTATGCAGAGATTGTATACCAATATGGGGTCAACGATCAATCTCTTTCTTGCAAAGAAAGAGTACCAGTACGCTTGGGACATGTACCGGTACGCATAGGCGAAATGGATTTCTAGTAGCCATTTTGGGTATTAGTGCGCGTGTAGGCATATCACTACCCAAGTTGTTTTAATAACGGTATCGATATACTTGATGAGGCATCAATACTGCCTGGGCAATCTGCTCATAAATATGAAGTTGAGATCGAGGGGTCGATAATTTGAGGACTAAGGCCCAATGGGCTTCTAATGTGATAAAATCAATAGTAAAATTGAGAAACCGAGGTTTAACCCTCATGAATGAGAATAACGTATAATAAATTGGAAAATGATGACTCGATATAACCGTGATGGTTAGTGTCCTGCCTTGGGGCATTTATTGATGGCTTGGCTTGGTGCCACTTACCTCTTGGTGAGGTATATGAATGCTTGTGAAGTATGTGTTATCTTATGTTGTGGTAAAGAAATCTGGATGTCCTAGAGTCAGTACTACGATATTATATAAAGGGATGTGTATTTCGGGCTGAGTGATTAAGTACACCCGATGTACCCACGGGCTGAGTGATCTGGGTGCAGTTAGAAACCTATATGTGGCTATAGTGATCCGAATAAAGTAATAAACTCGATAGGCTGAGTGAGCTCGAGTAACCTGATTTGGCTTAGTAACCTCAAGTAAAGACTACTTGTGGCTAGTGTGATCTAAGCATGTCTAGGATGTATCCGTGGCAATGGTGATCCAGGTATGGTCTATTTAACCCGAAGGTTGTGTAAACACAGGTAACCCTACGGCTATGTGAGCACGGGTAAAGTAGGGCTTTCTTGGCCATTATGTGGATGATGCATGGATGTATTTATGTATGTTGTGTGCTTGTTATAGATTGATAGCTTATGCACCCTATGACTGAGTGATCAGGGTACGAATGTATTAACTCGATGGGCCGTGTGAGCTCAAGTATCTTGATAGGATATGTGACCTCGAGTATGGTAAAGCTTGTGGATCATGTAAGATTTCTTGTTGACTTGTTGATGACTTGAGATAAGTGATCTAAGTACTCTATCTTGTGTAGGCTAGATGATAGCTCATAGATAGTAAAGCCTTATCTTGCTATCTAGACCATATTATCTTGCATGCTTATATTATGATAATCACAAATTATGGTAGAGTAGAAATGTACCACTGAGCTTTGTTATCTTAGTGAGCAGATGTTTGGTTTTTCCATGTGTAGGTTGACAGGTCACCCTTTGAAGGAGCTCACCAAGAAAGGATTTCTCAGCACCACGTCTGCTTCAGAGTACAATACTTGTTTTTTTAATTTAGGCTAATGTACTCATAGGACCTTGCCATTGTTGAGTCTGTAACTCTATTTGAATTATTATTTTGGTATATGATGTTTTAAACTTGGAACTCCTATTTGTAAACTTATTTAAATGCTTATTTAATTACATTGATTTATTAATGATTTGATATTTTGGAAGTGGCTAAACTTGTGGTTTTAAATGGAATTTTTGATAGGTCGGTTTTGGGTGACCCGAATGTAGTACTTCAGATCTGGATCGGGATTGGGGTGTTACACAACATGCTTCATTGTCTCAACCATTTTTCCAGATAAATCAAAAAGCCATTTTAGATTACAAAATCTTTTATCTGAACAAACATTAATAATATAATTCTCAATCTGGCAATCAAACAACACAAGGTCTCCTGTTGAAAATTCATAAGGATAAAATAGGGCATGGCGAATAAACTTTTTTTATCAAGAGAAAGATACAAGTCTCTTGGACTCAAGCAAGCCACACAAAGAAACAACTTTGTACTTGTCTCAAAGAAATAATTATTATGCTCTTGAAGTTGTTTATCAATCACCTGATGAAATAATTCAACCTGAAAATGATGCAAATTTGAAACTTTATGGACTTTAGACCTCCCTAAAACAACAAATATTTCTTCCATCTTTGGAACCTCAATCTTATTTTTTCACAAAACAAAGAAACTTCTTCAAGTAAAGATTATCATCCCACATCTCTCATTATTTGTAACTGTTGCTTGGACACACTAACTAACTGCATAACATTACAATGTCTTGATCACTCTATTGCAATGCTTAAGATAATTCACTAGTAACCCCCAATATATTTTTCATCAAATGAAAATTAAACAAAAACTCAAAAGACATTAATAAATTCAACAACGTACAAGATTCAGCTCTTTGCTTTGAGTGTGTTTCATCTTCCTCAATAATTTCAAGCACATCCATTAAAGAAGAAAACATAATAATCAAGCTAACAACAATTTTATAATGTGAATCAAACGCGTATCTCCAACTCTCTCTATCAGCTTCTTGATTTAATCCTTGAATAGTAATCATATACCCTTTTTGGTGCCTTTGTCTATGCCTAACATTTAAAAAATAGGGTTCAAGGTTTAGAGCTTAAGGTGTAGGGTTTAAGGTTTATGATTTAGAAATTAGGGTTATAGTGTATGATTTAATTTTTTAATGTTGGGGCATAGGTAGGGGCACCAAAAAAGGAAAGAAGATTTTTATTCTTAATCCACCGTCATTGAAGATTTCACCATTTCGTAATGTTTCTCTTATCTTAATCATTTAACTAGATGGAAGAATTTTTTTTACATGAAGCACCGACTATATTAACATTTAACCACATTAGATTAATTACAGGTGGGCATAAATAAATTTCAGGGTGGGAACAAATAAATAAAATTAATATTTAACAAACTAATTTTTTTTAGGGTGAACCCGTGCCCACCCTCACCAAGTTGTGCATCCGCCACTGGATCGTTAGATAGGTGAAATAGATAGTTGAGATTGACTCATTACTTTTTTTCTAAGTGATAATCTTCACGTATTCTATCGTTTATCTTAGTCATCTGTTTCATCCATCCAACGATCCAAAAAATATGTAAAAACTTTAAAACGCTTACACTGTGTAAACGGATATATAACCATATCACAGATATATAACAGATCACAGATATATAACCATATTGAATCTTTTATAAAACAAATTATTAATTTACCATAAATTATATAATATAAAATAACTTAAATAAAATATTATATTAAAAATATACAAACATAACACGAATTTAAAAATTAACTATGCCACCCTTTGTTGATCCTGCTTACATCTTCTCAACATCTTGTATACAGTAGAATCTCTATAAATTAATACTTGATAAATTAATATTTTTTTAAAATAATAATTTTTTATATCGGCTTGAGCCTAAAGTCTAAATTAATAATTTTGATAAATTAATAAGATAATAATTTTTTAAAAGACCCTTATATAAATTTATGGTCCCTCAATAGTGTAAATTAATAATTCTATAAAATTATAAATATAACTAGAACAACTTAGTAGAATGTGATTCTATTGTTGTTTGCTTCTTCTTAAAATTTAAATCTAGTTGTATTTTATCTCAAACTTTTCTCACTGCATCCAAAAGTTCTGGTGTTGTGTTCTCATACTGTAACAAAAAATTGTGAAGAGTTGTTGCCACTATGAGTGCTTCCTTCCGCGTAATTGGCTGCAAATGCATTGTATCATCTTCAGTTTCATCCTTAATAGGATTTTCAATAACACTAACTACAATTTCTTTTAAACTTTGGACTTCTGAACATGTATTATTTTCACCCCAGATAATCCAATATGTGATTGACATCCATTTTGTTGAGGTACCCAAGACCATTAATCATCGTATCAAGTTCATGAATGATGTTCATGTATTATATTCATGAATAATAATATAGGTTCGTTGAATCGAAAAAAAAATCTCTTAAATTAATAAATTATTAATTTATTGATTAACTAATACCTCTTTAAATTAATAAAATTACGTGATCCCGACATTATTAATTTATAGAGGTTTTATTGTATTTCTTTTGCACCTCGAGGTTAATTGGTGGTGGGTCTAGTTTTATTTTTTAAAATAATTTTATCTTTTTATTATTTTTATTAAAAATTATTTTTATTTACTTTAATATATTTTTAATAATTAAAGGTTAAATTGATAAAATAAATATGCACACAAATAATTAAAGAGCCATTTTACATTTTTTTTTCTAATTGTTCCATGGACAACAAGCAGTAAAATGGATGAAATTTTTATTTAGAGATATTTACATTCCCAAAATCAGGATTCGAACCCATACAAGATAAGACAACATGAGTATCTTTGGCCACTTGACCAATTAGTGAATCTCAAAATGGATGAAATTTTAAACAAGAGACTATTTTGCTTTTGCCAGGGTACGTGAAACAATTTGATAATGTTTTCAGACCAAAGTGCCATCTAAGATATAGAACAAGGACTGGTAAAGAAATTTATAGCACTCCCACCTCTTTATTCGACTAACTTCCAACAGAAATTTTAAAATATCACAAATAAAATACATCCTTTACTTTACCTATGTTCATAAACACAACTAAATGGTAAAGAAACCAAAAATCAAAACCAAAAGGCAGGGGGAATACGACTATATTCAGATTCCTAGATGAACATGATCCAAATAAATTTAAAAAAAAATACTATGCAAATAGAAGAGCTAACACGAAAACCCTACACTCAACCATACCATTGAAATTATTAAATGACCCAACCAGGACTCCACGGAGAAAAAGAAAAAAGGCTTTGGCTTGCATTTTAGAAATCAAGAACCGAAAGAGTATTAAAATATCGTGAACTTAATTAAACCAGGGTCTCAATTATCACGTACCGACAGAAATTCTTCTGTGTCCGGGGTCTCCGACTGCATGACTCATCGTGTTTGGTCAAATCATGCACATGAATGCCTGAAAGTTGTTCACCTGTGTGTCGGGAGTAAACCGCACAAGGCCGAGGTCATATTTTTCCTCCAATGAATTCTGATGTATCTTCATTGCTCATTCGAGGCAACATTCCCTTTCTGTTGCCCAGCAGAGAAGCAATGTGTTGAGCTCTTCTCTGAGCACCTGTGGAGACATAAAAATCATGAGAAAAACAAGATATATATGAATATATAGAAAAAAGAACAGACTTTTTTTGTTGTTGAGTTTGCATGAATTTCCGGGTTGCTTAGTTATAATGATTTGTTGTTATTTTAGCTTTATTATTTGATCTACTGCATTTTCAAATAGCTAGAATGCAACTATGTTGCTCCAACTCAACTCTTCTCCAAGTACCTGTTCCCAACGCCCGTATCCGACACATATCTGGATATACATATGGGACCCGATCCTCTCTAACAACTCTCCTAATACTTGAAAAGAATTGAACATACCCAACATTGACACCTGAGTCCAAGTAAGATACATATGCAAATCCATACTTGCCCTTCAAACTTAGAAGGGAGGCTCGAGTGATTCATCCCAAACTTCTGCACTTCCATTAGACGCATCTTCGACATCTTCCATTGAAAGCCGAATATATTCCCTATGTGCAAAACGGTCCCACTCCGTCAATGTAGGATTCTCGCGCTCCTGTTCAATCCAACATAAACAAGCCTGTTACCCGAAGCTTGTGAAAACGTGTGATGGTATACATATGCAATTCCTTTTTAAAGGCAATATTGAAAAGTCAACAAGTGCTGAAGTGTCACATTTACCTGACGAATGAATAAAGGATCGCGAGATTCAAAGGCCATGAATTTGTTGAGATTGAAAAGGATATTGAAAACACTTCCCGAAAGTTTATAACCTTTTAGGTCACGCAATGTGATACGGCTTTCATCCTGCAAACAGGGAAATGTCAATAGTTAAACATGTAAAACAATCTAACTTCATTAGCAGTGTGCATAAATGAGAACATTCAATAGAAATTCAGCTCCCAAAACAGATAAAAAAAAAAAGCAGTTCAAGAAACTCATTAAATGAGCTAGTTGTAAAGCAGACATGAAGAACCTGCTTCAAGATGAGATGAAATGAGACAAACTCCACATTTTCCAGAAACCTGCCCTTTCAGACAGTTGTATTATTGTACCAGCATAAATCTTTAAGTTTGAAATTACAAGCAGAGCATAGCAGAGATGGTCATCATCCATTTCCAGAAACACACTCGGATATGCACCATACTAAAACAGGAAGGAGAGAAAAAAAAAAGGAACAATGATAAAAAAGCAAACCTCCGGTTTAATCATGTCAATTATCTGACACAAGATGTCCTCAAAGAACACAGGCTCTTGCGCCATGCATTCCATTCGATGCAACTGCTCCTAGTAAAAAAAAGGCTCTTGCGCCATGCATTCCATTCGATGCTAGCTGGCGGCCGGCGACCAAAAAACCTTTTTTGAAAACTGAATGTGAAACCGAAGAAACAAATCCTTTTTTGTTTTGAAAATATTAAATCCCATTTTGAGATCTCAAAAACCCAAAACGAAAATCTCTTTTTTTTAAAAACCTTCCTTTGATTTCGAAAAACCAAACGGGGATGAAGACGGCCAGCGGCGGACAGCCGACTCCCTAAGGTAACCCTAAACTTTTCCTCTTTTTTTGTTTTTGTTTTATATTCGAAACAAAAAAGAACAAAAATGTCTCTTGAATTCTTTTCTGCTTTTTGTATTGATTTTCTCAAAATTCTCGTTCGGGTTGCATGCATGTGCTTTTGGGGCTTTTATAGCCGATTTCAATAAATAAAAAATAAAAATTTATGTGGTTGATGCCGTTGTTGTTGTGTTTGCCTTTCTACTCTGTGTTTTGTCGTTGTTGCATGTCTAAGCACTCGTACAGGAGGTTGGAGGGATCCAGTGCTCTCTTGGCTGAATGTGACATGCATGTGCGGCTGCTGGTGTGGCAGTGGTGGCCAAACGTGGCAGCACGTGAACCGATGTGACCAATGACGCGACCGTTGAGCTGGCTGGAAGACGAGGAGTCGACCTAGAAGCTTATGAAACATGGGAGGCCAAGGGTTAGCGGTTGAAGGCTTTGAGCTTTATTAGGGTTAGGGTTTCATCCGGGTCAAATGGTGTTCAAGTCAATTCGGGTTAAGGGTAACGAGTTTGGGTTAGTTTGTTTAGGTATTGGGTTTGGCTGTTTGGGTTTAGGGTAGAATGGGTAACCGGGTAGGGTATTTGGGCTGATATATTGGATTTGGCAGATTAGGTCATTTGATAAAACTGTAAATGGACAGTATAATTCTAATTGGGCTTTTATTTATTAATTATATTATATATTATGTACTATTTATTTTTTGCTTTGTTTAATAATAAGTATATAATAATACTAATAATAAAATAATATAAAAATAATAAACTAATATAATAATAGTATAATAATAATGCAATAATAATATAATAATGATACCAAAAATAATAATAACATAGTAATAATGTAATAACGATATGATAATAATAATAATAATAACATAATAATGTAATATAACAAAAAAGGATAATAATAGTATTATACTAATGATGCCGTTTTCGGTATATATATATGCCCAAGTTAGAAAAATAAAGCCCGGACAAAATTAGTGATTACAGCTGCCCCTCTTTGCTCATTCTTGTGTTAACAAGGATAGAGCAAAGACTAAAATAACTAATTTTGTCCATTTCCTTGTCTAAAGTTCGAGACTCGAATCACCATGCACTAAAGGTCTTGTTGATGGTCTGAGAGATAAATGGTCAAGCAATGAAGGCATTGCTGACAACGCAAATCACCACGCACTGAGGGTCTTACTGCTGACTTGTACTGACAGTCTCTTTAACGGTCCGAATCACTAAACACTGAAGGCATTACTGAGGATCCGGATGATTGAAGATCAAGCACTGAAGGCTTAATGGGTAACCCAAATCATCATGCACTGGAGGCCTTACTGATGGCTTAGGAAAACTAGAGTCATACACTGAAGGATTTACAGATGGTCTAGCTCACCATGCACTATAGGTCTTAGTGGTGGTCAGAAAATGAAGGTCCAACACTGAAGGATTTACGGACGGCCTAGCTCATTATGCATTGGAGGACTTAGTGATAGCTAGAAAATAAAGTCAAACACTGAAGGATTTACTAACGGTCTGGCTTACCATGCACTGGAGGTCTTAGTGGTGGTCAGAAAATGAAGGTCCAACACTAAAGGATTTACGGATGGCCTAGTTCATCATGCACTAGAGGACTTAGTGATAGCTAGAAAATGAAGTTAAACACCGAAGGATTTACTAACGGTCTGGCTCACCATGCACTGAAGGTCTTAGTGGTGGTCAGAAAATGAAAGTCCAACACTGAAGGATTTACGGGCAGCCTAGCTCATCATGCACTGAAGAACTTAGTGATGGCTAGAATATAAAGTCAAACACTGAAGGATTTACTGACGGTCTGGCTCACCATGTACTAGAGGTCTTAGTGGTGGTCAGAAAATGAAGGTCCAACACTGAAGGATTTGCGGACAGTTCGAGTCACCATGCACTGAAAGTCTTACTAATTCTCCAAAGAATATAAGTCGAGAACTAGAGGTTGTTGATGGTCTGAACTATCATGCACTTTGAGGTCTTACTGATTCCCAAAAAATGAAAGTTAAGCACTAGAGGCCACTAATATTGAAAGCTGGCAATTCGGAGGTAAAACCATGCACCGAGGACTTTAGTAGAAATCTAAAGTAACACCTGGAAACTTCACTGGATGGGCTCTTCTCGAAGGGAACCCTTGATTATTGCTGAACGAGTTCTTCTTGTTGGAGACTCTTGATTTTTTTTGCTGTGATCCACTTTTCATGAGGTCATGCACGAAATCTTTGTTGGGTTTCATGAAGGTATAAATTGAAATCTTGCTGGGATCTACTTCTTTAATCATGAAGTTGCAAATTAAGGTCTTTGTAAATCTATCAAAAAAGATAAAATGATTGATGAATGGGTTAGCATGCCCCCTAACCTAGGAATGTCTAATTATATGATGCATGAATGCTAATTGAGGACTATTTGGGCGAGCCTAATTCTTCAAGAAAGTTGATTGAAAAATATGGGTCTTGCTTTTTTACTAGGGCTCTGTTGCGGTTGAAAATTCCCATCTCCCACTCGGGTTCAACGTTTCCAAGTGTATCTTCGCAGTTTCAACTATTGACTGCTCAATTTGAGGTATCTTTGTCATTAAACTGATTGGCCATCTTATTGCCCCAACAAATTTTTTCCCCAAAAAATTTGTTGCTTACTTTGTTCTCTTGTCGCTAGCAAAATTTTGAATTCTTTGCAGAAAAGTCTTTTATCACAAAATACATGTTCTGATTTCAATGTGAGATGCTTATTGAGAAAATTGAGTTTTTCTTTTCAAATTGTAAATATATTAGGCTATACTGAATTCCCCGAATGTCAAGTGCACAAGCAACACTGAAAATAGCTTACCGAGGATTGCCCCAAACAAATTATGTGTCTAGGATACCTCGAAAGATGAATTGATGTTTGAAGATGTGAAGTGCATTTTAAGTTACTTCGATATTTGACCAACTTACCTTTGGCATGTTCACTTTTTGTCTTATTTTGTTTGGGGAATTCAATTCATCATATTCCTTTGGCTCGAAATAAATGATGGAGCAAACAACAAATTCCTAAGCTACTCGGCATCGTCATGATTTTGAAAATATTACAATCACTCATGAAGCAAAGAGTTTCAACTGAAATGGGCTTCAGCGAAGTGCCCTAAAATTTCTACACTCTTATCTGAAAATGCCTATTACCAGGTTTCGAACATTGGAGTGCTTTCTGATTAAATTTGAAAAGAATGCATATTACCAGGCTTTTAATATTTGAATGCTTTTTGAAAAATGCCTATTACAAGGATCCAATCATTTGAGTGTTTTTGAAGCACATATTACCAAGCTTCAAATATTAAATTGCATTGATTTGTCATTATGTGTGGTCATTAATGTGAAACGCCTGTCAAATGTTCATAACCTCCGCAGCTTACGATTTCAACTAGACACGGGCTACTCGAAATCAACCTTCGGGTCAAAGTCAATGTTCCTTGTGCAATTGATATATGGGGACCCAATAAGCAAATATATTCGCGAAATAAAAAGAACTAAATATGTGGCCTTAGGCCATTACTAAACATGTACACCACATTCGGGGTTTTTTTAATGTAAACTTACCGAAGGGGTAGGTGCCCCCAATGCAGAAACACTTACACGATCTGAATTGTAAATGTGGGTCATGAAGCTTGTCGCCTTTTTTACCGGTCGGGGCACCATCCTTTTCGAACATGACTGATTCCTTATTTTGAACCTGATGTGATGATGAATAGGAAAATGCATGTCTCTTAATGCAATGTTGACGTGTAAATGTTGATGTAAACAACTAACATCTTAAGATGATGTGATGCAACTACGATGAAATTAATGATGAGTGAATTTATCATGAGAATGAAATAGATTAATGTACGATGCAACTGTCGTGCAAACAAAATCAATGTGTGATGCAACTGTAGTGTAAATGCATGAGATTATTGCTGAATGCTTTTATGATGCAACTACCGTGCAAATGAATGAAGATCAATGTGTGATGCAACTGTCGTGCAAATGAATAGAATTAATGTATGAGGCAATTACCATGTGAATGAATGAAATTGATGTTGAATGAACGAAATTATTGAATGCCAATGTGATTCAGTTTTCCTAGAATGAGTGAGAAAAAAACAAGGAATAATATGCGAATGAAAGAAAAAACATTGATCAACGAACATTCTCGTTGAACAACTCTCTATGATGAAGATTGAGTCACATTACAATCGAGAAGAAGGACTACTATATAATTTTAATCTATATTGGGCCTTGTTCAACTTCTTGATCGGTCTCGGGACTCTTTCTCGATGTTATGGACTCTTTCTTCCATTATAAGAGTTTTCAATTTTGAATTGTTCTCGAATCAACATTTTGAATGAATGTGCCTTGAATATGCACAAAAGTAATCAAACAATGATACAAACAAAGGATTAGTGACGTATAAATAAGTCAACAAAAGAATTGGATAAATATAAACCAAAACAGCCTAGCAACATGAATTCTATTTTTCTATGGCTATCCACATTGCTCTAATTGAGATAGGCTTCTTACGTTCTCACACATGCGGTTTGGTTCTAAAAAGGGTACTCGAACCTATCTTATTACCTACTAAGGTAACAAGAACCCAAATTTTAGCCCATTACAAGCTTGCTAATTGGATTCGATTTTAGGGAAAGCACGACCTATTGACGTGGAGGGCTACTCACGTGTCAAAAGGAGTGGATTTCAAAAGTGAATTACTGACCCGTGGAGAGCTGCTCACGTCGGTATGCGACGTTTCACTCCCACCTAAGGGACACAGCTCAGGTATAGAGCTTGATGATCATGATGTAGCACATGTCGGTGATTCCTTAAAAATTAAAAGAGCAATTAATGCAAAACCACCAATTATCAAAGCTCGTGTAATTAAAATCAAATCTCCAAGAAAGACCAAATTAATTAAAGTCAACTCAAATTTCAAACTTTCCATCATTAAAAGCAACAAATATTTTTTGGCTTAACTCTCTTTTTGTTTTGTAAAAACAAAATTGTTCCCAGCGGAGTCGCCAACTGTAGCGACTAATATTTCCGTCGCAAAAAAAAATTCATTTTTAAAAAGTTTAAAAATGTTTAAATGTTGAAAGTGTTTAAAGGTTTTAAAATGTGTTTTTGGAAAATGTGGGATTTTGGACATAATGGGATTTTTGAAAAAAGAGGGTGATGTCAGAAAATCTCGGTGTTTTTGAAAATAAAATGAAGAGTTGGGAATGTTTTGAAGATTAAATGAGGATTGGAGTCGCCATCGGCCACTAAGGTAGGCCGGACACCTTAAAACTAGAAATTCACTTGAAAAATGGGTTTGGGAGTTGGTTACGTGTGGGGAAGGATTAGCACCCCCACGCCCGGAAATCAGTCCCAAAATATTTGTTGCTTTTAATTGATAAAACTTATCAAAATTCGAATTGGATTTAATTAAATGGTCTTAATTGGATCTATGCTCAAATTAGACGGGCTTTATCAGATGGTGGGTTCAAATTAATTGAACGTTTAATTAATAAGGGTGATTGTACATCAGACCGTAGATTAAACCGACGTCGAATAAGCCCGACTACCGTGTTAATTTACGATTTGAATCGAGCACGTCACCTTTATGCATGATGCAAGTAGTTAAGAATGATGTTATGACTTGTCAAAATTTTATTTCGAATTAAATTTACCTTCAAACGGTAAGGATTAATTCGAATATTTAGTCAACATCCAATGAGCCAGGACTGTTACGACACAAATATCGGCATTAATAAATATCTCATTTTTATGATTAAGATTGATTAATTAACAATGTGAGATTAAATAAATTAAGGGTGTGATGAATGCCCAAAATAATGAATGTCACCAAAGATAGGCAAATAAAGGCAAATAAAGATAAATAATGATAAATACAGGAAATTAAAGAGCGATCAAAATAAATGCGGGAATTAAAGAAAATTCAGAAAAGGATCGGATCGAAAAATAAGCAATCCGAAAAGGGACCGGATCGAGCATAAAAGGAAAGCAGAAAATAAAAAAATTAGAATAGGACAGGGTCGAACAAAATTTTTTTTGAAAAAAAGACCGGATCGAGCAATAAAAAAAGCTAAAAATAAAATGCGATAAATTAAATTGCAGAATTTAAATTGTAGAAACTGAATGTTAGGGGTTAGATGTTAGATGGTGTAATACCTGAATTTTGACTGGGCTTGATAATAAATAAATAATAATCCAAAATTAGTCCAAATATTAAAAATGTCCATTTACATGCCCAAAGTCCTTTTACAAGTCAAAGGCCCAAATACAAATTCGTAAGGCCCAATTTACAATTTGTTTCCCTCCTAAAATCCTATACATATCAGCTAAACAAACACAATTTACCTTCAGACGATAAGGATTAATTCGAATATTTAGTCAACATCCAATAAGCCAGGACTGTTACGACACAAATATCGGCATTAATAAATATCTCATTTTTATGATTAAGATTGATTAATTAAAAATGTGAGATTAAATAAATTAATGGTCTGATGAATGCCCAAAATAATGAATGTCACCAAAGATAGGCAAATAAAGGCAAATAAAGATAAATAATGATAAATACGGGAAATTAAAGAGCGATCAAAATAAATGCGGGAATTAAAGAAAATCCGAAAAAGGATCAGATCAAAAAATAAGCAATCCGAAAAGGGACCGGATCGAGCATAAAAGGAAAGCGGAAAATAAAAAATTTGGAATAGGACTGGATCGAGCAAAAGAAAATTCAAAAAAAGACCAGATCAAACAATAAAAGAAAAAACAGAAAATAAAATGCGAGAAATTAAATTGCAGAAATTAAATTGCAGAAACTGAATGTTAGGGGTTAGATGTTAGATGGTGTAATACCTAAATTTTGATCGGGCTTGATAGTAAATAAATAATAATCCAAAATCAGTCCAAATATTAAAAATGTCCATTTACATGCCCAAAGTCCTTTTACAAGTCAAAAGCCCAAATACAAATTCGTAAGGCCCAATTTACAATTTGTTTCCCTCCTAAAATCCTACACATATCAGCTAAACAAACACAAATTATCAGAGTTTTAAGTTTTCCCGCCCAAAAGCCGCCATGTGTTAGCTCCCTATTCGTCCAGGCCTATTTCACATGGATCTGTGTTAGTCTGACGTCATTCTCCACCTACCTATAAATAGGAGAGAGGAAATTTATGTCAAAAATTAATGGCAGTCATCATTAACTATCATTATTAAACTAATAATAATAAAAATTAATAATAGAGAGAGAAAGTTTACCCCTTTGGAAACTGAACCAGTTCGGTAATCGGACCGTCTGGATTTGAACCATCGCCGGGCATCTAGAAGTCGTTGCTGGAAGCCGAGAAGTCGTTGGAACTAAAAACCGCCGTTGAAAATCTAAACCGGCATCGAAGCCTCATCGTTATCACAGAAAAGGTATTTTCCTCATTTTATTTTCCCTGTAAAATAATGAAAGAGCATTAGACATTACAAAATCAAGATTGAAATGAAATCAAAATTCTCGAAACGGAAGGGAAAGTTGGTGGCTGAAATTCGGATTACATGGCAGTATTGAAAAGGGTTTGGGTTACGGGTAGTTTTAGACACCTAGGCCGGGAAAGTTAGGAAGGATTTAGTAAAATCCGGGCTTAGATCTAAGATTAGGGATGAAATCGAAGATTTTTGGGAAAATTTTAGGTTTTCGGCGTTGTTTGGATGGCGAACGGCCGAGAATGGCTGGAGTGAGGCGAAGATGGATTGAATGGCGGCTTGAAGGGCAGAGCTTGACCGGAGTCATGTAGCTTTATCCGGTTTTGGATGAACTTGAATGAAGTTCATCCCAAAACCCATGATTTTAATCCAAAATGGGAGGATATTCTGGGTAATAAGGTGTTTATTTCATAGGGTTTTGGAGAGAGAGAGAGAAAGCTTAGAAAGAGAGCCAAATCCAAAAAAATGAAAAAAAGAAAGAGAGGGGAATCTGATAATACCGTTAAATAGGCAATGGGGTTCGGGCCTAGAAGCCCGCGAACCCCCGTGATCGGGCCGCGCACCCCCGAATCAACCCGCGCTTTTCTTCCTTCAGTCTTGTAATGTGGCACTACATTTTTAATAAAGTTCAATTTCCTTTCAATTTAGTCCTAAATTCTTGTATTAATTTAATTTTAATTGCAATTAATTTATATGTTTGAGTGCATTTTTTTTAAAATTAAGCATATAGTATATTTTGTTAGACAATTAAACACATCTAGATTTAATAATTGTTTAGAGCCTTTTAGTTTAGGTTCTCTAATTAGTGTTCAATAATTTAATTGGGTAGATGATTATAGTAATTAGATGTATATTAAATATAATTTTAGAATCCAATTTGGATGGTGTTTCATTGTTTACAATGGGATGTTATCACAATATGGATTTTAATAAATTATATTTAATATATATGTCTCACTTAAAATTGAATATTAATTAGTCTTTAATTAAAATTAAACAATTAATAATTAATACATTGTAGTTAATTAAATGTATATTGAGTAGAATCTTTGAGGCTCAAATATGGATGGTGTTCCATTGTTTACAATGGAGTGTTATCTCAGCCTTGGTCATAAAGGTGTATATTCGATATACATTTTCTACTTATAATATTGAATAATAAATTGTTATAGCCTTAATTAGGATTAGAACTTTAAATAATTAGAGGAATTAATTAATTAGGAATATGATTAATTTAAGGGCTTTAAATATATGTAAGGTGTTCAAGAAATTGGCATTTTCACATAAAAGCCATTAAATTAATTAATATTCATAGATTTAAATAATTAATTGATTAGAGCCTTTTTAGGAATAGTACTTAAAATTGATAAGACAATAAAATATCATTCATTTAAAACATTTTATGTTGGAAATCCATTTTTAAATACGAATAGGGGTGCCACCTAACGGGATGCTTTTAATCTCGTATTCGAACAATACGAATTTCCTTATAAAAGGATATATGCATTCAGAATTTAAATTCAATTAATAATTATAGGATAAATTAAATTCAAATAATTATTTGAAATGCCAAAATGCCACGTAAAATTAAAGGTACCGATAACGGGCGTTCGTAGGGGTGCTAATCCTTCCCTACACGTAACCGACTCCCGAACCCAATTTTTAAGATAGAATCTCTTGTTTATTTTTCTGGTGTCCAGTCTACGTCGAAGTGATCGGTGGCGACTCCAAAATGTTTTTCGAGGATAAATAAAGGAAAATCTGATTTAATAAAAAAAACCTAAATTTTCAAGATTTAATTAAAGATGACCAAAAACCCTAATTTTCCAAAAGATCGATCATCAGGCTATTTTTACCTACTCCGATTTCATAAATGGTCGCGACAGCATGGCGACTCCGCTGGGGATTTTAAAAAAACTAAGAGTCGGGCCTAATTAATTTTACGTGGCATTTTGGCATTTTAGGACAGTAATTTGAATTTAATTTTTCCTATAATTATTGGATGAATTTTTTTGGAAAAATGCATGTAGTTTTTTCTTGTGTGATATAAATTGTCATTCATGCATAAGCCTTATACCCGGGTTTTTCACATTTAAGTAGGAGTGAGGCATGATCTTACGTGAGTTATTCTGCTCTGTGATCGGAATTTTGTCCTTCTTCTGGTATACCAACCTTATACACCGTGAGGTTACGCCTCCGCTATAAGGGGTTGTATACTCCTGAATCGATGTCTTACTAGTCCAGTAACGACAGTTCAGGTACCTAGAGTCTAGATCAAAACCCACATGCTGTAATAGAAGCCTACCCCACTAGAGCCAGACAGGGACCTGGGACAGGGTGTTGCTGATTTAAATTTATTTCTCTGGTTATTCTTGTGTGCAAAATAAACTATTCTCTGGTTAATTTTACGCAATATAAATTGTTTTTCCTGTAATAATTATTTTTGCTTACAATATTAATTCACCATAGTGACACATTTTTTTGTTTGTTTTTTGTTTTGTGTGGGTGTGTTTTATT
This sequence comes from Hibiscus mutabilis, assembly GCA_019671005.1. Lineage (NCBI taxonomy): Eukaryota > Viridiplantae > Streptophyta > Magnoliopsida > Malvales > Malvaceae > Hibiscus > Hibiscus mutabilis. The sequence continues at coordinate 18,130,710 of CM033719.1, forward strand.
AGATAAATGTTACATCACATTGCATTCCTGGAGGTATCGGTTCAAGAATTAGTCGAATAGGTAGTGGCCATAAGAACTGAAGGGTCTGATAGACAAGTAGAGGATAATATGTCACTATGAACTGGATTCGAGAATATTCAATACAAGAACGAAGACAATATACATGGAGGCCAGATGTCATTAATGCAAACTTGTACCGGAAATTTCTGAACATGATGAAGTTTTGCCAGAATCAGTTTAATTTAAGAACCATAAGATGGGAATACGAAGAGTCATTTTCAATAAACTTTTAAAATATAGCGTTGTTGTCAGACAGTTAAATGAATCAAGAGTTGTTTAGGGGCAGGACCCATTTATGAAGCTCGGTATAATTATCGCTTTTCGGGAGAATACATGTAATATCAGTAATAGAGAAGTACGAGGCTTTTTAGGGGTAAAGAAGAAAATAATAGGGTTTATACAATGCTCGACAATGATTCAAGTTTCAAGACAGAGTCGGCGATAGTTACAAAGTAAACAAGACGCAATATCTGAAAAACAATGATAACCAGAGGAGGAATAAATAACAGATAAATTGAAGGGACATTCAAGACGAATAGATTAAGGGGCATTCAAGGGCCGTTGTTGACAGGAAATAACCCAGGGAAGAATAAAGAGCTTTGAACTCAGGGGAGATATCCAAGTTTCACAAGTGATGAAATTTACCGAGAGATATCATAATTAGGGGAAATGCTGATAAAAATGATGAGCTGAGAAAAGTGTCAAAATCAGGAAGCGCAATACAACAATTGAAAGACCGGCTCGTAAGTTTCGAAGAGGTGCCACAATGGAAGACAAATACTGAAAAACCAAGCCGAAACAGTAATCTAGGATATCCAAAAACAAAGATATGAAATGATTAACTTTAGGAGCCAAGTGTTGGGAGTTGTTAGGCATGTACAGATTTTGTTCGATGAAGTCGTGAACCCGCAACAACATTTTGATATAGACATCGAGCCAGGACAGATGTTAACTCAGAGGCTGAACAAAGTGATCAATCAAAAGAGTTTGAGCTAGTGACATATTGTTTTTTCTTTGTATTCGACCCTTTAGTTAGATGGGCGTTGTTCTAATGACTAGATCTTGAAATCGATACCTCGTGCATTCACGCATTACATCATTTAAATATTGTATTGCACCTTTGTTTAAAATATTGCATTTTTAAAAGTAATAATAACATTACATGTTACAATTTAGAAGCTTACCCCGCTAGAGCCAAACATGTACTGTAAATTTAAATACGTTTCTTTGGTTATTCTCTTTGATCAATATAACTTGTCTTGCTATATGTATTTTTGCCTTCGAGATCATTTTCACATTACTGACTTATTTCTTTTGTTTTTGTTTTATTTTCCTTTACATCACATTTTCATGGCATAGAGGTATTGATTCAAAGGTGGTTGTCATTAGAAGACAATCATGATGGATAAGGGGATTCATAGGCTGATAGAAAAGAGTGCAAGTATGAAGCAGTATTCTGGTCAAACAATAGAAAGAATGAAGGACAGTTCATCCAAGTGTTACACATCAGGTTTTGTTAGTGTTGATACTGACAAGAATGAGATGCAAGAGCTGAAAAGACAAATGGCTGAGATGATGACTATGATGACGGCTATGACCAAAGAAAAGGGGCATACCGAGCTGAAAAGAGAAGTAAACAAAAAATAGTACGGGAATAAACAGTCGAGTTGGCGCACCGATACAATTCGCATCAATAAACCAATTGGAGGTATAATTGAGCCAAATCCCAAGAAAGTGATGACATGCTAGAGAGAAATGCAAGAAAGAAAGAAGGATGAAGGATCTTTATATACAATCCCAATGACATATGCAGAGCTACTTCTGATACTGATAGAGAAAAATCTTGTGGCCTGAGCCCCGTTTAAGCCTATAATGCCTTCTTCACTCAAAGGTTTTGGTATTAGTACAGCATGTGATTACCATCAAGGAAGTTTAGATCATACTACCGAGAATTGCAAGGCTTTGAAAAGCAAGATTGAAAATCTTATCATAGAAGGCATGTTGAGTTTTGAAGATGGAAGACCCAAATTTCATAAAATTCTGACAGTTAATAGAACACCTGGAGATACAAAAATGAAGGAAAGTATAAGCCTATCATAATCAAGTAAGGGTCCAATGCAAAGTTCAAATTCTAGCGTTCACTCAGCCAATTATCAAAAGACAGAAGATCACAAACATCATTTTGATCCAATCCCTATTTTGTATAAAGAATTGTATCCTCAATTGTTAAAGGCCCGATTGGTGTCCCTATTATTTCTTGCACCTTTACAACCTTCATATCCAAAATGGTACGATACCAATGCATACTCTGAATTTCAAGATAGAATCCAAGGACATTCTATTGAGAATTGTCTTGCCTTTAAACGCTGAGTTCAAGCTCTCTTGGAGTTTGGAAAATGGAAATTTGGAACAAAAAACTAGCCCGATTCAACGGACGGATATGAAGCTCAAGATGACGATATTCAGAAGAAAGACATCAGTTTGAATATAAAGCGTAAATAAGAAAATTGAAGCAAGAGAGAGATGATTTGAATAAGGAGCTGAGAAACCTACAGTTCAACTATCAATAGCTTTGTTCGATGCTCAAGAATGCTGGTTTGGGTGTAACTCTGGAACATTTGAACAAAAGAATTAAAGAGCTGAAACATGAAGTCGGATACTGGAAAAAGAGTTTTGAGGCAAGTAAAGGTCAAGTCAATACACTTTCGTGTGATCTGCAGGAAATGGAGCTACAATGCAATACTTTTATGGATGATCTAAGGGTTAGTGAAGCTAAACGCGAGATGATAAAAATGTATATGCAGATGTATGAGGATAATGCTATCAAGCTGAATGATAGTCAAGCTGAAAATGAAACACTAAAGAAGAAGGTAGATGAATGCCTCAAGCTTAAGCTGATGTACAAAGCTCTTGTTGACGATGTTAAGAAAGACTGTCAAGAAAGTGAGACAAAGCGATATGCTCAGTTTCAGAGATCAAAAGTGAAGATTCGAGAAAGGGAAAACGACATGAAAGATGCTATTGTTCAAGCAAAAGAAGTTGCTCAACAAGTGGCAGATCTAGCTGATATAGCAATGGCACTGAGCCAGAATATTGATCCAGCATTAGATTACGAAGGAAAGTTGACTTGGCTCTTAGAGGAAGTTAGGAAGTTGGGAGTTAGAGCTCACCAATATCTGTAGTATCTAATATCTGATGTATTGAACCCTTTTACTTCAATGAAAGTTGTTCTATAATGATCACTTTTAGAATCAATACCTTCTGCATTCACACATTCATGCATTGCATATTTATCAATATAACATTATTATATAATAACATGGCATTAACATTCATGATCTAAAGTGATCGGAGTTCCAATAGGAGCAATCTGGTAATTAGTGGAAGTTTGGGAATCTGTTATCATGGATGGAGACATGGAGGAAATTGAACATACTCAAAAAGGTACTCAAGAACGGATGACCAAGCATCAGCAAAATGTGAAGAACTGCACTGCTACACCATGTTTGACAATTCATCCCGGGGCATTTAACCCAAGTACAGAGGCAGGGTCTGTAAAGCCTATCATCGTAGGATTAAGACTTGAGCAGTTGAAAGATAGCTATGCCAAACTTGAGGAAGAGATCAAGGAAGGAAAAGGCATCGATAACCCCAAATTTGATGCAAAAGAATTCTGTTTAATCCCTAATCTAGTTATTCAGCCTAAATTTAAAGCCCCCAATTTTGAGAAGTATGATGGTTCTAGTTGTCTTAAAGTCCACTTGGCAATGTTCTGTAAGAAAATAGAAGGATATTTGGATGATGATAAATTGTTGATCCATTGTTTTCATGATAGTCTAGCTAGACCTGCCGCAGTGTGGTACAACAAATTAGGTCGAGAGCATATTCGAACATGGGTAGATTTGGCCAAAGCATTTTTGGAGCAATACAAGTATGCTATAGACCTGGCTCTAGATCGCTATTTTCTGGAGAACGTGAATATGAAGGTCGGCGAAAGTTTTAAAGACTATGCATTGAGGTAGCGAGGATTAGCAACCCAAGTTCAACCTCCCATAACAGAGGAAGAAATATCTCTTATGTTCATCAAACTTTTCCATCTCCTTTCTTTGAAGAAATGCTTGCAAATTCAAGGTGCGGTTTCAGTGATCTCGTGGTGATTGGAGAAGCAATAGAAATAGGGATCAGACAAGGGAAAAATAGATCAAGATTTGAAGACCGTGTTGATCAAGAGGAAAAGCAAGAGAAAGAGGTGAATGAGTGTAATGTTCAAAGTTTTTAGAGTCGCAAGAGAAAGAGGTCAGTTAATTCATCAGAACGACCACGGAAATTTCCTCGAGCAAGTGCAAATCTGGAGATCTTCAGAGTGTCTATTTCAGACTTATTACCTCACCTTATTGAAGGACAACATATCACTCCTAGGCCAATGAAGGTGGTGCCAAGTCCATTTGCCCATAGCTATGATCCAGACAATGTTTGTGACTTTCATATGAGAGTACCAGGACATGCTACCAAGAAATGTAGACCTTTGATGAAAAAAATTAAGAAGCTAGTCAGTAATGGAATCTTGACACGAGAATTAGTTCAACAATGGCAAAGAGTGGGGCAAGCTGTTATACCAGTCCAGGAATTAGAGAATCAAGACGAGTGCTTCCAAGATTGTGTAGAATTCTAAGAATTCAGTGCTACCCATATTGTTGCATCATGTGGTTACAATCTACAGGGACCATTAGTGAAATAACACTGGAAAAAAGTCTGTTATTCCTGGCCCGAAAGTAGTAGAAGTCTTTTTCTAAGGTCATATGTCATGTTTGTTGGTTTTCATTGGAAGGATATTTTTTTTGAAATAAATAAATATATGTATATCTCTTCTTACCCTTGTAGGCCCCTAGATGCCAATTGCAAGATGCGACACTGATTCCGATGCAAAAAAATTATTTGGATGTTGTGAAAACGTTGAAGTGAAGTTTGTTTCTCAGTCTACTATGGTCAGCAAGGCAAGAAAAGGTCAGATCACCACGCCTTTGATGATGTTCGATGATAAATCTTTGAAATTCATAAACAGTGAAGTGGACTAGACAATTTTAACCAAGTAGAGTTACTTGAAATTGAAGTTCTAAGTGTAGTTTTTTATACCTTAAAAAGCACAATAAGAGAGAAAAATAAAAAGGGGAGAAAAAAAAGAAAAAAAAAGAAAAAAAAGGAAAAAGAAAGGGAAAAAGTTGAAAAAAAGGAAGAAAAGAAAAGATAGAAGAAAATGAGAAGAAAAAGAAAAGGTGAGAAATAATAAATTATTTGAATAAATAAGTCTCGGAACACTCTGATGGAGCTGTGGGGATATTGACAAATCAAATAAGGAGCTATGCTTCACCTGTCCAATACCCAAGCGTCAGAGATGTATCTTTGAAGACATGTCTATAATAATATAATAATAATTAGTAACAATCAAAATCACACATGCACTTATAGAATTTTATTCTTAGAATGATATTTTTGCACTCTACTGGTTAAACAAGTTCGGGAAGCTTAAACACATTTATGAATGGAAAGGAATGAGGAGAACGGAAAAGGAGTTGTTTCTGACTGGATCGAGCAACGCGGTAATCATAGGGTGTGAACCGAGTGAGTTGTAAGAAAATTCATAACTTCATAAATCGACACAACATTCAAATTATTCTACTCATAGGAAGGTTGAATCAAAGACATTCTTGCACTTGATATTTAGGGTATCCTATTCTGTTTCCTTTCTTTATACCCTATTTTTTCGGGTCTTGTAAAGTATCCTTCATTGAAATGCCGATAAGCAAGCTGACATTTTTACAAACAAACTGTTTTTTTATAAACATATGACTAAGTATAAGACTTTTAACTGTTCAACCGTCTTTTGGTAAGAAAGAAGAATTATCCATCAGGGGACATAGTGGCAACAATGGCAAGAATAGAAAGTTTAGAGACTTGGAGAAAGTTCAAGGATCTGAAAAGTTCAGGGACTTGAGATACTTGTTCGCCCAAATGATGGAAGAAGGGAAGATTCAATGAAATAAGGCAAGAAACAAAGAGATTAGTGGGGGCATCATGGTGCATAAGAGTTCAAATCAGAATAAGCAAGAGAGGGTGCAGAGCCTGAAAGAATTCGATCACTAAAAAGGGTCAAAATTGGCTTAGAAAGAAGAGAAGCTCAATAACAAAGATTCTGGGACAAATTTTGTTGGAACATGAAGACAATAAGAGCTTAAGATAAATTTCAAGAAGATCAAGTTAAGAAAGAAGATCAATCAAAGAAAGATTCAAGGAAAACAATCTTATTGTTGTAACTCAAGCAAAAAGTTCAACGAAGAGGCAAAGAAGATTAAAGCTCATCCGAGTGGTCATCGGTTGTCACAATTTATGCATCATATATAGTTAGGCATCTATAAGATAGAAGCATAATAACTCATGCATTCAAGGCATTTTTGTAGGAATTTACAAGAATCAGCAAAGAACAAACGAAGATTTCAATCTATAACTTTAGATTGGAGAAGTAGAACCAACAAAGACTAGCAAAAATTTCAATCACATTATTGAAGCCAAGATATTAATCCGTTTGAAGAGGCAGATCTCAAAAAGATTTCAATCCATTTGAAGAGGCGGATCCCAGCAAAGATTTCAATCAGTTTGAAGAGGCGAATCTCAGCAAAGATTCCAATCCGTTTGCAGAGAAGGATTTTAGCAAAGATTTTTCAATTGTTTGCACAGGAAATGAAGTGCATTACAATTCTAAATCCTTCGGGTCATCAGTAAGTCCTTCGGGCATGATGTTAAGTCCCTAGGGCCATCACCTTCGGGAGTGATGAAATTGTGTGCACAGGAAATGAAGTGCATTACAGTGTTAAATCCTTTGGGTCATCAGTAAGTCATACGGGCATGATGTTAAGTCTTTCGGGCCATCACATTCGGGAGTGATGTAATTGTTTGCACAGGAAAGGAAGTGCAATGCAATTCTAAATCCTTCGGGTCATCAGTAAGTCCTTCGGGCATGATGTTAAATCCTTCGGGTCATCAGTAAGTCCTCCGGGCATAATGTTAAGTCCTTCGGGCTATCACCTTCAGGAGTGATGTAATTGTTTGCAGGGAAAGGAAGTGCAATGCAATTCTAAATCCTTCGGGTCGTCAGTAAGTCATTTCGGCATGATGTTAAGTCCTTCGGGCCATCACCTTCAGGAGTGATGTAATTGTGTGCACAGGAAAGGAATTGCATTACAGCTCTAAATCCTTCGGATCGTCAGTAAGTCCTTCGGGCATGATGTTAAGTCCTTTGGGCCGAAACCTTTGGAAATGATAAAAACTTTCTAAATGTCGTCGCAATAAGACGGTGAGGCATGATATCAGCAGAAATATTAATCTTTTGGGCCTTCGTTTCAAAAAAACAACAAAAGAGAGAAAAACAAAAAAGACAAAAAGAAAAAGACAAAAAAAGAAAAAAAAAGAAAAAAAAGAAAAAAGAGAAGAAAAAAAGGAAAAAGAACAAAGAAAAGATGAGAAGAAGAGAAAGAAAGTTAGAAATAGTTCATGTTGCCAGATTGGAAAGCAAGATATACCAACTTCAGGCTCAAAAGAGAAAGAAAGATATACCAGCGTCTTTTATTAATGCACTTGAAGTTTATTAATGATATTCCCAAATTGTGCATTTTTACAGTCAATGTTGGAAGAATAATGATAAATTTGACTTTTGCAGGCATAAAAGGAGGTTTATCAATAGAGGAAGAGAAAACAAGGGATTTTATATGCACTTTGAACTGAAAGATTGAGATATCTTAGGCAGAATAAGCAATGACACCAAAGATCTTAGTGCTTCAAACAAGTTTAGGTTACGGCTAAAAGACGACAAGTTTAAATGCTTGTTCAAGAATTGAAAATGTTAGACTTTTTGATAACATTTTAGGTTTTTTTGTGTTTTTATAGGTATCGAAACTTATTTTGTAAGTATCGATACTTGTCCAAAAACATAAAATGTATAAAAAACAAAGTATTGAAACTTATTTTGTAAGTATCAAAACTTGTCAGAAAAACACACGAAAAAATCAACCTAAAATGTTATCAAAAAGTCTAACATTTCAGTTCTTGGACAAGTTTCAAAACTTGTCGTCTTTTAGCCACACCTTATACCTGCCGCACCCCAGACCTAACGATAGCGTAGTGAAGGCTTAATAGTAAAAAAGGTGCCCAACCTATATTATTTTTTCCAGTTTGGTGCATAACATTTTTTGGGCCACTTTGGTGCCTAACGTTTCATTCCATAATTCAAATCAGGTTTTTTTGTGACAGACGTTAAAAATTTTCCGTTATCCAATAAAAATACGACATGTGGCATATTTTTGGTATTTTCTTTAATTTTATTTTTTAAAAAATTAGAAAATCTTTAATTTTATAAAAACAAAACCTTTGATTTCTTTAAAACCCCAAACCTTGAATCCCTAAATTCCTCCACTCACACCACCGATTCAACCACCACCAGCCACCCTTGCCTTCGTCGGCCCATCACGACTAAGAACCCTATTATCTTGTCGTCAAAAATTTGCAAATGAATCGCCGACGAACATTCAAAAATGAAAAAATACTATAACACCCTGGATGCCACAAATTGGGCTTCAAGCCCAAAACCAAACCATATAATTTTCGCAATCAAATTTATCCCAACACATTCATTTCATAAAATCCATTAAGTTTGAAAATTTCGGAGTTGTTAAACCAATTAAAACAGTACATAGGAGCTCCATTTAAAAATACATAATTAAAAGCATTCGACATATAAGTTAAAATCCAAAATAAGAGTTTCAATACAACATAGGGTCATACAAATATATAGCCCAAATATATAAGTATTGTACTCGAACACAGGTCAATGCTTAAGTCCTACTCCGATGGTGCTCCGACGATATATGTAAACCTACTAACCTACGATCTGAAACAACAGTAGATACACTTCCACTCAACCATGTTTCACGCAAATCATAAATAAGAGAATGCAGCTAAAAAAGATAACATGTCAATAACATCATATACATCAACTATGGCACTATCTCTAGCCGTCTAACAAGTAACAACAATAATTAACCATAAGCTTCATCAAGCGCATAAGTATTATATCATAGTATAGGAGTGAGGCCCGCAACCACTAAGAATCGGGATACATACACTCTATGGGGTGAGGCCCGCGACTACTAAGCATAGGGATACATACACCCATGCTCGGAATCTCTCATCAAGCATCTTCGAATGAGGCATGTGATCGTTAAGCATCGGGATACTTATATTCGAGAATCTTTAAACATGGTGATGTAACACGCACTTTCTCACACTGGTATTCGGATCCCAAAAACCAAGATAACACAACCAAACATATGTCCTTACGTGGCATATAATAATTAATCGATCCACCAAGAATCTTTATTGTTTTTACACATCAAATCACCCAAGATTTTATCAAGTTATTACCCATTAGGCTCGTATATGAGGTTTAAATATCAATTTCCTAATTTTACTATTCATTTTACTATCTTAGAAGCCTATTGGACCTTAGTGCTCGAATTATAGGTCCTCTAAACTCAAACCTTATTTTCGGGAAGAATGCCCAGTTGTAGCGATGTCCCTCACGCTAAAAAAGTATTTTTGAAGCATTTGTTGTCTTTCGAATATAAAAATATTTATTATGTGAGGGTTTTTAAGAAACATGTTTTATTTAAAAAGATGAGTCGCCACCGGCCACTTAGGTAGGTTGGACACCATAAAGAAAACCCAGAGATTTTGTAAACTTCGGGTTCGGGAGTTGGTTACGGATGGAGAAGGATTAGCACCCCCACACCGCCCAAAATTGGTACTTTAATAATTGCCGCTTTATTAATATTAGACTTTCCGGATTAAAGTGACGATTAAATTAAAATTTGGTCATAAGTGCGAGTAAATTTTAAAAGCCCCGTCACCCGAGAGTAAACACCCAACCACCATCACTACGCCTGACACTGGCCCCATTTACGCTCGGATAAAAGGACACCGCATTGACAATTTATATTCCATTATGCAACCTTAAAAAGCAAAATATAAAACATACAATTTACATTGACATGATATTAAAACATAAAATATGAATATTACAAAATAAATAAAAAAATCAAACACATGGACATAAAACCTAACATATCGTAATAACAACAAAAATATGAGCATGAACAAAAAACATACTTTCAGGACTAAATTAATTAACCCTAACATGCTTGAACCTATATAATCACAAAAGCCACAAATGCATGACATACGGGTAACATGATATTAAACTATTTAAATCTAAGCAACATGCTTCGAAAAAAGCAATATTTGACATATGGCACAACTTAAAATAAAAAGACATACATGATAAATTAGATCACCTTAAAAAGCAACCTATAGTGCAGAAGAAAACAACACATAATATACAAGTTAACACAAAAGACTAACTAGATATTAAACATGTGACACCAAGCATACATAAATTAAAGAACATAGCATTATACATAACAAAGCATCACACTAACATACAACCTAAGATGCAAAATAAAAAAACATAAATAAGCACATAGACATGATAAATAGCTAAACTAAACGTGCCTAATTAATAAAACACTAATGTCATGGTAACACATCAAAAACTTAACATATGACAAATTTGCATACTTCAAAATAAAACAAAAAACATCATAAAAAACACACAAATATGTAACCTAAAAGAAAACAACAAGTATACGAAAATTTATGTTAGCATACACAAACTTGCTACATGCTAAGAAACTAGGACAACACCTAAAATAAACATATATACGATGAGCAAAAGAATTAAAAGACAAAAAACATGATATCACAAAAACGAGACAAACACAAGCATGCTAACGTGTGGACATGATACACAAATTAAACCAAAACACATAAAATAGGCATGTATACTATCAAACTAAATTAGAACGTAAAATCACGATAACATACTCAAAAACATAAATAAATACGCTATAAACGAAACACAAATAATTAACCACGTAAATATGCAGAAAACATAAATAAATAAATAAATAAATAAATAAAGACATGAATACTTAAAATACAAAATGAGACTGAAATGAAATATAATTAAAACTGAAGCTGAAATTAAAAACAACTAGAAACACGATTTGGGGATGAGATTATAAAGTGAACAAAAATTAAAAGGACCAGGTATGTAAAATGACCACGGGGCAAGCCCAAAACGCAAAACTAAAAAACGCGGGATGACTTGGGGCGTAATTTTACCTATTTGAAACTGATTCGGTTAAAATTGGGGGCTAGAATGAAAGATTTTGAAAAATGGAAAGGGCAGGGGTTGTAAATATACCATGCAACATGCTTAATTAGAAAATGTCAAGGGAAATGGAGGATTTAATGAGTAATTAGACCCTTTTAACCAAAATCAAAATTCTTTAAAACCCATTTATCTGGCCGAAATTAAAACCTTAACAAAATTTTTTAAAAAGCTTTAGGATAAACACCCACTCTTCCTTATCTCCTTTCAAATCCAAACCCCAAGACCCTCTAAAAATCACCCCGGCCGCCATGCTCGGCAGGTTTTAGGCGAGGCCTGGCAAACCGGCCGCCTCTAGCCCTCCTTAACCCATGCCTTCTGGCCTCCGAAAACCAAACCAGAAGAACCCTAAACGCCACTATTTCGAACCCTAAGAAATCTAGACTACCCTATTTTGCCAAAAAAATATCCTTTTAAACGGCTCACCAAATGGTTCATCGCCGGTGAGACTCGAATCGACCCAAGGTAACCACTTTCATTTCTTTTCTTTACTCTTTTCTTAATTTGGTTCATGCATGCATAGAGAGGAAAAAAGGGAGAAAGAAAAATACCACTGGGAAAATTTTCTTTCTTGTATATTTTTTTGTTCATGAAAAACTGATCCCTCTTACAAATTTCGTTTCATACATATCCTCATGAGTTTTGGTAGAAAACAAAATATAAAATACATACATCTCAATCTGATTTGGTACTGACAAGTCTAAATTTTTGGTGTTTTCTGATGATTGACACGGTGGTTGGAGCCGGTATGGAGAGGTATGGCGGTGGCATGGTGGAGGTGGAGTGGTGCCAGACTGAACCCTGGCCATTGGATCAGATTTGATCCAACGGTCAGGATTTCTCAAAGTTTGAACGGCCGGGATTCAATCTTGAAGCTGGAAAGACTGCATCAGATCATGACACGTGGCAGGTGGCAGATGAGGGGTCAGGTGCGTGTGACACACGCGCGCGTGGGAGACAAACAGTCCCGAGCGTGTACCCACGCGGTAGGCAGAAGGACGCTCTTCTTCAATCACGAATGTTGGATCAAAAATTGATCCAACAGCTCTTGATTAGCTGCGTAAAAGAAGATGGGGATTATGGTTTAGTTAATTAAGTGGGTTAGGGCTCTTTAGCCAGTTTGGGCTTGGCCAGTTGGGCCATGTACACTTAATTTTGGGCTATGTAATATGTATTTGGGTCATATAATAATATTGGACTAGACATTTAATTTAAAAGTGGTTTTTATTTTCAGATTCATATGTAACAATAATAATAATAATAGTAATAATAATACACACACTCAATCATACATAGGTGTACATACATACATGCAAACATACATACGTGCACATACATACACATAAAAACATACGGACATATACGTAAGACATTAAAATACACATACATATTACATATTCATACAATCACATATACATACATACATACATATGTGCACCCGTACATTCCATATATATTAGTAACTACCATGCACATAATGAACACATGACATAATAATATAATATATGAATACATGCACTAGTAATAAATATTAATAATTACATATTCTTTGTGAATTAACACAAAATCTTTCCCAGATAAAAATGAGTGATTACACCAGTGAGTACCGATACCTATTTACGAGTATCGATACGATCCAGTGGGTACCGATACCCACCTGCATGTATCAATGCCTCGTTGCCTTCCAAAGGGTTTAGCCTCAAACCCTATACCGATATATGAGGTTCGTGTACCGATACACCATGGGTACCGATACACCCCCAAGCGTACCGGTACCACTTTTTTCTAATAGAATTCGATGGAACAAGAGTGTATCGATACCCCTTTAGGCGTACTAATACGCCTTTACAAAATGGCTTGATTTTATCAATTTTAACATGGGGTACTGATACGTGTTCAACCCGTATCGGTACTCAAACCCAGAACTTATTTTCTAGAGTTTGAGAATCCCAAATTGATCCTACAAGTTTTGTCGATCAAAGGCCGCTTGCAATATTTCCTTTATTATCTGAACCTTCTCCTCAGTTTGTCTAATCAAATCTAACCTCACGATCCTCCTATCGTTGAGCTTGGTCCAACACAAGGACGTCCTATACCTACGCCTATGTAAGGCCTCAAAATAAGCCATCTTGAACTTGATTGGAAATTGTTATTGTAGGCAAACTCAACAAGTGGTAGTTGCTCTTCCCAACTCTTCTCAAAGTCAATAATACAACACCAGAGCATATCCTCTAGGATCTGGATAACTCGGTCAGACTAACCATCGCTCTGAAGGTAAAAAGTAGTACTGAAATACAACTTGGTATCTAAAGCCTCATGAATCTTCTTCCACAATCTTGCTGTGAACCAAGGATATCTATTTGATATGATTGATGAGGGTATTCCATGCAACCTTACAATCTTTTACATGTATAATCGGGCTAACCTCTCAAGCATAAAATCTATACGTGCAAGCAAAAAATGAGCAGACTTGGTCAAACGATCCACTATTACCCATATAACATCGTGCTTCTTTTGTGTTAATAGTAACCTTGTAATAAAGTTCATGGTCACTCGATCCCACTTTCACTGTAGAATCTGAATGTGCTGAAGCAAGCCTAAAAGAACCTGATGTTTGGCTTTAACTTGTTGACAAGCTAATCATCTTATCATAAAACTCGAATATATCTTTTTTATACTAGGCCACCAATAAAAAGGACGAAGTCTTGATACATCTTGTTACTCCCCGAATGCATAACAAACGGACAACGGTGCTTCTTTTGTAGGATACAGTCTCTCAAATCCTCTAAAGCAAAAACACAGAACTGACCCTTGAAGTACAAGATCCCACCATCTCGCACTTTAAAATCAGACGCCTCGTCTCCCTGAACCATCTTCATCTTTGCCACCAACCATTCGTCTAAACTTGTGTTCACTTAATCTCTTGCACTAAGACAGGCTCTACACGAAGATCGGCTAGCAACCTACCATCCTCAGTTATCCGTAACTGGGCAAACATCACCCTCAAGTCTGACATAGACTTCCTACTCAAGGCATCAACCCCCATATTAGCCTTACCAGGATAATACTCTATGATGCAATCATAGTCCTTTAACAACTCAATCCATCGTCTTTGCCTCAAATTCAACTCCTTCTAGGTGAACAGATAATGCCTCTAAATATTCAATACGAAGATAACTACAGCAAGTTCCAAATCATGCGTAGGGTAATTCCGTTCATGAGGCTTAAGTTGTCTCGAGGCATAAGTAACTATCTTACCCTCTTGCATGAGGACACTACCATGCCTATTCATAGAAGCATCACTAAACACAACATAATCCTTTTCTGGTTCATGTTACGTTAAAATCGGAGCCTCTGTCAGATAAGCCTTCAACTCATCGAAACATTGTTGTCTTTTCTCGTTCTACTCGAATTGAACTCTTTTTTTAAACAACTTGGTCATATGCGCCATTATAATGGAAAAGCCTTTGACAAAATGTTGATAATATCCAACAAGCCAAAAAAATACGGACTTCGGTGATATTTCTAGGTGGTTTCCATTCTACCTCAGCTTAGATCTTGTACGGATCAACTCAAATCCTATCCGCTGCAACAACATGGCCCAAAAATGTTACTTTGGAGAGCTGAAACTCACACTTAATGAACTTAGCAAAAAGTTGCCTTTCTCTCAAGGTCTAAAGGACAACACGAAGATAATAATCGTGCTCCTTCTCTAAGCTCGAGTAAACCAAGATATCATCTATGAAAACTGCTACAAACTGATTTAGTTAGGGCTAAAAAGTCCAGTTTATCAAGTCCATAAAAGCTGCAGGTGCATTGGTAAGCCCTAAAGGCGTTACCAAGAACTTATAATGCCCATATCGCATATTGAAAGTGGTTTTTTTAACATCTTATTCCACTACCTTCAACTGGTAGTAGTCTGACCTCAAGTTGATCTTTGAGAACACACGGGCACCTCTCAACTGATCAAACAGGTCATCAATCCTTGGGAAGGGATAACGATTCTTCATCATTACCTTGTTGTTCTGATGGTAATCAATACACATCCTTATTGACCCATCATTCTTCTTAACAAACAAGACCGGGGTACCTGAAGGTAAGATACTTGGTCGAATAAAGCCTCTTTCCAATAACTCTTGGATCTAATTCATTAACTCCCTCAATTTGATCGATGCCATATGATACGATGCAATGGACACTAATATCGTGCCAGGCATCACATCTATCTAAAACTCTAACTTATAATCTAGAGAAAGTATGAGTAACTCCTCCATAAACACATTGGTAAACTCTCAAATAGTCTAAAGACTCTCAAGCATCAGACCCTCAACACTTGTGTCAACCAAGCGAGCCAAGAAGGCATCACATCCTTGTTGAATTATTCTTTGAGTTGCCAAGGCCGACATTATATTGGAAAGGCAAGGATTCCGCTCTCTCTTCACCACCAACTTTGCCTCATCCAACCCACGAAGTTTAAGACTCTTTACTCTACATCCCAACCGCACATCGTGCTTAAACAACCAATCCATCCCTAGGATAGTATCAAACTCTTAAAACCGTAACACTATCAGATCGGCCAGAAAAGATTAAACCCTAAATCTTAATTAGACACCTCCGATACACTTTATCCACCAGAACATCATACCCTAAAAGACTACTCATACGGACTCATATCTCAAAATCCTCGGTAGGAATACCCTATTGCTAAGATATTCCACTACGGATATATGAATAATTAGACCCTGAATCCATACGAAAAACAATAGGAACTAAAAATAATATAAACGTACCTGAGATAACATTGGTAGCCTCACAGTCCTCTTGAGCCTTGACTGCGTACTGCCTCGCTAGTGCCCTAGCAGTGGACTAGACTGTACCCCTACTCTAATATCTCGACATGTGGCTCGCTCTACCTCTAGCAAAGCCCTGACCCTTCTGAGCTGGATAAGAGGTCCTCTGAGTCTGAACCTGAGTGGTATCAGTAGCTACCGGATAATCTCTCAAATAACGGTCTGTGATCTATAACCAAAGTAAGTTCTGACCGTTCCCCCAACACTCGCCTCTGTGTTTACGTCCACATTGATCGTAAACTGGTGCTTCCACCATCCTCTATGAGCCTTCCGGACTCATCATGGCCAAAGACAATGAAGGCCTCCTACGGCTAGTAGACTATGACCTACGGTTAGATATCAAACTCTAATTCGAAGCTCTCTTACTTTGGTTCCAATAATTTTTATTCCTCCCAGAATAAATCTGCGAGTTGTTGAAGAAGTTCTAAGTTCTCCTACTCAAGCTTCCTTACCTGCTAGTCAGGCTATAGGTCAAACCTTGCACTTGCTCAAACGACTTGGTACTAGCAGTCAACTCTGAAAACACTTTCAATGGGGCAGCAGTCAAGTAGGTCTGAATTTCCTTCCTCAAACCCTTTAGAAACATCTTATATTTCATCTTCTCGATAGCAACTAACTCAGGGGGAATACCTACTCAACTGTAGGAACTCTTACTCATATTCAAAGACTAATCAGTTTCCTTGGACCAAGTGGTTGAACCGATCCCTCAAGCTATCAATGTGGGCTTCTCCCATATATTTCTTCTCAAATTCTTTCAAGAAATCGTCTCATATAGGTTGATTAGGATACCAACCCAACTCTACGGTCTCCCACCATTCTCGAGCATTCTCTTTCAACAGGAAAAAAATACATGTCAACTTGTCTTCAGATCTCAACCCCATCTGACGTATGATCCAACGAGTGTCCCTCAATCACTGATCTACATTAATCGGGTTATCTTACCCCGATCCTAGAATGTCTATAGCACCGTGTGTAGACACTAAATTTTGTCCGGGTTTAAATTAAAGTGCTCGGAATAAAATCAATCCACATCACCCTTTCAATACCTAAAACCTTATACCCTAAGCTCAAAGTTACATGGCCCATTATATATAATTTCATATAGTAAAAAAAATACAAAAAAATAAAAATCTCAACTCCTTCCTCATTAAGTCTTTACTCTCATTGGTTGGAAAGTACTTAGAGCTCAATATCTTAATTTCTATTGGTTTTAAAAGGGATAACCCAAAAATACCATTTATCACCTATTATATTAAAACCTAGATCCCATTTTTATTCCCATAAAATACCTTTCTTCACCCTATATATATAATATTAACCAAAAAAAACCCACGGTGATTTTTCCACCCCAAAACCACTTTGATTGATTCATCCCCCACAACCGCCCCCCCCCCCCCCAAAAAAAAAAAATCACAATCACACTGCCGCAGCCCCCTAAAGCCCACGGCCACTACCTACCAAAGAAACAATTCCACCATTCCCCCAGCAATTCCCAAATCCCCCTTTTTTTACACACACCACCCACGCACATTTCCTTTTCCAATATACATTCGGCTGCCCCCCATTCACTCCCCTTCGACACTACACAACCATTAACCACTGCCATATTATTTTCCCTTCACCAAACCTCTCGGCAACACCTAATTCATTTTTTTTTCACAATTGGCAGCCCCCCCAAAACCCACACATATTCCTTTTTTTTCTATTCGGCAATCTCCAAAGCCAGATCACTTCCCCATTCGAATTATTAACCCTTAAATCAAGGTTTTCACCCATCAACAATGATATGTGGATTGATTGAGCGAGCATACGTTTGGTATTTTCTTCCCCTTTTATTATATATTTTTATGTAACCCATTCTTATGGTTTAATGAAATATTAATGAAATTTGTTGATATCCTCTTTATTTATTTTAATTTTTCTTATGAATTTATTTTTTTTGTGATATGTAGCTTATTTTACTCGTTGGAGGTGGTTTAATTTATTATTTGCTTGTATATATGTTTACATGTTGTATTATGTATTATAAGCATTATATTTATATTATATATTATTATTACAATATATTATAGTATTATCTATCTTATAGTATATATATATTATTACACCTAACATTTAATTTTCGCAACTAACATTTATTTTCCGCGTTTAATTTCCGTATTTCTGTTTTTTGATCCGATCTTTTTTTTTTGGATTGCTTTGTTCGATCTGATCCTTTTTCCGGATTACTTTCTTCGATCCGGTCCTTTTTTCTGGATTGCTTTGTTCGATCCGGTCTTTTTTCGGATTGCTTTGTTTGATCCGATCCCTCTCCATATTCTTTTTTAACTCCAGCTTTTATTTTTCTCGCAATTTAATTTTCCGCACTTTAAATTACCGCATTTATTTCCGCTCTTTATTTTATCTTTTGTTCGACCCGGTCCTTTTCCGGAATTTTAATTTCCGCAATTATTATTATGCTTGGGCATCTATATATATTTGCATTATTTTCTTGCACTCGGATATAAACTGTTAATGCAGTGCTTTTTTATTCGGGAGTAAACGCGGCCAGTATCAAACGTAGTGATGGTGGCTTTGCGGTTTACTTTCGAATAATAGGCCCTTAAAATCTACTCGTATGTATAACCGGATCTTAACTTAACCGTCACTTTAATTTGGAAAATTTAACATTAACAAAGGGTAATTGTATTTTTTCTTTTTATAGTACCAATTTTTGGGCGGTGTGGGGTGCCAAAAGCTTTCCCATCCGTAACCGACTCCCGAACCCTTTTATCGAATCTTTGGTTTTTTATGGTGTCCAGCCTACCTTAGTGGCCGGTGGCGACTCCAAGTTTTATTGTTTTTTAAAAAAATGAATTTTTAAAGAAACTCTCCATTTTCAAAAAAATACATTCCAAAGAAAAAAAATAAAAGGAAACCAACTACTCCTTTTTAGCGATCTCATTCGACTTTAAAAATTTCGAATTTCAAAAAATTAGGTCGCTACACCGTGGTGATGCACCCTCTCAATTGGTGCCTCGTGAGGGGTGGCCGAAGGCCTAGGTATGTCCCTCATAATCTGTTGAAGGGCTTGATGTAAATGAGTGAAGTAATTAGCCCTCCGACTACTCTTATCCCCCGATATCTCTTTCGTGTCAGGAACGTAATCATCATTGTATCTCCCTTTTCGGGAGCCCCACCTCTCATCAAGGTCTCGTGCCCTTCTTGGCATGATTTTCTTTCTACACAAGCAAACAAATAAGGTTACACCATCAAATATTCAGCTTAAACAAGTACAACTTGATTTGTGGGCAACGTATTTGCTAGACACCTACACAACACTTTCTAGACAACCTCGGGGCTTCTTAGAACCGGCTAAACCTAGACTCTGATACCACTGTTGTAACACCTCGACCTGGATGTCACAAATTGAGCCTCAAGCCTAAAACCAAACCATACAATTTTCACAACTAGATTTAGCCCAACACATTCATTTCATAAAATCCATTAAGTTTAAATATTTTAGAGTTGATAAACTAATTAAAATGTTACATGGGAATTCCATTTAAAAATACATACTTAAAAGTATCCGACATATAAGTTAAAATCCAAAATAAGAGTTACGATACAACATAGGGTCCTACGAATACATAGCCCAAATATCTAAGTACTGTACTCGAACATAGGTCAATGTTAAAGTCTTATTCTGATGGCGCTTCGACGATGTACGCCAACCTACTAACCTGCAAACGGAAACAACAATTCTGAATGTTGAGCTAACGAAGCTTAGTGGATACACTTCCACCCAACCATGCTTCATGAAAATCATAAATAAGAGCATGCAGCTAAAAATGATAACATGGCAATAACATCATATACATCATATATGGCGTCATCTCTACCCGCCTAACAAGTAACAACAATAATTAACCATAAGTTTCACCAAGCGCATAAGTATTATATCATAGTATAAGAGTGAGGCCCACAACCACTAAGCATCGGGATACATACACTCTATGGGGTGAGGCCCACGGCCACTAAGCATAAGGATACATACACCCATGTTCATAATCTCTCATCGAGCATCTTCGAATGAGGCTTGCGACCACTAATCATCGAGATATTTACATTTGGGATTCTTTAAACATGGTGTTGTAACACACTTTTTCTCACACTGGTATCCAAATACCAAGATAACACAACCAAACATATGTCTTTACGTGGCACATAACAATTAATCGATCCACCAAGGATCCTTATTGTCTTTACACATCAAATCACCCAAGGTTTTATCAACTTATTACCTATTAGGCTCGTATATGAGGTTTAAATATCAGTTTCTCAATTTTACTATTAATTTTACCATCTTGAAAGCTCATTGGGCCGTAGTCCTCGAATTATAGGCCCTCTAAACTCAAATCTTATTTTTCAGACAGAATGCATAGTGAGTACTGATACCCACTTACGAGTATCGATACGATTTAGTGGGTACCGATACCCACCTGCACATATCGATACATGGCTACCTTCTAAAAGAGTTTAGCCCAAAATCTTGTACCGATACATGGGGTTCGGTACCGATACACCATGGGTACCGATACGCCTCCAAGCTTACCGATACCATTTTTTGCTACTAGAATTTGATGGAACAAGAGTGTATCGATACCTCCCTTAGGCGTACAGATACGCCTTTACAAAATGGCATGATTTCATCAGTTTTAACACGGGTATCGATAAGTGTTCAACCCATATTGGTACTTGAACCCAAAACTTATTTTTTGGAGTTCGGGAATCATCCCCTAAGCCCCCAAAACACAAAGACATGACCCCAAATCGATCCTACAAGTTATGGGGAGTGATTTAAGTGGTTTTGTACCAATTTTACAACTTATTAGCACCAAATTTGGATTTTACCATTTAAAATGATCTCTAAGCTCTAACCCCCCAACTCAATCACAACATCAAGTTAAACAACAAGGCAAAAAAATTTATGATACCCATGAAGGCATAGGAGTTAGTAGTGTACTAACCTTGGTGGTAACACTAGAAGAGAAGTCCAAAGCCAAGCCCTCAAGCTTTCTTCTTCCCAACGTTCTTGGATGAAACTCCTATTTCTTTAACTACAAGAAAACGTTGTAAGATAAGTTACAACATTACTAAGAGATTAACAGAGACTAAAGGTATGATTCTACAGCAAGAAAGAGGGCCAAAACCTTAAATCCCATTATTCTTGCTCAACCCCCACCAAAACTCATCATCCACCAAACTTGATGAAACTTACATTAAAATGTATACCTTGGATGCCAAACAACTTATCTCAAACTCAAAATTCGGAATTCACACTAGAAACAAAAAAAATTAAACCTTCCTTGAGGATAGAGAGTTGGAAAAATGAGAACGAAGGAAGGATGAAGACAAAGGGACGTGGTGATCTCATTTCTCTTGCTTTTCTGTAGAGAAATTAAAGGGACTCACCTTTCCCTCTTCAAATAATTAGGTGATTACCTAATTACCCTCCCATCATCCTCTTAACTCAACCCAAAACCAAAACCCAAGCCCAACATCTCAAAAAAAGCTCACAAAGGCCCTCAAGGCCCAACTATCTCAGCCCAGCACAAAGCACATGATTCGAGTTAATCCAACCATCGAATTTCTAAAATTCAGGTCGTTACAAAGACCGATTGGGCTTCTAATCGACAGCTAGAGGGTGGGGGATGCTAAACGGTGAGGTACCCAACGCTTGGGTAGTGAACGGTAAACCGCCGACGTGTGGGAATGCCGGACGGTGAGGGAGATGTGATTTGAGAGTTTTATCGAAAGAATTAAAACTTTAGGGTTTTTAAAAAGTTCATATTTTTAAAGAAATTCAAAAATTAAATAAATAAAAAGCAGGTCAAGTGTCATATTATAATTAGATAACAAAAAAATTTTAACGGTCGTTGACGAAAAAATCTGATTTAAGTTATGAAATGAAACATTAGGTACCAACATGATCCGAAAAAAATGTTAAACATCAAACAAAAAAAAATAGGTTGGGCTTCTTTACTGTTAAGCCTTTAGTGAACTATTTTGTACTTCGCCCTTTGTATAAATTGCGTCATTTACTAGGGGTGCAACTGGTGGTATAATTAAAATGAAGTACTTAAGATTTTGGCTAATTACAGTTCAGTACTTTTTCTAGCAGTTATATTATTCGAAGGAAATATCAAGTAATCCTTTTCAACTATTCATGATTTTCCCTCTCCAGAACCCCAAAAGTGTGCTGTTTTAATAAATTTGTGGAAAACCCGTCAAAGCTGATCCCATCATCATCATCAAGACATCAACTTTCGCTTCCATTCGCTTCAATCTCTAATCCTTTTATTCCTCAACAATCTCAGTGGAGATGCAAGGGTTTTCCGATGGCTGCGCCGATTTGGGTCAGCTTCAAACAACTATGCGCAACATCGAAGTCGCTTGCACTTCGATTCAGGTTCATCATTTACTCACTTAAGATTGAACTGTATAGATGGTCTATTAGATTACTTCATTAGCTTCGTTTACTAATCTATCATTTCTTTGCCTTTTATTTCTGGGCGACTGAAATTTACTATTTGTTTTATCTACTAGTTGAAAAATGCGAAGTTTCTTCTACTTGTTGATTGTATTCGTTTAACACTTAACTGGATTCCATTTGTTTTGGGAGCAGATGCATATAAATCCAGCGGCGGCAGAGGCAACGATATTGTCATTAGCACAGTCTCCTCAACCGTACACGGCATGCCGGTTTATCCTTGGTGAGTTAAGCTAACTGAATATAGATATCAATGTACCAATGCACTTCTTATAGTATTTGGTTCCTGAAAAATCACTAAAAAGTGAAGTTTTGTTTTTCAAAGAAATAAGCAAATAGTGGAAATGTAACTCTGATTCTAATATGGCTGTTCCGTGAGAATGTAAATCATCCAGAATACATTGGACAGTATTTAAGATGCTCTTAAGTGGTGAGAATTTTCTGTAAATGATGGAAGCAAGGATGTAGGTCCAATGAATGTTTAATTCTGTTGGTGGCCTATGATTATTAGGTAAAAACTCTATATGTGTAAAATCTTGTTAAAGGTACTCCATGAAATGTATTAACAGACAGATTATCTGTGAATAGAATTGCCCTGTTTGTTATTTGCTGGTGTTTTGGCCCTAGAAGTTTTTTTTAATCCCACAGTCATGTTTCAGCTTGTTGAGATTGATGCTAGGGGTCAATACTGACATTTATGTTTCCACTTTTTTCGCAAAGGATTGCAGCAGCAGTTGTTTTTGTTTGTTTGTTTTTTCTTAAGTTATGACTTTGTTCTTTTTCAATTGAACATCTAGAAGTTATTTTCTTGTTTGTCTGGTTCACAATGTTATTAATCACTTTTGGAGATGTACTTTTAACTGGTTGTCATGGTCATTTGACCTTTGTTTAATAAGCTTCAAACATTTTGTACCGAAACTGGTGAGATTTATGTTGTTATTATGGTTTAGACAGTTAGCTTTCTGATATTTCATGCTAAAATTCCCTTTATTATTCAGAAAATTCTCAGGTGCCAAATGCAAGGTTTCAGGCTGCTGCAGCCATTCGAGATGCATCTATCAGAGAATGGAGTTCTCTTTCCACTGAAGAAAGGAGAAGTTTGATTAGGTACCATCAGCTTTTTGAAGATTGCATTCTGCTAAAATATTGTTATTATTAAAAAGAGTAGTGTCAGCATTAAGCAAGGCACAAAAGTATGTCTTTTTTCAATTAAATGGCCTCTGTTTGCTGTGTTTCTTGGGCTTTTCTTATTTTTTCAATTAATCCCTGTTTCCATTCTGCAGTTTCTGTCTGTGCTTTGTTATGCAACATGCTAGTTCACCAGAGGTCTATGTCCTTGCAAAGGTGTCTTCTGTGGCTGCTCAATTGATGAAAAGGGGCTGGTAGGTCGCATGAGCTTCCATATTCAGCTTAAAGACAACATTTTGTACCAGCAATTCTGACCTTCTCATCATTAAAGCATGCAGTATAAGTTTTCTCGTGCTGGACTAACATTCAAGATATTGCTATTGAATTTCAACATATGCTCTGAGATATTGGAATCATTATATGTCTAAGTGAATGTTTTATTTGTAGGCTTGATTTTACAGAGGCTGAGAAGGAGGCATTCTTTTATCAGGTAGGAGTCCTGTTGTTATTATCCTTTCTGCAGATGTAGCTGTGATACTTACAAGTTTTCTTGCAAACGATATTCTGTTTGTTTATCTTACTTGCTTAGCTTCTTATAAAAAGAGATGGATCATATATGTTATGCTCCTATCCTTTCTCTTCTCTGTTAGATAGTGGAGCAGAGCTTGAATAACATTTTGGAGGGTGAAAAAGTGAACTTATTTATTTATGTTAACCATATAAGCTGTACGTGATTTAGTATATAAGTACTGTCTCGTACAATTTTAACTTTTTTGATTTTTTCAAGTTTTGGAACTCACTTTAGGTCACCAGTTATAGATTGGAATGTCTTAATTGTTTCATGGTTACAGGTTAATCAGGCCATTCTTGGTGCTCACGGAATTGATGTACAGTTCATAGGAGTGAATTTCTTGGAATCTTTGGTATGCAATAATTTTTTAGGATCCTAACTGGCCTCTGTTCTATCTTTCACTATGTTGGCTTTCGATTTTTACACTCAACCTCCTTTTTTCTTTTAGGTTTCTGAATTTTCACCTTCTGCTTCAAGTGCCATGGGTCTTCCCAGGGAATTTCACGAGCAGTGTCGGACATCATTAGAGCTAAACTATTTGAAGGTTCCTTCAATTTCTCTCTAACTCATGTTAATACTATTGGTTTATTGATGTTATCCATCAAAGAATAGGGCATTGTATTATGCAGAGAGTCCTTTTTGTCTTGACTTGTTTACTTGTCCTACCCTTGTGTTTTAATTTATAGATGTTCTACTGCTGGGCACGAGATGCTGCTTTAAGCGTCACAAACAAAATAATGGAACCTAATGCTGTGATACCTGAGGTTAAAGTTTGTACTGCTGCACTGCGACTCATGCTTCAAATTCTGAACTGGGAGTTTCGAAATGACACAACCAGTATGAAAGCTGGTATCGATGTTTTTTCAGCTGGAGTTAGACATGACAATGCTTCATCTAAGCGGTCTGAATGTGTCTTAGTGCAGGTAATGGACATATTTAGAGTATCTGATTTTGCTGCTCGCACCCCCTCTCCCCAACGTTAACAATGAATCATTCCTTTATTACATCTTCATTGAAGATAGCATGAATGCATTGGCATCTGTAATCCTTTGGAGACTTCAAATAGGAGAATATCTGACCAGAGATCAACCAAATATAAAACATTATTTCTTGCCTTCCACAAAGAGATTGGGTGTTTTAGATGCTGTATTTGAATAATTTACTTGCACAAGTCTTGTTGATTCTTGTTTTTGGTGCAATTTTGATGTAGCCTGGGCCTGCATGGTTTGAGGTTTTAATCTCAAGTGGACATGTTAGCTGGCTGCTCGGCTTATATGCAACGCTTAGACAGAAGTTTTCTCGTGAAGGTTACTGGATTGACTGCCCTATTGCAGTCTCTGCTCGAAAGCTAATTGTACAGTTATGCTCTTTGACTGGAACCATATTTCCTTCTGGTATGGGTTTCATTTAATACCTTTATGTTTATTATTATGTATTCTATTTGTACTAAATCCATATTTATTGCTTCTTTGGTATAATATTTGTTCTAATTGCTTGATGAATCTCTTGAAGTATATATTTTATGACCGTTAGTTGTTTTTTGTACTTATTGATGTGGACTTGTGATGCCAGTGTCTTAATCATTGCTTGAAATCGAAAAGAATGAAGTTATGGTATGTCAACATAACAGATTCCTTATGTTGAAGTCTTTTTGTCTTACTGGAGCTGAACGGTTTGACTAGTACCACCTGAAATTGCGAGATAAGAAATCTCCCTTTGTTTTAGATTGAAACTGTCATAGACAGCATTCTCCTTTTTTAAGGCCACTGGTGATTGGTTCCAATGATCAATGCTTTTAGATTTAGTTTTGTTGCTAAGTTAAAGGTTAAATTTTGATTCCGGCTTAAAACCTTGTGCAGATAATAGATTTCTCCAAGGAGAGCATTTTCTGGAGAGAGAAAGATTGAGTTAGGGGCAATGCACTCTCGTTTTTAATGAACCATTATTATGCTTATGAAAATCAGTTCTCTTTTATGAGTTTACTAAAATTATTAAATCTATGAAGTTTGTTTACCTTCTTATTTCTTATTAGCAAGGGTCCTCGGTTAGATTTAAAGTTTTAACTAATAATTTTATTAAATTATTCTAGATAATGGGAAAATGCTAGAGAATCATTTGCTGCAATTGCTATCTGGTATATTACAGTGGATAGATCCTCCTGATGTTGTTTCAAAAGCTATCGAAGAGGGGAAAAGTGAAAGGTTGGTTTTCCATATTTGCTCTTCTGTGGAACATTTACTTCTATGTACCTTGCCATGAAGTGACAAGATTTCTATTGTATTATCCAGTGAAATGCTTGATGGTTGCCGTGCATTGCTATCTATTGCAACTGCTACGACTCCTTTTGTGTTTGATCAACTCTTGAAAGCCGTAAGGTAAATATATGACGCTAGCCATTTCATTGTTTTACTTTATTCTTTGTGTAGTCCTGAAACAATTTTGTCTTATTCCTTTGCTGCACAGGCCTTGTGGTACTCTTTCCTTGCTGTCCACCTTGATGTGTGAAGTTGTTAAAGTTCTGATGACTAATAACACTGATGAGGAGACTTGGAGCTGGGAGGCCCGAGATATCTTGTTAGATACATGGACTATTCTACTTGTGGTATGTTGTTCTAGCTTGCTAGAACATATATATTTTGTTGCCTTAAGCTAATCTATCGATTTATTTTAGTTTCTACTAGTACAATATTTAGTGCAAATAAGACTTATCAATTGGGTGTTTGGGCCATTTCAGGACAAGTCTTCAAATTTTTGGATCCTTTTTGGGCCTGGGTCATTTTGTGTTCGGTTCATTTTAGTTTAGTCATTTCATATTTGGGTCATTTTGGGCTTGGGACATTTTGTTTTTACACTCAGCTTATTCAAGTTCGAGTATTTTGGTTTGTTTCATTTGGGTTTGACACTTGGATAATTCAGGTTTAATTTAAGTTTAAATAATTTGTCATTTCAAGCTTGGTCATTTTTTCTTTTGGATTGTATCAAGTTCTAACTTTTCTGGTCAAATTGGGTTGGATCGGGTTCTGGTGGGTTTGGGTTTTTCAGATTTGGAAGAACAGACTGGTATAGTGTAAATATATCTTTTGTAACTTCATTTAGTGGTGACCAATGAAATAAAATGTACTTTACAACTTGTCAGCCTACGGATGGTAATGGTGGTGATGCATTGCTTCCTCCGGAAGGGAAACATGCTGCTGCAAATCTCTTTTCCATGATCGTAGAGTCTGAGCTAAAAGGTAATCGTAATAATTTACTGAATGTATTGCTTCATTACAGTGCTAGTTATCCAACAGTTTGTTCTGTTACCAGTGAATGTAACATTGCTTTGTTTGGTTAATATAGTGGCTTCTGCTTCAGTAGCAAATGATGATGGTGATTCGGACTATCTTCAGGCTTCTATTTCTGGTAAGGGACTTTCATTTTTTTTCTTCATGCCAATGTCTTATTGTTATCATATATTATTTTACACATGCTAAAGAAATGTTATAATAATTATCATCTACTTCTTTCTTAACTCATTTTCGGAGCGTATGAATACCATTCAACATTGTCATTGCATTTCCTTACAGCGATGGATGAAAGATTAAGTTCGTATGCTCTCATTGCAAGAGCAGCAATTGATGTCACAGTTCCTTTGCTCACAAGACTGTTTTCTGAACGTTTTGCACGGCTACATCAGGTGCACTTTTCACATTCACGAAAAACAAAACTAGCTGATTTCCCCAGCATATTACATTGTTTATTGAGATGCTGTTGCATGGATCTCTTTTCTTTTCCCCTCCCTTATTTTTAAGTGACTTGTTTGTGTGTAGGGAAGAGGCGTTATTGATCCTACCGAAACTTTGGAAGAACTTTACTCACTATTACTAATAACTGGACATGTACTTGCTGATGAAGGGGAGGGAGAAACACCTTTGGTAATTTTTATTTCTTTTCTATATATTCCAAAGCTTTGCTATGAAAGAGAATCTATCTTTTGTGTATGTGTGCGCATAATGTCTTTACCAATTTCACTTTTAAGCTTTTGTGGCTTGAAATTTTGTATTCACCTTATTCATACAGTATATTAACTGTTTTCTAATTGATTTTCCTTGTTGAATATCTCAGCAGTTATGGAGGTAGTAGCTTTTGTTGAACAATTTGCTTTGATTTATTTTCCACATGTTAGGCTTCACCGTATAATAATGTAAACAGTGTTCAATAACTTATCCTGTTATGATGTGAGATATTGAAGTCAGTATAGTTAATTGAGTGCTGGGTAGGTCCCTTGGGTTTCAATTTCATGTTTCATATTCTTCTTGTAGAAATGTGCCTTTTTCCCCCCAGAAGTTCAAGGTGTTTCTGGCAGTTTTTAATGTGATGTTTTATGTTTAAATTTCTAAGCTTATTTATTTTAAACAAGCATTTGTCTTACCTGGAATCTGATTCTAGTTGTGTTATTTGACTTAGGTACCAACTGCCATACAAACTCATTTTGCTGACGTAGTAGAGGCAGAAAAGCATCCTGTTGTTGTTCTCTCAGGGTACAGCTTGGCTTTCTTTTTATTACTTTCTTATGGACTTGTGTTGATTTAATCTAAGTTGTACTCGCTTCTTGCCAGTATGAAATAGTTCTTTTCAATGGTCTTTTTCATTTGATGCAGTTCAATTATAAGGTTTGCTGAGCAGAGCATGGATCCAGAAGTAAGAGCAACTGTTTTCAGTCCTCGGCTTATGGAGGTAATGTTTTCTTTCTCTAGCTCCTTAACCCTTTTTTTAGTTACCTTGACCATTGTTTTTCTAACTTGGTTTTCTTAATTATGTATATATAGGCTGTCATATGGTTTCTTGCAAGATGGTCTCATACATACCTAATGCCTCTTGAAGAAACTAACTGCCTTAGTAATGATTATCAGCAGCATCAGTCAATGAACTCTAAAAATGCTTTATTAAGTTTTTTCGGAGAACATAATCAGGGACAAGTTGTTCTCGACATTATTGTTCGCATCTCTGTGATGACATTGGTTTCATACCCAGGGGAGAAGGATTTGCAGGTATAATGTTTAAACTTTTTCCTTCTAAAACTTTCTTGTCTTTTGTAATGTCTATCGGGTGCTCCCTCCATTCTCTTCCTAGTTATTTTTATAAAAGGCTTAAGGGTGTAATAAGCCCCTAAACTTTTGAAAAAAAATCAATTAAGCCCATGAACCGTTTTTGCACCCAATTAAGCCCTTGAACCAAAAAATTTAATCAATTAAGCCTTTTGACCAATTTTGACTATTAAATCTTACAGTTTTTTTCTTTAGATATTACTCGCCCATGATACATTACAATTCTATCATGTTGCATTTATAGATTTTTTTTATAAATTTTATAAGCCTTTTAGAATTTTTAGAACTTTAAAGAATTCTTTAAATAAAATAAAGAAGTACTGAAAATGTCAAAGTGGAAACAATGTGACACGACACGTGTCACACGCTGCACCAACAGATAAAAAAAAACTGTCAAGATTTAATGGTTAAATTGGTCAAAGGGCTTAATTGATTAAATTTCTTGGTGTAAAGGCTTAATTGGGTGCAAAAAAAGTTCAGGGGCTTTTTACGCCCTTAAGCCTTTATATAATGATGTCAAGAACTAAATGATTCATACTTGCCACCATCTTTACACAGGGTCTTACTTGCCACCATCTGCTTCACACCCTAGTTCACCGGAAAACTGTTTGTTATCAGCTTGTCTCACTGGTGAGGCCCTAGTGCTTTCATGTATACCTTTGAGATGCATTAACTATATCAGTTAGAGTTCACTTTCACATTTATTTTAAGTCCTAATTATAAATTTGTAGTTGCCTGCTTCTCACCTCTTTCTCTGTTTTGTTCTTGTACACAACATGGGTTTTGTTGAATAATAAGTTCAATTGGGTTATTTTGAATATTAAGTCAAACTTATTTGTACAACTTTATATTCCTACTTAATCGATGAATCTGTTGTTATAGCTACTCTTAAGAAACTCTCTGGTCCCAGTACCTGCATTTACTATGTAAAACCATTGTTAACTTGAGCTAGTTTGTTTTAATCTATGTTTTGCAGGAGTCTTGGCGTAATCTAGCGAATGCTTTTACAAATGAGAAAAGTTTGTTCTTGTTGAGTTCTGCCAATCAGGTAAGAATATGTTAGCTCATTCAACTATTACCTGTCATTGCTCTTAGTTCCATATTATAATGATTATTTCTCCTTTTCCAGCGCTCATTAGCTCAGACCCTTGTTCTCTCAGCTTCTGGACTTAGGAATTCAGAGGCCGCAAATCAGTAAGTCTTTTTTTTAATCTTTTTTTGGGTGGGGGGGGGGCGGGGGGGAGGGTCACCCTTTACCCTTTTCGAACTTCAGCTTAATGGGCTACTTTCCTCTCATTGTTTTCAAAGATACGTAAAGGGTCTCACGTCTCATATGACAACATATCTGGTGGAGCTATCTAACAAAAGTGATCTTAAAAGTGTTGCACACCAACCGGATATCATCATGTTGGTAAGGATATTAAAAATTAATTGCAAAATCTTCTTAATTATTTAACCAATTGGAATGGTTTTTCATTTAAGTCATGGACATTATGTAGGTTAGTTGCTTATTGGAGAGGCTTCGTGGAGCTGCCAGTGCTGCTGGACCTAGAAGACAAAGAGCAATGTATGAGATTGGTATATCTGTAATGACCCCTGTGCTACATCTTCTTGAAGTTTACGAGGATGAGGTATCACATAATTCTATCCTTTGACATTCTTTTTGGTAGATCATCTTTTGAAGTATGTATTATCATGAAACTATAGAAATCATCCGCTTCAACTCCAGATTATTGTAGCTAATTGGCTGTAGTATGTCTCTATCTGTGTTTGTGAAGCCTTGTTTGAGCCAAGTTAAATATCATTTGATTGGAATTACTTTAGAACTATGTTACTGGACTATGATATTAGTTTTTGGTATAGGTATGTGTTCGACATGGGTATGTTGATGTTTTTTCAGTTTTAAAATTTATTTGGAGGGTCATATCAACATATCTGTCTACATATGCATTTAACATGGGTGTCATAGACGAGTACTTCAAGAAAAATGAGGAATCGATGTAACATAACTTTCGAATGTTATACACTTCAGATCTCACGGTGTGATTTAGTTTTCCTGTTTAGCATTTTGCCATCTGATGCCTTCATTTGCAGTGAATTGATTCTGCTTTCTCTTATTCCTGTTCAACCTGTAACACAACTTATCTTCATTAGAAACAAGTACTAATTTCTAATTATTGCGTAGTCTGCAGTTGTTTACCTGCTTCTCAAATTCATTGTTGACTGGGTGGATGGACAAATATCCTACCTGGAGTCTCGAGAAACTGCTGCTGTAATTGATTTCTGCATGCGTTTGCTCCAGCTTTACTCATCACACAATATTGGGAAGGTAATTTTTGTTCAATCTCCATATAAAATTCCTTGAATACTCTGATTAAAGTTCCTCATCTCTTTATCATCTCCATCTTCAAATTTCTACTTAATTAACATTTCAACTATGAAGGTACCCTATTAATATATCTGAGTCAGCAGTTATGCAATAGTTTTTATTTTCTTGCATATAATTTAAAGCTTCTGAAAATTCAAAAAGAACTCGATTATAGTGCTAAAGGAAGAACATCTTCCGGCTAGATAATTTTTGCATTGTTTTGACTTTTGAGCTGTAAGAACTATTTTCTTGGCTAATTTCACAAAATGATTTAGCTTTGTAGCTGAATAGCATAGTTCAATCTAGTTCCAATGCCAAGTTTTTGGCATACTCCATAGCAGTGGAAGTAATTTCTTCTAAAATTGATTGAATACTACAGCACCCAAGCTCATTTCAAAACTGACCGAAACCGTTCAACACAAAGCTCTATCTGGTAAAATTATTACTGGCCAGGATAAATCAACACTGGTCCAGTACTACTGCCCTTGGCCTTTTTGGATGGAATATGGTTCACTTTGTTTCAAAATGAGCTTCATATCTAGCATTCATTTTCTTCAAAGGCTTCCTTGTAATTCTTGCTCCTGCCACTCTTACGTGTACTATTGTGATATATTTGTCACCAATACTGTGCCATTTATGACTCTGCAAAGTTATTTTTTCTTTCTTTTTCAGATATCAATAAGTCTTTCAAGCACTTTACTTAGTGAGGCAAAGACTGAGAAATATAAAGATCTGCGTGCTCTTCTTCAACTTCTTTCAAGTCTTTGTTCAAAAGATCTGGTAGGTGTTAAGTTGTGTGGCGGTTGATTCTCATGTGGGAGTAAGATTTTATCACTTAACATTTACCATTTTTTGTAGGTTGATTTCTCTTCAGATTCTGTTGAAGCTGCTGGCATTAATATATCTCAGGTTAGTAATTCATTGTTATAGTCATTAAATCTTCAGGATGGTGTTTGATGTTCCTCTTGCAGGTTGTTTTCTTTGGTCTTCACATAGTCACTCCTTTGATATCTTTGGAGCTGCTGAAATACCCGAAGCTTTGTCATGATGTAAGAATTGTATCCATTCCGATGAAGTAGCTTGTGTTATTTTCTGGAAGCTTATTATTAGTGTTTATTCTGCAGTACTTCTCACTTCTGTCGCATATTTTGGAGGTATACCCTGAAACACTTGCACAATTAAACAGTGAGGCATTTGCACATATTATAGGAACTCTGGATTTCGGTCTTCACCATCAGGTAAAGAACCATCCAAATTATAAACTATGATGTCAATGTTTCCACTATTTACCTTCCTGGCCAAACATGAGTCTTCAACTCCCACTCCCCTATATCAGGGTTGGGTAGTATAAGATGGAGAAGATTAAGTCAGGGCTGTAAATCGTAATATTCAACTTGTGTTGAAATTGTTTGGTTTCCTTGAATCTTTCCCTCATTATGAATATCTTTGGTAAGCTCGAAGATAAATTTCAACTTTAAATATCTCATGCTTAGTTATTTTGTTTTTGGTCTTTGGTTATACAGGACTTAGAAGTGGTTAACATGTGCCTGGGAGCTCTGAAAGCTCTGGCTGCATACAACTATCGGGAGATCTGTGCAGGTAAAACCGGATTGGTTTCTGCAGGACTAGGAAATTTGCCAGAGGGAATTTTCAGCCGGTTTCTACGTTCCTTATTGCAATTGCTCCTTTTTGAAGATTACAGGTAATTGGAAGGAAATTTAGATAATAAGCTTTACATGAACAAGTGTAAATGAACGCCTGACTGATCCTTTTTGTTTTCCACATGATCCTACCTTTATTTGCTTGTAATTTCAGTCCTGATCTTGTTAGCGCTGCAGCAGATGCTCTCCTTCCGTTGATCCTTTGTGAGCAAGGCCTATACCAGGTTTTCCTTTAGTTTCTTGATAATCGTAATGCTTATGGGAGCATGTTTTGTAATTCTATGAGTTGAAGCTCGAAGAGCTAGGGTCTGGCCTTTAAGCATTTGAGTTTTGTTCTGTTAATGGACACTGCATGTATAGTTATTAAACGTCCTGTGCTATTTCTGCTTTGTCAGAAATATGGACATTCTTCTTATGTTATTTTACTGCTTCTTCAGAAATTAGGCAATGAGTTAATCGAGAGGCAGACAAATCCGGCACTCAAATCTAGACTGGCAAATGCATTGCATTCGCTCACAAGTTCTAACCATCTTTCTTCAAGGCTAGACCGTGTTAACTACCAGAGATTTAGGAAGAACTTAAACAGCTTTCTGGTAGAAGTTCGGGGATTTCTGCGAACAATATAAATATGATGTGATATCCTTTACAATGTTGCAGATAAATTTTCCATATCATTCTTTGCATGATAAAAGAATGGAAAAGAAAAGCTGAAATCAAAAGAGATTACCCATTTCTCGAATTCTGTCAATGCTTGTTGATATTCTGTAGAACCAGCTGACTGAAGATCAATGGGGCAAAACAGCACGACTGTCAAGATATGATATTATTGCAGAATTGGCAGAACAAGAGGAATGGTTGGTTTCAATTTCTCTGGTCTTTTCTGACATTGCTTCTTGTGGTTTGAGGTGCATCCCTATGACGATCGAAGTTTGATCCGATCTATTCTCATGGTTGTAGGCTGAATTACCTGGTTTTTATTTACCGGAAATCGTTTTGGTTTGTAATGTAAGGACTTGGAATTACATGCAAAGCTTGCATACAAAGTATATTGTGGTTGCTTGATAGGGAAAAAGTCCAGCCTACTAGTTTGTACAAACTATACAAATAATTGATATTTTGGGTAACTCGATTTTTCATCTCTTATTTGTGTTAAGAAATATAAAGCATTGTAGTAAAGATAAGTTTCCTGCATCTCATTGCTATTTACTATGGAGTTTTCATTTTCTGAAGTGGGGTCCAACATTTCTGTTGAACGTGTATATACAAAAATCCTCCAAACAGATGGAATATTTTGAAATGTAGCCTGAATAATATAGTTTGATTGTAGTATCAGAATCCAATATAAAACTACATAGACCTTAAAAAACCAGGCTCCACGGAAATGAAGTTTAATGGGTCGGACCAGTATTAAATTCCAACATAAATTTTTATGGGGCTGCAACATAAATTCTCACCGTAACGGTAAAGAAAATGAGTACTAAATTTCAACATATATTCTTATAGGACTGCGATATAAATTCTTATTGTAATGATAAGAAAAAGAGTAATTACACAAACTAAAACAGAACCTTTTAAAAAAATGATAAGAATTTGGAAAATTTTAGAAAGGGCGTTGTACACCGCTGAACACTACTAATATAATATACTGTTGAATATCATTAATTTGAAAGACTCGACATGTAATTAATAATTATTTAAAATAAAATTAAAATTTTAGTTAAATTACCTTTCATATCTTTGTTTGATACTATTTTTTAAACATTATTTTCAAATAATAGAAAAATATTTTACACCATACTTAAACCCTAGATTGTTTTCTTCTACTTGCCGCCGTAGCCGCAACCGCCGTCAACCCAATATGTGTACTAGTTAATCGATATCTGTCCACTGCAATTGAAAAAAAATACTCCGCAAGTAGTATGGTCTAGTCCAATTGTTAATTATTCTGATTTAAAGATTTTTTTGGTGTCTCACACATGCTTATATTGACAATGAAAAATTGAAATCTAAATTTTTTAAGTGTCTTTCATTGTTATAACGTAGGGGGTTAAGGGATACATGTTATGGTGTCCGATAACTAGAAAAGTTATAATTATTAGAGATATTATTTTTGATGAGACTGTTATGTTATATGATCTACCTATTAAAGATTCTACTAATAAAACCCAACAGATATCAATAACATAGATTGATTCAAATTCTACTCCATAGTCCAGTCCAAAAACTTAAAATAAAGTTGTTTCTTCGCCACAATTAGCATCACAATATTTCACTCCACGAACAAA
Source organism: Hibiscus mutabilis (assembly GCA_019671005.1). Taxonomy (NCBI): domain Eukaryota; kingdom Viridiplantae; phylum Streptophyta; class Magnoliopsida; order Malvales; family Malvaceae; genus Hibiscus; species Hibiscus mutabilis. The sequence goes on from CM033719.1 coordinate 18,166,590, forward strand.
CCTAGAAGATAAATTAGACCTCTACAAAAGTTTATTAAGATGATGCAGTTGCTAGTGTTTTAATTGTTGCTGGGGATATCAATGCAAACCAAGAGCTATCGAGTTACATAGAAGTGTTCATTTGAGTGGGTGTATAATTGCCATGCAAGAAGCGATAAGTCGTTTCATACATGAGATTTAGTGAAACTCTTTAAAAATAAAAGAGTCATTCGTTGCAATAAGTGTTTAAAAGAAATAAAATACTCCACGAGTTGGAGTACCTAGATATAAAGCAAGATTAGTACCAAAAAACTACATTTAATAAGCCATTTAACAGGGACGAAGCCTAAATACTGTGGGAGGGACTATTGTTCCTCCCAATTTTTTTGGCATAGTGTCTTTTTTAGTTTAAATATTAGTTAAATAAGGCATTCGTCTTTTTTAAATTCTAAATTTAAAAGCTTAATAAATTATTGTCCATTCTAATATTTGATCTTAACTCCATCCGTACCGTTTGATCATCCAAAATGTGCTAATATACCCAACCTACACAATGCCGACAAACAACTATACTTGCTTTTCATGAAAAGTAAAAAGCATATCAAGGTTAGGAGGTACTAACTTAATGCAAAATACCATAATGCATCACTTTGATTCTTTGAGTCATCTACCTCATCTTCTTTCCCTTCATTTGAGTTGACCCTTCAACCCAAGATTTTTTTTTTCACTTTTACCCCCTATATAAGTTTTTTTTTTAAATTTGGTTTATTTATAAATTTGCTCCATCACTTTCAAACATTTATGTTTTGCCCTTCAACCCCAAATCCTGGATCTGTTCCTGCTTCAACCTCTTTAAATTCAAGAAAAGAAACTTTAACATAAGTAAAAATTTAACTAAGTTATTAAACTAACTTAATGCTCTTAGACATGATGAAATGAGATGGAGAATGATCCTATAATCAAAATCCCTCTCTAAATATTTCAAATCTTTACTCTATCATATTCATCAATATTGGTCTTTCCATGGAGCTCTAACTTCAAAGATTACAAATCTTACCCCTACGATTCTTTGATGCTTTGCTAAAAATGAAAGGATTTGTTAAATAAAAAAAAATGAAAGGATTGGATTTTAAGTTGAAATTTGAGAAGGAAAAGAAAGGGTTTGTGTAAAAATATTTAATGAAGGAAAAGATGGAGTGGGTGGCTTGTACCCCTCCTTGCATAAAATAAGAAAGAAGTTTAGGGGTGGGCAGCCATCAAATTTAAAAATGGGGAAACTGCGCTTAAGGTCCTTTTATTTCCACACCTTTTCGCTTATAGCCCTCCGAAGCCCAGTTCATCCCAAATACCTTAAATTTAGGCTGAAATTATTTTAAAAAATTCGGATTCGAATAAATTTATTTTTAAAGTATATGTATTATCAAATAATTAAAAAATATACGCACGCTATCTTTTGATCAATTAAGACAATTCAGAAAAAAATCAGCCTCCCATGCGCTGTTATCTTCTAAAGTCTTCACTCGCCGTTAAATTATGAGCTCGATAATCTATCCGTGTTGTTGCAATTCGGGTTAATTTTCAGTGATGGGTCACTCAAATTAACACTTGTAACTATTTTTCTTTCGGGGTTTGATTAAATCCAATGTATGTACTCAACACACGTCGTTTCTGAGTATCCCGTTTTACTCAAAAACCCTTTTTTCCCCTCAAGGTTGAAAATTCTCTGTTCTGATTATCTCGGGGAAGCTCTCTCTTTTCCCTCCTCCTTCAATCAAGCCATTTCAGGTAATCTCTCTTTAACCAAACAGAATATTAGAAAATGAAAAAGTGATTTTATTTATTTATTTATTGAGTGTATTTGTCTTGTTGAAAGTTTGTATTTTCTTTGGATTCTTATTTTCATTTTAACATCTGGGATTTATTTAGTTTAAGCATTTACTTCCCGTCGGGTGTTTTTAGGACAACCCATTTGATTCTCCCCACTTGAGACTCTGGAAACTGCCTTCTTTTTGTTGTTTCATTGTGTGATTTTGATGAAAAGTGTTGATCTTTTTGAATGATGTTTAAACTTCTTTCTCGAATATGTGATGACTGATAGTAATTCAATTTCTTGTTTTTGGGGATGTTAATGAATGGTCATGAGAAAGTTCAAACTTCTAAGGGAATTCATAAATGTAGTTCTTATCAAGTATAAGTCATTGGCTTTTAGGAATCTTCTAACTACAGAAGCTAAAAGATTTTGATCTTATGTAGATTGTCCTTTAACACAATGTTTCATCGATATATCTAGAAATTTTATGTCACCTCTTGGTTGGGAAATATACTGTGAGCTCTTTGTGGTAACCGGTGGCTAGATCTTGCAATTTGTGTGTTCATATACTATTCATGTATTTTCTCATGTCATAATTTTGTGTAAGGTATTTTATATTTAACTTTTTACTTGTTAATAATTCGTGTTATATAGATTTTTTCACGATTCATATTGTGTTTTAGCTAATTTTTCTGTCATATCCTGCATTGCTAGATCTATTGGTGAGTAGGTCTTAGGCTGGTGCTTGTTTCTTTTCATTTGGTAGTGAAAATTTTACTGGTTTTCTTGTCAAGTTAATAGTTGATCTTAAATTTAGTAGCCTGTCTTTTGGAGTCATCGTAGTGATGCAATTTCAAGAATCGACTGGTTTGGTTCCTTAAATACATCTCGAAGGATTTGCTTATCTACATGAAGAATAGACGAATGAAACGTGAGGGTGTTCTTCATACTGCATTGACCTGTGATGACATCCTCTGCAATATCCTTCTCCGGTTACCACCCGAATCAATTCCCAAGCTCATTATTGTATCAAAGCGGTGGCTTCACTTGATATGTAGCTCATCTTTTCGTCATGGTTATTTGAGTCGATGGAGAGTGGGTTTTAACCTGTTAGGATTTCTCGTGTGCAATTCCTTATACCTTGGAAGACCTCAAGGCGGCGCTCGTCGCCCCCGTTCCGAACCTGCTCTCCCATTGCTGTCTACTAGTAGAGAGTGTGATGATTTGAAGTTCTCTGGGATCCTTAAAAAGCTCGGTTACTTTATCGACTCTTCTGATGGCTATCTTCTTTGTGGTCGTCACCCGAAGACTTATTTTGTATGGAATCCCATTACCAAGGAACAATATAAACTACCTCGTCCTCGAGTGTACTTTGAGGAGTTGTGCATGGCCTTCATCGTTGAAGACTCACCTGATGATGATAACTGCTACAGGGTTGTTCGTGCAAAATGTGAAAGCAGATTTGAGATCAGTGTTGTCACGATAGAAACTTTCTCGTCAAAGACCAGTACGTGGTGTTATTCCAAGCTTAAATGTTCTTCAACTATATCTCTATCTCCTTGGATTTCAGGCACCGTGATTGGAGGCGTCATCCACTGGTATGCAGCCCGGGGGAATGTAGCTATTTATGACCCGGATCATCATGACAAGCATATTGCTTCAATTAAACTCCCGGGGCCATTTGATTTCGATGCACAAGTTCTCGGGGAGTCTTCAGACGGTTGTCTACAATATGGTTGGAGCTGTAAAGCAGGCCTACAGATATGGGTTCTTGAAAAGGGTTTGGATGGTTATTCATCCTTATTCTCCACTAACAAACAGTCGAGTCTTTCTTGGAGATTGAGATATAAGTTGAGCTTCAAAATAATGTGGAAAAAGAATCCAAGTCTTGCGACAAAATGTATTACACGTTCAAAAGAAACCGAAATAATGGCATTTTCTCCGCAAAAATCTGAAACAGTCTTCGTTAGATCCGGATCAAACATATTTCTCTACAACTTTAAGAGCGACAGGATGGAAGTGATTCAGTACCAGGGTCGCGGGTCTTCAATTTTATCAGATTTTTCTAAAGTTGTACCCTACTATAAACGAGCTTGGCCCCAGTCTGTCTTGTGTGGCGATGGAAATGGCACAACATGAATGCATGCTACGCGCTATATCTGCGGAAGCCTGTAACTATCAGTTAGGTGATACTTTGAAGGTACCCTTTTTGTTTAACTTATGGATTTAAATGTGATATTTTGTTGGATTATATCAGTTCAGTGCTCCTTTTTTCTGTTCATGACATGCATATTATATATATGTATGGCTTTTATTAGGGATGACTGATCTTCATCGAAGTGTTTATAGTTTAAGAGTTTCTTCTATTAGATTACAATTTAACAAATCTTTGCAAAACAACCAAAACAAAATATTCTTTCAAATTTGTTTTTGTTCTTATTAAAGTTGGTTCTCTTAACATCGACAGTGCATCCTACCATGAATCTTGATCGCCTGAGATGCATGCAAAATCCTGCAATAATGAACCTATGTTCAGCTCCTATGGTTCATGGATCGGTCGGAGAAATGTCATTTCAGGCCTATATTCGGCCGGACCCATACACTATTTTTTTTTCTTAATTTTCAAATCGACTATTCATTAATATTAAAAATACTTTGATATTAATATTTTTGTTATTAAACTTAAATACTTGTTTAGTAATTCAGCCTGAACTACAACATCTGCTACTATATGAGACTCTATAGAGTGTCTAACATACATTTTCCTGATATCTATTACATAAACAAACTTTGTTACTGACATGGACTTTCCAACTATCACAGAAGTCAATCATACTCCCCGAAGTGCATCCTCAAGAGACAAGTACTCCGTACAACCTATCAATTTTCAAAATAGGGGTTAATCCACAAATCTCAGTCAGAAATATATATAACAGTACTCCGTACAACTTATCAATTTTCTGAATCACAAAACATGGCCAGTTTGTCGAGTCGTTCAACAATCACTTAGGCAAAATCTTTTCTACGAGGAGTTAGAGATATTCCAGCAACGGGGCTTACAGTAATTTACATCTTACATCTACTTGGGAGACATCTCAAGCCCTAACAGAACGGCAATGTTCTACCATAACTCCCAGTGTATCATCCAAACATTACTGTTTACTTCAAGATATTAGAGAATCACTTTAGAATCCAAGTTTTCCCTATAAGCACAGATGTCTCATTTGTATGACTTGTTTTCGACAGAAAAGCTCCTAGATAATCTCGTTATGGCCAAATCATCGTAGTACAGAGCTTGACACGTATAGGATTCTGAAAAAAATTACGATTTCTATCACTAAATCAGATTCAACCTTAAATCTTGTTAGAATTCATCATACTTCACCAGTCCATAGAATTACTCATTCATTTACATTCTGAACCAAATCATCAATTTTCCAAGCCTAAACCATTTTAGATTCTTATGCAGATTCAAATCCATCACATGTATCTAGAACACAGACAAACGTCATAGGCATCTTTTATCGGCAGAGATTGGGACATAAAGGACAGAAAGCTTAGATACACTTATTTCAGAAAGAGTTCGACATTAGAGTCCCGGCATAGAGGAGTACGATAATGATCTAGAGACATGTATTTACTAAACACCCTAAGACAGTCGATCGGTCGATCTACCCAGAATGACGCATTTCTAAGCTCTGTTACCACTAAATGTAACCCCCTAAACCTACCTATACGGAACACCTAATTTAGGAGGTCACATTCAGGTCAACAGAGCAACCCACGACAAAAACAGAAGAAAATTCTTAAAAATACATTAAAAAGTGTAAAATAAATTTTTTGTTAAAACCATATTAAAATTTCGTTTGCACAAAGATGAAAATCCAGACTCAATCATATATAATAAAATGTGACATACATGCCTACTAATACACAAGTACTGTACTCCACGTGCAACGCCAAGGGAACTCCCAAACTGATATCGGTCATAGATCCATGATCGGATTCCTTTAACCTGCAATGATGAAACAAAGTGAGCTTGGGAAAGCTCAGTAATACAGAACTACCAAAAGATGCTACAAGCACAAGCAAGGCATATGGCTAAACATAAAACTACGATGTTGAACTTGGTTACTACAGATTCTAGATATGATATGAATGTAACAGAATCATCCTGGATTTGAATACTCGAATACCAGACCAAATGTCTATGGTCCGGAAAAATCAGGAAGGAGTTAGATTATATGAATTGAACCAGAAGGTTTAGCGTGTTTTACCAATTTCAGATCAGGAAGGACGATGTTTTTCAGACAATTATAGAATTTCAACAGTAACAGAGAGAGGGACAGGAGAAAAGTATCACCTAGATACCCTCCAACCGAACTCCAATATGCAATTTTCCCATAATTGGAGGCTGGTCCTAGGTCCGAAGGCGTAGGAGGCCTAACTGGAGGCTGGTCCTATGCTCAAAAGAGTAGGGGGCCTAATAGAAGGACATACCCTAGGCCCGATAAGGCGTAGGAGCCTAACAGAAGGCACAAAGCCTAGCGGAAGGCACAAAACATAATAGAAGGTCAGCTTGATCAGGGCTGCCTACAAGACTTCAAATCAAATTCCCAATAACACCCCAGAACCATCAGTTTAGCCAGAAGCATAAATATGTCAGGAATCAAGTATACTTTTGTATTAAAAGACAGAAACCAGAAATTATACTTTTCTTTTTATAATCAGTCGTACTTTTGAATTAGAGCAGATAATCACGTTTTCGTATCAGAGAGAATATTTATACGGATTTTGAGCAATTTTTAGAAAGAAATCCTCATACAAGGGGTACGGCGAATAATGACGCCATTACAACATTTGAAAACTTAATTCATCAGAACCAGTCAGAATTTTAGAATATAACGTGATCATACATTAGTTTTGATATACCATGATGAATTTAGGATTTCAGGTAGACCAGGGTCATTCATGATTCAGGATATATCAGGAGAGTTCTAGACAATTTAGCCCATAAGGGTATTTTGGTCCTTTTAAACTTCCAAGGACAATTCAGTAATTTGACCCGATAGGGGTAAATCAGTGATTTGCAGGATTCAAGAATTCTAATTGCTTATCAAGTCTCTATGTTCTATGAACTATTCGGAACACAACATTATAGTACTAACCAATAACCAGGCATACATTCTTTACAAGTATTCCATCTTATATCCATACTTTGAACCCTTGTCGTTGTCAAGCGAGGCAATAGATTAACCATGGGGACTCAGGCAACACCCAAACTGAACATGTCTTATCAATACGTACTTATCAGACAATATTCTTAACTAACGGCTTACCTGGCTTCCAAGTCCTTTCGAATTAAACATATCTCAACAATATGCTACCACCAAGCTTTGGAACATGTACACCTCACAAATTATCATTAAACAAGCCCCAAATTGGTTGAACATATTTTTATGTTGTATTCATCCATTAGTGTATCAACATTTTAAAAAGACCAGTATACACAAGTCAGGCTTCAGACCCAAAAGGCACTATAGTCATTTGTGCTCTAACGATAGTTTAGGATTTCCATAGATTTCATTAATTTAAAGTCATAAAACTATTAATGCCATTCTGGTCCATTCTGTTCTTCAAACAATTCGTTCATTTCCGAGCTCAAGGATATATCCATCATACATGAACAATAATTCACAACCCTTATGACATTACAGTCATTTTAGTTTCATCTTAGTTGAAATCCAGAAGTTGTCAAAAACGTTCACTTATTCCAGGTCATCCACTTATTAATCATTCTGAAGCTCATTGGTAATTATTGTTGCTTAACCTTTAGCATTTTTCGAGGTATTACTTTACAAATTTTATCCAGAAGTATGAGAAATCCAAATATTTGTCTGTCTCATTGGTTAAAAATTCCTTTTTACCAACTTTACCATCATATCAGAAATTTAACGATAGTTTCGTAGTTTTATCAGATTAAACAAGATTTCTCGATTACATTCATTAAAGAGCTATTTCATCGTTTCATAATCGAAATTCCAAGAAGTTAATTTTTTTAACAATGATAACCAGAATTGGAGATTTGTTATCTTCTTAATTACTTACAGAACTCGAAGAATCTATAAGAATCCTCAATTTTTTTTATTCGAGTACTTACATAGTAATAATTACCATTCTTTTGTTCTCAAAGTCATGTGCCTTAAGTGAAAATCAATGTCATACTCAATACGATTTCATGCATTAGTCATAAACCAACATGTATCATTAAGCATGCTAGAGGTAGTAGTGTATTACCTTGACTTAGACTATACTGGTTGCTCCAAGATACTCTATTCGATTACTCTGATCCCAAATTCAATTTCCTCAATGAACTTGGATACTTAGAGTCACAAAATCCTTCAATTAACATAATCCATAATCAGATCTTGCTCAAGCCCATAAACTGAATAATTATTTACATACACGAGTTTGGGTTCAAAGTCAGATTTGGAGGCTTTCGAGTTCGAATTTCGTAAAACAAACTTCAAAATTGGACTCAGGACGTCAAAAAGCGTAAAATAGGAGTTTTCAATTTTTTTGACTTTTTGGGTCAAAGTCAACACTGACGTCATGGTCAAAGTTAACGTTGATGTCATTAGTCAACTGGTCAACGGTCAATGATGACGTCATCGATCAACTGGGTTAACTTGGGTGAGTTAACTCGAATGGGTTGACTCACTGAGTTAACTCGGGCGGGTTAACTCAGTTGACGGGTTGACTCAGTTCGGGTCGAGTGTGGGTCAAACGGGTCTGGGTTAGTTCGGTCAGACTCGGGTTGGTTCTGTTAAACGGGTTCAGGTTGGTTTACTAACTCGGTTTAGAGGCCATACCGGGTCCAAAGCCGATCCTGCCGGTTTGGTATACATGTCATCATCCAAGGCGACCAAAACTTGTCGGTGACGGCGCGTGACTCCCACGTGTGGCCTAAATCGGTCGAAAACACCCACAAAACGCAGGAAACTAATTCAAAAATTTAACCGTAACCTTAACTAAACCAGATTTAGTCTGGAACCTCACTGTTTCTTACCAAAACGGACGTAATAGTTTGAAAACGATGTAGCTCCGGCAAAGGCTCTCCCGGCGTCGAAACTATGATTGGTCGATTGGGTTTTGATCGGCTCGACACGGAGAAGAAGATGACAACGGTTGCATCTCGAACGGCCGGTGAGGGCGACCAGAATTGTTGAAAATTCAAAAGCGCATGAACCCTAGATTTGACGAATCTTCTACCCTCGATTCACAGCAGACGGCGGAGCAGGTGTGCAAGTGGCTAGAGGGGTCTTGGTCGGGACGTGACAGCGGTTCAGATGCGGTAGGTGGTGCACGCCACGGACGAACGGTGGCCGAGATTGGGCCGTGAACGGTTGGGGTTAGGTGAGAGAGACTTTTGATTATCCATTAGAATCTCAAATTCGAATAGCCAAAACAGTTGGGTGGGGGTCAGATGGGTTATTTAATTTAATTTAACAATACCCAGATTTAATTTAAATGTACACCCAACAAAAACGAGCACTTGGCTCCCAGAGTTAAATCTTTTGTCTATTAAGCACAATCCATGGGTTCAAAACCCCATGGCAACATACAAATTTTCATTTTTTTCAAATTTTTTTCAACTAAACTTATTTAGGGTGTTACAGATGCCCCTAGGGAATGACCAGTTAACCATACAATTGAAACACCCGCCAGTGAAACCACATCTTGAACAGCTTCCATGGCGGTCTTAAAACGACTAGTCTCATGGAGTGCATTTCGGATTACCTTGCGATCCAACATAAGATACCTTTTAACAGATTTTAATTTCAATAGGGTACCTCGAAAAGCAATCACAGATAGAGGGCTTCGATCAAATGAACTATGACAAGTTGAAGGACTATATTTAAAAACGGCACCGAAGATGCTATCATCAACGTCATCGACCAGCTGTTTATACAATTCAAAGTGGAAAATATCTCTCCATTGAAATTGAAGTAATGAATTTAAAGCATGTTTTTTCAAGAAGAGAATGTTAAGTTTTATATATGTATTACTATTAATACATTGAGTGTACGGAATTTGAGTTTGAGATAAGAAGAGAATGTTAGCTTTCATAAGAATTTAAATAAATATATGTATATACCCAAAATTAAATAATCCATAATTTAAAATAAAAGAAAAACAATTTTCCTTTCTAGATTACAAGCCAAACCGATTAGGAGAGTACAATTTAATGAATAAAAAATAATAATTCATAGATCAAGCAACTATACCTTTAGATTTTCAAAAGTGGCACAACCTTTTCATGCTTTACTTTTTGACCCTCAAAATCTTAGGGTCCGTTTAGTTTGAATAGGTTCGTTTTCATTTTTATTTTCTTGAAAAATAAAAATAGTTGAAAAAAATTATTTAATTGTAAAATTAGAAAATGATTTTTAGAAAATGAAAATAAAAATAAGTGAAAATTTAAAAACATAAAAAATATGTTTTCATTGAAAATGTTTTAGGAAAGTGGAAGATATGAAAACAAGGTTTTTAAATTTTAGGCTAAAGGGCTTATTTTTCCCCCGAGTTCGACCCTAATTAGCAATGTTGCCCCTCGCGCAAAAATGCGTTCAATTAGGTCCTCGAGTTCGCATTGAAACAAATTAGTCCCTTGACTAACGGAACCGTTAAACTGGCCGTTACTCTATTAACGCGTCAGTCGTCTGCGCCACATGGCATACCATGTCAGCGTTGAAAAATCAAAATACTGACGTGGCTTGTTGCTGACATGGCCTATAATAAAAAAATTAAAAATATTTTTATTATTTTTTATTTCTTCTTCTTCCACTGGTGTCGACTTCATCAGCTATATCCTTCTCAATAAACTTATCGTTCTTTTGGCTATTCGAATTTTCACCATCACCAGCAGAATCAGGACAGATTTTCAGATGTTTATTTCCTGTGTTTGAATCAACGGTAAAATCTGCATTTTGAGAATCATGGGGGCTCAACTTCCGCAACATGTGATCAAAAACCGACTTTTGAGAATCTCCAGCAGAAAGCACCAGAAGATCACGTATCCTAGCAGCAGGGACAGGGAGCTTGTCTAAAGAAGATGGCGGGAAAGAAATTGCATCGCTGCCACGACAAACAGATTCTTCATATTCTGAATGTGAAGCATATTCATCCCAATCATATGGAAACCCAAAAAGGAAATGACTGCAAACCTGAAAGGGATTAAGATCTAGAAAATTGAGCTCCAATTCTTGCCAAAAGGGAGAAACAAAATTAACAAATTGGTTTAGCTTTCCCTAATAAGCATTTTTTAAGTTTAACTAGTATAGCATTATTATTAGGGATATGATACGATGATATTGTTGGAAAATATTAACAGGATGAGCATGAATAGCAGTGCAATGAGAAACCCAACCTTAGGTGAAAAGTCGTTTCCAAGCGTTCGAGAGGTATTGATGAAGCCGCTGATAGCAACCGTGACGCCATCGGCAGTTTCCAGAGTGGTGGCAATGTGGCATCGTGTCTTTTGACGATGGCTGCCGAGCACAACACTCTTTGACCTTGTCTCCTGTTTTCATCCATTACCCCAATATTACCACTATTATTAAAATCACTATACAAAAATACACACAAAAACAACTGTTCATCAAAATTTACAAATGTGTTGTGTCTAATACTAGTATGCTTGAGATAAAAAAGTAAATCCCTCCTTGTCTTTTCTATTGATATTTGTATATGCACATTTATAGAAAAGAAGAAAAAATTGAAGGGAGAGTTGGAGAGGGTGCCCTCTGCATTCAAACCCTCCAACGGCTAAACCTCGGGGCTCCGCCGTGCACAAACACCAATCAAACAGCAACACCTGCAACCCGACATTTAATTTTTATTAGAATGAAAAAATGGTGCAACTAAAGAAAGAAAAACCTTACTGAGTTGAGGGATAGATTAGCAAGAGGAGTAGGGGAGGCGACGGGGACGAGGTGGTCGGACGTATTTCGCTTTTCAGAATATTTTCTCTTTTCGTTTCTCTTTCTCATTTCGGTGGTTTGCTTTCGGCAGCAACTCCTCCACCTACCTGCCACTGCCTGCCAGCGTTTCAAACAGCGGTGGAATAGAAATGTCACCGCAGCTATTTCGGGATAACGGTGCAGTCCGCCGCCGCTAAAGACCTCAATTGCGGAAGAAGAAGAAGAAACAATGCAGATGGAAGCTTGTGATATGATTCGATTTATAGAGAGAGAAAAAATAATAAAAATATTTTTTATTTCTTATTACATGCCACGTCAGCAACAAGTTACGTCAGTATTTTGACTTTTCAACGTTGACATGGTATGTCATGTGATGCAGATGACTTTTGCGTTAACGGAGTAACGGTCAGTTTAACAGTTCCGTTAGTCAAAGGGTTAATTTGTTTCAATGTACGAACTTGAGGACTCAATTGAAAGTTTTTTTTGCTCGAGAGGCAACATTACTAATTGAGGTCAAACTCGGAGGCAAAATAGGCCATTTAGCCTAAATTTTAACTTCATTTAACTCGGGTTCAAATCCTTCTCATGCCATTTTTAAAACCATGGTTTATTTACTCATATTTTATTTATTACCATTATAATAATATTTTCCTAACTATACTTTATTTTAATTATTTAATAATTATTATTTTTTTTATTTTGAAAAGCTAGATACCAAACATATTTTCATTATTTTCATTTTTGAAAACAAGTTTTTATCCCTATTAACCAAGGATGTTTTCTAATTTTTAGAAAACTGAAAATGAATTTATGAATTTTTTAAAAAAAAATAGATAATTTATGAATTTGTCCTTCCACTTTTAAACATTTATGTTTTGTCCCTAACTTCAAATCTTGGCTCCATCACTCTGGATGTTGTCATGGGTATACTAAAGAGGACAACCTGATTCAGATGAAAGAATGATCTTATCGTCTAAGGTCCCTTTGGCATTGCTAAACAAAAGTTTTTATTTAAAAGAGTGATTTTTTCACCTATAAAAGTGTCAAACACCGACAAATTAATTGTAAAATTATGGTTGGAAAAGTTATTTACCACCCAACCTCAAAAGCTAAAATTTTTAACTTTTGGGTAGAAAATTACTTTTGAAGAGAAAGTTTCCTTTTTAACATTAATTATTTGACTCAAATTGATTGTTATGTTTATACATGTATAATGATATATTATTTTAATATTAATATTATATTAATATAATAATAAGAACATAATTTTAATTTAAAAATAAACTAATAATAATATTATTAAATAGTATGAAAATAACACTAATATCAATACCAATATATTAAAATAATATTAACATACTCAAATAATATTAATAGTAAATATGAAATATGTTGAATTATTATATTAAATATTAAACTAATATACTGAATGTAAGAAATTAATTAATATTTTAATTATTGATTTAAGATATTGATTTTGGAATAAATGATATATTAAAGTAATATATTAAGATTAATATTAATATTTTAAATAAAAATAAATAATAAAAATATCACTTACCTTCATTTATTTTATTTTACAGTATCATGTTTAAAATGTACATTTTATCTTTTCAAAAAGTACTTTTTAACAACAATCTCAAACACTAAGATATTACAGCTTTTCAAAAATTACTTACTGACATCACTTTTAAAAAACAATGCCGAACTGACCCACACACTTTAGGAGTTCCTGCGTTGTCATATTCGATTGTTGTTACTTTTAATTCATCGACAGACCTGGATTAGCATGCCAACCGGGCACAATGGGGCATAAGTTTTCTATTTGTGCTTGACATGATTTTGATATTTCATTAATTACAAATGATGTTTTGATGTGTTAAATGTTTATTTTTATGGTACTCACAAACTCCTTCAATGTGTATGAAGTGGTCGAGGGCTTTGAGTTGAAGTTTGGGAGGGGTGTTATAAGGGTATTCTTGAACTCAACTTTTGAGTTTTTGAGCCTCAATTTTAAAATTAGAGGGTCTGATTTCGAAACTGTTTTTTTGGATTCCATAGTTGGTTCCGAACTAAACCAGGGTATTAAAATTGTCCTGTTGGTTTTAAAATTGAATATTTGGTTTTGAAACCAAGGGTCATGATCTGATGAGTTGATCGAGCCAAGCCCAAGTGACCCAAAGAAATTTAATATAAAATAATGTTAAAAAATAAAATTAATACAATTTTAAATAATTATTGACACCTCTTACAAAAAAATTAACACCCTTAAAAAAATTAACACTCATTGCTTGTTCCCACCTACATAAAAAGATCTACTTATAAACATTTAAATTCTAACACCCAAAACTAATTTTTTGATTTCGTCCTTGTCTAAAAGTGTTTAAAATATTATGTGGGATCGTAGAGAATTTTCAATTTTCATAAATTCAGAATTTAGAGTAAAGAACAAATTTTGGTTTCCTTTGATGTATTTTTTCTCATTTTATTATTATTCAAAAATAATATAAAAATAGAGAAAAATAAAAAGAGTCATGATTTTTCAAATAGGAATAAGTAAATAATATTAAAATAAAAACCCAAGAAAAATCGATTAAGTTTGTGTGTGTATATATATATTTGGTAAAGAAGGATAGATTAATTATTCAAAGAAGCTAAGCACTATGTGCGGTAGCAGGTACATCGTTGTGCAAGAACAGTAACACCTCATCAGGACGACAATGGTACAACTGAGTTTCAAAGTTATTTCTCGGACAAATTTTGTCATCCCATTGACACTTCTCTATAGACGTGTTCAAAAGTAACTGACCAATTATAATGCACTAAACTAGAAATATGGTGCAACAGTGTAAAGCACATCCCCATAGTAGAGAGATCTTTAGCATCTGTATAACTTGCAAATTGTCAGACTCCACCACAATGGAACTAGCATTTAAGAATGCTGCATACTTTGCCCCCTATTGACTTCTGCTTCTGACACGTAAGAAATTACGGACTGTGAAGCATAGGAGAGGCCGAAGAGGTGCCCGAATAAGCAAGAATTAAGTGTTGAGGCACAAGAGTGTATGTGCCAAAAGTTTGTGGTATAGGGCCAGAGTAAGGAAATCGGAGTAGTAGCAACTACAGCCTACAGGCGGAGCAGAAGAGGCAGTGATAGTGCAATCAGAAGCCTCGAAGGGTCGTCCATTCCCCATCAATAAGCACAAAACAACATTCTCAAGTGTGTATGTTTCCTTATTTGTTGTATATTTGGGTGAAAGCCCGTTCAAAATTGTTGCTATATGCCCAACTTCAACAATGGCGCTACCAGATGCGACCAATACATCACAAATTTCTTTCACCTTTTTATATGCTCCACTTCTTCACAAATCACTCTTTTAAAACATATTCACATATGGAGAGGCCGGCTTTCTTGAGTGCACGTAGTTGGCAAATATAATGCACTATAAAGTTTACACAAACTTTTTAGTATCGGTGGTTATGAGTTTAGTTTAGGGTTTAAAGTTTAGGGTTTAAGTTTTAGGGTTTAAAATTTAAGGCTAAAGTTTAGAGTTTAGGGTTAGTAATTTAAAATTTAGATTTTATAGTGTAAATATGTAGACTTATGTAAAATAAATTTTACGCAACCTCTTTATCAGAATTGTACCCAGATTATAATACTATATCGCGTCTAAAGTTATAAAATCTAATATCCGAAATGCAATTTTGATTCTTTTTCAAACAAAAATATATATATATATATATATATAAATAAATACTTGATTAGTATTATTATAATATTTTTACAAGTTTAGGAGAGTAGTAAATCACAAACATAACAACCAAGTTCAAGTGGTTGTTTATTTACTGATATTGTAAACTTTAGATGCCAAACATTTCCATACACTGCATATTTGTTCTTAAGCCTTTAATTGGGTGATGAGTTCTTTAATCGGCTAAAGCGCCATACACCCCTTTCGTAACATGATATCCGATAGAGCCAACCAGGTTAAATCCAAATAATCCTGCTGTTTGATTGCTCATTGCGTAGCCGGTTTTGCAATACACCGCAAAGTCTTCGCAGTTGTTGAGGAAAAAATTGTAGCTCCCGAAGCTCTTTTCTTCGAGCAGACGATGGGCAGTTTCGATAACTTCGTTTGCTGGTTTGCATTCCCAAATGCTACAAGAGCCCCTGCGTTTGAAAAACAGTTTCAGGAAAGAAACGTCATATATGTAGCGGTAGAGCGAGTGGCCTTCGAGGAAGCAATCGAGGCAGGTCTTGAAAATCCCTGCCTGTGGCCTGAACCCACATTTTTTGCAGGGTGATCGGCTGTAAATCTTGCTTGGTCCCATTAGATGAATCACCATACCATCGCCCACGTATATGCCTGGTGTAACAAAAAATCTCTCTTTGATTTGCAAATCATATAATATATATTATTGATGCTTTTGTTGTTTGTTTCTTTGTGTGTTGGTCCGGTATTTGCCGGGTGTTCTTATTTTAAAATTTAATAAAAAATCACTTAAATTAGCAAATAATAACAACAATAATAATAAACAAATCCATGCATGTCATTGGATTTCCCCCCAAAAGAAGCAAGAAGGTTTAGGAAAATTATAACATTTTCTCTCTTTTTAAGGGAAATAAAAAGAGAAAGATAGAGGATGTTTACCATGGTGATAATAGAGACGTAATTTCCTATTAGAAAAGATGTGATCTCCTGGCATTAGTTCATCTTTTCTTACCGTTTTCATCCTTGTCCCTCTCTTCAAACTTCTTATATTTTACTTACTTCATTGTTGAACTCCATCACACAGATATATATAGAAATTGTAATTAACAAACCAAAGAACTCAACAAAGGAAAGAATCCTTACTTAAAAAATAAAGAATCATTGATATTCTCTTTGGTAGAATATATCTCATTGATTTTTTGTGTCAATTTATTAAAATGTTATAAGATAACTACAGCTAACGTTATGTGTACATTTATATATTGATAATGTATTTGTGTTAATTTCAACATTCATATGTTTAGCATCATTCGAGACAATGCCATATGCCCCATGTGATACATATTCGATCATTTTTTCTCAATTTGACCAGTACAGATGGAATAAAAACAAAGAACATTTATGTTGGGAAGATTGTGGCCCTAGGCAATCGAATGCTTAGGTTTTAATATTATTATAGCTAGATATTTAGCCTATATTTATTTTGATCTAAATATTATCATATGTAAATTTATTTAAAATTAGTAATTTAAGTCTAAAATATATTATGGCTTTCAATTCTTTTTTATTGGTTTAGCCGGCGACGGAGGCATCAGTCTCGGTACTGATAATAGACCGTCGATAATTTTTTTTTCTTTGTTATATCATATTATATCTTTACTTTTTTTTTCATTTTCTTATAAGAATAACTCTGCCTTTGTGGCACACATTCCTCTTTCTTTTGGCACGTTTTTGGTATCATTGACAATTGTTTGACCGTTTTTTTCTTTTTTTTCTTAGGGATAGATTTGACGCCGTCTCGATTGGTGGAGACTGCGCTTATTTGGTTATCATATTGATCTTCCTTGCTTTGGACCCTCCGATTAGATTAGGATACGCGATTTGCGTTCGTGAATAGTTTCTCATGATACTCGACTCTGATTTGTTGGTGGTGGTGGTCTTTCAGTATTTTGATCCCCTTTTGTGGTTCTTTTGCCGATGCAATCATATTTCTTCTATTCTTTTGGTTGGGTTTTTAACTTTTTCTTTGTATGGTCTTTGTATGATTTTAAGTGTCTAGTTTCTTGTGTGAATGACTTTAGGAAAATATCCAAATTATGTGTTTAGTTTATTGTTATGGTTGTAAACCATCATTGTAATTTTAAATATTTTTTCTTTTTAATAAAACTAGCGACTTCTATAAAAAATGAACATATTAAAACCGTTTGTAGAAAGAAGAAAATAAACTGTACCACTGATGTATTAATGCTATCTCATAAGATTAATTTACGGTATTTTTAAAACGAAATGGTTTAAGTTTTAAGTATATGTTTGTTTAAACGAAATTATGTTCAAATAAATGACATTTCACGGTTGCAGAGCCTGTAAATCACCAACATTAGGCTTTAAGTAAAGGACTTCAAGGTATAACTATCGAGGTAATGTAGGACTTAAGTGATTGTAAATCCCTTATGAAACTTCATTAATTTAATGGAATTCATCGACCAAAATAGTTTATAGTTTATGAATCAATTTAAAATTTAGATGATGATTTAGTAATATTTGGTGTAATTAATTTAAAAATATTAAAATAAATAAAAAACATATTTTGAAAATAACATAAAATTTTCAATAATATAAAATGATACAAACATAATTAAATTTTCCGTTTACAAGTCTAATACAATTGCATATATATTAAATAAGTTAAAATTTCACTTATAATAACATACTAATCCTTTGTGTATATATTCTTAATCATAAAATTCAAGGTGTGGTATATATTCTGTGAAATTGTCCCCAAATCAAATTCAAATAAACGTATAGGGGAATAAGCCAATGTGTAATCACTCATTTTTGTCCGGGTTTTAGTATTTTAAATATTGTTGTAATAGTAATATTATTAATATAAAATTAATAAAATTTTAAAAAAATAATAATAATTAAAAAAAGAAAAAGAAAAATACGTGGAGCAATATGCTCCACGTCACCCAAATGCCCCCACCCCTTTGTGATTTTGCCTATAAATAGGCAAGGGAAATTGAAGCAGCAAGCATGGATTGGCAGGGCTTTGGCCAAATAAGGAGCTTAGGCTCTGCTAGCCTAGCAGAGACCGGGACAGTGTCCTCGGTCCTAGTCGGTTCGATCGGGGTCCTATTTTAGGTCCGATCTAGTTAATATTTTTGGAGAGGTCGTAGTAGATCTCGGTAGGGTCCAGTCGGGGTTCGTCATTCGAAGTCTTAGTTAGGTGTATTTTCTTTCCTTTTATTTATGTTTTAATTTTTATATTTTAATGAAGTAGTAGTTAAATTAAAATTGTGTATTTAATTTTTATGTTTATCTATGTTTTAGATTAGTATGTTTTAAATTTATGTTTTATATTATTATTTTATTTATGTTAGATTTGTTTTTATTTATAAGTTAGATTAATATTTATGTATGTATGTTTTAGATTAGTATTTTATTTATGTTAGATTTGTTTTTATTTATGTGTTAAATTAATATTTATGTATGCATGTTTTAGATTAGTATTTATTTATGTTACATTAGTATTTTATTATGTTAGTATTATTTATATTTTTTATCGCAATGTATTTATTTATATTTGCTATGTATTTTTAAGTTTGCATAACGGACATATATTTTGTCAATGCGGTGCCCTTTTATTCGAGCGTAAACGGGGCCAGTATCAGGCGTAGTGATAATGGTTGGGCGTTTACTCTCGAATAACAGGGCCTTTAAAATTTACACGCTCTTATAATCAAATTTTAATTTAATCGTCACTTTAATCCGGAAAGTCTAATATTAATAAAGCGATAATTATAAAAAGTACCAATTTTGGGCGGTGTGGGGGTGCTAATCCTTCCCCATCTGTAACCGACTCCCGAACCCAAAGTTTTCAAAATCTCTGGTTTTCTACGGTGTCTGGTCCACCTTGAGTGGCCGGTGGCGACTCCAATTTTTAAATAAAATACGGGTTTTCTAAAAATCCCACGGAAGACAATATTTTCCAAACAAACAAAATAACAAAACATTTTTAGAAAAAAAAACCATCGCTACAGATGGCGACTCCGCTGAAAGTCGAGATTTTCAAATAATTACCGTTGTATTAATATCAAAAATTCCGGATTAAAGTGACTATTAAACTAACATTCGGTTATAATTACGCGTTTGTTTTAACGCATTTAAAATATGACATATAAACCCGTTTTTTAAGTGGGGGAAAATACTAATGCTTTCGTGGATATATCGTTCTCCCGTGTAGGCCTAGCAAGTACCTTCGGGGCTCGAGTACCTTATGCTTTCGTAAGAATATCGTTCCTTCGTGCAGGCATAAGCGAATGGGTCCCCCTGAATTGAACTCGGTTGAAAGGAGCCTATAATGAGTGATGACCGGGGGCCTTGCTACTCTTAGTAGAGGACAGCAAGGACAATTCGGGTACCTCTTAGCACCAAAACTGCATATAGTGAGCCGTAAGAGCCAGCCCTTTAGATCCATGTGAAACTCTGCCCGATTAGTGGTCACCCTATTTAGGCTCTGGTGCCTTATTTCTTGTTTATGTACAGTTTATTACTATATTTTTGTTATATTTATCATTTGTTTTATTTAATCATTTTATTTGGTACTAACTCGTTTCATTTTATTCTTATCGCATTGATTTCACCTGCATCATTGCACAACATTATCACAATCTTAATTTTGCATTGCATCGATTTAGGACACATTTTGCATGCATTCATTTTCAGAATAATAAAACTAATCCTCGGGTTGCCCCATTAAATACAACGAATATGGTCGATCTAGCACCTTACAAAAGTTTGGTCTTGGGGCATGTCCAAAAGCACCCCCACATCTTTTACAAATAGTGTGCCTCTAACAAGGTCCCAGTCCAGGGGCATTCTTTGCCAAGGTCCAGCCTTCATTGCCGAGTCAAACTCTTGCATCTTTGACCACAGACTGCAAAATTGCACCCAATCCAAAAATAATAATAATGAGCTGCCATGAACTAACACACAATTTATAAACCAACTTAGGGGGAAACAAAATGTGCTCCAGGGATTTAAATTTGCTATAAGAATATTCTCAGATGATGGCATAAAATGAACAAAATTTTGGGGCATGTTCTCAGATGAAAGCTAATTCAAAGAAAAGTGATTGAACCCAGGACAAAGTCGGGGCACCGCCACATGAAAAAAAATATCCTGATAGGACCAGTCGAGAGTCAGGGGCATCCCTTTGAAGACAAAAAAATCAAACCATGTTGCATTCATCTTGCATTAAACCATTTTTGCAAACGTCATACATCTATGTTCAGTGCATACACCGAAGTCACCATGCATTTAGGCATAAAATTCAGGCATTTTTGCTTACAAACATGTTCAAAAAGAGACCGAACATCCTCAGCCATGGGGGCAACAACGCGACGGCCAACCTTAGTCTTAGAGGAGGCCAAATACAAAGAGGATGCTGAAACATCAGTAAAAGGTAACAGTGACAAATTTTGTGAACATTTACTGATTAATGTTTTTATTTTTAGGTCATACCTCTCCGCCAGTAGAGCAGCAGAAGTAGACTCTTCCAGATCTTGCCTTCGTCATTGTTGATAGGCCAACAATTTTCAGATTCTGTTTTACCGCTGATGGTGCAACAATATAGACATCCTGAAGATCTCATTTCTCTGTTGATGGTGCAACAGATCTGAACCTTTCCCCAAACAGATCAAATTTGTATTCAAGTCTTGTTTCTCTGCTGACGGTGCAACCAGACCTAATTTTCCTCAAGTCTTATTTCTTTATATAGTTCAAGAAAAAAGAAAATTGTCAAAAAAAAATAGAGTTGAAAAAAATTAGAAAAAATCAGAAAAAAGTCAAAAATATCAAAAGTCGAAAAAAATCAAAAATTGAAAAAATCAAAAATGAGAAAAATCAAAAGAAACTTTATCAACTTTCATTATCCGATTCAGTCCTCCGCTGATGGAGTGGCCGGGTCCAAGCTTCCGTCGCCCTTAGATCCTGCTCTCCGCTGATGGTGTAGCCGGTTCCAGGTCGTCATTGGTCAATCTAGTCCTCCGTTGATGGAGTGACCGGGTCCAAGCTCCCGTCGTCCTCTGATCTTGCTCTCCCCTGATGGTGTAGCCGGTTCCAGGTCGTCATTGACCAATCCAGTCCTCCGCTGATGGAGTGACCGGGTCCAAGCTCCCGTCGTCCTCTGATCCTGCTCTCCACTGATGGTGTAGCCGGTTCCAGGTCGTAATTGTCCAATCCAGTCCTCCGCTGATGGAGTGACCGGGTCCAAGTTCCCGTCGTCCTCTGATCTTGCTCTCCGCTGATGGTGTAGCCGGTTCTAGGTCGTCATTATCCGATCCAGTCCTCCGCTGATGGAGTGGCTAGGTCCCAGTTGCTGTTGTCCTACTTATCCGCTGATGGTGTAGTAGGGTTCCAGTTAATGTTTCTGTTTCTCCATTGATAGATCCAACTTTACTGATTTTCAAGTTTTCTTTATTAATGTTGTAGCTAGAAAACAAATATAAAAAAGGAAAAAAAGCAAGAAAAAGAAAAAAAAGAAAAAAAAGAAAAAAAATGAAAATGAAAATAAAAATGAAAAAGAAAAAGAAAAAGAAAAAGAAAAAGAAAAAAGCAAAAAATGAAAAAATGAGCTTTCAACCAAATTCTGATCATGCCTCTTCGTCAGAGTCGTAGCTTGATCACAAAAAAGAACAACTATCCGATCCTGCCTCTTCGTCGGTGTCGTAGCTGGATCAAATCTTCAGACCTTGCCTCTTCGTCGGTGTTGTAGCTTGGTCAAATCTAACTTTCGGTTCTGCCTCTTCGTCGGTGTTGTAGCTGAACCAAATTCACTAACTTCTGGTCTTGCCTCTTCGTCGGTGTTGTAGCTAGACCAAATTCACTAACTCTTGATCCTGCCTCTTCGTCGGTGTTGTAGCTGGATCAACATTACTAACTTTAGACCATGCCTCTTCGTCGGTGGTGTAGCTTGGTCAAAAATCACCAACTTTCAAGTTTTATCATTGTTCTAAAAAAAAGAGAGAAAAAAATGAAAAAAGAAAAAAGAAAAAAGAAACAAAAAAGAGAAAAAGAAAAAAGAAAAAATATGAAAAAAAAACAAAAGCAGAGAAAAAGAAACAAAATAGAGAGAAAAAAAGAGAAAATTTGTCAGTTTTCTGATCTTGCCTCTTCGCCAGAGTTGTAGCTGGATCAGACATCAGAACTTTTACCTATCGGTCTTGCCTCCTCGTCAGTGTTGCAGCTGGATCGAATTTTGTAGACCCTGTCTCTTCGTCGGTCTTGCAGCCGGGTCGAACTCTCTTTAGGTATTAGCTTATTATCAATAATGAAGCAAGTGGGACTCTGTTTGGCTTCCCCAACAAACCACCCCGATTTTGAAGGCTTTGCTTCTCCAAGAGTGACAAAGTAGATCTGTCAAGACAAGAAAGAAGACCTACATCAAAAAAGAAGAAGATCTACAAAAGAAAGAAGACGCGTCAAAAGGAGAGAAGTTCAGCCAGATAAGACAAAAATGAGTGCTTTTGATCTTTGCTTTGTTCTCGTTTCACTAGAACAAGCAAAGAGGGGCAACTGTAATCACTCATTTTTGTCCGGGTTTTAGTATTTTAAGTATTGTTGTAATAGTAATATTATTAATATAAAATTAATAAATTTTTTAAAAAATAATAATAAAAAATACGTGGAGCAACATGCTCCACGTCACCCAAAGGCCCCCACCCCTTTGTGATTTTGCCTATAAATAGGCAAGGGAAATTGAAGCAGCAAGCATGGATCGGCAGGGCTTTGGCCAAATAAGGAGCTTAGGCTCCCGGCTAGCCCAGGACCGGGACAGTGTCCTCGGTCCTAGTCGGTTCGATTGGGGTCCTATTTTAGGTCCGATCTAGTTAATATTTTTGGAGAGGTCATGGTAGATCTTGATGGGGTCCAGTCGGGGTTCGCCATTCGAACTCCTAGTTAGGTATATTTTCTTTCCTTTTATTTATGTTGTAATTTTTATATTTTAATGAAGTAGTAGTTAAATTAAAATTGTGTTTTTAATTTGTATGTTTATCTATGTTTTAGATTAGTATGTTTTAAATTTATGTTTTATATTATTATTTTATTTATATTAGATTTGTTTTTATTTATAAGTTAGATTAATATTTATGTATGTATGTTTTAGATTAGTATTTTATTTATGTTATATTTGTTTTTATTTATGTGTTAAATTAATATTTATGTATGTATGTTTTAGATTAGTATTTATTTATTTATGTTACATTAGTATTTTATTATGTTAGTATTATTTATATTTTTTATCGCAATGTATTTATTTATATTTGCTATGTATTTTTAAGTTTGCATAACGGACATATATTTTGTCAATGCGGTGCCCTTTTATTCGAGCGTAAACGGGGCCAGTATCAGGCGTAGTGATAGTGGTTGGACTTTTACTCTCGAATAACGGGGCTTGTAAAATTTACTCGCTCTTATAATCAAATTTTAATTTAATCGTCACTATAATCCTGAAAGTCTAATATTAATAAAGCGGTAATTATAAAAAGTACCAATTTTGGGCGGTGTGGGGTGCTAATCCTTCCCCATCCGTAACCGACTCTCGAACCCAAAGTTTTCAAAATCTCTAGTTTTCTACGGTGTCCGGTCCACCTTGAGTGGCCGGTGGCGACTCCAATTTTTAAATAAAATACGGGTTTTCTAAAAAATCCCACGGAAGACAATATTTTCCAAACAAACAAAATAACAAAACATTTTTAGGAAAAAAAAACCATCGCTACACAATGAAGAACTGAAACCAATGTGGAGAATCAAATAAAAAGATGGGAATAATATTGTTCTTATCCAAAGCAAAAATGCTTTTTTAGTGATGTGTTTAAATCAAATAATATGCCTACACTAGGGTTAAGTAATAAAAAAAAATTGTTCAAATTTTTTGTTGATATTGATCTCATGGTTCAGATTTTGGATGCCCTGTATCTATTTCTCATATAAAATTAAATAATGTGTCAAAACTTCACACCTACAATTTTTTATTTTAGTTAATTATTTTATGTTACTGTTTTAATAAAAATTCAAATCTCAATATTTAAAATTTTAACTATAAAGTATAACCTCTACAATTGAAAATAAAATATTCAAAGTATTATTTGATTAAAAAAATTATAGTATTATGAGTTTGACATTAGTCGGGAATTGAGATACTCATTAACAAGTGTTGATTTTTATTTTATAAATCTCACAAAACTTATATTTGTTTTTACATTTTTTACATAATTTGTAAATAACCAATTATGGGTTTCTAATTAAAAAATATAAAATTGAAAATCTTTTTTTTATTACAAAAGTTTAAAAGGGCTCTTATCAATGACCACTAACTATGGAAAGCTACCAACTACATCCTAGTTAACTATGGAAGTCTATCACCTTTGAATACTTTCTTTAGGTTCGCGTTCACATTGATGGATATTCCTATCCTTTGGAATATGTCCTGATAAGATGCTATCTATTAATTTACTAGGCTCAATGTACTTGTGCTTTCTATCAGTCTCCAACGGTCGGGCCAAGTCAGGTGGCCTTCTAGGCAAGCGAAAATTTTTGCAAAGTACCTATTGGACTGCTCGTTGCACATGTGTCTTGCTTATGAACTCGTAGGCCATGATATTTTTCCCACCCAATCTAGTGACACTCTCATCGCTGAATCGAAATAAGCTTGGCTTGGTTGGATCTCCCTATGAACCTTGGCTTGCTCCCAACTCGTAATCGGGCTAGGTTGCCCCCCATAAGGACTGCTCGACTTGGCCTTTTCCATCATGTAACATCATCTCGCTCACCATCATTGCGTACATCTCGATCGTAAAAGCTTTCTCTTACAAGTTATTCTCATAATTTATATAACGTCTGTCTAATCTTTCAAAAGTTCAATATGTCTGCTTATCTCAAGTTCAACTCCTTGTAAAAGAAAATACCTAAGACTTCCGCGACCTATGCAGATGATACATTAATCTGTCTGCTTAAATGAAAAATTAACCCTTAAACTATATTTTTTGTTTGTTTTTGGCCTTTGAACTATTTTTTGATCAAAATAAGTCTCTAAACTATTATTTCTTGTCACTTTAAGTCCCTACACTATTTTTGGTCAAAATAAGCACCTAAACTAAGTAATTTTTTATTTTGGTCCCTAAACTATTTATTGGTCAAAAAATCTTTGTGATGTGTCAACATCTTATTGGTCGAAATATTTTTTTGAGTTAGATAACTACATGACTAAAAGTGACCAGAAATAATAGTTTTAGAGACTTATTTCAACCAAATTATAGTTTAAGGACTAAAAATAAACAAAAGATATAATTTAAGGGTTGATTTTTCATTTAAGCCTAAATAAATCCATGCATGTTATTGGATTTCCCCTCCAAAAGAAGCAAAAAGGTTTACGGAAATTATAACATTTTCTCTCTTTTTTAAGGAAAATAAAAAGAGAAAGATAAAGGGAGTGTACCATGGTGATAATAGAGACGTAATTTCCTATTAGAAAAGATACGATCTCCTGACATTAGTTCATCTTTTTTTTTTTTACCGTTTTCATCATTGTCGCTCTCTCCAAACTTCTTATGTTTTACTTACTGCTTTGTTGAACCCCGTTGCACGCACATATATAAAAACTGTAATTCAAAAACCAAAGAATTCAACAAAAGAAAGAACCCATGCTTAAAAATGATAGAAATGAATTAAAGAGATTTAAACCCAAGACCAATAGTATGTAGGGTAAAGATTACTATTATAAAACATAAATGCTAAACTAACAATGCTATCACTAAGTAAAATATGGCAACATATATGGATTATATTATAGTTAATAAAATGATAAATATTATTAATTACATTTATATTTTATTATATAATATTAAAATCTTATAAAAATAAAATGAAATTGTTATATTATTAAAATTTATAATATTGAAAATATATTAATTAAATAATAGTTTATTAATAATTGTTAATATTTTATAATAAAATATTAATGTAATTAATCATATTTATTATTTTCATTAAAAATTATATTATTAAAGTTATTAATAAAATATTATATAATTAATATATTTTCATTATTATTAATAATTTAAAATATCACTAAAAATTTAAAAATATTATTAAAAATAATTTAAAAATTATATTATTAAAAGTTATTAATAATATTTTCAATATTATTAATAATTAAAAATATTAGTATCTTATTAATAGGTATATTTTAAATATTTTAATAATTATTTTTTGAAAAATAAAACTAAAATATAATATTAATATTAACCAAATAAATATTATTATTAATATTAGTAATTTATTATATATTAAATATTATATGGAATAATAAATTTATTAATTATATTAATAATTTATTATAGAGGATCAATCTCAAAAAATATTATATGGAATAATAAATTATATATTAAATAATTTATTTTATTTTACTGATATCATGTTTAAAATGTACATTTTATCTTTTCAAAAAGTACTTTTTAACAACAATCTCAAACACTAAGATATTCTGACTTTTCAAAAATTACTTATCGACATCACTTTTAAAAAACAATGCCGAACTGACCCACACACTTTAGGAGTTTTTGCGTTGTCATATTCGATTGTTGTTACTTTTAATTCATCGACAGGCCTGGATTAGCATGCCAACCGGGCACAACGGGGCATAAGTTTTCTATTTGTGCTTGACATGATTTTGATATTTCATTAATTACAAATGATGTTTTGATGTGTTAAATGTTTATTTTTATGGTACTCACAAACTCCTTCAATATGTCTTATCAATACGTATTTATCAATACGTACTTATCAGACAATATTCTTAACTAACGGCTTTCCTGGCTTCCAAGTCCGTTCGAATTAAACATATCTCAACAATATGCTACCACCAAGCTTTGGAACATGTACACCTCACAACTTATCATTAAACAAGCCCCAAATTGGTTGAACATATTTTTATGTTGTATTCATCCATTAGTGTATCAACATTTTAAAAAGACCAGTATACACAAGTCAGGCTTCAGACCCAAAAGGCATTATAGTCATTTGCGCTCTAACGATAATTTAGGATTTCCATAGCTTTCATTAATTTAAAGTCATAAAACTATTAATGCCATTCTGGTCTATTCTATTCTTCAAACAATTCGTTCATTTCCGAGCTCAAGGATATATCCATCATACATGAACAATAATTCACAACCCTTATGACATTACAGTCATTTTAGTTTCATCTTAGTTGAAATCCAGAATTTGTCAAAAACGTTCACTTATTCCAGGTCATCCACTTATTAATCATTCCGAAGCTCATTGGTAATTATTGTTGCTTAACCTTTAGCATTTTTCGAGGTATTACTTTACGAATTTTATCCAGAAGTATGAGAAATCCAAATATTTGTCTGTCTCATTGGTTAAAAATTCCTTTTTACCAACTTTACCATCATATCAGAAATTTAACGATAGTTTCGTAGTTTTATCAGATTAAAACAAGATTTCTCGATTACATTCATTAAAGAGCTATTTCGTCGTTTCATAATCGAAATTCCAAGCAGTTAATTTTTTTAACAATGATAACCAGAATTGGAGATTTGTTATCTTCTTAATTACTTACAGAACTCGAAGAATCTATAAGAATCCTCATTTTTTTTATTCGAGTACTTACATAGTAATAATTACCGTTCTTTTATTCTCAAAGTCATGTGCCTTAAGCGAAAATCAATGCCATACTCAATACGATTTCATGCATTAGTCATAAACCAACATGTATCATTAAGCATGCTAGAGGTAGTAGTGTATTACCTTGACTTAGGCTATACTGGTTGCTCCAAGATACTCTATTCGATTACTCTGATCCCAAATTCAATTTCCTCAATGAACTTGGATACTTAGAGTCACAAAATCCTTCAATTAACATAATCCATAATCAGATCTTACTCAAGCCCATAAACTGAATAATTATTTACATACACGAGTTTGGGTTCAAAGTCAGATTTGGAGGCTTTCGAGTTTGAATTTCATAAAACAGACTTTAAAATTGGACTCACGACGTCAAAAAGTGTAAAATAGGAGTTTTCAAAATTTTTGACTTTTTGGGTCAAAGTCAATACTAACGTCATGGTCAAAGTTAACGGTGATGTCATTAGTCAACTGGCCAACGGTCAATGATGACGTCATCGATCAATCGGGTTAACTCGGGTGAGTTAACACGAACGGGTTGACTCACTGAGTTGACTCGGGCGGGTTAACTCAGTTGACAGGTTGACTCAGAGAGTTGACTCAGTTCGAGTCGAGTATGGGTCAAACGGGTCTGGGTCAGTTCGGTCAGACTCGGGTTGGTTCGGTTAAACGGGTTCAGGTTGGTTTACTAACTCGGTTTAGAGGCCATACCGGGTCCAAATTCGATCATGCCAGTTTGGTACACATGCCAACATCCAAGACGACCAAAAATTGTCGGTGACGGCGCGTGACTCCCACGCGTGGCCTAAATCGGTTGAAAACACCCACAAAACGCAGGAAACTAATTCAAAAATTTAACTGTAACCTTAACTAAACCAGATTTAGGCTGGAACCTCACTGTTTCTTACCAAAGCGTAGGTAATAGTTTGAAAACGATGTAGCTCCGACAAAAACTCTCCCGGCGTCGAAACTATGATTGGTCGATTGGGTTTTGATCGGCTCGACACGGAGAAGAAGATGACAGCGGTTGCATCTCGAACGGCTGGTTTGCATTCCCAAATGCTACAAGAGCCCCTGCGTTTGAAAAACAGTTTCAGGAAAGAAACGTCATATATGTAGCGGTAGAGCGAGTGGCCTTCGAGGAAGCAATCGAGGCAGGTCTTGAAAATCCCTGCCTGTGGCCTGAACCCACATTTTTTGCAGGGTGATCGGCTGTAAATCTTGCTTGGTCCCATTAGATGAATCACCATACCATCGCCCACGTATATGCCTGGTGTAACAAAAAATCTCTCTTTGATTTGCAAATCATATAATATATATTATTGATGCTTTTGTTGTTTGTTTCTTTGTGTGTTGGTCCGGTATTTGCCGGGTGTTCTTATTTTAAAATTTAATAAAAAATCACTTAAATTAGCAAATAATAACAACAATAATAATAAACAAATCCATGCATGTCATTGATTTCCCCAAAAGAAGCAAGAAGGTTTAGGAAAATTATAACATTTTCTCTCTTTTTAAGGGAAATAAAAAGAGAAAGATAGAGGATGTTTACCATGGTGATAATAGAGACGTAATTTCCTATTAGAAAAGATGTGATCTCCTGGCATTAGTTCATCTTTTCTTACCGTTTTCATCCTTGTCCCTCTCTTCAAACTTCTTATATTTTACTTACTTCATTGTTGAACTCCATCACACAGATATATATAGAAATTGTAATTAACAAACCAAAGAACTCAACAAAGGAAAGAATCCTTACTTAAAAAATAAAGAATCATTGATATTCTCTTTGGTAGAATATATCTCATTGATTTTTTGTGTCAATTTATTAAAATGTTATAAGATAACTACAGCTAACGTTATGTGTACATTTATATATTGATAATGTATTTGTGTTAATTTCAACATTCATATGTTTAGCAT
Source organism: Hibiscus mutabilis (assembly GCA_019671005.1). Lineage (NCBI taxonomy): Eukaryota > Viridiplantae > Streptophyta > Magnoliopsida > Malvales > Malvaceae > Hibiscus > Hibiscus mutabilis. The sequence continues at coordinate 18,196,703 of CM033719.1, forward strand.
CATTCGAGACAATGCCATATGCCCCATGTGATACATATTCGATCATTTTTTCTCAATTTGACCAGTACAGATGGAATAAAAACAAAGAACATTTATGTTGGGAAGATTGTGGCCCTAGGCAATCGAATGCTTAGGTTTTAATATTATTATAGCTAGATATTTAGCCTATATTTATTTTGATCTAAATATTATCATATGTAAATTTATTTAAAATTAGTAATTTAAGTCTAAAATATATTACGGCTTTCAATTCTTTTTCATTGGTTTAGCCGGCGACGGAGGCATCAGTCTCGGTACTGATTATAGACCGTCGATAATTTTCTTTTTTTTTCTTTGTTATATCATATTATATCTTTACTTTTTTTTATTTTCTTATAAGAATAACTCTGCCTTTGTGGCACACATTCCTCTTTCTTTTGGCACGTTTTTGGTTTCATTGACAATTGTTTGACCGTTATTTTCTTTTTTTCTTAGGGATGGATTTGACGCCGTCTCGATTGGTGGAGATTGCACTTATTTGGTTATCATATCGATCTTCCTTGCTTTGGACCCTCCGATTAGATTAGGATACGCGATTTGCGTTCGTGAATAGTTTTCTCACGATACTCGACTCTGATTTGTTGGTGGTGGTGGTCTTTCAGTATTTTGATCCCCTTTTGTAGTTCTTTTGCCGATGCAATCATATTTCTTCTATTCTTTTGGTTGGTTTTTTAACTTTTTCTTTGTATGGTCTTTGTATGATTTTAAGTGTCTAGTTTCTTGTGTGAATGACTTTAGGAAAATATCCAAATTATGTGTTTAGTTTATTATTATGGTTGTAAACCATCATTGTAATTTTAAATATTTTTTCTTTTTAATAAAACTAGCGACTTCTATAAAAAATGAACATATTAAAACCGTTTGTAGAAAGAAGAAAATAAACTGTACCACTGATGTATTAATGCTATCTCATAAGATTAATTTACGGTATTTTTAAAACGAAATGGTTTAAGTTTTAAGTATATGTTTGTTTAAACGAAATTATGTTCAAATAAATGACATTTCACGGTTGCAGAGCCTGTAAATCACCAACATTAGGCTTTAAGTAAAGGACTTCAAGGTATAACTATCGAGGTAATGTAGGACTTAAGTGATTGTAAATCCCTTATGAAACTTCATTAATTTAATGGAATTCATCGACCAAAATAGTTTATAGTTTATGAATCAATTTAAAATTTAGATGATGATTTAGTAATATTTGGTGTAATTAATTTAAAAATATTAAAATAAATAAAAAACATATTTTGAAAATAACATAAAATTTTCAATAATATAAAATGATACAAACATAATTAAATTTTCCGTTTACAAGTCTAATACAATTGCATATATATTAAATAAGTTAAAATTTCACTTATAATAACATACTAATCCTTTGTGTATATATTCTTAATCATAAAATTCAAGGTGTGGTATATATTCTGTGAAATTGTCCCCAAATCAAATTCAAATAAACGTATAGGGGAATAAGCCAATGTGTAATCACTCATTTTTGTCCGGGTTTTAGTATTTTAAATATTGTTGTAATAGTAATATTATTAATATAAAATTAATAAAATTTTAAAAAAATAATAATAATTAAAAAAAGAAAAAGAAAAATACGTGGAGCAATATGCTCCACGTCACCCAAATGCCCCCACCCCTTTGTGATTTTGCCTATAAATAGGCAAGGGAAATTGAAGCAGCAAGCATGGATTGGCAGGGCTTTGGCCAAATAAGGAGCTTAGGCTCCCGGCTAGCCCAGGACCGGGACAGTGTCCTCGGTCCTAGTCGGTTCGATCGGGGTCCTATTTTAGGTCCGATCTAGTTAATATTTTTGGAGAGGTCGTAGTAGATCTCGGTAGGGTCCAGTCGGGGTTTGTCATTCGAAGTCTTAGTTAGGTGTATTTTCTTTCCTTTTATTTATGTTTTAATTTTTATATTTTAATGAAGTAGTAGTTAAATTAAAATTGTGTTTTTAATTTTTATGTTTATCTATGTTTTAGATTAGTATGTTTTAAATTTATGTTTTATATTATTATTTTATTTATGTTAGATTTGTTTTTATTTATAAGTTAGATTAATATTTATGTATGTATGTTTTAGATTAGTATTTTATTTATGTTAGATTTGTTTTTATTTATGTGTTAAATTAATATTTATGTATGCATGTTTTAGATTAGTATTTATTTATGTTACATTAGTATTTTATTATGTTAGTATTATTTATATTTTTTATCGCAATGTATTTATTTATATTTGCTATGTATTTTTAAGTTTGCATAACGGACATATATTTTGTCAATGCGGTACCCTTTTATTCGAGCGTAAACGGGGCCAGTATCAGGCGTAGTGATAGTGGTTGGACTTTTACTCTCGAATAACGGGGCTTGTAAAATTTACTCGCTCTTATAATCAAATTTTAATTTAATCGTCACTATAATCCTGAAAGTCTAATATTAATAAAGCGGTAATTATAAAAAGTACCAATTTTGGGCGGTGTGGGGTGCTAATCCTTCCCCATCCGTAACCGACTCTCGAACCCAAAGTTTTCAAAATCTCTAGTTTTCTACGGTGTCCGGTCCACCTTGAGTGGCCGGTGGCGACTCCAATTTTTAAATAAAATACGGGTTTTCTAAAAATCCCACGGAAGACAATATTTTCCAAACAAACAAAATAACAAAACATTTTTAGGAAAAAAAAACCATCGCTACACAATGAAGAACTGAAACCAATGTGGAGAATCAAATAAAAAGATGGGAATAATATTGTTCTTATCCAAAGCAAAAATGCTTTTTTAGTGATGTGTTTAAATCAAATAATATGCCTACACTAGGGTTAAGTAATAAAAAAAAATTGTTCAAATTTTTTGTTGATATTGATCTCATGGTTCAGATTTTGGATGCCCTGTATCTATTTCTCATATAAAATTAAATAATGTGTCAAAACTTCACACCTACAATTTTTTATTTTAGTTAATTATTTTATGTTACTGTTTTAATAAAAATTCAAATCTCAATATTTAAAATTTTAACTATAAAGTATAACCTCTACAATTGAAAATAAAATATTCAAAGTATTATTTGATTAAAAAAATTATAGTATTATGAGTTTGACATTAGTCGGGAATTGAGATACTCATTAACAAGTGTTGATTTTTATTTTATAAATCTCACAAAACTTATATTTGTTTTTACATTTTTACATAATTTGTAAATAACCAATTATGGGTTTCTAATTAAAAATATAAAATTGAAAATCTTTTTTTTATTACAAAAGTTTAAAAGGGCTCTTATCAGTGACCACTAACTATGGAAAGCTACCAACTACATCCTAGCTAACTATGGAAGTCTATCACCTTTGAATACTTTCTTTAGGTTCGCGTTCACATTGATGGATATTCCTATCCTTTGGAATATGCCCTGATAAGATGCTATCTATTAATTTACTAGGCTCAATGTACTCGTGCTTTCTATCAGTCTCCAACGGTCGGGCCAAGTCAGGTGGTCTTCTAGGCAAGCGAAAAATTTTGCAAAGTACCTATTGGGCTGCTCGTTGCACATGTGTCTTGCTTATGAACTCGTAGGCCTCATCGCTGACTCGGAATAAGCTTGGCTTGGTTGGATCTCCCTATGAACCTTGGCTTGCTCCCAACTCGTAATCGGGCTAGGTTGTCCCGCCATAAGGATTGCTCGACTTGGCCTTTTCCATCATGTAACATCATCTCGCTCACCATCATTGCGTACATCTCGATCGTAAGAGCTTTCTCTTACAAGTTATTCTCATAATTTATATAACGTCTGTCTAATCTTTCAAAAGTTCAATATGTCTGCTTACCTCAAGTTCAACTCCTTGTAAAAGAAAATACCTAAGACTTCCGCGACCTATGCAGATGATACATTAATCCGTCTGCTTAATTGAAAAATTAACCCTTAAACTATGTTTTCTATTTGTTTTTGGCCTTTGAACTATTTTTTGGTCAAAATAAGTCTCTAAACTATTATTTCTTGTCACTTTAAGTCCCTACACTATTTTTGGTCAAAATAAGCACCTAAACTAAGTAATTTTTTATTTTGGTCCCTAAACTATCTATTGGTCAAAAAATCTTTGTGATGTGTCAACATCTTATTTGTCGAAATATTTTTTTGAGTTAGATAACTACATGACTAAAAGTGACCAGAAATAATTGTTTTAGAGACTTATTTCGACCAAATTATAGTTTAAGGACTAAAAGCAAACAAAAGGTATAATTTAAGGGTTGATTTTTCATTTAAGCCTAAATAAATCCATGTATGTTATTGGATTTCCCCTCCAAAAGAAGCAAAAAGGTTTACGGAAATTATAACATTTTCTCTCTTTTTAAGGAAAAAAAAAGAGAAAGATAAAGGGAGTGTACCATGGTGATAATAGAGACGTAATTTCCTATTAGAAAAGATACGATCTCCTGACATTAGTTCATCTTTTTTTTTTTTACCGTTTTCATCATTGTCGCTCTCTCCAAACTTCTTATGTTTTACTTACTGCTTTGTTGAACCCCGTTGCACGCATTATATATAAAAACGTAATTGTAAAACCAAAGAATTCAACAAAAGAAAGAACCCATGCTTAAAAATGATAGAAATGAATTAAAGAGATTTAAACCCAAGACCAATAGTATGTAGGGTAAAGATTACTATTATAAAACATAAATGCTAAACTAACAATGCTATCACTAAGTAAAATATGGCAACATATATGGATTATATTATAGTTAATAAAATGATAAATATTATTAATTACATTTATATTTTATTATATAATATTAAAATCTTATAAAAATAAAATGAAATTGTTATATTATTAAAATTTATAATATTGAAAATATATTAATTAAATAATAGTTTATTAATAATTGTTAATATTTTATAATAAAATATTAATGTAATTAATCATATTTATTATTTTCATTAAAAATTATATTATTAAAGTTATTAATAAAATATTATATAATTAATATATTTTCATTATTATTAATAATTTAAAATATCACTAAAAATTTAAAAATATTATTAAAAATAATTTAAAAATTATATTATTAAAAGTTATTAATAATATTTTCAATATTATTAATAATTAAAAATATTAGTATCTTATTAATAGGTATATTTTAAATATTTTAATAATTATTTTTTGAAAAATAAAACTAAAATATAATATTAATATTAACCAAATAAATATTATTATTAATATTAGTAATTTATTATATATTAAATATTATATGGAATAATAAATTTATTAATTATATTAATAATTTATTATAGAGGATCAATCTCAAAAATATTATATGGAATAATAAATTATATATTAAATAATTTATTTTATTTTACAGTATCATGTTTAAAATGTACATTTTATCTTTTCAAAAAGTACTTTTTAACAACAATCTCAAACACTAAGATATTACAGCTTTTCAAAAATTACTTACTGACATCACTTTTAAAAAACAATGCCGAACTGACCCACACACTTTAGGAGTTTCTGCGTTGTCATATTCGATTGTTGTTACTTTTAATTCATCGACAGGCCTGGATTAGCATGCCAACCGGGCACAACGGGGCATAAGTTTTCTATTTGTGCTTGACATGATTTTGATATTTCATTAATTACAAATGATGTTTTGATGTGTTAAATGTTTATTTTTATGGTACTCACAAACTCCTTCAATATGTCTTATCAATACGTATTTATCAATACGTACTTATCAGACAATATTCTTAACTAACGGCTTTCCTGGCTTCCAAGTCCGTTCGAATTAAACATATCTCAACAATATGCTACCACCAAGCTTTGGAACATGTACACCTCACAACTTATCATTAAACAAGCCCCAAATTGGTTGAACATATTTTTATGTTGTATTCATCCATTAGTGTATCAACATTTTAAAAAGACCGTATATACACAAGTCGCTTGGACCCAAAAGGCATTATAGTCATTTGCGCTCTAACGATAATTTAGGATTTCCATAGCTTTCATTAATTTAAAGTCATAAAACTATTAATGCCATTCTGGTCTATTCTATTCTTCAAACAATTCGTTCATTTCCGAGCTCAAGGATATATCCATCATACATGAACAATAATTCACAACCCTTATGACATTACAGTCATTTTAGTTTCATCTTAGTTGAAATCGAATTTGTCAAAAACGTTCACTTATTCCGGTCATCCACTTATTAATCATTCAAGCTCATTGGTAATTATTGTTGCTTAACCTTTAGCATTTTTTCGAGGTATTACTTTACTTAATTTTATCCGTAAGTATGAGAAATCCAAATATTTGTCTGTCTCATTGGTTAAAAATTCCTTTTACCAACTTTACCATCATATCGTAAATTTAACGATAGTTTCGTAGTTTTATCGATTAAAACAAGATTTTCGATTACATTCATTAAAGAGCTATTTCGTCGTTTCATAATCGAAATTCCAAGCAAGTTAATTTTTTTAACAATGATAACTTAATGGAGATTTGTTATCTTCTTAATTACTTACAGAACTCGAAGAATCTATAAGAATCCTCATTTTTTTTATTCGAGTACTTACATAGTAATAATTACCGTTCTTTTATTCTCAAAGTCATGTGCCTTAAGCGAAAATCAATGCCATACTCAATACGATTTCATGCATTAGTCATAAACCAACATGTATCATTAAGCATGCTAGAGGTAGTAGTGTATTACCTTGACTTAGGCTATACTGGTTGCTCCAAGATACTCTATTCGATTACTCTGATCCCAAATTCAATTTCCTCAATGAACTTGGATACTTAGAGTCACAAAATCCTTCAATTAACATAATCCATAATCAGATCTTACTCAAGCCCATAAACTGAATAATTATTTACATACACGAGTTTGGGTTCAAAGTCAGATTTGGAGGCTTTCGAGTTTGAATTTCATAAAACAGACTTTAAAATTGGACTCACGACGTCAAAAAGTGTAAAATAGGAGTTTTCAAAATTTTTGACTTTTTGGGTCAAAGTCAATACTAACGTCATGGTCAAAGTTAACGGTGATGTCATTAGTCAACTGGCCAACGGTCAATGATGACGTCATCGATCAACTGGGTTAACTCGGGTGAGTTAACACGAACGGGTTGACTCACTGAGTTGACTCGGGCGGGTTAACTCAGTTGACAGGTTGACTCAGAGAGTTGACTCAGTTCGAGTCGAGTATGGGTCAAACGGGTCTGGGTCAGTTCGGTCAGACTCGGGTTGGTTCGGTTAAACGGGTTCAGGTTGGTTTACTAACTCGGTTTAGAGGCCATACCGGGTCCAAATTCGATCATGCCAGTTTGGTACACATGCCAACATCCAAGACGACCAAAAATTGTCGGTGACGGCGCGTGACTCCCACGCGTGGCCTAAATCGGTTGAAAACACCCACAAAACGCAGGAAACTAATTCAAAAATTTAACTGTAACCTTAACTAAACCAGATTTAGGCTGGAACCTCACTGTTTCTTACCAAAGCGTAGGTAATAGTTTGAAAACGATGTAGCTCCGACAAAAACTCTCCCGGCGTCGAAACTATGATTGGTCGATTGGGTTTTGATCGGCTCGACACGGAGAAGAAGATGACAGCGGTTGCATCTCGAACGGCCGGTGAGGGCGACCAAAATTGTTGAAAATTCAAAAGGGCATGAACCCTAGATTTGACGAATCTTCTACCCTCGATTCACAGCAGACGGCGGCGCAGGTGTGCAAGTGGCTAGAGGGGTCTTGGTCGGGACGTGACAGCGGTTTAGATGCGATAGGTGGTGCACGCCACGGACGAACGGTGGCCGAGATTGGGCCGTGAACGGTGGGGGTTAGGTGAGAGAGACTTTTGGTTATCCATTAGAATCTCAAATTCGAATAGCCAAAACAGTTGGGTGGGGTTCAGATGGGTTATTTAATTTAATTTAACAATACCCAGATTTAATTTAAATGTGCACCCAACAAAAACGAGCACTTGGCTCCCAGAGTTAAATCTTGTGTCTATTAAGCATAATCCATGGGTTCAAAACCCCATGGCAACATACAAATTTTTATTTTTTTCAATTTTTTTCAACTAAACTTATTTAGGGTGTTACAGATGCCCCTAGGGAATGACCAGTTAACCATACAATTGAAACACCCGCCAGTGAAACCACATCTTGAACAGCTTCCATGGCGGTCTTAAAACGACTAGTCTCATGGAGTGCCTTTCGGATTACCTTGCGATCCAACTGAAGATATCTTTTAACAGATTTTAATTTCAATAGGGTACCTAGAAAAGCAATCACAGATAGAGGGCTTCGATCAATTGAACTATGACAAGTTGAAGGACTATATTTAAAAACGGCACCGAAGATGCTATCATCAACGTCATCGAACAGCTGTTTATACAATTTGAAGTGGAAAATCTTCCACCATCGTGGCGCTTCTCATTGCGAGTCTGGACGTTTCTTTTGTCGGTCTTCTTCCAGCATGTAAACACCCTTCACCAAGACGGCTGATACGGACATTCGATGGTCATCACCATTCCAGTCGATGGAGCGCAGGTGTTTCAAATCCTCACTCGAATAATCTCTTCTCTCCCATAGCTTTTTTAAACATGAAAGTCCGACTTAATATTGGCTTTTCAAGCCTTGTACTGAACCAACCGTTTATATAGAGCTCCCTAGTCAACTTCCCAAGCAATTCCAAAATCGTGGAACCAAAACGTTTGTTTCCTTGTCATTCTCCTTTCTTTGGTGAGGTCCCCAGCTCCCACTTGTTTGGGAAAATGAAATAAAAACATCATGTACGAGCATTGGTAAGACTAAAGAATGAGTGGACATAGTGAGAACTCAAACCCAAGGTTGGAATTGATTAATTTTGACTTTGGTAGTCAGCACCAGATAACATTTATTCTCTGGACCAAACCAAAAAAATTACATTAATTGACGTTGGTTGTATACCGCCGATAATCTTTCTTATTTCTTTGTTATATTATATCATATTTTACATTTTTTTTAGTTTCTAATAAAAATAACTATGTCTTTGTGGCATATCTTCTTATGCCTTGAGGCACTTTTTTCCTATCTTTTTAGCACGTTTTTGTTCTTTTTATTTTTTTTAGAGTTGAATTTGACGTCGCATCGACTGTAACCATCTAAACCCGGCCCAAAATAAAAGGGCCGAATTTAGAAAGTCACATTCGTAACTTCTTTCTCAAGTAACCAATTTAAATATAAATAACATAATTTCATAAGGTAGCGTAAAACGATTAAAATTTTCAAATAAGTTATCTCAAAAAGTTATTAAAAATCAACAATAATATTATAGTCCGAAAGTTTAAATAAATCATATGAATGTAAAAATTACGCATGCATACTGAAAATATCCTCAATTCTCAAAATGGTCTCAAATCCCAAATAGATCAAAGTTCCCAAATAATAATAATAATAATAATAATAATAATAATATAGTCCGTACTAAAGATAAAATAGAATCAATAAAATAAAGAAATTCTCTTGGTATCAAGTCGCCTAGAGTCCAAAATATATATATAAGAGAAATCTATGGGGGAGTGAGCTATTGAGCCCAGAGTATCTCTAAAGTGCATGCATTCACCAACGCAAGTGGTATAAAACCACTGAACTTCTTCCGTACAATCTCAACTCATGATAACACATTAAAAAAAATGTCATAGTTTTCGCAGTCTCAACACAGTCATGGTAATAAATCAGGGACTCACAATTTATTTATTTTAATTTCATAGTTTTACTTACAGTCTGAAAAAAATATGCACGGAAAACATAAAGTAAAATAAACTAATCAAATGTAAATCACTTTCACAAAAACAATGTATGTAGCACAAGAAGAGAACAATGTATGTAGTGTTGGGTCCAGCTATATCAGAACCTACGAGAATAATCCTACATTAACACTATTGCTATACTTAAGGAATTGTTCCTAAATACTCATTCAACGAAATTTTACTGATACAAGTATACTTATTTGATTCGTATCATTGATCTCCAAAATAATCGAAGACATGAGAAAAGGCACAGACCAAGTAACATCTCGAACTAAACGAATTCCTAAGAAAAATCTTCCCCTCAAATTGTACTACTTGGTCCGATGCAATCTGCTCAAAATTGGACGAGTTGCACACTAATATTTAAGATTGTGAAATCAATCTTGGACATATTCAAATAAAATCCCAGTATATGTTTTTTTTTCTATAAACTTAAAAACTTATTTTTAGTACTTTGAACCAATTCACGTAACCCTTAAATCATAATATATACATATATATTACTATTAATATTAAAAAAAAACACAAGTAATTGATGCTAAAAAAAACTAAAAATATCTCTCCATTGAAATTGAAGTAATGAATTTAAAGCATGTTTTTTCAAGAAGAGAATGTTAAGTTTTATATATGTATTACTATTAATACATTGAGTGTACGGAATTTGAGTTTGAGATAAGAAGAGAATGTTAGCTTTCATAAGAATTTAAATAAATATATGTATATACCCAAAATTAAATAATCCATAATTTAAAATAAAAGAAAAACAATTTTCCTTTCTAGATTACAAGCCAAACCGATTAGGAGAGTACAATTTAATGAATAAAAAATAATAATTCATAGATCAAGCAACTATACCTTTAGATTTTCAAAAGTGGCACAACCTTTTCATGCTTTACTTTTTGACCCTCAAAATCTTAGGGTCCGTTTAGTTTGAATAGCGTTCGTTTTCATTTTTATTTTCTTGAAAAATAAAAATAGTTGAAAAAAATTATTTAATTGTAAAATTAGAAAATGATTTTTAGAAAATGAAAATAAAAATAAGTGAAAATTTAAAAACATAAAAAATATGTTTTCATTGAAAATGTTTTAGGAAAGTGGAAGATATGAAAACAAGGTTTTTAAATTTTAGGCTAAAGGGCTTATTTTTCCCCCGAGTTCGACCCTAATTAGCAATGTTGCCCCTCGCGCAAAAATGCGTTCAATTAGGTCCTCGAGTTCGCACATTGAAACAAATTAGTCCCTTGACTAACGGAACCGTTAAACTGGCCGTTACTCTATTAACGCGTCAGTCGTCTGGCCACATGGCATACCATGTCAGCGTTGAAAAATCAAAATACTGACGTGGCTTGTTGCTGACATGGCCTATAATAAAAAAATTAAAAATATTTTTATTATTTTTTATTTCTTCTTCTTCCACTGGTGTCGACTTCATCAGCTATATCCTTCTCAATAAACTTATCGTTCTTTTGGCTATTCGAATTTTCACCATCACCAGCAGAATCAGGACAGATTTTCAGATGTTTATTTCCTGTGTTTGAATCAACGGTAAAATCTGCATTTTGAGAATCATGGGGGCTCAACTTCCGCAACATGTGATCAAAAACCGACTTTTGAGAATCTCCAGCAGAAAGCACCAGAAGATCACGTATCCTAGCAGCAGGGACAGGGAGCTTGTCTAAAGAAGATGGCGGGAAAGAAATTGCATCGCTGCCACGACAAACAGATTCTTCATATTCTGAATGTGAAGCATATTCATCCCAATCATATGGAAACCCAAAAAGGAAATGACTGCAAACCTGAAAGGGATTAAGATCTAGAAAATTGAGCTCCAATTCTTGCCAAAAGGGAGAAACAAAATTAACAAATTGGTTTAGCTTTCCCTAATAAGCATTTTTTAAGTTTAACTAGTATAGCATTATTATTAGGGATATGATACGATGATATTGTTGGAAAATATTAACAGGATGAGCATGAATAGCAGTGCAATGAGAAACCCAACCTTAGGTGAAAAGTCGTTTCCAAGCGTTCGAGAGGTATTGATGAAGCCGCTGATAGCAACCGTGACGCCATCGGCAGTTTCCAGAGTGGTGGCAATGTGGCATCGTGTCTTTTGACGATGGCTGCCGAGCACAACACTCTTTGACCTTGTCTCCTGTTTTCATCCATTACCCCAATATTACCACTATTATTAAAATCACTATACAAAAATACACACAAAAACAACTGTTCATCAAAATTTACAAATGTGTTGTGTCTAATACTAGTATGCTTGAGATAAAAAAGTAAATCCCTCCTTGTCTTTTCTATTGATATTTGTATATGCACACATTTATAGAAAAGAAGAAAAAATTGAAGGGAGAGTTGGAGAGGGTGCCCTCTGCATTCAAACCTCCAACGGCTAAACCTCGGGGCTCCGCCGTGCACAAACACCAATCAAACAGCAACACCTGCAACCCGACATTTAATTTTTATTAGAATGAAAAAATGGTGCAACTAAAGAAAGAAAAACCTTACTGAGTTGAGGGATAGATTAGCAAGAGGAGTAGGGGAGGCGACGGGGACGAGGTGGTCGGACGTATTTCGCTTTTCAGAATATTTTCTCTTTTCGTTTCTCTTTCTCATTTCGGTGGTTTGCTTTCGGCAGCAACTCCTCCACCTACCTGCCACTGCCTGCCAGCGTTTCAAACAGCGGTGGAATAGAAATGTCACCGCAGCTATTTCGGTGGAATATGAAATATATTGAATTATTATATTAAATATTAAATTAATATACTAAATGTAAGAAATTAATTAATATTTTAGTTATTGATTTAAGATATTGATTTTGGAATAAATGATATATTAAAGTAATATATTAATATTAATATTTTAAATAAAAATAAATAATAAAAATATCACTTACATTCATTTATTTTATTTTACAGTATCATGTTTAAAATGTACATTTTATCTTTTCAAAAAGTACTTTTTAACAACAATCTCAAACACTAAAATATTACAATTTTTCAAAAATTACTTACTGACATCACTTTTAAAAAACAATGCCGAACTGACCCACACACTTTAGGAGTTTCTGCGTTGTCGTATTCGATTGTTGTTACTTTTAATTCATCGACAGGCCTGGATTAGCATGCCAACCGGGCACAATGGGGCATAAGTTTTCTATTTGTGCTTGACATGATTTTGATATTTCATTAATTACAAATGATGTTTTGATGTGTTAAATGTTTATTTTTATGGTACTCACAAACTCCTTCAATGTGTATGAAGTGGTCGAGGGCTTTGAGTTGAAGTTTGGGAGGGGTGTTATAAGGGTATTCTTGAACTCAACTTTTGAGTTTTTGAGCCTCAATTTTAAAATTAGAGGGTCTGATTTCGAAAGTGTTTTTTCGGATTCCATAGTTGGTTTCAAACTAAACCAGGGTATTAAAATTGTCCTGTTGGTTTTAAAATTGAATATTTGGTTTTGAAACCAAGGGTCATGATCTGATGAGTTGATCGAGCCAAGTCCAAGTGACCCAAAAAAATTTAATATAAAATAATGTTAAAAAATAAAATCAATACAATTTTAAATAATTATTGACACCTCTTACAAAAAAATTAACACTCATTGCTTGTTCCCACCTACATAAAAAGATCTACTTATAAACATTTAAATTCTAACACCCAAAACTAAATTTTTGATTTCGTCCTTGTCTAAAAGTGTTTAAAATATTATGTGGGATAGTAGAGAATTTTCAATTTTCATTAATTCAGAATTTAGAGTAAAGAACAAATTTTGGTTTCCTTCGATGTATTTTTTCTCATTTTATTATTATTCAAAAATAATATAAAAATAGAGAAAAATAAAAAGAGTCATGATTTTTCAAATAGGAATAAGTAAATAATATTAAAATAAAAACCCAAGAAAAATCGAGTTTGTGTGTGTATATATATATTTGGTAAAGAAGGATAGATTAATTATTCAAAGAAGCTAAGCACTATGTGCGGTAGCAGGTACATCGTTGTGCAAGAACAGTAACACCTCATCAGGACGACAATGGTACAACTGAGTTTCAAAGTTATTTCTCGGACAAATTTTGTCATCCCATTGACACTTCTCTATAGACGTGTTCAAAAGTAACTGACCAATTATAATGCACTAAACTAGAAATATGGTGCAACAGTGTAAAGCAAGAATTAAGTGTTGAGGCACAAGAGTGTATGTGCCAAAAGTTTGTGGTATATGCTCCACTTCTTCACAAATCACTCTTTTAAAACATATTCACATATGGAGAGGCCGGCTTTCTTGAGTGCACGTAGTTGGCAAATATAATGCACTATAAAGTTTACACAAACTTTTTAGTATAGGTGGTTATGAGTTTAATTTGGGTTTAAAGTTTAGGGTTTAAGTTTTAGGGTTTAAAGTTTAGGGTTTAAGTTTTAGAGTTTAGAGTTAGTAATTTAAAATTTAGATTTTATAGTGTAAATATATAGACTTATGTAAAATAAATTTTACGCAACCTCTTTATCAGAATTGTATCCAGATTATAATACTATATCGCGTCTAAAGTTATAAAATCTAATATCCGAAATGCAATTTTGATTCTTTTTCAAACACCAAATATATATATATATATATATATATATATATATATATAAATAAATACTTGATTAGTATTATTATAATATTTTTACAAGTTTAGGAGAGTAGTAAATCACAAACATAACAACCAAGTTCAAGTGGTTGTTTATTTACTGATATTGTAAACTTTAGATGCCAAACATTTCCATACACTGCATATTTGTTCTTAAGCCTTTAATTGGGTGATGAGTTCTTTAATCGGCTAAAGCGCCATACACCCCTTTCGTAACATGATATCCGATAGAGCCAACCAGGTTAAATCCAAATAATCCTGCTGTTTGATTGCTCATTGCGTAGCCGGTTTTGCAATACACCGCAAAGTCTTCGCAGTTGTTGAGGAAAAAATTGTAGCTCCCGAAGCTCTTTTCTTCGAGCAGACGATGGGCAGTTTCGATAACTTCGTTTGCTGGTTTGCATTCCCAAATGCTACAAGAGCCCCTGCGTTTGAAAAACAGTTTCAGGAAAGAAACGTCATATATGTAGCGGTAGAGCGAGTGGCCTTCGAGGAAGCAATCGAGGCAGGTCTTGAAAATCCCTGCCTGTGGCCTGAACCCACATTTTTTGCAGGGTGATCGGCTGTAAATCTTGCTTGGTCCCATTAGATGAATCACCATACCATCGCCCACGTATATGCCTGGTGTAACAAAAAATCTCTCTTTGATTTGCAAATCATATAATATATATTATTGATGCTTTTGTTGTTTGTTTCTTTGTGTGTTGGTCCGGTATTTGCCGGGTGTTCTTATTTTAAAATTTAATAAAAAATCACTTAAATTAGCAAATAATAACAACAATAATAATAAACAAATCCATGCATGTCATTGGATTTCCCCCCAAAAGAAGCAAGAAGGTTTAGGAAAATTATAACATTTTCTCTCTTTTAAGGGAAAAAAAAGAGAAAGATAGAGGATGTTTACCATGGTGATAATAGAGACGTAATTTCCTATTAGAAAAGATGTGATCTCCTGGCATTAGTTCATCTTTTCTTACCGTTTTCATCCTTGTCCCTCTCTTCAAACTTCTTATATTTTACTTACTTCATTGTTGAACTCCATCACACAGATATATATAGAAATTGTAATTAACAAACCAAAGAACTCAACAAAGGAAAGAATCCTTACTTTAAAAATAAAGAATCATTGATATTCTCTTTGGTAGAATATATCTCATTGATTTTTTGTGTCAATTTATTAAAATGTTATAAGATAACTACAGCTAACGTTATGTGTACATTTATATATTGATAATGTATTTGTGTTAATTTCAACATTCATATGTTTAGCATCATTCGAGACAATGCCATATGCCCCATGTGATACATATTCGATCATTTTTTCTCAATTTGACCAGTACAGATGGAATAAAAACAAAGAACATTTATGTTGGGAAGATTGTGGCCCTAGGCAATCGAATGCTTAGGTTTTAATATTATTATAGCTAGATATTTAGCCTATATTTATTTTGATCTAAATATTATCATATGTAAATTTATTTAAAATTAGTAATTTAAGTCTAAAATATATTACGGCTTTCAATTCTTTTTCATTGGTTTAGCCGGCGACGGAGGCATCAGTCTCGGTTCTGATTATAGACCGTCGATAATTTTCTTTTTTTTTCTTTGTTATATCATATTATATCTTTACTTTTTTTTATTTTCTTATAAGAATAACTCTGCCTTTGTGGCACACATTCCTCTTTCTTTTGGCACGTTTTTGGTTTCATTGACAATTGTTTGACCGTTATTTTCTTTTTTTCTTAGGGATGGATTTGACGCCGTCTCGATTGGTGGAGATTGCACTTATTTGGTTATCATATCGATCTTCCTTGCTTTGGACCCTCCGATTAGATTAGGATACGCGATTTGCGTTCGTGAATAGTTTTCTCACGATACTCGACTCTGATTTGTTGGTGGTGGTGGTCTTTCAGTATTTTGATCCCCTTTTGTAGTTCTTTTGCCGATGCAATCATATTTCTTCTATTCTTTTGGTTGGTTTTTTAACTTTTTCTTTGTATGGTCTTTGTATGATTTTAAGTGTCTAGTTTCTTGTGTGAATGACTTTAGGAAAATATCCAAATTATGTGTTTAGTTTATTATTATGGTTGTAAACCATCATTGTAATTTTAAATATTTTTTCTTTTTAATAAAACTAGCGACTTCTATAAAAAATGAACATATTAAAACCGTTTGTAGAAAGAAGAAAATAAACTGTACCACTGATGTATTAATGCTATCTCATAAGATTAATTTACGGTATTTTTAAAACGAAATGGTTTAAGTTTTAAGTATATGTTTGTTTAAACGAAATTATGTTCAAATAAATGACATTTCACGGTTGCAGAGCCTGTAAATCACCAACATTAGGCTTTAAGTAAAGGACTTCAAGGTATAACTATCGAGGTAATGTAGGACTTAAGTGATTGTAAATCCCTTATGAAACTTCATTAATTTAATGGAATTCATCGACCAAAATAGTTTATAGTTTATGAATCAATTTAAAATTTAGACGATGATTTAGTAATATTTGGTGTAATTAATTTAAAAATATTAAAATAAATAAATAACATATTTTGAAAATAACATAAATTTTTCAATAATATAAAATGATACAAGCATAATTAAATTTTCTGTTTACAAGTCTAATACAATTACATATATATTAAATAAGTTAAAAATTCACTTATAATAACATACTAATCCTTTGTGTATATATTCTTAATCTTGAAATTCAAGGTGTGGTATATATTCTGTGAAATTGTGTCTCGCTAAAAAATGTGTTTTTTATTTTTGTACTTTATTTTGAAAATATTGAATTCCGCGTGGGATTTTATAAAACCCGTGTTTTATTTAAAAATGGAGTCGCCACCGGCTACTCAAGGTGGACCAGACACCGTAGAAAACCAGTGATTTTGAAATATCGGGTTCGGGAGTCAGTTACGGATGGGGAAGGATTAGCACCCCCACACCGCCCAAAATTGGTACTTTAATAATTACTGCTTTATTAATATTAGACTTTCCGGATTAAAGTGACGAATAAATTAAAATTTGGTTATAAATGCGAGTAGATTTTAAAGGCCCCGTTATTCGAGAGTAAACGCCCAACCACTATCACTACGCCTGATACTGGCCCCGTTTACGCTCGAATAAAAGGGCACCACATTGACAATTATATATCCGTAATGCAAACTTAAAAAACACGACAAACATAAATAAATACGATGCGATAATCAAGATAAATACTAACATTATAACATACTAATCTAACGCAAATAAATAAAGAATATTAAATGAAATGCATGAACGAAAATAACATGACATGTTACAATAATAAGATAAAATATAAATATAAACATGCAAAAGACATGCTTCCAAAATTAAACTAATTAATTCTAACATGCTTAAACACATAAGAAAAAAATACAAATGCAACAAATGCATGATATACATATAACACTATCACGACATTAAACACAAATAAAAAACATAAACACGATATATAACAATAACAAGGCATAAAACATGTGAAAAAGGAGAAAAACATACTTCAAGAAATAATTAACCACATTTATACATATAATAAAACCTAAATAAAAACCACAATGCAACATATTCAAAACATACATACATAAATATTAATCTAACTCATTCACAAATATTAATTAATGTAATAACATAACAATATGTACAAACAACAATATATACATGAAATCTTATATATATATATATATATATATCTAATATAAAAACATAGAAAATATAAAAAGTTATACGTAAAATATGGGTTGTAGAAAAAATTATATATACATAATAATATAAAACATGTTTCACATACCAAAAAACATATACGTAATAAATACATATTAGAATACTATACGTATATATACATAATAATAAAAATATTATCTTAATATATATAACATATAGAAAATAGATTATTCTTTATAAATATAATAATAATAGTAATAATAAAACTAATATAATAAGGAATCTAAAACAACACATACTAAAATATATAACATATACGTATACAAAAAATGTGGCAAAAGCAATAAATATAAATATAGTATTATATAAACATATACTAAAAAGAAACATAGTATATACTCTCATATATTACTTAACATATGTAGGTAATACACAACTTAATACACATATATATAACGTAATGTACATAGATGCATACTAAAAACATATATACATACGTACATATACACAAATAAAAGCATAAACAACTTGTAATCACTCATTTTCACTTATAAATATGTTAATATTGCATATATATGAATGTTACTAATATAAGGTGATGTGTGCATGTATAAGCTACGATAATATTAGGGCGTATGTATGTCACGTATGTATCTAAGGTATAAGCATATGCAGATGTCATGTTAATTATACATATGATTATACGACGTATACTAGAATATTATTAATTAATGATCGTATAATATAAAGTATTTATTTTCGTATGTATATGTACATGTACAACTATTATAATTATTGGGCTGACTAAATATAAAATTAAATATATATATTAAACCCAAGTAAAAAGTCCGAGTCCAATTACAAAAATCCAATTACAAAGCCCGTTTGGCCCAAATCAATCCTATCTAATTACAATGTGGGGTAACTATGGACCGTTGGATCAAGATCCGATCCAACGCCACGATGCAATGAAGGTTAAAAATATCGCCAGCGCGTACTCCACACGTATGGACCGGTCGAGTGCCGCGCGCGCGTGTGGTCCACGCTACGGACGCTTTATTATCCCATCGCGCGCGTAAGATCCACGCGCGCTCGACTCCTCGATCGCGGTGCTCCACGTGGCAAGATCCGGAGCCGTCTCATCAATCGAGGCTTCATCCGGGCCGATCATTCTTCAAGCCATCTCGACCGTTAGATCGATCCGATCTAACGGCCGAGAACGGTCCGCCACCGGCAGAGTGTCCTCACCGCCACCGCGCCGATATTCGAACATGCCCAAGATAACAAGCAAAAAATGGTCGGGATTGATTCAGATCGAAAAGCAGGATGCAACTTGCAACAAAGAAGACAATGATATATATGATATAGAAATCTTGTAAAAAAAAAAGAGAAGGGCAAGAAGAACAAGAAACGGAGTCTTTTGTAACAAGTTTTTGTAAATACAAACAAAAAGGGGCAAAGCAAGTCCAACGGTACTTTTTCCTTACTTATTTTCTTTACATGCATATAAAAAAAAAAAACAAAAAGAAGAAAAGTTTTACCGTCGCTGTTCAGGTCTCCCTTCCTCAGTGACAAGCCTTTCGGCTTTCCCAAGTCAGAGATGGTGAACTGAAGGAAGGGGAAGGCCCCTGGTAGTTTTTGTCTTAGGTTTTAAAACTTTTTTTTGGTTCGTATTTCCTAGATCTAGGGTAAATAAAAGGGTATCCTCTGAATCCAACCATGGATTCATGTTGAGGACGACAAGAGGAAGATTTTGGTGTATTTTGGGAGTCCACCCGCCGGCGGGCGGCGGGCGGGCGTGAGAAGACTTCTGGCCGACCGCCGGATTTCGGGTATTATAAGAATGGACGAGAGAAAACGAAGAATGAAAAATTCTGAAAAACCAGAAAATGAAACAAAATGGCAAAAATTTGATTTCGGCCTTAAAAGGGGGCTTTTATAGTTGTTTTTATTTTGCTAAATGGGTAAATTACACACTTAATCCCACCGCGTTTTCAATATTTTCATTTTTGTCTTGCCGCATGGTATAATCACAGTCCCAGTCCCCCTGAGTTTTCAAAAAGTCACAATTTAGTCCCTAAATTACACCGAATCAGTTTCTGAATGGTAAAATTACGCCCTTAACCATCCCGCGTTTTTGAATTTTTCACTTTGGGTCTGCCCCTTGGTCTAATTACAACCCTGGTCTTTGTAGGTTTTATTTGTTTTTTAATTTCGTCCCTAAATTACATGTTATTGCTCTTCAATTTCTGCCACTGATTTTCATTTTCCTTTCATTTCAGTCCAATTTTCTTTGTAAATATTATTGTTCGAATTATAATCGTATATGTTGATATTATTTTATTTTATGCCTCACCATAGGACTCGTTTTATGCTTTATGTATGTGTTAAATATAATATTTATGTTTTTTTTTATATCCTGTTATCCGTACCAAGCATGTTATGTTTTAGTTAATTCGTACATGGCATATTTAGTATTTTTATATATGTGTATGCTTTCTTATTTTTAGGACCGCATGTTAGTAAATTTACCCTTTATATACGATATGTGAATCCGTATATGTTGAAATATGTTTTATTATCAGTATGCATGTCTTTTTTGAAATACTTGTTTGTATATATGTGCATTTATTCCTGCCTTATTATTTTGACATATGATAGTTATTTTTATCTATTATTTAGAGTAATATGTATATATATACATGCTTTAGTCTAAAATATCATTCATGATAAATTAATGTTCTGGTATGTCAATATTTATTATATTTAAATGATTTGTCATGTTTTATGTTTTTGCCATTAAGATTGCATATCGAGATATAAATTGTTAATGCGGTGTCCTTTTATCCGAGCGTAAACGGGCCAAGATCAAGCGTAGTGATAGTGGTTGGGCGTTTATTCTCGGATAACAGACCTTTAAAATATATTCGCAATTATGATCGAAATTTAAAATAATCGTCACTTTAATCCGAAAATCCAATATTAATAAAGCGGTAATTATTAAAGTACCAATTTTTTTGGGAGGTGTGGGGGTGCTAATCCTTCCCCATCCGTGAATCGACTCCCGAACCTGTCTTTTTGAATCTCGGTTTTGTGGTGTCCGCCTACCTAAGTGGCTGGTGGCGACTCCATTTTTATAAGTTTTTTTGTAAACCCCACGGAATAAATATTTTATATCCAAACCAAAAAATCACAAACACCTTTCAAAAAAATCCTTGAAAAACACAATCGCTTTTTTTTATTTTAGCGATGAAAACTAAAAGGGACATCGCTATGAGATGGCGACTCATCGGGAAATTTTTTTGTTTTTGAAAAAAACAAATGAGAGTCAAGCTTTTTCAAATAATCACCGCTTTACTAATATTGGAAGTTCCGGATTAAAGTGATTATTAAATTAATATTCGGTCATAATTGCGCGTTTATTTTAACGTATTTAAAATATGGCATATAAACCCGTCTCTTTAAGTGGGGGGAAAACGCTAATGCTTTCGTGGAGATATCGTTCTCCGTATGGGCCTAGCAAGTACCTTCGGGGCTCGAGTACCTTATGCTTTCGTAAGGATATATTCCTTCAGACGGGCATAAGCGAATGGGTCCCCCTGAATTGAACCCGGTTGAAAGGAGCCTATAATGGGTGATGATCGGGGGCCTTGCTACCCTTAGTAGGGGACAGCAAGGACAATTCGGGTACCTCCTAGAAACAAGACTGCATGTAGAGAATACATAGAAACCTACCCATTTAGAGCCATGCGGATAACCTTAGGTTCTAGATGGGATAAAAATAGGTTGTTTGTGTGTTTATTCGCATTTAATTTTGTCATTTTATTTATATATTTATCAATTTTATCCCAGATCGACTTTGTGTTCTTTTGCTTGGTTTTTTGCATACCATTGCATTCACATTACACAATGGGGCATTGATTCCCGAGTGATTTCTCTTTTAATAGAAGATTGTTCATGATGGACCAAAGGTTCTTTGACTGAAGGAAGGGGGTCCAATTCCAAAACTCCATCCCGAAACTAGACCGGGACAGCCAAGAAGAACCATTCAAGGACACCGGAACAGATTCGTAAGCCAGTGTCAATCCTAGTGATAAACAAATACAAGAACTAAAGAAGCAGATGTCTGAGATGATGGACCAGATGAATACCATGATGAAAGGCAAGCATCATGTCGAATTCAGAAAAGATTTGATCAGAGAGCAGAAAAGTGGAAAACAGAATGGTCAGAATGCCAAAATAGATAACACCATTAAATATGACAAATCGAATACCTTCGTGATCAATCTCAAGAAGCAGACAAATAGCATATCTGGGGAAGATACCCAGGGAACAGAGGCAAAACCAGAGGAAGTTCGAGAATCTAATGACATCAAAAGACATTATCCTATACCCATGAGATATACCGAGTTACTTCCATTGCTTGTCGAAAGGAACCTTATCATACCAATGAAGTCTGTGCCAAGAAAACCTCCTTATCCGAAAGATTACAACAGTCGTGTCCGGTGCAGCTACCACATAGGCGATTCGAGTCATCACACTGAAAATTGTAGGGCCCTGAAGGACAGAGTTCGAGATCTTATCAGAATGGGAATCTTGGATTTTGAAGACGGACAACCCCGATTCTTCACCACCACCGTTGCCCGAGAGGCAAAGTCAAGGAAGGTCAATACCGAGCCCAAGGTTCGGGTAACACGTAAGTAGGTCACTTAAGCGGGATAAAGTTAGGAACCAAGAATAAAAGTGTCTCGAAGATGAATTTGACACACAATCGCGACCAGCTCGAGCATGAGAGGCACAATCTTAGCATGAAATCAAAGAATGTGCAAGACGAGTATCAGAAGCTGCACTTTGAATTTAAGAGTTTCGGTCTGGGTGACACCGCGGAAGAGTGGGTCAATGGTATGATTCAGCTAAAGAACGGTTCAGAACGCTGGAAGCGTAAAATGCAAGAATAGTAAGAATAAAGTCGATCATTCTCAAAGAAGTCGGAAGAAGTCGAGGGCCAACGCGACTTTATCCAAAATGAGTTGGAAAGTTAGTCCGCCATGGAAGATATCCTAAAATCAAGTCCGCACCAGAAAGGAATGAATCACAAGCCTTCCAAATGGAAAACGCAAAGACTCAAAGAACAGATAGTGAGGCTCGAGATTGCTTTACGCACCAGTGAGATCCGTGCTGGGGCAATGACCGTTAAGCTACAAAAGGCTGAGCAAACAATACGGGAGAAAGACCGGGACATGAAGATGGTTACGACTCAAGCCCAACAAGTCGCTCAACAGATAGCAGATTTAGCCGATGCAGCAGCACCAATAAGCCAGAATATGGATCCGGCATTGGACCGCGAAGGAAAACTGACGGGACTATTGAATGAGGTCAAGGCATTAGGTGCCAAGGCTCACCCGATATCCGTAAAACCCTAATACCGGATGTAATGAAACATTTTGGTCCGAATGAAAGATGTTCTATAAGGACAAATCACTTGCGGAATCAATGTTTTATTGCATTCATGCATTGCATTTGCATAACATTTTTTTGCATTATTTTATCATCGCATGACACTTCACCATTTAATACATGGGGTTCGATGGCGTAACTAATCGAAAAATGGAAATGAATTGAAGAGTCGAGGCTTGATCAGTTAGAAGAAAAAAATCGAGAAAGAGCTTAAGAAGAAAGAGAAGATAAATGCTTTCAATACAAGGGAACTCTCGCTTAGTCCCCGATTTGGTCATTCTCTCCGATTTCAAAGGTTCCCGTGATTTGCGCAGAGATGACGAAACCACTGCTCAAGATTCACTTAACCATGTTTTGTAGAAAAATGGAAGGATACATGAAGAACGAAGAATTGTTGATCCACCATTTCCATGATAGCTTGACGGGACCAGCAAAGAAGTGTGGTATAACCATTTGAATGTAAAACCAAGTTAGGTCTTGGGGTGACCTCGCTAATGCCTTCTTGGATCAATACAAATATGCTTTAGATTTAGCACCGTCGACAGTTTCTTGAGAATGAGAAAATGAGACCAAGTGAAAGCTTCAAGGAATATGCATTAAGGTGGCGATGTCCGCGACCCAAGTCCAGCCCCCTATAGCGGAAGAAGAGTTGACTCCCTATTTCATGCAACGCTTCCTCTCCCTTCTTCGATATGATGTTGGAAAAATCGAGAAACAAATTCAAGATTTCATGACGATTGAGAAAGAATAGAATACGCAATCAAAGAAGGAAAATTGGGGTCTAAGTCCGAGGACCCAATCAAGATAAGATAGATAAGGATGGAGACGTAAATGAATGTCATCTCTGTGGTTCACGTGGCCGTAAGAGAATGAGACAGACCGACAAATCGGGGTCATCAAGGAAAATCCCTCTGACAAGCGCAAATTTGGAAGTGTTTGGAACATCTATCTCGGACATTTGGCCTCATCCGTAGAGGGTCACTATCTTGTTCCTAGGCCGATGAAGAGTGCACTGATCAGTATGCCCATAGTTTTGACTCGAGTAGCACATGCGAATTCCATATGGGGGCATCGGGACATCCCACCGTAAAATGTAGACCTTTACTCGAGGAAATCAAGAAGCTGGTCAATGATGGAACCCGACACAAGAATCGATCAAGCAGTGGAAGACCACGGATAAGACGCAAATCTACATAGTTTCAAGAAGCTTTAAATGTCTCTACATTAAAATACCTTCCTAAAGTAATACAAGGAATCAACTCTATAAGGTCCCCATGTGGCAAAGATCTTTTGTGATATGGCATGTTTGTTGGTTTTTATTTCAATAAAAGGACACATTTCGCTTAAACATATAATGTTTTTGAAAGCACATAGATATCTTCTCGTCATTGTAGGGCACTAGATATCAATTGCAAGATGTGACATTAGATAGTTGTCGTGGTAACGATGATGTGTGATCTTCCCACCGACTCGGGTCAGAAAGCGAGATTATTACTCTTTCGATGATATTCAAGGATAAAAAGCTCTAAATGTCAACCATGTAGAGTTGCTTGAAATTGAAACTCTAGGCATAATCTTCTAGGTAGTAGAGGAGAAACAAAACAAAAAGGAAAAGAAAAAGAAAAAGAGAAGAAAGAAAAAAGAAATGAAAATGAGAAAATAATAATAAAAAAGTACTCCTATGTTCGAAACCTGGTAATAGGCTTGTTCGGATAAGAGTATGGAAATTTTGAGGCACTCCGCTGAAGCGATAGGGTGGTGGTATATCACTCAATTCAAGAAACCTTAGCTTCATGAGTGATGGTAATATTTTCAAATCGTGACTATGCCGAGTAACTTGGGGCAGTGTTGTTTGCTCCATCGTTGTCCTCAAGACAAAGGACTGTGACGAATTGATTTCCTCAAATAATGAATAAAAAAAAAAAAAAAAAAAAAAGAGGAGAAAAAGAAAATTGGCGATACCATGAAAAAATTAAGACTCGCACCACCCAGAACTTTATTTCTAGAGTAATATTTCTGCGCTCAAGTGGTTATACAAGCCTACCCTTTTGGGGGCAGAGTAGATAATGAGAATTGAGAAAGAGTAGTGCTCTGCAGCAACGCGGTAATCATAAGGATGAACCGAGTCACCAGGGAAGACCTCACATCTTTGAATTATCAAGTGGTTGAATCTAAGCCACTCTTGCACATGATATCCAGAGCTCCTATGCTGTGTTTTCAAAATCTTGTATGTTAATCCGAGTGATACCCTTCAGTGGAACACCAACCAGCAAATTGACAAGTTAAAGCAACAAAAATTTCCATGTATTACTTGTGGGTAAGATCCGAACACAAGAAGGTGGATACTATTGAAGCCCCTAACCGTAAAGGACCTCACAATGCATAACAAAGGTATAAGTGTCGACACTCAAGAACAAGAAGTTTAATTCCAGCCACAATGTCTTATTTGGTTCAAGAAAATGAAGGACGAAACAGACAAGAATGAGCTTACAAAGTGAGGGGACGGTAAAAAGTAAAAAAGTGAGTCTCCAAAGAATTAAAGCACGTAAATCGAGGAATGGCGTCCGTCAAGAGACAACAAGAAGATTGAGGTTAAGAAGCATTTCGTCCACCCCGATGACGGTTAACAAATACACAGTAATATTGGGTCAAAAGAATGGAAGATAGCCGAGTACGATCGAATGGGGCAATACTGTAATGTAAAGAATAGTAAGAATCTCGCACACGCATGATATAATGTTTTGTCGGTGAAGCGGTAAACCAAGAAGAAGAAAGGCGGATGATCATGCAAATGAACAAGAGCAGATGCCCATTGAGCAAAAATTTGACAGAAATGAAGATCAAAATTGAGCATACCACAAAAAGGAAAGGAAATAAAGAAATCGGAAGAATAACTTTTTCAGACATAAGATTAACAAAGAAAAAAAGAAACGAAAAGAAAGAAATCATAACATTGCATGCATCATATAGATAGGGGCATGTCAATTTTGCTTGTTCCTAAACAGGTATTTGAAGAATTATCAAGAATTTATCAAAGTCCATAAAACAACAGCCATGTCGGCGTCAAATCCAAATATTAAATCCTTCGGTCATCGGGTCATGGGTAAGTCCTTCGGAAGTCCACGATGTTAAATCCTCCTCGGTCATCAGTAAGTCTTTCGAGCATGGTGTTAAATCCTTCGGGTCATCGCACGTAAAAGTCTTTCGAGCATGGTGTTAAATCCTTCGGGTCATCGTAAGTCCTTCGGGCATGGCGGTAGCATATCAGCGTGAGTCCTCATAAAAAAACAGCCATGTCGGCGTCAGATCCAAATATTAAATCCCGGGTCATCGGTAAGTCCTTCCGGGCACGATGTTAAATCCTTCGGTCATCAAGAAGTCTTTCGAGCATGGTGTTAAATCCTTCGGGTCGTAAGTAAGTCCTTCGGGCATGATGCGGCAGCATAATCGTGAGTCCTCATAAAACAACAGCCATGTCGGCGCCGATCCAGATATTAAATCCTTCGGTCATCGGTAAGTCCTTCGGGCACGATGTTAAATCCTTCGGTCATCAAGAAGTCTTTCGAGCATGATGTTAAATCCTCGGTCGTCAATAAGTCCCGGGTATGATGTTAAAGCATATCAGCGTAATTCCTCATAAAACAACAGTCCCATAAAACAACAGCCATGTCGTCGCCGATCCAGATATTAAATCCTTCGGGTCATCGGTAAGTCCTTCGGCACGATGTTAAATCCTTCGGTCATCGCAGAAGTCTTTCGAGCATGATGTTAAATCCTTCGGGTCGTCAATAAGTCCTTCGGGCATGATGTGGCAGCATATCAGCGTAATTCCTCATAAAACAACAGCCATGTCGCGGCGCCGATCCAAATATTAAATCATTCGGGTCATCAAAAGTCCTTCGGGCATGATGCGGCAATCTTAGTAGCGAGGGTCCAAAAAAGGCAACAGCCTTGTAAAAAAAAAAACCTGCATTTTCAAGCCCTAGTGGAGGGTCCCATAGAGAGAGAACCCTAAATCTAAAATCTCAAAAAGAACTCCCAAAAAAAAATCCACCAAATGTGCAAAAGGTTTTATATAGGAGAAACCAGCGTTGAAAACAAAGAGTTCTATATAGGAAGGACTCCAAGCTTTATTGTCTCAAAGTGAAAAGAATGACTCATAATTCGGGATGTCGAGCGAAGGGTTCTATGTCTAAAAGAGCCGTAGCTCCAAGATCGGAAGGTGACGAAGCTCTATATAGGAAGAACTTACGAGCCCTCAAGATTCAGCCAAGGAAGAGCGGAAATGTCCAAAAGAATTCATTTTTCCAAGGCTACAAACAGGGAAGTCCGATAAAAATGAGTGCTTATGAATCTTTGCTTTGTTTCCCATTCCATGAGAACAAGCAAAGAGGGGCAAAATCAGAATCACTCATTTTCACTTATAAATATGTTAATATTGCATATATATGAATGTTACTAATATAAGGTGATGTGTGCATGTATAAGCTACGATACGTATTAGGGCGTATGTATGTCACGTATGTATCTAAGGTATAAGCATATGCAGATGTCATGTTAATTATACATATGATTATACGACGTATACTAGAATATTATTAATTAATGATCGTATAATATAAAGTATTTATTTTCGTATATACATGTACAGCTATTATAATTATTGGGCTGACTAAATATAAAATTAAATATATATATTAAACCCAAGTAAAAAGTCCGAGTCCAATTACAAAAATCCAATTACAAAGCCCGTTTGGCCCAAATCAATCCTATCTAATTACAATGTGTTAGGGTAACTATGGACCGTTGGATCAAGATCCGATCCAACGCCACGATGCAATGAAGGTTAAAAATATCGCCAGCGCGCGTATCTACACGTATGGACCGGTCGAGTGCCACGCCGCGCGTGTGGTCCACGCGCGACGCTTTATTATCCCACGCGCGCCGAAGATCCACGCCGCTCGACTCGATCGCGGTGCTCCACGTGGCAAGATCCGAGCCGCCTCATCAATCGAGGCTTCATCCAGCCGATCATTCTTCAAGCCATCTCGACCGCTAGATCGATCCGATCTAACGGCCGAGAACGGTCCGCCACCGGCGAGTGTCCTCACCGCCACCGCGCCGATATTCGTAACATGCCCAAGATAACAAGCAAAAAATGGTCGGCCTGGTTCAGATTCGAAAAAGCAGGATGCAACTTGCAACAAAGAAGACAATGATATATATGATATAGAAATCTTGTAACAAAAAAAAAGAGAAGAAGCAAGAAGAACAAGAAACGGAGTCTTTTGTAACAAGTTTTTCGTAAATACAAAAAAAGGGGCAAAGCAAGTCCAAGTGGTACTTTTTCCTTACTTATTTTCTTTACATGCATATACAAAAAAAAAAAAAAAAAAAAAGAAGAAAAGTTTTACCGTCGCTGTTGTCAGGTCTCCCTTCTTCCTGACAAGCCTTTCGGCTTTCCCAAGTCGTAGATGGTGAATCAAGGAAGGGAAGGCCCTCGTAGTTTTTGTCTTAGGTTTTAAAACTTTTTTTTTTTGGTTCGTATTTCCTAGATCTAGGGTAAATAAAAAGGGTATCCTCCAATCCAACCATGGATTAATGTTGAGGACGACAAGAGGAAGATTTTGGTGTATTTTGGGAGTCCACCGCGCCGGTTAGCGGCGGGCGGCGAGGAGAACACGGACGGCCGACATCCGGATTCGGGTATTATAAGAATGGACGAGAGAAAACGAAGAATGAAAAATTTGAAAAACCGTAAAATGAAACAAAATGGCAAAATTTGATTTCGCCTTAAAAGGGGCTTTTATAGTTGTTTTTATTTTGCTAAATGGGTAAATTACACACTTAATCCCACCGTTTTCAATATTTTCATTTTTGTCTTGCCGCATGGTATAATCACACCCCAGCCCCCCGAAGTTTTCAAAAGTCACAATTTAGTCCCTAAATTACACCGAATCGTTTTCGAATGGTAAAATTACGCCTTAACCATCCCCGCTTTTTGAATTTTTCACTTTGGGTCTGCCCTTGGTATAATTACAACCCTGGTCTTTGTAGGTTTTATTTGTTTTTAATTTCGTCCCTAAATTACATGTTATTGCTCTTCAATTTTCGCCACGATTTTCATTTTCCTTTCATTTCAGTCCAATTTTCTTTGTAAATATTATTGTTCAATTATAATCGTATATGTTGATATTATTTTATTTTATGCCTCACCATAGGACTCGCTTTTATGCTTTATGTATGTGTTAAATATAATATTTATGTTTTTTTATATCCCGTTATCCGTACTCAAGCATGTTATGTTTTAGTTAATTCGCATATGGCATATTTAGTATTTTTATATATGTGTATGCTTTCTTATTTTTAGGACCGCATGTTAGTAAATTTACCCTTTATATACGATATGTGAACCGTATATGTTGAAATATGTTTTATTATCAAGATGCATGTCTTTTTGAAATACTTGTTTGTATATATGTGCATTTATTCTCGCCTTTATTATTTTGACATATGATAGTTATTTTTATCTATTATTTAGAGTAATATGTATATATATACATGCTTTAGTCTAAAATATCATTCATGATAAATTAATGTTCGTATGTCAATATTTATTATATTTAAATGATTTGTCATGTTTTATGTTTTTGCCATTAAGATTGCATATCAAGATAATTTTCGGATAACAGACCTTTAAAATATATTGCACCAGGAAAGGAATGAATCACAAGCCTTCCAAATGGAAAACGCGATACTCAAAGAGCAGATAGTGAGGCTCGAGATTGCTTTATACCCGGTGAGATCCGTCTTTGGGGCAATGACCGTTAAGCTACAAAAGGGTGAGCAAACAATACGGGAGAAAGACCGGGACATGAAGATGGATTTCGACTCAAGCCCAACAAGTCGCTCAACGGATAGCGATTTAGCCGATCAGCGGCACCAATAAGCGAGAATATGGATCCGGCATTGGACCGCGAAGGAAAACTGACGGGACTATTGAATGAGGTCAAAACATTAGGTGCCAGGGCTCACCGATATCTGTAAAACCCTAATACCGGATGTAATGAAACATTTTGGTCTGAATGAAAGATGTTCTATAAGGACAAATCACTTGCGGAATCAATGTTTTATTGCATTCATGCATTGCATTTGCATAACATTTTTTGCATTATTTTATCATCGCATGACACTTCACCATTTAATACATGGGGTTCGATGGCAGAACTAATCGAAAAATGGAATGAATTGAAGATTCGAGGCTTGATCAGTTAGAAGGAAAAATCGAGAAAGAGCTTAAGAAGAAAGAGAAGATAAATGCTTTCAATACAAGGGAACTCTGCCTAGTCCCTGATCTGGTCATTCCTCCAGATTTCAAGGTTCTCGTATTTGCGCAGTATGACGGAACCAGCTGCCCGAAGATTCACTTAACCATGTTTTGTAGAAAAATGGAAGGATACATGAAGAACGAAGAATTGTTGATCCACCATTTCCATGATAGCTTGACGGGACCAGCGGCAGTGTGGTATAACCATTTGAACAGAAACCAAGTTAGGTCTTGGGGTGACCTCGCTAATGCCTTCTTGGATCAATACAAATATGCTTTAGATTTAGCACCCTGTCGACAGTTTCTTCAGAATGAGAAAATGAGACCAAGTGAAAGCTTCAAGGAATATGCATTAAGGTGGCGATGTCTGGCGACCCAAGTCCAGCCCCCTATAGCGGAAGAAGAGTTGACTCCCCTATTTCATGCAACGCTTCCCTCTCCCTTCTTCGATATGATGTTGGAAAAATCGAGAAACAAATTCGAAGATTTCATGACGATTGGAGAAAGAATAGAATACGCAGTCAAAGAAGGAAAATTGGGGTCTAAGTCTGAGGACCGAATCGAAGATAAGATAGATAAGGATGGAGACGTAAATGAATGTCATCTCCAGGGTTCGCGTGGCGTAAAAAAGAAGGAGACAGACCGACAAATCGGGGTCATCAAGGAAAATCCCTCGGACAAGCGCAAATTTGGAAGTGTTTGGAACATCTATCTCGGAGACATTTGGCCCTCATACGGTAGAGGGTCACTATCTTGTTCCTAGGCGATGAAGAGTGCACTTTGATCTGTATGCCCATAGCTTTGACTCGAGTAGCACATGCGAATTCCATATGGGGGCATCGGGACATCCCACCAGAAAATGTAGACCTTTACTAGAGGAAATCAAGAAGCTGGTCAATGATGGAACCCTGACACAAGAACTGATCAAGCAGTGGAAGACCACGGATAAGACGCAAATCTACATAGTGCTGAAGAAGCCAGAAATGTCTCTACATTAAAATACCTTCCTAAAGTAATACAAGGAATCAACTCTATAAGGTCCCCATGTGGCAAAGATCTTTTGTGATATGGCATGTTTGTTGGTTTTTATTTCAATAAAAGGACACATTTCGCTTAAACATATAATGTTTTTGAAAGCACATAGATATCTTCTCGTCATTGTAGGGCACTAGATATCAATTGCAAGATGTGACATTAGATAGTTGTCGTGGTAACGATGATGTGTGATCTTCCCCACGGACTCTGGTCACAAAGCGAGATTATTACTCTTTCGATGATATTCAAGGACGAAAAAGCTCTAAATGTCAACCATGTAGAGTTGCTTGAAATTGAAACTCTAGGCATAATCTTCTAGGTAGTAGAGGAGAAACAAAACAAAAAGGAAAAAAAAAAAAGAAGAAAGAAAAAAAGAAATGAAAATGAGAAAATAATAATAAAAAGTACTCCTATGTTGAAACACAGTAATAAACATTCGGATAAGAGTATGGAAATTTTGAGGCACTCCGCTGAGCGATAGGGTGGTGGTATATCACTCAATTCAAGAAACCTTAGCTTCATGAGTGATGGTAATATTTTCAAATCGTGACTATGCCGAGTAACTTTAGGCGGTGTTGTTTGCTCCATCGTTGTCCTCAAGACAAAGGACTGTGACGAATTGATTTCCTCAAATAATGAATAAAAAAAAATTAATAAAAAAAAAAGAGGAGGAGAAAAAGAAAATTGGCGATACCATGAAAAAAAATTAAGACTCGCACCACCCAGAACTTTATTTCTAGAGTAATATTTTCTGCGCTCAAGTGGTTATACAAGCCTACCCTTTTTGGGGGCGAGTAGATAATGAGAATTGAGAAAGAGTAGTGCTCTGCAGCAACGCGTAATCATAAGGATGAACCGAGTCACGGGGAAGACCTCACATCTTTGAATTATCAAGTGGTTGAATCTAAGCCACTCTTGCACATGATATCAGAGCTCTATCTTTGTGTTTTCAAAATCTTGTATGTTAATCAAGTGATACCCTTGGTGGAACACCAACCAGCAAATTGACAAGTTAAAGCAACAAAAATTTCCATGTATTACTTCGGGGTAAGATCCAGAACACAAGGAGGTGGATACTATTGAAGCCCCTAACGAGAAAGGACCTCACAATGCATAACAGAGGTATAAGTGTCGGTGACTCAAGAACAAGAAGCGAATTCCAGCCACAATGTCTTATTTGGTTCAAGAAAATGAAGGACGAAAACAGGACAAGAATGAGCTTACAAAGTGAGGGGACGGTTAAAAAGCGGTGAGTCTCCAAAGAATTAAAGCCACGAAATCGAGGAATGGCGTCCGTCAGAGACAACAAGAAGATTGAGGTTAAGAAGCATTTCGTCCACCCGATGACGAAGTTAACAAATACACAGAATATTGGGTCAAAAGAACTGGAAGATAGCCGAGTCTACGATCGAATGGGGCAATACTGAGCGAAAGAATAGTAAGAATCTGCACACGCATGATATAATGTTTGTCGGTGAAGCGGCGAAATCCGAAGAAGAAAGGCGGATGATCATGCAAATGAACAAGAGCAGATGCCCATTGAGCAAAATTTGTGAAATGAAGATCAAAATTGAGAAAGGAAAGGAAATAGAAATCGGAAGAATAACTTTTCAGGACATAAGATTAACAAAGAAAAAAAGAAAGCGAAAAGAAAGAAATCATAACATTGCATGCATCATATAGATAGGGGCATGTCAATTTTGCTTGTTCCTAAGCAGGTATTTGAAGAATTATCGAAGAATTTATCAAAGTCCATAAAACAACAGCCATGTCGGCGTCAAATCCAGATATTAAATCCTTCGGGTCATCGGTAAGTCCGCCGGGCACGATGTTAAATCGCCGGGTCATCGGTAAGTCTTTCGAGCATGGTGTTAAATCCGCCGGTCATCGGTAAGTCTTTCGAGCATGGTGTTAAATCCGCCGGGTCATCGGTAAGTCCCGGGCATGATGCGGTAGCATATCAGCGTGAGTCCTCATAAAAACAGCCATGTCGGCGTCGGATCCAAATATTAAATCGCCGGGTCATCGGTAAGTCCCGGGCACGATGTTAAATCGCCGGGTCATCGGTAAGTCTTTCGAGCATGGTGTTAAATCCCGGGTCGTAAGTAAGTCCCGGGCATGATGCGGCGGCATATCGGCGTGAGTCCTCATAAAAAACAACAGCCATGTCGGCGTCGAGATCCGGATATTAAATCGCCGGGTCATCGGTAAGTCCCGGGCACGATGTTAAATCCTTCAGTCATCGGTAAGTCTTTCGAGCATGATGTTAAATCGCCGGGTCGTCAATAAGTCCGCCGGGTATGATGTGGCAGCATATCGGCGTAATTCCTCATAAAACAACAGCCATGTCGGCGTCGGATATTAAGATCCGAATATTAAATCCGGGTCGCCGGTAAGTCCCCGGGCACGATGTTAAATCCGCCGGGTCATCGGTAAGTCTTTCGAGCATGATGTTAAATCCTTCGGGTCGTCAATAAGTCCTTCGGGCATGATGTGGCAGCATATCAGCGTAATTCCTCATAAAACAACAGCCATGTCGGCGTCAGATCCAAATATTAAATCATTCGGGTCATCAGTAAGTCCTTCGGGCATGATGCGGCAATCTTAGTAGCGTAGGTCCAAAAAAGGCAACAGCCTTGTAAAAAAAAAAAACCTGCATTTTCAAGCCCTAGTGGAGGGTCCCATAGAGAGAACCTAAATCTAAAATCTCAAAAAAGAACTCCCAGTCAAAAAAATCCACCAGCGGTGCAAAAGGTTTTATATAGGAGAAACCAGCGTTGAAAACAAAGAGTTCTATATAGGAAGGACTCCAAGCTTTATTGTCTCAAAGTGAAAAGAATGACTCATAATTCGGGATGTCAGAGCGAAGGGTTCTATGTCGAAAAGAGCACTGTAGCTCCAAGATCGGAAGGTGTGAAGCTCTATATAGGAAGAACTTACGAGCCTGAAGATTCAGCCAAGGAAGAGCGGAAATGTCCAAAAGAATTCATTTTTCCAAGGCTACAAGCAGGAAGTCGATAAAAATGAGTGCTTATGAATCTTTTGCCGTTTCCCATTCCATGAGAACAAGCAAAGAGGGGCAAACTATAATCACTCATTTTCACTTATAAATATGTTAATATTGCATATATATGAATGTTACTAATATAAGGTGATGTGTGCATGTATAAGCTACGTATACGTATTAGGGCGTATGTATGTCACGTATGTATCTAAGGTATAAGCATATGCAGATGTCATGTTAATTATACATATGATTATACGTACGTATACTAGAATATTATTAATTAATGATCGTATAATATAAAGTATTTATTTTCGTATATACATGTACAGCTATTATAATTATTGGGCTGACTAAATATAAAATTAAATATATATATTAAACCCAAGTAAAAGTCCGAGTCCAATTACAAAAATCCAATTACAAAGCCCGTTTGGCCCAAATCTGAATCCTATCTAATTACAATATGCGGTAACTATGGACCGTTGGATCAAGATCGATCCAACGGCCACGATGCAATGAAGGTTAAAAATATACGCGGCGCGCGTACTCACGCGTATGGACCGGTCGAGTGCCCGCGCGGCGTGTGGTCCACGCTAGCGGACGCTTTATTATCCCACGCGCGTAAGATCCCAGCGTTACGACTCCTCATTGCGGTGCTCCACGTGGCAAGATCTGGAGCCGTCTCATCGAATCGAGGCTTCATCCGGGCGATCATTCTTCAAGCCATCTCGACCGTTAGATCGGATCGATCTAACGGCCGAGAACGTGTCCGCCCCTTTGGCGAGTGTCTCACCGCCACGCGCCGATATTGAGAACATGCCCAAGATAACAAGCAAAAAATGGTGATTCGATTCAGATCTGAAAAAGCGAGGATGCAACTTGCAACAAAGAAGACAATGATATATATGATATAGAAATCTTGTAACAAAAAAAAAAAGAGAAGGCAGTAAGAACAAGAAAGCGAGTCTTTTGTAACAAGTTTTTTGAAATATAAAAAAAAGGGGCAAAGCAAGTCGGTGGTACTTTTTCCTTACTTATTTTCTTTACATGCATATACAAAAAAAAAAAAAAAAAACAAAAAGAAGAAAAAGTTTTACCGTCGCGCCGTTAGGTGGGTCTCCCTTCCTCAGTGACAAGCCTTTCGGCTTTCCCAAGTCAGAGATGGTGAACTGAAGGAAGGGGAAGGCCCCTGGTAGTTTTTGTCTTAGGTTTTAAAACTTTTTTTTTGGTTCGTATTTCCTAGATCTAGGGTAAATAAAAGGGTATCCTCTGAATCCAACCATGGATTCATGTTGAGGACGACAAGAGGAAGATTTTGGTGTATTTTGGGAGTCCACCGGCGCCGGTTAGCGGCGGCCGGCGGCGGAGAACACGGCGGCCGACCGCCGGATTCTGGGTATTATAAGAATGGACGAGAGAAAACGAAGAATGAAAAATTCTGAAAAACCAGAAAATGAAACAAAATGGCAAAAATTTGATTTCGGCCTTAAAAGGGAGCTTTTATAGTTGTTTTTATTTTGCTAAATGGGTAAATTACACACTTAATCCCACCGCGTTTTCAATATTTTCATTTTTGTCTTGCCGCATGGTATAATCTGATCCCAGTCCCCCCGAGTTTTCAAAAAGTCACAATTTAGTCCCTAAATTACACGAATCGATTTCGAATGGTAAAATTACGCCCTTAACCATCCCGCGTTTTTGAATTTTTCACTTTGGGTCTGCCCCTTGGTCTAATTACAACCCTGGTCTTTGTAGGTTTTATTTGTTTTTTAATTTCGTCCCTAAATTACATGTTATTGCTCTTCAATTTACGCCCTTTGATTTTCATTTTCCTTTCATTTGGTCCAATTTTCTTTGTAAATATTATTGTTGAATTATAATCGTATATGTTGATATTATTTCATTTTATGCCTCACCATAGGACTCGTTTTATGCTTTATGTATGTGTTAAATATAATATTTATGTTTTTTTTTATATCCTGTTATCCGTACCAAGCATGTTATGTTTTAGTTAATTCGTACATGGCATATTTAGTATTTTTATATATGTGTATGCTTTCTTATTTTTAGGACCGCATGTTAGTAAATTTACCCTTTATATACGATATGTGAATCCGTATATGTTGAAATATGTTTTATTATCAGTATGCATGTCTTTTTTGAAATACTTGTTTGTATATATGTGCATTTATTCCTGCCTTATTATTTTGACATATGATAGTTATTTTTATCTATTATTTAGAGTAATATGTATATATATACATGCTTTAGTCTAAAATATCATTCATGATAAATTAATGTTCTGGTATGTCAATATTTATTATATTTAAATGATTTGTCATGTTTTATGTTTTTGCCATTAAGATTGCATATCAAGATATAAATTGTTAATGCGGTGTCCTTTTATCCGAGCGTAAACGGGGCCAGTATCAAGCGTAGTGATAGTGGTTGGGCGTTTATTCTCGGATAACAGGACCCTTAAAATATATTCGCAATTATGATCGAAATTTAAAATAATCGTCACTTTAATCCGGAAAATCCAATATTAATAAAGCGGTAATTATTAAAGTACCAATTATTTGGGCGGTGTGGGGGTGCTAATCCTTCCCCATCCGTAACCGACTCCCGAACCCTGTCTTTTTGAATCTCTGGTTTTGTGGTGTCCGGCCTACCTAAGTGGCTGGTGGCGACTCCATTTTTATAAGATTTTTGTAAACCCCACGGAATAAATATTTTATATCCAAACGCCAAAAAATCACAAACACCTTTCAAAAATCCTTCGAAAACACAATCGTTTTTATTTTAGCGATGAAAACTAAAAGGGACATCGCTACAGATGGCGACTCCGCGCTTGGGAAAATTTTTTGTTTTTTCGAAAAAAAAACAAATGAGAGTCGAGCTTTTTCAAATAATCACCGCTTTACTAATATTGGAAGTT
The DNA here is from genome assembly GCA_019671005.1 of Hibiscus mutabilis. Lineage (NCBI taxonomy): Eukaryota > Viridiplantae > Streptophyta > Magnoliopsida > Malvales > Malvaceae > Hibiscus > Hibiscus mutabilis. Next base: position 18,234,613 of record CM033719.1, read on the forward strand.
CCGGATTAAAGTGATTATTAAATTAATATTCGGTCATAATTGCGCGTTTATTTTAACGTATTTAAAATATGGCATATAAACCCGTCTCTTTAAGTGGGGGGAAAACGCTAATGCTTTCGTGGAGATATCGTTCTCCCGTATGGGCCTAGCAAGTACCTTCGGGGCTCGAGTACCTTATGCTTTCGTAAGGATATCGTTCCTTCGTACGGGCATAAGCGAATGGGTCCCCCTGAATAGAGAAAAGACAAAAGAATAACCATTTTTGTCCGGTCTGGCTGAACTTCTCCTCCTTTGATGCGTGTCTTCTTTCTTCGGTAGATCTTCTTTCTCTTCGGCGTAGGTCTTCTTTCTTGTCTTGATTGATCTACCTTGTCACTTTAGGGAAGCAAAGCCTTCAAAATGAGGTTGTTTGTTGGGGAAACCAAACCGAGCTTCACTTGCTACATTATTGATAATAAACTAATACTTAAAGAGAGTTTGACCCAGCTGCAACACCGACGAAGAGACAGGGTCTACAAAATTCGATCCAGCTACAACACTGACGAGGAGGCAAGACCGATAGGTGAAAGTTCTGATGTCTGATCCAGCTACAACTCTGACGAAGAGGCAAGATCAGAAAACTGACAATTTTTCTCTTTTCTCTCTCTCTCTTTTTTGTTTCTTTTTTCTCTGCTTTTGTTTCTTTTTTCATTTTTCATTTTTTTTCTTTTTGATTTTTTCTTACAACATTGCTAAAACTTGAAAGTTGGTGAATTTTGACCAAGCTACAACACCGACGAAGAGGCATGGTCTAAAGTTAGTAATGTTGATCCAGCTACAACACCGACGAAGAGGCAGGATCAAGAGTTAGTGAATTTTGTCTAGCTACAACACCGACGAAGAGGCAAGACCGGAAGTTAGTGAATTAGGTTCAGCTACAACACCGACGAAGAGGCAGAACCGAAAATTAGATTTGACCAAGCTACAACACCGACGAAGAGGTAAGGTCTGAAGATTTGATCCAGCTACGACACCGACGAAGAGGCAGGATCGGATAGTTGTTCCTTTTTTGTGATCAAGCTACGACTCTGACGAAGAGGCATGATCAGAATTTGGTTGAAAGCTCATTTTTTTCATTTTTTTCATTTTTTGTTTTTTTTCTTTCTTTCATTTTCTTTTTCCTTTTTTCTTTTTTTTCTTCTCTTTTTTTCCTTCTCTTTTTTCTTTCTTTTTCTTTCTCTTTTTTTTGAGATACAACATTGATACAACTAGAAAGTTAGTAAATTTTGACCACGCTACAAACACCGACGAGGAGACATGGTCTAAAGTTAGTAATGTTGATCCAGCTACAACACTGACGAAGAGGCAGGATCAAGAGTTAGTGAATTTGGTTCACCTACAACACCGACGAGGAGACAGAACCGAAAGTTAGATTTGACCAAGCTACGACACTGACGAGGAGACAAGGTCTGAAGATTTGATCCAGCTACGACACCGACGAAGGATCGGATAGTTTTCTTCTTCTTCTTCTTCTTCTTCATTTTTTTGATTTTTCCTTCATTTTTGCTTTTTTTCATTTCTTTTTTTCTTTTTTAAATTTTTTAATTTTTTCTTTTTTTCTCTTTTTTCTTATTTTTTCATTTTTGGTTTTTTCTTCTTTTTTCATTTTTGGTTTTTTGTTTTTTGTTTTTTATTGATTTTTAGCTACAATTATAAAAAGGTAAACTCCGAGTAAAATTTAGGTCTAGCTGCAACACCCTCGAAGAGGCAAGACCTGGATAGGATTTGATCTGCAACACCACCGATGGAGGCAAGATCTTCATTAAGTTGGCGTACTACCACTGACGGAGGCACGATTTGCAAGATGTTGGGTGACTGCGCCACTGACAGCGAGATAATTTTTTTGAAAAATTTGCCCGACTTTTCTATCGACAGAGGGCATGATCTAGAAAGAATTTTTGTTGGCATCCGTCACACCATTGTCGAAGGAATAAAATCCTACAAAAGAAAAAACATTAGTCAATAATTGTCAAAGATTTTGTCGATGATACCTTTTATTTTGGGTGTTTCCATCTTTTTCGTGTTTGGCCTCCTTCAAGACTAGGGTTGGCCTTCTTGTCATTGCCCCCATGTCGAGGGTACTCGATCTTTTTCCTAGACCTGTTATGTACAAGCAAGATTGCATGAATGTATCTAATGCATGTGTCTACCCTAAATGCATGGTGACTTTGGTGTATGCACTTAATCTAAATGTATGATGTTTGCAAGATGAATGCAACTACATGCATGAATGTGGCATGATTTTTCGATCCTCAAAGGGATGCCCTGACTCCTCACTGGTCCCGTCAGAATCTTGGTTTTTTTGTATGTGCCCTAACCTTGTCTCGGGTTCGATCAGCTTTTATCTGAGTTGATGCCCCAAAATTTTGTTCATTACATGACATCATCTGACACTGTTCTCGTAATATTTTTGAAACTTTAGGGTGATGTATTTTGGATATTCAAGACTTAGATATGAATAAAAGATGTTTGCATTGCTATTTGTAGTTTTGATCCCTTACAAAATACTCTCACCACTATTGTACTTAAGTTAGTGAGGTTGGTTTACAAAAGGTCTGAAAGTGATAAAAACTACAAGGGGATCTACTGTGGTCAAGACAGTACAATACTTGAGCTGGATTAAAACATGGTCCAGTTCAAAAAAACCTTCAACACCCTCAATTGGCATCTTCATGCTTCGGTAAAGGGTCTTTGCTTGTAGCCGTTCTTGTTGAGTTATCAAAGCTTACCACCCCAAGCTTAATAAATTTTTCCACCAACTTTTTGAAGCCGAAGCAGTTTTCAATGGTGTGGCCAACCTGCCCCGCGTGATAATCACATTTTGCATTGGGATCATACCATTTTGGAAAGGGAGGTTGTATTGGATCTCGGTAAAAGGGTGCCACCATGTGGACATCATACAACTGCTTGTACAATTCTCCAAAAGAAACTGGTAGTGGAGTAAATTCTACGTTTTCAGTGTTCTTCCTCTGACCAGAGCCTTGGCTTGAGGAACCGTGAGCACTTGGAATGGCCTGAGGTTGCGCAACTGTGATAGGCTTAGAATAACTGGTATTATAAACTCCCGCAGAGTTTACTTCATGATCTTTCTTTGCATGGTAGGGCTTTTTCTGGGACGAACTGCCTCCGTCATCAATTTTGCCAGTCTTGACGGCATTCTCAATGAGCTCCCCAGATAGCACGAGGTCAGAATAATTGGTAGTCGCGTTGCCTATCAAGCGACCCAAGATCGGACCCTCCAAAGTTTGTACAAATGTGACCACGGTCTCTCTCTCACTGAGCGGGGGTTGGACCTGAACTGCTATATCCCTCCAGCGCTGAGCGTACTGCCTGAAGCTTTCGTTATCTTTTTGTTTCATCTATTGTAATGTCCACCGGTCTGGCATCATGTCATTGACGTGTCGGTATTGCTCCAGAAAAGCTTTTTCCAAGTCTCTCCAGGATTTGATATGATGTCGGCTCAATTGATTATACCATCGGGCAGTAGATCCCAATAGACTGTCTTGAAAGTAGTGAATTAGTAGCTTGTCATCTCGGCCGTATCCTGTCATCTTCCGATAGAACATAGTGATGTGAACGCGAGGACAGTTTGTTCCGTCATACTTCTCAAACTCTGGGATCTTGAATTTAGGAGGTAAAACCAAATCTGGGACAAGACTGAGTTCATTGGCATCGAATCCAATGAAGGTATCTTCGACTCCCATAGCCTCCAACTTCTCTTCGAGTCTCTTACATCGATCTTCGATTTCCTTTGAAGCTTCTACCTTCGGCCCCTCAGTCTCAAACAGATGATCCATTTCTGAAATAAAATTTTCAGCTTGATTGCCCCCGATCTTAACTTCTGATGTAGATGGATGATTTATAGGGATCGAAGTACCGGCCTGGTGTAGACGAGACTTTCCCCGTGAAATGATCACCTGGGGTTGAGTTTCTGGCTGTATCCTGGTTTGAACGGGCGTGAACCCCGGAGGATACATAAGATCCTCGTCCCCGGCAGTGGGTCTAGGATTTGCAGTGGGATTTACAACAGAGGCCTCTCCCGGCTCGGGAAGCTTCAATCCCAGCATTTGTACCATTTGGCCCAGCATGTCTTGTTGTGACCTTGCAAGTTGTTCCCTCATATCCTGTTGGACTTTCGGCAACTGTTCCTCAACCTACTTGGCTATGTTCGCTTGCAATTCTTTTTGGTCTTGCTCGATTTTCTTCAATCTTTCATCGTTCGCCATCTTTGTTTTGTACCGGGTCCTGTATGGATGCTGAGCTGACTGATCTTCTGCTTTATCCAGTATCACTGTCATAGGGCATCCCTAGAGTCAGTTTTCTTATTTTGAAGATGAATGTGTATGCATGCCAAATGTGTCCTAAATTGATGCAATGCAAAATCAAGATTGTGATGATGTTGTGTAATGATGCAAGTGAAATCAATGCGATGAGAATAAAATGCAACGAGTTAGCACCAAATAAAACGATTAAATAAAACAAATGAAAAATAGAGTAATAAAAAAATTGTACATAAACAAGAAATAAGGCACCAGAGCCTAAATAGGGTGACCACTAATCGGGCAGAGTTTCACATGGCTCTAAAGGGTTGGCTTCTACGGCTTACTATATGCAGTTTTGGTGCTAAGAGGTACCCGAATTGTCCTTTTGTCCTCTACTAAGAGTAGCAAGGCCCCCGGTCATCACCCATTATAGGCTCCTTTCAACCGCGTTCAATTCAGGGAGACCCATTCGCTTATACCCATACGAATGAACGATATCCTTACGAAAATATAAGGTACTCGAGCCACGAAGGTACTTGTTAGGCCCATACGGGAGAACGATATCTCCACGAAAGCATTAGCGTTTTCCCCCACTTAAAAAAATAGGTTTATATGCCATATTTTAAATGCGTTAAAACAAACGCGCCATTATAACCAAATGTTAGTTTAATAGTCACTTTAATCCGGAATTTCCAATATTAATAGAGTGGTAATTATTTGAAAAAGCTCGAATCTCATTTGTTTTTGAAAAACAAAAACTCCCCATCGGAGTCGCCATCTGTAGCGATGTTTTTTTCTCGCTAAAAAATGAATGTTTTTTTTTATTTTTTTATGTTTGAAAAATATTTTTTTCCGCGTGGGATTTTATAAAACCCGTGTTTTATTTAAAAATGGAGTCGCCACCGGCCACTCAAGGTGGACCAGACACCGTAGAAAACCAGAGATTTTGAAATATCGGGTTCGGGAGTCGGTTACGGATGGGGAAGGATTAGCACCCCCACACCGCCCAAAATTGGTACTTTAATAATTACCGCTTTATTAATATTAGACTTTCCAGATTAAAGTGACGAATAAATTAAAATTTGGTTATAAATGCGAGTAGATTTTAAAGGCCCTGTTATTCGAGAGTAAACGCCCAACCACTATCACTACGCCTGATACTGGCCCCGTTTACGCTCGAATAAAAGGGCACCGCATTGACAATTATATATCCGTAATGCAAACTTAAAAAACACGACAAACATAAATAAATACGATGCGATAATCAAGATAAATACTAACATTATAACATACTAATCTAACGTAAATAAATAAAGAATATTAAATGAAATGCATGAACGGAAATAACATGACATGTTACAATAATAAGATAAAATATAAATATAAACATGCAAAAGACATGCTTCCAAAATTAAACTAATTAATTCTAACATGCTTAAACACATAAGAAAAAAATACAAATGCAACAAATGCATGATATACATATAACACTATCACGACATTAAACACAAATAAAAAACATAAACACGATATATCACAATAACAAGGCATAAAACATGTGAAAAAGGAGAAAAACATACTTCAAGAAATAATTAACCACATATATACATATAATAAAACCTAAATAAAAACCACAATGCAACATATTCAAAACATACATACATAAATATTAATCTAACTTATTCACAAATATTAATTAATGTAATAACATAACAATATGTACAAATAACAATATATACATGAAATCTTATATATATATATAATATAAAAACATAGAAAATATAAAAAGTTATACGTAAAATATGGGTTGTAGAAAAAATTATATATACATAATAATATAAAACATGTTTCATATACCAAAAAACATATACGTAATAAATACATATTATAATACTATACGTATATATACATAATAATAAAAATATTATCTTAATTTATATAACATATAGAAAATAGATTATTCTGTATAAATATAATAATAATAGTAATAATAAAACTAATATAATAAGGAATCTAAAACAACACATACTAAAATATATAACATATACGTATACAAAAAATGTGGCAAAAGCAATAAATATAAATATAATATTATATAAACATATACTAAAAAGAAACATAGTATATACTCTCATATATTACTTAACATATGTAGGTAATACACAACTTAATACACATATATATAACGTAATGTACATAGATGCATACTAAAAACATATATACATACGTACATATACACAAATAAAAGCATAAACAACTACACATCATGATAAAAGTAAATGCACATATTTACATATGAGAAAATTTAAAAACAAATATTAAACAACCATCAAGAATTAATCTAACATCCTAACAACATATAGAAAGATATGAACATAAAAGCATATGAAACGTGATAACTAAAAATAAATAATGTAAAAACCAAAATATATATTCAATACGAATATAAACCCTAGATCGATGTGTATGTCAAATCATTAAGAATAAATACTAGATTTGCGGAAGCGTACCTGAATCCATTGATGGAGATTTTTCAGAGGGTTTGATCTTCCAAGATGATAGATTACCTCTTAGCACACAACTCTCAGACGGAGAAAAGAGATATGCAAGTTAACCTATATCTCGGGGACCACTACCTTTTATATAAACTGAATTAAAACAGTTTATTAATATTTACAACTCTGCCCCTCATTGAGTTATAAATCTAACTTATGGTATCTACACTTTTAATTCCATGACAATTTAGTACCTATAACACGTGTAACATAATTGGTCACTTAATTATGTGTTAAACTTTATAATAGCAACGTACATTATACATATGTGCCCACTATTATTGAATTTTAATCCAACAATCTCCCACTTGGGCAACATATGTTACCTGACAAATGTACGACCTTATGAGCTCAAAAATTTGCTATCATGTAATAGGTATTCTATAACAATCTCGTCCATCAATTATATCCATATAGGATCAAAGCGGTCTTTGCCATATCAATCATGACTAGACCCATCAATGGTCACGTATACAAACATAATCAAATGACATAGATCAATCATGGATGCGTAGCATGGAAATTACATGTAAATGTGAACCGAACATGCCTATTTCCAACTGGTCCTCTTTAAACATAAGTGAGGTCCTTATCCAAATAAGAAAAGAGTGAATTAACTGAATACTTTATTTCTGATCAGAAAATAACCAAATACATAAATGTTTGAAAATAAACATAAACATAAAGTGAACAAATAACAAACTCCCACTCAAACAATAATATCCTTAAATGATGTAACACCCATATGAGCAAAGTGTGCTCATGAAAGACCTTGGGTGGTAAACCTTTTGAGCGGATCCGCTATCATAGAGTTTGTCCCAATGTGTTCTATGGATATTTGTCCACTTTGCACTCTTTCTTTCACAACTAGGAACTTTATGTCAATGTGCTTTGACTTAGACGAGCTCCTATTGTTGTTGGAATACAACACCGCTTGATTTATTGTCACAAAATAATTTAAGTGGTCTTTCTATGTTCTCCAAAATACGCAGCCCAGTGACAAAATTTCGCAGCCATATTCCATGATTAGATGCCTCGTAGCATGCTACAAACTCTGCTGCCATAGTGGAAGAAGCTACAAGTGTCTGTTTGGCACTTTTCCAGGATATAGCTCCACCAGCTAACAGATAAATATAGCCTGATGTAGATTTTCTGCTATCTTGGCACCCAGCAAAATCAGAATCCGTATACCCTACGACCTCCAAATGATCTGATTTCCTGTATGTGAGCATATAATCTTTTGTTCTCTGAAGATACCTCATAACCCTCTTGGCTGCTTTCCAATGGTCCATACCAGGGTTGCTTGAGTATCTGCCTAACATCCCAACAATGTACGCAATATCCGGACGCGTACATACCTGAGCATACATTAGACTCCCAATAGCTGATTTATAAGGAATCTTATGCATTTCTTGAATTTCAAGATTACTTTTAGGGCATTGGGCAAGACAAAACTTGTCTCCTTTAGTGACAGGGGTGTCTATTGGTTTACTATTTTGCATGCCAAACCTTTTAAGTACTTTATCGATATAGTTCTTTTGTGACAATCCAAGAATACCCCGAGATCGATCTCGATGTATCTGAATTCCTAAAAAAAAAAGCGTCCCCAAGATCTTTCATTTCAAAATGCTTAGATAGAAATCTCTTGGTTTGATGCAAGTAAGCCTATATCATTCGTGGCAAGCAAAATGTCATCGACATATAAAACCAAAAATATGTACTTACTCCCACTAAACTTGTGATACACGCAATCATCAACAATATTCATCTCAAAACCGAACGAGACAATTACTTGATGAAATTTGTGATACCATTGACGAGAAGCTTGTTTGAGTCCATAGATGGATTTTGTTAATTTGCAAACTATATTCTTTGGGTCTCCCGACTCAAAGTTTTCAGTTTCACCATATAAATTGTTTCTTCAATTTCTCCATTGAGAAACGCAGTCTTAACATCCATCTGATGTAACTCAAGATCAAAATGAGCTACAAGTGCCATGATTGTCCTAAATGAGTCTTTCGATGAAACTGGAGAGAAAGTCTCTGAAAAGTCAATGCCTTCTTTTTTAGTATAACCTTTAGCTACAAGACGTGCCTTATACCTCTCCACATTACCATTTGCATCCCTCTTCTTGGTTTTAAAAATCCATTTACAACCAATTGGTTTTGCACCTTGAGGTAATGGGATAAGTTTCAAACTTTATTGTCTTGCATGGATTTATACTCTTCTTGCATGGCATCAATCCACTTTTGAGAGTTAATACTTTGCATGGCCTGATGAAAGTTGATCGGATCATCTTCCATCATTCCATTATCATCCTCATTTTCTTGGAGAAATACAATATAATCATCCGGAATAGCATTTCTCCTTTCTCTCGTGGATCTCCTTAATGGCACTTGTTCTTGAGGTTGTTGAGTTTGTTCTTCTGGAACAATTACCTCATCCTGAATAAGAGGGAGCTGTTCGACATTGTCTTGTTGAGGTTCTGGATTCACTTCTTGATTGATTATCGGTATAGAAACTTGAGCATCATCAAAAGTGATAGTAGGAACTGAGTTAAAACTCAATTCCTCCTCAAAGACAATGTCTCTTACCTTATTTCTCCCTCCAAACTCAACATCCTCAAAAAATATTGCAATTCCCGTCTCAAAAATATTCTTAATTATGGGATCATAAAATTTATAGCCCCTAGATCGCTCAGAATAACCAATAAAGTAGTTGCTTACTGTTTTGGAGTCCAATTTCTTTTCAAGTGGCCTATAAGGCCTTGCCTCAGTTGGACATCCCCAAATGTGAAAATGCTTTAGAGTGGGCTTTCTACCCACCCAAAGCTCATAAGGTGTCTTTTCATTTTGCTTTAGTGGGTACTCTATCAGAATGTACGCTGCTGTCTTTAATGCTTCTCCCAGAGTGACTCGGGTAAGGTAGAATGAGCAATCATACTTCTTACCATATCCTTAAGAGTCCTATTACGTCTCTCAAAGAACACTATTCATACTAGGTGATCCTGGCATGGTGTCTTTGTGGGACAATACCACATTCCTCTAGGAACTTTGCAAATGGTCCCGAACGTTGTTCACCCGATCCATCATATCTACCGTAGTACTCACCACCACGATCGGATCGAACTTTTTAATCCTTTTGTTGAGTTGATTCTCAACTTCAGCTTTATAGGATTTGAACACGCCCAAAGACCGAGATTTTTCATGAATGAGATATAGGTACCCATAACGTGAGTAATCGTCTATGAATGTTATGAAATATTGTTGACCATTCCAAGATGCCGAGGGAATGGGCCCACAAATATCGTATGAATTAATTCTAAGACGTCAGAGAACGATTGGCACCTAATCTCTTAGTTTTGGTCTATTTTCCCTTGATGCAATCAACACAAACATTAAAGTCTCGTGAAGTCAAGGGACTCTAAAATACCATTAGACACAAGACGCTCAATCCTACACTTTGATATATGACCTAAGCGTTTATGCCATAATGATGCTGAATTTTCTTTATTTAATTTTCGCTTAGTACCACGTGATTCCACATGCAAGGTTTCATTATAGGATGCAATTGTATCTAACAAATAAAGGTTGTCATAAGCATTTAAATAACCAGTTCCAACAATACTTGAATTTAAAGACAAAGTAAACGATTGTTTCCAAATGAACAATAATAACCAAATTTGTCCAACAAAGAAATCGAAATTAAATTCCGCCTAAAAGACGGAACAACAAAAGTGTCTTTCAAATCCAAATAAAAACCAGTTCCTAATAACAACCTAAAATGCCCAATTGCTTCCACTTCCACCGATTTTCCATCGCCCACAAAGATGTTTCTTTCACCATCACTTGGCTTTCGGTAGCTCAGGCAACCGCATAGAAACACTTATGTGAGTAGTAGCACGAGAATCTAACCACCAAGTGTTTCTAGGTACTGAAGCTAAATTAACCTCGTAACAGACCAAAGTAAGATTCATACCTTTCTTTACACGCCATGCGTGATATTTGGTACAATCTTTCTTCATGTGTCCAGCTTGTCACAAAAGAAACAATTATTTGGAACATTTTCTTGTTTCTTTTGAGCTGGACCCTTAGCGCCTTCATTCTCGATATTTCCTTTTCTTGCCCTTGTCTTTAGAGGCACTAGACAAATGAGCACTTTCAGTTTTCTCACGCTTCAACCTTTCTTCCTCTTGAACACAATGAGAAATGAGCTCATTTAGAGTCCACTTCTCCCTTTGACAGATTATAACTAATTTTAAATTGGTTAAACTGCATGTAAAGCGATACCAAAACCATAAGGACGAGTAAATCATCGTAAAACTCGATCTTAAGTGCATTAAGTTTTGAAGCAATATGAGACATTTCCATAATGTACCCTTATATTTCCTTGACCCTTGTATTTCATAGACATCAAAGAATTCAGAAGTGATGTCATCTCAACCTTATCGTTTTTGACAAAACGTTGCTCAATATTGTCAAGGAAATCCTTAGCTTTGAATAATTTCTTGATTCTCGCACCCTAAAGGTTTCCGAATGCTATGTTTCATGATCATCGACTCATGCGATTAGAACGTTCCCACCTCTCAAAATCCCTTTTGGCATCGGGGTGCTTGCCGCATGAGAGAGGTGCAGGTTGTTCTTCCCTTAACGCAAGGTCTATGTCCATACTGACCAAGCACTATCGGTAAGTGCCTTTTCCATTCCTTGAAATTTGTCCCATTAAGCATGGGTATAGAATTGACATTAGCAGATATTGTGGCAGCGGAAGAACTAGCTGAATATAGAACAAAAGAATAATAAATAAATAAATATGCTCACACCAATAATTCATAAGTAAACAAATAAATTCAAAATAATGACTAATTCCCCTCAAGATACCAAACACAACATTAATATCAAGTCTTTGGACAGTAATATTAATCAGAAGCTGTACTCTTGTTGTAGCAATCAAACATTGACAATAAACTATGTTGAACAACAGGTTAATCTTTGGACTAACGTATTGCACACATAAATTACCTTATAATTGTCACACATTTATCACCACAGGTGTTATTTGAAATTCGGCCAAATATTAATTTTCCTTTGGGCCAATTAATAAACGCATGAATTACAAAAACACAAGCATCTTGATATTTTAAACAAGTTAATCTACGCAGAAGCGGTCACTTTGGTGACATTGTGTTTCAATTAACCCACTAAAATATTAGACATAGCCAAAACACGAATTTATCCGTTTCTAAAGGTTTATCTTTATACCTAATGACCAAAACTGAAATTTTGATCTAACCGAATTAAATATATATTTTTAAATAAAATATATACTTCATAAATGTAACCTAAGTATGCGATTGCTAAACGAGCAAAAAACAATGCAACATTTAAAAGCAATTTCATATTCTGGAAACAATATTTCAAATATAAATATATACCAAAGTTGAAATTCAATTTCCAGTAACCTAAAAAATAAAGAACTAACAGATTCCCAATTGCCGATTAATAAAGCAAAACAAAACCCATTAATTATGGCAAATAATAATTAACCAATTGAAATCAATGGAATTGAAATCGCACACAGAATCGAAAGCAAAAGACAATGAAATTGAAATTCAATCCCATCTTATGCGATTATTATTGTCAAGGCTGAATCCATCGATGGAATTGAAGTCGCACATCAATAACGAAGGTAAAATAATTCGATTGCATAGAAACAAAAGTCGATATAAGGGAAAACGGAGATTAAACCTAATACATAAATTATCTCAATGATTCGACATATCCCCGCCTCTCGATGCCACTTGTAAAAACCAAAATATATATTCAATACGAATATAAACCCTAGATCGATGTGTATGTCAAATCATTAAGAATAAATACTAGATTTATGGAAGCGCATGAATCCATTGATGGAGATTTTTCAGAGGGTTTGATCTTCCAAGATGATAGATTACCTCTTAGCACACAACTCTCAGACGGAGAAAAGAGATATGCAAGTTAACCTATATCTCGGGGACCACTACCTTTTATATAAACTGAATTAAAACAGTTTATTAATATTTACAACTCTGCCCCTCATTGAGTTATAAATCTAACTTATGGTATCTACACTTTTAATTCCATGACAATTTAGTACCTATAACACGTGTAACATAATTGGTCACTTAATTATGTGTTAAACTGCAACGCTAACATTATGCATGATGTCGGAGGCGGCGTACGAGCGCCCATTAGACTCGATAGTAGCGATGTATAAAGAATCTTATGCATTTCTTAATTTCAGATTGCACAGGCGTTGGGCGAACAAAACTTCGTGGTCGTTGTGTCTAACAGTTTACTATTTTGCATGCCAGACCTTTTAAGTACTTTTATCGATATAGTTCTTTTGTGACAATCAGAAATACCGAGATCGATCTGATGTATTTGAATTCCTAAAACAAAGCGTCCCAGATCTTTCATTTCAAAATGCTTAGATAGAAATCTCTTTGGTTTAAATGCGATAAGCCTATATCATTGTGTAACAACAAAATGTATCGACATATAAAACCAAAAATATGTAAATAAACTTGTGATAAACGCAATCATCAACAATATTCATCTCAAAACTGAAGCAGGATAATTATGTGAAATTTGTGATACCATTGACGAAAGCTTGTTGAAGTCCGTAGATGGATTTTGTTAATTTACAAACTATATTCTTTGGTCTCATAGCTCAAAGTTCAAGGATTGCACCATATAAATTGTTTCTTCAATGTCTCCCGTTAGCATGATCTTAACATCCATGCGATGTAACTTTCAGATCAAAAAATGAGCTCACAGTTTGCATAATTGTACTAAATGATCTTGGCTTGGGGAAAAAGTCTAAAAAGTCAATGCCTTCTTTTTTTAGTAATCTTTTGGCTACGAGCGTGTTCTATACTCTCCCATTACCATTTGCATCCCTCTTGGTCCATTTACAACGGTGACATTCAGGTAATAGGACAAGTTTCAAACTTTATTGTCTTGCATGAATTTATACTGCTTTCTTGCGTGGCATTAATCCACTTTGAGAGTTGTGCCAGCATGGCACATTAGAAGTTGATTGGATCATCTTTATCAATTCTATTTTTATTTTCTTGGAGAAACATAATATAATCCGAATAGCATTTCTTCTTTCTCTTGTGGATCTCTCTGTGGCCTTTTATTCAGGGTTGTTGAGTTGCTCAACACGAACAAGTACCTAAATGCACAACAGAGGAAAGGCTGTTGACATTGTGTTTTTGAAGTTACAATTCTGATGATTGGTATAAAAAAACGAACATCATCAAAAGTGATAGTAAGGCCCCGAGTTAAACTAATTCTCTCAAAGGCCTGTAACTATTCTCTCCCAAACTCAAGCATCCTCAAAAAATGCCTACGGTTCCATCTCAAAAATATTCTTAATTATGGGATCATAAAATTTATAGCTAGATGCGCTCAAAATAACCAATAAAGTAGTTGCCTCTTTGTTTTGAAGTCAATTTCTTTTCAAATGCCTATAAGGCCTTGCCATTGGACATGAATGAAAATGCTTTAGTGGGCTCAAATACATTCTTTTACATGTGATGATTGTTTGACAAGTGATAGTAAATTTGTCAACAAAAGAAACTAAAACTAAATTCCGCCTAAAGGCGGAACAACAAAGTATCTCAAGTCAGAAATAAAAAACTAGTTCTGTAACAACCTAAAATGCAATTTAGCCACTTCACCAATTTCCATAAGCCACGATATTTCTTTGACCCGTCATATCTACGTAAGCTCGGGCAACCACGTCCCGGTAAAACTTTTGTCTTTTGTTGAGTTGATTTATGGCGACTTTAGAGGATTTAGTACGTCCAAAGTATTTTTAGATCATGAGCTAAATTACCCGCCGCGTGGTAATCGAGGACCAAGTATGAATTCCTTTCTTTCGTTGCAAGATGTGAGATGGCCCTACAATCTTTCTGGGTAATTCGAAGCATCTAAGCGGTTGAAACAATTATTTAGTTTTCTGCATTTTCCCACTGATGCAATCAACACAAACATTAAAATATTTTTTTCTGTGGTTGTCAAAAATACCATTAGACACAAAATAGCTCAATTTCTCACTTTGATATATGACCTAAGCTCTTTTATGCCCGAAATGAGGCTGAATTTTCTTTATTTATTTTTTAAGCAGTAACGTGATTTTTAAAGTTTCATTATAGGGATGCAATTGTATCTAACAAATAAAGGTTGTCATAAGCATTTAAATAACGATTCAACAATACTTAATTTAAAGACAAAATGGCCCGATTGTTTCCAAATGAACAATAATAACAAATTTGTCAAACATAGCAAACTAAATTAGACAGGCGGAACAACAAAGTGTCTTTCTCCAGTCGTTTTATAAAAATATTGTCAAGAAATCCTTACAGTGCTTAATTTCTTGATTTTCCATGAGTCAAAGTGTTTCTTTGTGTGTTCATGATCATCAAACTCATGCGATTAGGCATTCCCACCTCTGAAATCTTTTATGTCAGTAGTGTTTACATGATAACCACCAGTTATTGTTTCTAGATGCTGAGCTAAATTCTATGTCCATATTCACGGACCATCAACAATTGCATTTTCCATTTTGAAATTTGTCCCATTAGTGTATTGTAACAATCTTTCATGAGATATTGTAAGCGGCCTAAATAGCTGGAAAACAAACAATTATTAATAATACATTCTCTTGTTTCTTTTGAGAATTTGGAAGTAAACAAATAAATTTCAAAATTTCCTTTTCTTTCCTTAAGATACCAAACTTCAACATTAATATCAAGTGCTGCAGGCAGTAATGGCCAGCTATGTGAGTACTCTTGTTGTAGCAATCAAACATTGACAATAAACTATGTCCGAGACAACAGGTTTAATCTTTGGATTAGCATTATTTATAGCATAAATTACCTTATAATTGTCACACATTATTACACATGTATTATTTGAAATTCGCTAAATATTAATTTTTCTTTGGGCAATTAATAACGCATAGATGCAATCATTAAGAATAAAAATTAGATTTGCATAAGCGTACCTGAATCCATCGATGGAGATTTTTTTTCCAGAGATGGTTTGATCTTCCAAGATGATAGATTACCTCTTGCCACACAACTCTTTGACGGGGAAGGAGAGATATGCAAGTTAACCTATATCTCGGGGACCACTACCCTTTATATAAACTTAATTAAAATAGTTTATTAATATTTACAACTCTTCCCCTCATTGAGTTATAAATCTAACTTACGGTATCTACACTTTTAATTCCATGACAATTTAGTACCTATAACACGTGTAACATAATTGGTCACTTAATTACGTGTTAAACTTTATAATAGCAACGTACATTATACATATGTGCCCACTATATTGAATTTTAATCCAACAATCTCCCACTTGGGCAACATATGTTTCCTGACAAATGTACAACCTTATGAGCTCAAAAATTTGCTATCATGTAATAGGTATTCTATAACAATCTCGTCCATCAATTATATCCATATAGGATCAAAGCGATCTTCGCCATATCAATCGTGACTGGACCCATCAATGGTCATGTATACAAACATAATCAAATGAAATAGATCAATCATGGATGCGTAGCATGGAAATTACATGTAAATGTGAATCGAACATGCCTATTTCCAACTAGTTCTCTTTAAACATAAGTAAGGTCCTTATCCAAAAAAGAAAACAATGAATAAACTGAATACTTTATTTCTGATCAGAAAATAACCAAATACATAAATATATGAAAATAAACATAAGCATAAAGTGAACAAATAACAAACTCTCACTCAAACAATAATATCCTCAAATGATGTAACACCCATATGAACAGTGTGCTCATGAAAGACCTTGGGTGGTAAACCTTTTGTGAGCAGATCCGCTATCATAGAGTTTGTCCCAATGTGTTCTATGGATATTTGTCCACTTTGAACTATTTCTTTCACAACTAGGAACTTTATGTCAATGTGTTTTGACTTAGACGAGCTCCTATTGTAGTTGGAATACAACACTGCTGATTTATTGTAACAAAATAATTTAAGTGGTCATTTTAGATTCTCCAAAATACGCAGCCTAGTGACAAAATTTTGCATCCATATTCCATGATTTGATGTCTCGTAGCATGCAACAAACTATGCCGCCATAGTGGAAGAAGCTACAAGTGTCTGTTTGGCACTTTTCCAGGATATAGCTCCACCAGCTAACAGATAAATATATCCTGATGTAGATTTTTTGCTATCTTAGCATCTAGCAAAATCAGAATCCGAATACCCTATGACCTCCAAATGATCTGATTTCCTGTATGTGAGCGTATAATCTTTTGTTCTCTGAAAATACATCATAACCCTATTGGTTGCTTTCCAATGGTCCATACCAGGGTTGCTTGAGTATCTGCCTAACATCCCAACAATGTACTCAATATCTGGACGCGTACATCCTGAGCATACATTAGACTCCCAATAACTGATGTATAAGGAATATTATGCATTTCTTGAATTTTAAGATTACTTTTAGGGCATTGGGCAAGACAAAACTTGTCTCCTTTAGTGACAAGGGTGTCTATTGATTTACTATTTTGCATGCCAAACCTTTTAAGTACTTTATCGATATAGTTCTTTTGTGACAATCCAAGAATACCCCGAGATCGATCTCAATGTATCTGAATTCCTAAAACAAAAGAAGCGTCCCCAAGATCTTTCATTTCAAAATGCTTAGATAGAAATCTCTTGGTTTCGTGCAATAAGCATATATCATTCGTGGCAAGCAAAATGTCATCGACATATAAAACCAAAAATATATACTTACTCCAACTAAAATTGTGATACACACAATCATCAATAATATTAATCTCAAAACCGAACGAGACAATTACTTGATGAAATTTATGATACCATTGATGAGAAGCTTGCTTGAGTTCATAAATGGATTTTGTTAATTTGCAAACTATATTCTTTGGGTTTCCCGACTCAAATTTTTTTGGTTGCACCATATAAATTGTTTCTTCAATGTCTCCATTGAGAAACGCAATCTTAACATCCATCTAATGTAACTCAAGATCAAAATGAGCTACAAGTGCCACGATTGTCCTAAAAGAGTCTTTCGATGAAACCAGAGAGAAAGTCTCTAAAAAGTCAATGCCTTCTTTTTTAGTATATCCTTTAGCTACAAGACGTGCCTTATACCTCTCCACATTACCATTTGCATCCCTTTTGGTTTTAAAAATCCATTTTAAACCAATTGGTTTTACACCTTCAGGTAATGAGACAAGTTCCTAAACTTTATTGTCTTGCATGGATTTATACTCCTCTTGCATGGCATCAATCCACTCTTGAGAGTTAATACTTTGCATGGCCTGATGAAAGTTGATTGGACATCTTCCATCATTCTATTGCATCTTCATTTTCTTGAAGAAACACAATATAATCATCCGGAATACCATTTCTCCTTTTTCTCGTAGATCTCCTTAATGGCACTTGTTCTTGAGGTTGTTGAGTTTGTTCTTCTAGAACAATTACCTCATCATAAATAGGAAGAACTGTTTAACATTGTCTTGTTGAGATTCCAGATTCACTTCTTGATTGATGATAGGTATAGAAACTTGAACATCATCAAAAGTGATAGTAGGAACTGAGTTAAAACTCAATTCCTCCTAAAAAACAATGTCTCTAACCTTATTTCTCCCTCCAAACTCAACATCCTCAAAAAATGTTACAGATTCTGTTTCAAAAATATTCTTAAGTGTGGGATCATAAAATTTATAGCCCCTAGATCGCTCAGAATAACCAATAAAGTAGTTGTTTACTGTTTTGGAGTCCAATTTATTTTCATGTGGCCTATAAGGCCTTGCCTCAGTTGTACATCCTCAAATGTGAAAATGCTTTAGAGTGGGCTTTTTACCCATCCAAAGCTTATAAGGTTTCTTTTCAGCTGCTTTAGTGGGTACTCTATTCAGAATGTACGCTGCTGTCTTTAATGCTTCTCCCCAGAGTGACTCAGGTAAGGTAGAATGAGCAATCATACTTCTTACCATGTCCTTAAGATTCATATTACGTCTCTCAGCAACACCATTCATAGTAGGTGATCCTGGCATGGTGTACTGTGGGACAATACCACATTCCTTTAGGAAATTTGCAAATGGTTCTGAACGTTGTTCACCTGATCCATCATATCTACCGTAGTACTCACCACCACGATCAGATCGAACTTTCTTAATTCTTTTGTTGAGTTGATTCTCAACTTCAGCTTTATAGGATTTTAACACGTCCAAAGACTAAGATTTTTCATGAATGAGATATAGGTACTCATAACGTGAGTAACCATCTATGAATGTTATGAAATATTGTTGCCCATTCTAAGATGCCTTAGGGAATGGCCCACAAATATCAATATGAATTAATTCTAAAACATCTGTAGAACGATTGGCACCTAATCTCTTAGTTTTGGTCTGCTTTCCCTTGATGCAATCAACACAAACATTAAAGTTTGTGAAGTCAAGGGACTCTAAAATACCATTAGACACAAGACGCTCAATCCTACATTTTGATATATGAACTAAGCATGTATGCCATAATGATGCTGAATTTTTTTATTTAATTTTTGCTTAGTACCACGTGATTCCACATGCAATGTTTCATTATAGGATGCAATTGTATCTAACAAATAAAGGTTGTCATAAGTATTTAAATAACCAGTTCCAACAATACTTGAATTTAAAGAAAAGCAAATTGGTTGTTTTCAAATGAATAATAATAACCAAATTTGTCCAACGGAGAAACAGAAACTAAATTCCGCCTAAAAGACGGAACAAAAAAATGTCTTTCAAATCCAAATAAAAACCAATTCCTAATAACAACCTAAAATGCTCAATTGCTTCCACTTCTACCGATTTTCCATCACCCACAAAAATGTTTCTTTCACCATCACTTGGCTCTTGGTAGCTCAGGCAACCCTGCATAGAAACACTTATATGAGTAGTAGCACCAGAATCTAACCACCAAGTGTTTCTAGGTACTGAAGCTAAATTAACCTCAGAACAGACCAAAGTAAGATTCATATGCATGATATTTGGTACAATCTTTCTTCATGTGTCCAGGCTTGTCACAAAAGAAACAATTATTTGGAACATTCTCTTGTTTCTTTTGAGATGGACCCTTAGCAGCTTCATTCTGATATTTTCTTTTCTTGCCCTTGTCTTTAGAGACACTAGACAAATGAGCACTTTCAGTTTTCTCACGCTTCAACCTTTCTTCCTCTTGAACACAATGAGAAATGAGCTCATTTAGAGTCCACTTCTCCCTTTGACAGTTATAACTAATTTTAAATTGGTTAAACTGTGCAGGAAACGATACCAAAACCATAAGGACAAGTAAATCATCAGAAAACTCGATTTTAAGTGCCTTAAGTTTTGAAGCAATATGAGACATTTCCATAATGTACTCCCTTATATTTCCTTAACCTTTATACTTCATAGACATCAAAGAATTCAGAAGTGATATCATCTCAACCTTATCGTTTTTAACAAAACGTTGCTCAATATTGTTAAGGAAATCCTTAGCCTGAATAATTTCTTCAGATTCTGCACCCCTAAAGGTTTTATGAATGCTGTGTTTCATGATTGTTAGACTCATGCGATTAGAATGTTCCCACCTCTCAAAATCCCTTTTTGCATCAAGGGTGTTTTCCGCAATGAGAGGTGCATGTTGTTCTTCCCTTAATGCAAGGTCTATGTCCATACAGACAAGCACTATCAGTAAGTGCCTTTTCCATTCCTTGAAATTCGTCTCATTAAGCATGGGTATAGAATTGACATTAGCAGATATTGTGGCAGTAGAAGAACTAGTTGAATTTAGAACAAAAGAATAATAAATAAATAAATAAACATGCTCACACCAATAATTCATAAGTAAACAAATAAATACGAAATAATGACTAATTCCCCTCAAGATATCAAACACAACATTAATATCAAGTCTTTGGACAATAATATTAACTGTAAGCGGTACACTTGTTGTAGCAATCAAACATTGACAATAAACTATGTCGAACAACAGGTTAATCTTTGGACTAACGTATTGCACACATAAATTATCTTATAATTGTCACACATTTATTACCACATATGTTATTTGAAATTCGGCCAAATATTAATTTTCCTTTGGGCCAATTAATAAACGCATGAATTACAAAAAACACAAACATCTTAATATTTAAAATAAGTTAACCTACGCAGAAGCGGTCACTTTGGTGACATTGTGTTTTAATCAACCCACTAAAATATCATACATAGCCAAAATATGAATTTATCTGTCTTTAAAGATTTATCTTTATACCCGATGATCAAAACTGAAATTCTGATCCAACCAAATTAAATATATATTTTAAATAAAATATATACTTCATAAATGTAACCTAAGTATGCGATTGTTAAATGAGCAAAAAACAATGCAACATTTAAAAGCAATTTCATATTCTAGAAATAATATTTCAAATATAAAATATACTAAAGTTGAAATTCAATTTCCAGTAACCTAAAAATAAAGAACTAACATATTCCCAATTGTCGATTAATAAATCAAAACAAAACCCATTAATTATAGCAAATAATAATTAACCAATTGAAATCAATGGAATTGAAAACATCGAAAGCAAAAAACAATGAAATTGAAATTCAATCCCATCTTATGTGATTAGAGCTAAAGGCTGGAAATCAATGGAATTGAAATCGCACATCAATAACGAAAGCAAAATAATTTGATTGCATAGGAACAAAAGTCGCATATAAGGGAAAACGGAGATCAAACCCTAATACATAAATTATCTCAATAATTCGCATATCCTGTCTCTGATGCCACTTGTTAGAACCAAATATATTCATATACTTGTTAGAACCAAAAAAAATATTCATACGAATAATAAACCCAAGATCCATATATATTTCAAATCATTAAGAATAAAAATTAGATTTGTGGAAGCGTACCTGAATCCATCGATAAAGATTTTTTTTCAGAGAGGGTTTGATATTCCAAGATGATAGATTACTTCTTGCCACACAACTCTTTGACGGGGAATGCGAGATATGCAAGTTAACTTATATCTCGGGGACCGCTACCCTTTATATAAACTGAATTAAAATATTTGATTAATATTTACAATTCTGCCCCTCATTGAGTTATAAATCTAACTTATGACATCTACACTTTTAATTCCATGACAATTTAGTACCTATAACACGTGTAACATAATTGGTCAATTTATTTAGTGTTAAACTTTATAATAGCAACGTACATTATACATATGTGCCCACTATTATTGAATTTTAATCCAACATGTCCACCTCAGATCTCATTAATTAATCTGAATTGTCCATTTCATAAATCCTAATAACAATTTTTTCCCTTTATTCAATTGTAATATTATATTACCTGGTTGACAAGTTAAAAGGATTGCTCCTAAAATCCATATATATTTTTTAATTTTAACGAGTGTTGAAACAGCTGTTGTTGATTACTAATCCGTTTAGACAGGAGCTTAAACATGTAATTAATTAAAGATTATGTCACCAATCAAACCAATGGATTCAGCTGACAACGAAGGAGACAGAGAGGAATTATATATGAGCGGCTGACAACAAGGAAACTGATAAATAGTTCATGAAGTCGAGGCCATTACGTCATTAACGTAATCAACCGGACAAATCTAGATATTATGGATTAGGTTATTAATAAATGATAATTAACTATTTAAATGTAAGGATGGTCGGATTACACTTGTCATGCGATTAGTTAATATTGTATATCAGTACATGTAATTAATGATGTATATCAGACTTTATTACGAGATTTTGTCACAAATTACCCCACTTTTTTCATTTCACATTGTTATATTTCCGAACCCATAATACAGACTATTGCAGTTGTCTATGTTTACTGTCCCATGTGACTTGCCCTAATGGTTTTGTTTGTTTTCTAACGGTCTTGAATTATTGGGGTTTACTGTTTTCTTAGTTTATCTGTATTTTTGCATGTGGAATCAATGTCTCAAATATTACTTGTAATTATTTAGATTGGTATTTGTATTGACATGTCACTATAAGAACTAATGAGCTGTTGACATGACCAAAGTAATAACACTTCACAATTTGATTGGTTGCTAAAATGATAAGATGAGATATTAATTAAAAGTAAATAACAGAACATGTTACAAAAACATGTATTGCCAAGTAACATGCAATGCAAGAAGGGCTCTATAACTCAGACATCTGCTACTTAAGTTATGCAAGAAAATTAAAAGTTAATAACAGAAAGTATCTCAAACAACAAATAGATTGAAAATGACAATGCTGAGTCATTATTACCGCGAAGACAGCTTTCACGAGCATATATGAACGAGCAAGTTCCGAAAGCAACCTAGATTTCAGTTTTCTCCTTCTTCCCCAAGAATTGCAAACCGAACGTGAATCTTAAGATCAAGAGGGGTACCAGGAACTGTAGTATCTTAAACAGCAAGCCAGGATCATTGTTCTGTTGGTGAGTTGCTGGAGCTAATGTCCTCCGTTTGACCGTTTCCCGTAGGGGAACGGTGGGGCTGTCGACCTCACCAATGCAGTACTTTTCCATCAACCCTCTCGCATCATCACTGTGACCTATATCTTCGAAATCATCTGTAGCATCTATGCCTGCAGAATTACTTGTTCATATCAGTAATACAACGAAATTCGACAATTAAGCTGGTAAATCGTCCGAGGAACAACTTACCGGTAGCAGCTAGCAAGACTTCTTCTCCACCGGGATGCTCCTCCAAGAATTGGGTTACATCATACACCTTAGAAGACAGGCTGGCTCCATTCGGGTCGGGGAGGCGAACATGCCCCGGAAAGAACTTGGGGTTGACCACCGTCACCTTTTGGGTGGCTTCCATTTTGCACGAGTTTGAATGGATACCGTCCGATCAAAATTCGATTGACTTATCCGAGGTTTAGAAGTTGTCGTGTGATGGCTAATCCTTTGAGTGTTAAAGTTCGCCCTGGGCGTACGTTAAACCTGTCTCAGTAAGGTTCCTATTACCAGCATATTTAGTCACGTGGAAAATGAGATATTAAGACAAGAAAATATGGTGTCCCCATCTTTCAGCCACAGTACTGTAAATACGAGTGATGAAAGAGAGCTCGTAATACAAAGTTCCCTAGTATTAATTATTACCATCTTCCCCGTTTTTTACTACGTTGTAATTAAGATGTCATTTTCATGCTTTAGACAGTTAATTTATGTTTGTTTTAACAACTTTCATTGACATGGTGTATATATATACATGGTGCGGCTAAAAAATAGTAAGTTTCGAAATTTGTCCTAAAAATTTAAAATGTTAAACTTTTAGATAACATTTTAGGTTCGTTTTTTTTGTGATTTTTTATAAGTTTTGATACTTACAAAACAAGTTTCGATAATTTGTCTAAGAACCTTTTTTTTTTGTTTCAATAATTTGTCCAATAACCTAAAATGTTGAAAAAAAAACAAGTATCCAAACTTATCAAAAATCACGAAAAAAATCAACCTAAAATATAATAAAAAAGTCTAATATTTTAAGTTCTTTGACAAATTTCGAAACTTGTCGGTTTTCAAATAAAATGAGACATAGACAAAATATGCGTTAGAGACTATTATATATATATATATGTACATGCAGACATTTGTATATTTTTTATATTGTATGAACTGAAACTTGATGTATATAGAGCTTCATAAGTGGATCAACAATATTAAACTAAGTTTGAGTTCTACTGAAATGTTAAGAGTTATTCAGATTTACATTCAAATATGCTTTTTTATCGGTCCATTTGTTTGCACATTATAATGGTTAATTATAATTTGAGTAGTCATATAGATGTACCGATGATAATTTTGATTGTATATTATATAATTGTATGACTTGTATATTGTAATTGTAATTTAAAAAATTATTTAAAAGCATATGCTAATAATAATATATTACTATTGACAGCTATATTGATATGTGATAATATTTTATTATATAGGTTGGTGATTAAATTTATTAGTATAAATTAAAATTAGGACCAAATTAATAAAACTTACAAGTAAAGATGACTAAATATGTAATTATACAAATTTACTTAACTTTCACGTCATCACTTCTATTAAAAGTTAACGGTAAGTGGCTTGATTGAAATTAATTTTAGAGTTTAGTGGTCTGATTTAAAAAAAAAACTATAGTTGTGTGGTCAAAATAGAATCAAACTTGTAGTTAGGTGATCATTGGATGTAGTTTATCCTTTTTATATTATTCTCCATTTTAACAGCAGGGTGGCCCTCTTTTTCAACAATTTCTATTTAGGGGAAGAGAAAAAAAAATTGCTCCTAATAGGTTTTGAATCCACAACCTAAGGAATAGAGGGTGTCAACCTAGATTAAGGTAGACCTCTTTTAAAAACAAATATAAGTAAAAAAAAAATTATTCATTTCCTATACGACTCATGTGGCCTTAAATACTTTTCTTTAATTTTAATAGTTAAAAGAAAAAGTATGTAACTTGAATAAACCATTTCAACTTGAACCCCCATGGTTCGTCTTCAATCTCTAATGTTTTTTGAAACTTCCAATTAATCTAATTACTACTCAAATATCAACACCCCAATTTAATATAAGATCTCATAATGATAATAACATTTACACTATTACCACTTAAGCCTTTAAAAAATTCCATAACCAAAGCAATTCAAACACATGTATCAAGCAACCAAATTTGCATTACATATGTATAGGGTTAGGATTCACTTACACTATGTAAAACTCAATTAGTTTTACACTAATCCATGGCCATTAGATGAGTGAAATGGATGGATGAGATTAACTCCTTACCTTTTTTTCTCTAAGTGATAATCTTCACATATCCTACTTCTAATCTCTTCCATCCATTTCACTCAACCAATGGTCATAGATTAGTGTAAAACTAATTGAGTTTTACATAATGTAACTTAATCACATCCCATATATATACACACACATCACTCTACATCATATACAAATTACCTTAGGAATGCTTTATAAAATATGTATATATCTTTTCATGTGGCTAGACTTCTGAACCAGCCCACCGTGCGGCCTTAGGCGATGTGACTCAAGACAAATGCCTAAGTAAGCTTTTTCAACCCTCTCGGAAGATCAAACTTCCCAATCACCGACAAACGCAAAGCGTTTTACGCGGAATCGGATCAAACGAGATGAGCAAAGAAGAACTTCGAAAGAACGCTCAAGAACAAAGAAAAAAACACAAGAACACTCTGAGGATTTAGAGTAAATGCCTTTATTCCTTGGAAACTTGGATACATAAAATGAGGAGGGGGAGACCTCTATTTATAATTGAGTTTCCCCTAATCCGACGGTCTATACAAATTTACATCGACGACTATGATCGAAGCCCACCAACCACAATGGTACAATCCTAGGAATATTCCCTTCTATCTATGGTAACAAATCCTATGTATACAAGGCAAGTTTACATAGGTCAAAGTGGATGGATGAGCCTTCTAGATATATACATATTTTATAAAGCATTCATAATGTAATTTGTATATTACCTTAACTTAAACCAATCCAAAATAAACTTCTTCAAGATTCTCTAAGCCTTGTTATTGTCTTTAACTTCAGAGGATTCCCCCAAAACCTTAGAAACTTAAATCAAATGCAAGGATAAGGCAAAATCAAAGCTACATAATGACATGATGAAAATCAAACATAAAACACATAACTAAAAGTCTAAAGCTTATAAAATCCAACTTATTTAACCCCTCCAAACTAAGAGAATTGAACTCCAAGGATAGCCAGGTTGATGATAGAGATTAATGTTACAAGTATAACAATTCGAGATGAAAGAAAAATAAAATAACCTTTTATTAAGTGATAAAAAAGAAATACAGTATAGAAATAAATAATTGAAATTTGACATAAATTGATTGGAACCGGTTGGGGCCTGCAATTACACAGTTTTCTTATGACAAATTTTTGGCCACTCCGAGGCGCTTAGATCTTTGGTCGTCTGTCTCCCAGAATACAACAACGAGATGACCAGCTATAATTACACTGCTGCAAAGATCACGAACTATACCATTGCCTTTCTCTATCACCGAAAATTTGAGAAGAAAAAAATTTCAAGTTGCGTTTAACCTAGTAGGTTAACACGGTATTTATAGGAGTTTCACATAGGAGAATAATTGGAAATAATGTATTCCAAAAATAATGGTCATTAATACTGTACCTAAAACGTAGCCATTAATACCATATATATTCGAATATATTTACGTGAATCACAAGCAATAGCAGAATAATATTCGAATTAAAGGATTTCTTTAGTACAATATCTTATCATATATTTATCCTCTTAATTTTGAATATTCAAAAGGATATATCACATTTAAGGAAAAAGTTTAATTCACAATGGGTAAAATATCTGCAGGCCCGTGAAATGCTCGATCGGTCTAGACATTCACATTGCCCACATCGTGCAAGTGCGCCCCTACCCCGAATAGGTTTGATGAGCTTCGATTCACACCCCATGCGTCTGCGCGTGAGGCACAATTTCAACCCAAGTCATTCAATGACAAGTAAGTGGGTTAGTATATATAAACATCTCCCATACTTGATATCCTGCCAATGTGAGATATGGGTTCTTTATTTTTCCCTTACAAAATTCACAAGTACCCTCATTTGAGCATCAATTTCTTATTCATCACTCAACCATTTTGAGCATATGAGATATCGTTGTAAATATCTCATGGAGTAGAATATGAGTACATAAATTCATCATTCGAATCTCCATCTTTACCCATAGAAAATATGCCTCAAAGTTTCCAATTTCATGTTTTTTCCAACAATCCCCCACATGAATGAAATTGATGACTTAATCAAAAACATTTTGACTCGATATGGTGATAGATTATGCGATTAATATATGTATAGGATAGGTAGGTGTCCACCCTTAAACCCTCCATTGAGAAAATATATTTACTTTACTGGCTGACCAGTAGACGTGGTGTCCTTGAACTGCTCTATCATTTGTGTAAACGATGATATACCTCATACATTTATTCCTCTAACAAGGATTTTAGTTCTCATTGGTATGCCCTTAAAGCCATGGACATCGCCTGGTTCTGCAACTGTTTGAGAGAACTTTCCCCTATAGTCTCCTTGATGAGGCTGCACTTCACTCTCACATAGGTGACTTATGTTGCTCAGCTCATCGAAGCACACAATTATCATTAAAAGGTTGGTTTAACCTCTACCACTTTGATCACTGTTTACATCATAGGAACAGACTTGGGGATAATAACCCCTACACTGACCACACAGGTTGTTGCGCGTAATAAGTGCTCCGCAATTGTGCAAGTATACACATCGCAAGTTATAGTATAAAAGATATCGTCTCCACATGGATTGGTGCCACTTCAAGAATCTAATCTCTTGCACTGTAAAAAGTAAAAGAACACAAGTAGAAGATTGTAGGAGTTTAACTAACAACTAAACTATAAAGCAATAAAGTAAAAGAAGATGTAATCAAATGAGAGAGAATAGGCCAGGTTATCGTGAGTTGAGGTGTGATAGCCAATTGGATCGTCTTGGTAAAAGGGTGCAAGGGCAACTCAGTTGCCGTGGTAACTTGCACAGCGGGGTTGCCTTGGCAACTAATCGGCGGTTGCCTGGGCAACTAGCTGGACAACTGTTTGGGTGGTTAGGTAGCAACTTCAAGGTTCAAAAGAGCGTTCTTCAATGGTTTCTTCTTATCCCTAAGTCGAAACTCTAGCTAATTGTGCATGCCTTGACAATACATCCCTGCGTGAATCAAGGGTAAACAACAACCAATCTTGCGCTCCTCTTAGCCGTTGAAACCCTTAACTTATTCCTAAGTCGAATTAATCTTCACCATCAATAGATTGAATAAAGACCATACTCATTCGTTTCTTGATTCTAACTCTCCCGATATTAGATAAATAGATGAAGTTACGTGATCCTCTCCCAATTCACTCACAAACAAGAATAAAAACCAAGAATGAGTAAACCTTGAATTGAAAGTGCAAAATCTTATTACCTAAATAAAATCCAATTGTTTCTCACAACCAAAAAACATAATAACCTTAGCCAAATAGATTTAGTTCATGGCTAGGTTCCAAAGAAACACAAAACAACGAATCCCTAACATAAACCTAATCGAACAAGGAATAAAAAGATGAAGAATGGTTGAAGCCTCTTGTCGAAATCTCTCCCCTTTGCTCACTCTTTCAATCGAACTCTCCCACTTGCCCTCTCTTTGGAGTTGAAGGCTTGGTCTCCCTTAAATAAGAGATGGCTAGGTCAAAGTCTCTCTTGAGGAAGAAGTTAAGTTGGAATTAAATACTTTAAAAAATATAATTCTTTATTATATTTAAATTCTTTCTAAATCTTTCCTATCTTCTTGGGATTTAATTTCTCTTTGACCTCTTCATGGAAATCAAACTCCTTTGGGATTTAACTTTGCTCCACGTCATCTTGGGCTTGTCTAGTCATCAATTTCGACTGCCATATCATCTTATCCCTTATCGACAATTGCCATGGCAACTGCGTCGGCATCTCCTTCATGCATTGCCCTGGCAACTGCGTCGGCATCTCCTTCATGCATTGCCCTGGCAACTAGTTCCAGCATTGTTTAGGCAAGTGATTCTACACACACACAAAAACAACTATCGGCAGCACCCTTTTTCCACAAAATTAAGCAAAATATGAAATCAATCCCGTCCACCAAGGAAACAATGCAAACATGCATGAATGGCTAATAATGCAACTAATATGAGCCTAAGTCTAGCAATAATATAAATAAAAAGGGTGAATAAAATAGTACTTTTAGACACTTAACACACCCTCAAACTTGAACTATTGCTTGTCCTCAAGCAATGCAAACTAATAATTATCCGCCTAGACTTCAATTTTTACAAACTTAGCTTTGAACTGGATTTCAATTCTCAGAACCGTGGCACAAAGTATGATTGACTTTTCATTTTTCAAAAAACTTAGGAGTTACTTGGAATCAAACTATAATGCTTGTGACTGTGTGCGGAGTTGTGTGCAAGTTGATTTTTCAGATTCTATGCAAACAAGAGGTTTTTAAATTACTTCATTTGGTTCTTTTAACATGTTTTAACTAGAGCTGGTTTTGGGCACCTCTAGTATTTTGTTTTTAGTTTTCTTAAGTTAATTAATTTATTCGACTAGAGCCGGTTTTGGGCACCTCTAGCGATCAATTTTTAGCACATACTAGAGCAAATTTTGGGCACCTCTAGCAATCAATTTTTAGCACATACTAGAGCCAATTTCGGGCACCTCTAACATTCATCCAATTTTTATTCTAATCCCTCAATTTTTTTAACTACAAACCTAAGTTCGCTAGAATTCCTTAAATCAATCAAGCCACAATAGTGTTTCAACAAGTTTTGCATCATAGTAAGATTCTAAGTGTTTCCATGTTTATCCTAGAATAAAACAATTCTATCAATTAAGTGCATTGGCAAAGTCATCATCGGATACTCATCAAATCTAGTCAATTCTTGTTCCAACTAAAGGCATGGCAAGAAATTTATGTATCCTAAATGTAATACTTAATATGAATGCAACTAAACATGGTAACTAACTAATAACAATCCCCCCAAACTCGAGTGAGGCATTATCCTCAATGCATGCAACAAAGAAAATAAAAATTAATAAAATAAAAAAAGTAAAATGCAAACGATGACTTACTCCGAGAGTTCGTCATCGTGGATGATTAGTTTCCTTTTAGTCAGTGTCTTGATTCTTTTGCTTGAACGCGGTGGTTGCTTCCTTGTTGCTGATGGTGGAATCGATCCTCATACGGGGTTGTCCTCATCGTCCTCTTCATCATTGTCATTGGCTTTTCGCTTGGGCTTGAAGGATTTGCTTCATCTTTATTGGTGCAATGGAAGACTCGTCCGAATCTGAAAAATCAGACAATGATTTAGTACGAGTTGATTCGGTCATAGGTGCTTTACCTTTGGCTTTAGCAGTGGTTGCCGGGGCGTCTTTAGCTTTGGTTGCCACGGCATCTTCTATTGCGGTTGTCGTGGCAATTACTTTATTGGTTGCCGTGGTAAAGATTTCGACAGGAAAGATGGGGAACGACACGTGGATGTCTGGGTACTTTTCCAGAATGACTTAGTGATGGCATTGTTGTGATCCTTCATGTACCGCATGAACATTAGTTGCTGGTCTTCAATTTGCCTAAGGCGATTCTCTAACGGTTGTAAGAGTGCTTCAAGTTGTCTTAGGGTTGTTGTCCGAGTATAGCCTTATTACGAACAAAAACATAAGGATTATTTGGGTTAGGTGAGTGAGCATAGAATTCTCTTACCCATGAGATGTTACCCGGTTCCGATTGATGGCAAAAGATTTGCCACTTTTGATGTGCAATCCTTTCGAAGATGAATGGTTCAAGGCCGAAATCTTGATAAGAGTTAGAGTATTCGAAGCCTTGTTCTTCGCAAATCTTTCGGCTTTCAAACTTGGAGTGAAATATTTCTTGAACCACCGGTGTAGCAAACTTCTTATTTCTTGGTTCTTTGGAGGAACTTGGATGAACCAAAAATTCAATTTTGAATGCCATGGATGATCTTGGTTGTGAGTTTGGTAGAAACAAAGAAAAGAAAGCAAAAGAAACTAAAGAGTTACAAGGTGAAAAGTAGGAATAAATTTCTTGGAAGTTAAGGGTGATGGGTTAAATAGAAAAGATATGTAGTAAATATGGTGTGTGGGATTAATTGGAAAGAAAGAAAATAAAGGTTTTGATCGGGGGAAGGGAACGGCTAAGGGATTTGGGGAAGGAGAAGGGTTTGGCAGGCTATGTAAGGTTTATTTAGGGTAAATTGGAGGCTTAATATAAACCTTAGATTTAGCCCATTAGTTTCCTTGTTGAAGAAGCTTCCTTCTTAAATCAAATTCCTCTTTATCTTGAACTCTTTTCCTACAATTCAAAACAAATAAAATAAGGTTTATATTAAAGATAAACTAATAAAAGAAAATAAATAAAGATGTGCAAATAAATTCTTAAACTTAAAATTTAAAAACAATTAGATAAATATGAAAGAAATATGTAGTCTTAATATTAAAGAAAATAAATAAATCTATCATAAAAAGAGAAATAACTGAAATTAATAAATAAAAATAAATAATAAAAAAATTAAATAGTTCGAAAAAATAAAAAGAAAATATCGAAAGGAGAGTGATAAGTGTTTAAAAGTACTATTTTTCTTACCTTTTTTACTCATATTATTGTTAAACTTAGGCTCATATTAGTTGCGTAATTAGTCATTCATGCATTAATTCATGTTTCTTTCCACCGTTGAGCTTGATTACATAACTTGGTGATTTTTGTGGGAAAAGATGCTGCTTTGGTGTGTTTTGTGTGTATGTGCAGAATCACTTGCCAAATCAAGGCTAGAACTAGTTACCAGGGCAATGCATGAAGGAGATGCCGAGCCAGTTGCTAGGGCAATGCATGAAAGAGACGCCGAGCCAGTTGCCAGGGCAATTGTTGACAAAGAATAAGGTGATATGATAGTCGAAATTGATGAATAGACAAGCCCAAGATGACGTGGAGCAAAGCTAAATCCCAAAGGAGTTTGATTTCCATAAAAAGGTTAAAGAAGAATTAAATTCCAAGAAGATAGGATAAGTTCTAGAAGGAATATAATTATAATAAAGAATTATATTCTTTAAGGATAATTTAATTCCAACTTAACTTCCTCCTCAAAGAAGGACTTTGACCTAGCCCTATAAATAGATCACCAAGCTGTCAACTCCAAGAGGGAGAGTAGAGAGGAATTTTGACAACTCCAGGGGGAGAGAGGAGAGAATTTTCGACAACATCAAGGGCAAGGAGGATTTCGACAAAGCTCCATCCATTCTTCATCTTTTTCTTTCTTGTTCAATTAGGTTCATGCTAGGAATTCTTTATCTTGTGTTTTTTTGGAACCTAGCCATGAACTAAATCTATTTGGCCAAGGTTATTGTGTCTTGTGGTTGTGAGAAACTATTGGATTTTGTTTAGGTAATAAGAGTTTGCACTTTTCTATTCAAGGTTTATTCATTCTTGGTTCTTATTCTTGTTTGCGAGTGAATTGGGAGAGGATCTCGTAACTTCATCTATTTTTCTAATATCGGGAGAGTTAGATTCAAGAAACGAATGAATATGATCTTTATTCAATCTATTGATGGTGAAGATTAATCCGGCTTAGGAATAAGTTAAGGATTTCAACGGCTAAGAGGAATGCAAGATTGGTTGTTGTTCACCCTTGATTCACGCAGGATGTATTATCAAGGCATGTATAAGTAGCTAGAGTTTCGACTTAGGGATAAGAAGAAACCATTGGAAGAACGCTCTGCCGAACCTTGAAGGTTGTTGCCCAGATGCCCAAGTAGTTGCCCAACTAGTCGCCCAGGCAACCATCGATTAGTTGCCAAGGCAACCCCGTTGTGCAAGTTGCCACGTCAACTGAGTTGCCCTTGCACTCTTTTACCAAGACGATCCAATCGGCTATCACACCTCAACTAACGATAACCTGGCGTATCTCTCTTATTTGATCCCATCTATTCTTTTACTTTATTGCTTTCTAGTTTAGTTATTAGTTAAACTCCTATAATCTTCTATTTGTGTTTTTACTTTTTATAGTGCAAGAGACTAGATTCTTGAAGTGGCATCAATCCCTGTGGAGACGATATCATTTATACTATAACTTGCGACGTGTATACTTGCACAATTGCGTAGCACTTATTACGCGCAACAAGTTTTTGGCACCGTTGCCGGGGATTGGCAATATCGACTTTGTTTTTATTTTCTTGCACTTTCTTTTTATTTTTCTTGTTTAAGATTCAAAGGGTTAACAAACTTTGGTTTTGCATTGGTATATGACCAGGGCGAGACCGATTACACCAGAATATCCCTTTGATCTAGAAATTGAACGAACCTTACAAAGACTTAGACGAAGGTAAGAGTAGCAATGGCTAATCAAGACGGCAATATGAATCAAGATGTACCAGCAGAAGGAGGAGTGATTCTTGCACGAAACAGAACTATTCGAGACTATCTTGAAGAAGATCTTGATGGACTTAATCCAGGAGTTGTCGCACCTGAAATTGAAGCCGACCACTTTGAGTTGAAACTGGTGATGTTTATTATGATAAACACAATTGGTCAATTTGGCGGCTCAGCAACTAAAGATGCACAACAACATCTTAAATCTTTCCTCGAGATTTGCAACTCATTCAAAATACATAGAGTCACCCCCGATGTTTTACGATTAAGATTATTTCCCTATTCACTGAGGGATAGGGCGGAAACATGGTTGAATAGCATTCCTGCCGGATAAATAGGATCTTGGACCAATCTTTGTCGTGATTTCCTTGCTCAGTTTAATCCTACAAATTTGACTGATAAGCTTCGTAACGACATTACTTCTTTTCGGCAGACAGATGATGAATCCATGTACAAGGCTTAGGAGCGATATAGAGAACTTCTACACAATGCCCCCTACACGGATTCCCAGTGTGGACACAAGTAACAATGTTTTAAAACACCGTGAATACACCAACGAGGATGATGCTAGATGCCTCGGCAAACGACATACTCCTAGATAAGTCATCGGAGGAAGCAATGCAAATTCTAAACAGGCTTGCCAAGATTGATTATCAATTCCCCTCTACTAGAAGATGAGGAGTTAGACGCCAAGCCACAATACATGAACTATAATCATCATACTCAATTTCGGCACGATTGGCCACTTTAACCAAGATGGTCCAGAACATGCAGAAACCAAACAACACACATGAGGTCAAGGTAATGGATTCCTTTTGTGAGTTATGTGGTGGTAACCATGATTCTTCTGAATGTATGCAGAATCCAGCTTCTATGTGGGGAATTACAACCAGAATAACAATGTGATGTCCAACACATACAATCCAGCTTGGATGAAGCACCCAAATTTTTGATGGAGTAATCCCAACAATGCTCTAAACCAGAACAATCAGAATGCACAAGCATCGGGATTCCAGCAGAACATGCCACGGCAACAATTGCCGCAGCAACAACCGACAACATCTAGTTCTCTGGAAAATTCTCTCAATGCTTTTATGTTGAAAACTGAATCTTATATGGATGAGAATAGTAACTTCATAAAAAGAACTGATGCTTTTATTAACAGGATCGAGATGAGATTGCAAAACCAAGACGAGGCAATCAAATCATTGGAAAATCAAGTCGGACAATTTGCTCAAAACCTAAATACTAGACCGCAAGGAGGTTTATCCAGCGATACTGAAGTCGCAAGAGGAACTGGCCATGAGCAATATAAGACGATCACCACTAGAACTGGCCAACAACTTAAAGAGGCTTAAGCTCGCTCACCAAACAAAACTCCATAAAAATATCAAGACGAACCCAGCGGCAAAACCTCAGAGGATGAACCAGGAATTGCCGCGGCAACCGGTAATAAGCATGCCTCTACAACCGGCGATAAGCATGCCTCGGCAACCAACGATAGGCATGCCACGGCAACCCTAGTTGATGATGCATCGGTAACTCCAGTTGTCCCAGGAATGCCATCAATCAGATTTAGACCAATGAAAGGATCGAAGATATCCGACTTCCACCACTATTCCCACAAAGGTTGAAGTGACAAAAGCAAGAATATCAATTCAAGAAGTTTCTTGATATCCTAAAGCAAGTCCACATCAACTTGCCATTGGTGGAAGCAATTGAACAAATGCCGAACTATGCCAAGTTCCTTAAAGAAATTGTGTCAAAGAGAACAAGGCTAGAAGAGTTTGAAATAGTTTTCGCAACAGAGGGATGCATGGCCATGCTACACAATCGTATGCCACCTAAGTTGAAGGATCCCAGAAGTTTCACAATACCCTATTCCATTGGAAACCACTATGTCAGGAAAGCATTATGCGACCTTGGGGCTAGCATAAACTTGATGCCTAAATCAGTTTTCCAGAAACTAGGAATCGGGAAGGCAAGACCTACAACAGTTAGCTGATAGATAATATGTGCATTCAGAGGGAAAAATCGAAAACATACTGGTAAAAGTTGATAAATTTATTTTTCCCGCTGACTTTATTATTTTGGATTGTGAAGCAAATAAGCATGCACCTATCATTCTTGGGAGACCATTCCTAGTAACAGGGAGATCCTTGATCGATATTGCAAATGGAGAACTCACAATGAGGGTGAATGACCAGCAAGTTAAACTAAATGTGTTCCAATCACTAAGGCATGTCGATGATCCATAAGAATGCCAACTTCTTCATGCCACGGCAGAGTTTAACTTCGACAAGGAATTTAGTTGCCTTGGCAACTACATTGCCGATCAAGAGGAACTTGAGGAGTATGAAGAACCGATCGATGAGAAATGACAAGAAGAGGCAAATTGGCTAGTCAATCGACCAGGTACATACTTTGAACTACTAGATTACTCAGGTAAAGAAGGTAAGCTCAAAAAGCCCTCTATTGAACAACCACCGATTCTTGAGTCGAAACAATTGCCAGATCAACTAAAATATGCATACTTAGGAACCGATAATACATTGCATGTAATTATTTCTTCTAAGTTACAGCCTGAGCAGGAAAAGAAGCTGATCAAAATGCTGATGCTACACAAGAAGGCAATAGGGTGGACAACTGCCGACTTGAAAGAAATTAGCCCGGTAATGTGCATGCACAAGATTTTGTTGGAAAATGATCACAAACCTTCAATTGAGGCCCAGAAGAGACTAAATCATGCCATGAAAAGGGTTGTAATGAAAGAAATCATCAAGTGGCTTGACGGTGGCATTATATACCCTATTTCTGATAGTACATCTGTAAGTCTGGCATAATGTGTACCGAAAAAGGGAGGTATAACGGTGGTAAGTAATGAAAACAATGAACTTATTCCAACCAGGATTGTGACCGGTTGGAGGGTTTGTATGGATTATCGAAAGCTAAACAAAGCCACTAGGAAAGATCATTTCCCATTGCCCTTTATTGATCAAATGCTTGACCGTCTTGCAGGTAAACCCTTTTATTGTTTTCTTGATGGTTATTCAGGTTACAATCAAATTGCCATAGCACCAGAAGATCAAGAAAAGACAACCTTCACATGCCCATACGGTACTTATGCTTTTCGAAGAATGCCGTTTGGACTGTGTAACGCCCTGACAACCTTCCAAAGATGCATGATGGCACTTTTTTTCAGATATGGTCGAAGACTTCCTTGAGATCCTCATGGATGATTTTTCCATTTTTGGTAATGACTTCTACAGTTGCCTCTAAATTTAGAGAAAGTGTTGGCCAGATGTGAAGGAACAGATTTAGTCCTCAATTGGGAGAAGTGCCATTTTTTGATAAATGAAAGAATAGTGCTCGGCCACAAGATTTCATCCAAGTGAATTGAAGTAGACAAAGCCAAGGTGGATGTGATCGAGAGATTACCCCCACCAAGTTCGGTTAAAGGAATCCGAAGCTTTCTTGGACATGTAGGTTTTTACAGGAGGTTCATTCATAATTTTTCTAAAATCACTAAACCCTTGTGCAATTTGCTTGAACATGATAAAGTCTTTGATTTCGATGATTCTTGCACCCCAAGCATTCGAAACCCTAAAGGAAAAGCTTGCCTCAGCACCCATTGTCATTCCACCAGATTGGACGCTACCTATTGAGCTCATGTATGATGCAAGTGATTTTGCGGTAGGAGCAGTCCTAGGCCAACGTACAAGTAAGACCTTCCATGTGATATACTATGCTAGTAAAACTCTTAATAGCGCTCAAGTGAATTACACAACAACGGAGAAAGAGTTACTAGCTGTAGTTTTCGCATTTGACAAGTTTTGATCCTATTTGATTGGTACAAAGGTAATTGTTCATACGGACCATTCGGCAATCAAATATCTATTTGCTAAAAATGATGCCAAACCTAGTTTGATTCGTTGGATATTACTTTTACAAGAATTTGATATTGAAATTAAGGATAGGAAAGGAACAGAAAATCAAGTGGCCGATCATTTATCACGTTTAGAACGCTATAGGGAGGAGGACGCGGATTTAGAGATATGCGATGCATTCCCGGATGAGCAACTTTTAGTTGCCTCAGTAACCCTCGACGCCTCGAAAGCCCTTGACGCGCATCGGCAACCATGGATGCGCATGCCTTGGCAACCCTCAACACCTCGGCAGCCCTTGACGCGCACGCCTCGGTAACCATGGATGCGCATGCCTCAGCAACCCTCGACGCCTCGGCAACCCTCGACGCCTCGGTAGCCTTTGATGCGCACGCCTCGACAACCCTAGATGCACATGCCTCGGCAATTTTGGGAGCAGTAACCACGGCAGCACATGCCTCGGCAATACCCTGGTACTCGGATTTAGTTAATTTCGTTGTTTGTGGTATTTTACCTTATGGTCTTACTCACCAAGGGAAGAAACGGTTCCGCCATGATTCTAAGCATTACTTTTGGGATGAGCCTCTTTTGTTTAAACAAAGTGCAGATCAGGTTATACGTTGATGTGTAACTGAAGAGGACCAGCAAAATGTACTCCGACAATGCCATTTTTACCCTATAGAAGAAATTTTGGAGGAACTTGTACAGTGGCCAAAGTTTTGCAATCCGGTTTGTATTGGCCAACATTGTACAAAGATGCCCAAGACTTTTACAAGCAATGTGATCGTTGCTAGAGGACGGGCAATATCTTTAGACGACATGAGATGTCGCTCCAAAACGTCATCGAGGTGGAATTGTTCGATGTGTGTGGGATCGATTTTATGGGACCTTTCCCATCTTTATTCGGCAACCTCTACATTATACTTGCCGTCGACCACGTGTCTAAATGGGTTGAGGCAGCTGCAGTTCCCAACAATGGTTCCAAGACCGTGCAATGATTCTTGCAGAAAAACATATTTACACGGTTTGGGATGCCGAGAGCAATTATCAGTGACAAAGGCAAGCAGACTTATTGCCAAGATGTTGCAACGCTTCGGCGTATCACACAAGATTGCCACGGCATATCACCCACAAATCAATGGGCAAGCAAAAATTTCCAACCGAGAATTGAAGGGTATACTAGAGAAAGTTGTAAATCCCTCTAGGAAGGATTGGTCATTAAGACTAGATGACGCACTTTGGGCATATCGCACTGCATTCAAAACACCCTTAAGTATGTCCCCATTCTGACTTGCCTATGGCAAAACATTCCATCTACCGGTGGAAATCGAACACAAGGCATATTGGGCAATCAAGACCGTGAATATGGATTGGAAAAGTGCCGGACAAAAACGTTTGTTGGACCTCAACGAGATAGAAGAATTATGTGCACTCGCCTATAACAATGCACGAATCTACAAGGAGAAACCAAAGCAATGGCATGACAAGAAACAATTGCCATGGCAATTCACGCCAGGGCAACTAGTTCTCTTATTCAATTCTCGGCTAAAAATTTTCCCGGGAAAGCTAAAATCAAGATGGTCGGGACCATTCGAAGTTGTCAAACCATTCTTCCATGGTGCCGTGATAATCAAGTCCATCACTGACAAACATGAATTCAAAGTTAATGGACAAAGATTAAAGCACTTCAATGTGCCCATGTGGAATGTAACAAAGAAGTGGTCACCTTAGGAGATGCATGAGCATGCTCTTTTTTCGATATTTTATTTTTATTTTATTTTTTTGAACTAATTATTTTTTATTTTTGATTATTATTATATTTTTTAGGACAGATTTTCTTTTTTTTATCTTTTAATTTTAAGAATCCCTTTACACATCTTTATTTATTTTCTTTTATTAGTTTATCTTTAATTTTAATCCATATTTGATTTGTCTTTGAATTGTAGGAAAAGAGTTCAAGATAAAGATGAATTTTGATTCAAAAAGGAAAACATCTTCAACAAGGAAATTAATGGGCTGAATCTAAGGCTTATATAAAGCCTCCAACTTACCCTAAAAAAAACTCCTAGTCGTCACCCTTCCTCTAAACCGAAACCCTCTTTTTCTGCTTTCCAAAATTAATCCCACCCACCATATTTACTACCTATCTTTTCTATAAAACCATCACCCTAAAACAAATTTTTACTTCCAAGATCATCCATGGCATCCAAAATTAAATTTTTGGTTCATCCAAGTTCCTCCAAAGAACCAAGATACAAAAAGTTTGCTACACCGGTGGTTCAAGAAAGATTTCACTCCAAGTTTGAAAGCCGGAAGATTTGCGAAGAACAAGGCTTTGAATACTCCAACTATCATCAAGATTTCGGCCTTGAACCATTCATCTTCGAGAGGATTGCACATCAAAAGTGGCAAATCTTTTGCCATCAATCAGAACCGGGTAACATCTCATGGGTAAGAGAATTATATGCTCACTCACCTAACCCGGATAATCCTTATGTTTTTGTTCTTGACAAGGCCATACTCATAAGCCCCGAAAATATCAACACCTTTTACGGGCTCTACATTGAGAATGACGAGCATCAAGCCTTTGTTGATCAAATCACGCCCAAGCAACTCAACAAGGTGCTTCAAGAACTTACTCTACCGGGAACTCATTGGAACGATGGTAAATACAAGGGCACGATAAATCGCATTCGGCTTAAACCCAAGGCAAAACTAAGGAATAAGTTTGTTAAAACTTCTTTAATGCCCACCACACACAATACTACCGTTGATATACCGCATCTTTTGCTCATACATTCTACCTTGCACAATCGCATTATTAACATTGGAAAAATTATTTGTGATGAGATTTTTGTATGTAGCTCAAAAGACAAGGGTTCTCTTTTCTTCCCTTACTTAATTTCCAATCTTTGCAAGGAGATGCATGTCCCAAGTGAGTCCACCGATGAAAAGGCCTTACCAAAGTCCAACTAGAATCAAGCACAAATCCGAAAGCTAATGGGAGAGGCACCGGTAAAATCCTCAAGGCCTCCAATTGTCGCGGTAACCCCTGTCGCCTCGGCAAACCCTAATGCCCGGGCAACTCGGCCATCAACCCCATGACACTTTGAAGCACTCTTGCAACCATTGGCGAGCCACCTTTTGCAAATTGAAGACCGACAACTAATGTTCATGCGGTACATGACGGAGCACAATAATGCCATCACCCAAGTCATCCTAGAAAAGTACCCGGACAGCCGCGTGCCATTCCCAATCTTTCCGGCTGAGATCTTTGCCACGACAACCAATAAAACAGTTGCCATGGCAACCGCAACAGATGATGCCGCGGAAGCCTACACCGTGCCTGCCAAAGCAGATGCCACGACAACCAACCCTGAAGATGCCACGAAAACCAAAGCTAAAGACGTCACGACAACCACTGCAAACGCCAAAGATAAAGCACATATGCCCGACCAACTCTTACGAAATCATTGTCTGATTTTTTAGATTCGGACGAGTCCTCCATTGCACCAACAAAGACCGCACCAATCGAATCCTCTAAGCAAAAAGCCAATGACATTGATGAAGAGGAAGATGAGGACAACCCCGTATGAGGATCGATTCCACCATTGGCAACAAAGAAACAACCATCGCGTTCAAGCAAGAGAATCAAGACACCGACCAAAAGGAAACTAATCATCCACGACGACGAACTCTCGGAGTAAGTCCTCGTTTGCATTTTACTTTTCTTTATTTTTATTTCTCTTTAATGCATGCATTGAGAACAATGCCTTACTCGAGTTTGGGGGGGATTGTTATTAGTTAGTTACCATGTTTAGTTGCATTCATCTTAAGTATTGCATTTAGGATACATAAATTGCTTGCCATGCCTTTAGTTGGAACAAGAATTGCCTAGATTTGATGAATATTCGATGATGACTTTGCCAATGAACTTAATTGATAGATTTTTATTCTAGGATAACCATGGAAACACTTAGAATTTTACTATGATGCTAAATTTTGATGAAACACTGTTGTGGTTTGATTGATTTAAGGAATTCTAGTGAACTTAGGTTGACAGTTAAAAAAAATTGGGGGATTAGAATAAAAATTGGATAAACGCTAGAGGTGCCCGAAATTGGCTCTAGCATGTGCTAAAAATTTGATTGCTAGAGGTGCCCGAAATTGGCTCTAGTATATGCTAAAAACTGATCGCTAGAGGTGCCCGAAACCGGCTCTAGTTGAATAAATTAATTAACTTAAGAAAACTACAAAAACAAAACACTAGAGGTGCCCAAAATCGGCTCTAGCTAAAACATGTTAAAAGAACCCAATGAAGTAATTTGAAAACCTCTTGTTTGCATAGAATCCGAAAAACCAACTTGCACACAACTTCGCATACACTCACAAGGATTATAGTTTGACTCCGAGTAACTCCTAAATTTTCTGAAAAATGAAAAGCCAATCATACTTTGTGCCCCGGTTCTGAGAATTGAAATTAAGTTCAACGCTAAGTCTGTGAAAATTGAAGTCTTGGTGGGTAATTATTAGTTTGCTTTGCTTGAGGACAAGCAATAGTTCGAGTTTGGGGGTGTGATAAGTTTTTAAAATTACTATTTTTCTTACCCTTTTTACTCATATTATTGTTAAACTTAGGCTCATATTAGTTTCATAATTAGTCATTTATGCATTAATTCATGTTTCTTTCCACCGTTGAGCTTACTTACATAACTTGGTGATTTTTGTGGGAAAAGATGTTGCTTTGGTGTGTTTTGTGTGTATGTGCAGAATCACTTGCCAAAGAAAGGCTAGAACTAGTTGCCAGGGCAATCCATAAAGGAGATGTCGAGCCAGTTGCCAGGGCAATGCATGAAGGAGACGCCGAGCCAGTTGCCAGGGCAATTGTTGACAAAGAATAAGG
Organism: Hibiscus mutabilis; assembly: GCA_019671005.1. Taxonomy (NCBI): domain Eukaryota; kingdom Viridiplantae; phylum Streptophyta; class Magnoliopsida; order Malvales; family Malvaceae; genus Hibiscus; species Hibiscus mutabilis. The sequence continues at coordinate 18,277,360 of CM033719.1, forward strand.
TGATATGGTAGTCGAAGTTGATGACTAGACAAGCCCAATATGACGTGGAGCAAAACTAAATCCCAAAGGAGTTTGATTTCTATGAAGAGGTTCAAGAAGAATTAAATTCCAAGAAGATAGGAGAAGTTCTAGAAGGAATATAATTATAATAAAGAATTATATTCTTTAAAGATAATTTAATTCCAACTTAACTTCCTCCTTAAAGAAAGACTTTGACCTAGCCCTATAAATAGATCACCAAGCCGTCAAGTCCAAGAGGGAGAGTAGAGAGGAATTTTGACAACTCCAGGGGGAGAGATGAGAGAATTTTTGACAACATCAAGGGCAAGGAGGATTTCGACAAAGCTCCATCCATTCTTCATCTTTGTCTTTCTTGTTCAATTAGGTTCTTGCTAGGAATTCTTTATCTTGTGTTTCTTTGGAACCTAGCCATGAACTAAATCTATTTAGCTAAGTTTATTGTGTCTTGTGGTTGTGAGAAACTATTGGATTTTGTTTAGGTAATAAGAGTTTGCACTTTTCTATTCAAGGTTTATTCATTATTGGTTCTTATTCTTGTTTGCAAGTGAATTGGGAGAGGATCTCGTAACTTCATCTATTTATCTAATATCGGGAGAGTTAGATTATAGAAACGAATGAATATGATATTTATTCAATATATTGATGGTGAAGATTAATCCAACTTAGGAATAAGTTAAGGAATTCAACGGCTAAGAGGAGCGCAAGATTGGTTGTTGTTCACCCTTGATTCACGCAGGGATGTATTATCAAGGCATGCACAAGTAGCTAGAGTTTTGACTTAGGGATAAGAAGAAACCATTGAAGAACGCTATGTCGAACCTTGAAGGTTGCTGCCCAAACGCCCAAGTAGTTGCCAACTAGTCACCCAGGCAACCATCGATTAGTTGCCAAGGCAACCCCGTTGTGCAAGTTGCCAAGGCAACCCCGTTGTGCAAGTTGCCACGGCAACTGAGTTGCCCTTGCACTCTTTTACCAAGAAGATCCAATCGGCTATCACACCTCAACTCACAATAACCTGGTCTATCTCTCTTATTTGATCCCATTTATTCTTTTACTTTATTGCTTTCTAGTTTAGTTATTGGTTAAACTTCTATAATCTTCTATTTGTGTTTTTACTTTTTTATAGTGCAAGAGACTAGATTCTTGAAATGGCACCAATCCCTTCGGAGATGATATCTTTTATACTATAACTTGCGACGTGTATACTTGCACAATTGCGTAGCACTTATTATGCGCAATAGAGAGCATGCTCATGCATATCCTAAGGTGACCACTTTTTTGTTACGTTCCACATGGGCACCGTTGTAGTGCTTCAATCTTTGTCCATTAACTTTGAATTCATGTTCGTTAGTGATGGACTTGATTATCACGACACCATGGGAGAATAGTTTTGCAACCTCAAATGGTCCCGACCATCTTGATTTCAGTTTTCCCGGGAAAAGTTTCAGCCGAGAATTGAATAAGAGAACTAGTTGCCCTGGCGTTAATTGTCGCGGCAATAGTTTCTTGTCATGCCATTACTTTGTTTTCTTCTTGTAGATTCGTGTATTGTTATAGGCAAGTGCACGAAATTCTTCTATCTCGTTGAGGTCCAACAAAGGCTTTTGCCTGGCACTTTCCCAATCCATATTCACGGTCTTGATTGCCCAATATGCCTTGTGTTCGATTTCCACCAGTAGATGGCATGTTTTTCCATAGACAAGTTGGAAGGGAGACATACCTACGGGTGTTTTGAATGCAGTGCGATATGCCCAAAGTGCATCATCTTGTCTTACTGACCAATCCTTCCTAGAGGGATTTACAACTTTCTCGAGTATACCCTTCAATTCCCGGTTGGAAATTTTTGCTTGCCCATTGGTTTGTGGGTAATATGTCGTGGCAATCTTGTGAGATACACCAAAGCGTTGTAACATCTTGGCGATTGGTTTGTTGTCGAAGTGCTTACCTTCATCACTGATAATTGCTCTCGGCATCCCAAGCCGTGTAAATATATTTTTCTGCAAGAATCATTGTACGGTCTTGGAATCGTTGGTGGGAACTGTAGCTGTCTCAGCCCACTTAGACATGTAGTCGACAGCAAGTAGGATGTAGAGGTTGCCGAATGAAGATGGGAAAGGTCCCATAAAATTAATCCCCCATAAATCAAACAATTCCATATCGAGGACGTTTTTGAGCGGCATCTCATGTCGTCTAGAGATATTTCCCGTCCTCTAGCAACGATCACATTGCTTGTAAAACTCTTGGTCATCTTTGTATAGTGTTGGCCAATACAAGCCGGATTGCAAAACTTTGGTTGCGGTACGTGTTCCTCCAAAGTGTCCTCTATAGGGTGAAGAATGGCATTGCCAGAGTACATTCTGTTGCTCCTTTTTAGGGACACATCGACGTATAACCTGATCTGCATATTGTTTAAACAAAAGAGACTCATCCCAAAAGTAATGCTTAGCATCATGGAGAAATCGCTTCTTCCCTTGGTGAGTAAGGCCATAAGGTAAAATACCACAAACAAGGAAATTAACTAAATCTGCGTACTAGGGTATTGTCGAGGCATGTGTTGCCGTGGAAACTGCTTCCATGGTTGTCGAGGCGTACGCGTCTAGAGTTGCCGCAGCATGCGCGTCAAGGGTTGCTGAGGTATGCGCATCAGTGGTTGCCGAGGCATACGCGTCTGGAGTTACCGAGGCGTGCGCATCAGTGGTTACCGAGGCATACGCATCAGTGGTTACCGAGGCATACGCGTTTGGAGTTACAGAGGCGTACACGTCAAGGGTTACCGAGGCATGCGCATCCATGGTTGCCGAGGTAACTAACAGTTGCTCATCCGGGAATGCATCACATATCTCTAAATCTACGTCCTCCTCCCTATTGTGTTCTAAGCGTGATAAGTGATCGGCCACTTGATTTTTTGTTCCTTTCATGTCCTTAATTTCTATGTCAAACTATTGTAAAAGCAATATCCAACGAATCAAACAAGGTTTGGCATCCTTTTTAGAAAATAGATACTTAATTGCCGAATGCTCCATATGAACAATTACGTTTGTACCAATCAAATAGGATCGGAACTTGTCAAATGCGAAAACTACGGCTAATAACTCTTTCTCCATTGTTGTGTAATTTACTTGAGCACTATTAAGAGTTTTACTAGCGTAGTATATCACATGAATGATCTTACCTGTACGTTGGCCTAGGACTGCTCCTACCGCGAAAACACTTGCATCACATTTGAGCTCAAAAGGTAGCGTCCAATCGGGTGGAACGACAATGGGTGTCAAGGCAAACTTTTCCTTTAGGGTTTCGAATGCTTGGGCGCAAAAATCATCAAAATTGAAGACTTTATTCTGTTCAAGAAAATTGCACAGGGGTTTAGTAATTTTAGAAAAAATATGAATGAACCTCCTCTAAAAACCTGCAAGTCCAAGAAAGCTTCGGATTCCTTTAACCGAACTTTGTGGGGTAATCTCTCGATCACGTCTACCTTGGCTTTGTCTACTTCGATTCTCTTGGATGAAATCTTGTGGCCGAGCACTATTCCTTCATCTACCATAAAGTGGCACTTCTCCCAATTAAGGACTAAACCGGTTTCTTCACATCTTGCCAACACATTCTCTAAATTCCCGAGGTAACTGTCAAAGTCATTACTAAAAACGGAAAAATCATCCTTGAAGATCTCAAGGAAGTCTTCGACCATGTCTAAAAAGAGTGCTATCATGCATCTTTGGAAGGTTGTCGGGGTATTACACAATCCGAAATGTATCCTTTGGAAAGCATAAGTATCGTATGGGCATGTGAAGGTTGTCTTTTCTTGATCTTCTGGTGCTATGGCAATTTGATTATAACCTAAATAACCATCAAGAAAACAATAAAAGGGTTTACCTGCAAGACGCTCAAGCATTTGATCAATAAAGGGTTAGGGGAAGTGATCTTTCCTAGTGGCTTTGTTTAGCTTTCGGTAATCTATACAAACCCACCAACCGGTCACAGTCCTGGTTGGAATGAGTTCATTGTTTTCATTACTTACCACCGTTATACCTCCATTTTTCGGTACATATTGTACCAAACTTACCCATGTACTATCAGAGATAGGGTATATAATGTTGGCGTCAAGCCACTTGATGATTTCTTTCATTACAACCCCTTCCATGACATGATTCAGTCTCCTCTGGGTCTCAATCGAAGGTTTGTGATCATCTTCCAACAAAATCTTGTGCATGCATACTGCCGGGCTAATTCCCTTTAAGTCGGTAATTGCCCATCCTATCGCCTTCTTGTGTAGCATCAACATGTCAATCAACTTCTTTTTCTGCTCAAGCTGTAACTTAGAGGAAATAATTATAGGCAATGTATTATCGGTTCCCAAGTAAGCATATTTTAGTTGCCCTGGCAACTATGTCAACTCAAGAATCGGTGGTTGTTCAATAGAGGGCTTTTCGAGTTTACATTCCTTACCTGAGTAATCCAGTGTTTCAAAGTATATACTTGGTCGATTGACTAACCAATTTGCCTCTTCTTCTTGTTCCTCATCGATCGGTTCTTCATACTCCTCAGGTTCCTCTTGATCGGCAATGTAGTTGCCGAGGCAACTAAATTCCTCATCGAAGTTAAACTTTGTCGTGGCATGAAGAAGTTGGCATTCTTCCGGATCATCGGTATGTCTTAGTGTTTAGAACAAATTTAGTTTAACTTGCTGGTCATTTACCCTCAGTGTGAGTTCTCCCTTTTCAACATCGATCAAGGTTCTCCCTGTCACTAGGAAGGGTCTCCCAAGAATGATAGGTGCATGTTCATCTGCTTCACAATCCAAAACAATAAAGTCAGCGGGAAAAATAAATTTATCAACTTTTACCAGTATGTCTTCGATTTTTCCCTCTAGATGCATATAGGATATATCGGCTAGCTGTAGCATAACTGTTGTAGGTCTTGCCTTCCCGATTCTTAGTTTCTGGAAAACTGATTGAGGCATCAAGTTTATGCTTGCTCCAAGGTCACATAATGCTTTCCTGACATAATGGTTTCCAATGAAACAGGTATTGTGAAACTTCTGGGATCTTTCAACTTGGGTGGCATGCAATTGTGCAACATGGCCATGCATCCCTCTGTTGCAGCAAATATTTCAAACTCTCCTAGCCTTGTTCTCTTGGACACAATGTCTTTAAGAAACTTGGCATAATTCAGCATTTGTTCAATTGCTTCAACCAATGGCAAGTTGATGTGGACTTGCTTTAGGACATCAAGAAACTTCTTGAATTGATATTCTTGCTTTTGTCACTTCAACCTTTGTGGGAATGGTGGTGGAAGTCAGATATCTTCGATCCTTTCATTGGTCTGGAACCTTATTGATGGCATTGCCGGGGTAACTAGAGTTGGCGAGGTGTATTCAACTGGGGTTGTTGTGGTATGCCTATCGTTGGTTGCCGCAGCATCCTTATCGCTGGTTGTCGAGGCATGCTTATCGCTGGTTGCCGCAGCAATTTATGGTTCAGCATTTGAGCCTTTGCAATTGAGATTGTCTTGTTCTTTTTGTGGAGTTTTGTTTAAGGAGCGAGCTTGAGCCTCTTTAAGTTGTTGGCAACTTCTAGTGGTGATCGCCTTACATTGCTCATAGCCAGTTTCTCTTGCGACTTCAGTATCGCTAGATAAACCTCCTTGCAATCTAGTATTCAGGTTTTGAGCAAATTGTCTAACTTGATTTTCCAATAATTTGATTACCACCTCTTGGTTTTGCAATCTCATCTCAGTCCTGTTAATAAAAGCATCAGTTCTTATAAAGTTACTATTCTCAACCATATAAGATTCGGTTTTCAACATAAAAGCATAAAAAGAATTTTCCAAAGAACTAGATGTTGTCGGTTGTTGTTGCGGTAACTGTTGCCGTGCCATATTCTACTGGAATCCCGATGCTTGTGCATTCTGATTGTTCTGGTTTAGAGCATTGTTGGGATTACTCCATGAAAAATTCGGGTGCTTCTTCCAAGATGGATTGTATGTATTGGACATCACATTGTTGTTCTGGTTGTAATTCCCCAAATAAAAGTTGGATTATGGATTCTGCATACATTTAGAATAATCATGGTTACCACCACATAACTCACAAAAGGAATCTACTACCTTGGCAACTAATCGACGGTTGCCTAGGAAACTAGCTAGGCAATTGTTTGGGCAGTTGGGCAGTAACTTCAAGGTTCGGCAGAGTGTTCTTCAATTCCCTAAGTCGAAACTCTAACTAATTGTGCATACCTTGACAATACATCCCTACGTGAATCAAGGGTGAACAACAACCAATATTGCGCTCCTCTGAGCCGTTGAAATCCTTAACTTATTCCTAAGTCGGATTAATCTTCACCATCAATAGATTGAATAAAGACCATACTCATTCGTTTCTTGAATCTAACTCTCCCGTTATTAGATAAATAGATGAAGTTACGAGATCTTCTCCCAATTCACTCGCAAACAAGAATAAAAACCAAGAATGAGTAAACCTTGAATTGAAAGTGCAAACTCTTATTACCTAAACAAAATCCAATTGTTTCTCACAACCACCAAACATAATAACCTTAGCCAAATAGATTTAGTTCATGGCTAGGTTCCAAAGAAACATAAAACAAAGAATCTCTATCATAGACCTAATCGAACAAGAAAGAAAAAGATGAAGAATGGTTGAAGCCTCTTGTCGAAATCTCTCCCCTTCGCTCTCTCTTTCAATCGAACTCTCCCTCTTGCCCTCTCTTTGGAGTTTACGGCTTTGTCTCCTTTAAATAAGAGATGGCTAGGTCAAAGTCTCTCTTGAGGAAGAAGTTAAGTTGGAATTAAATACTTTAAAAGAATATAATTCTTTATTATATTTAAATTCCTTCTAGATCTTCTCCTATCTTCTTGGTATTTAATTTCTCTTTGACCTCTTCATGGAAATCAAACTCCTTTTGGGATTTAACTTTGCTCTACGTAATCTTGGGCTTATCTAGTAATCAATTTTGACTGCCATATCATCTTATCCGTTATCGACAATTGCCCTGACAACTAGCTCGGCATCTCCTTCATGTATTGCCCTGGAAACTGCGTCGGCATCTCCTTCATGCACTACCCTGACAACTGGTTCCAGCCTTGTTTAGGCAAGTGATTCTGCACACACAAAAAAACAACTATCGGGAGCACCCTTTTTCCACAAAATTAAGCAAAATATGAAATCAAGCTTGTCCACCAAGGAAACAAATGCAAACATGCATGAATGGCTAATAATGCAACTAATATGAGCCTAAGTCTAGCAATAATATGAATAAAAAATGGTGAATAAAATAGTACTTTTAGACACTTAACACAGGTCTATGCAATTAGGTTGTCCCTTTGAACCTAGATCTTGGGATCTCCAGTCAACTAGGTTGTGTTTTCCTTTACATAGTGCCTCAAATTTCCATAGGCATTAGTCACATTCCTTTTGATGTTTTCTCAACTACATCTCAATTTAACCCTTTGGTTAGCGAGTCTGTCATGTTATCCTTTGATCCGACAAAGTCAATAGAGATAACTTCGTTTGAGATCAGTTGTCTAACGATATTATGTCGATGATGCATATGTCTTGACTTACCATTGTACATGAAGTTTTGTGCTCTAGCAATTGTTGCTTGGTTGTCACATTATATGCATACTATTGGCATAAGATTCGTCCATTCAGGAATATCCTCTAAGAAAATTCGAAGCCATTTTGCTTCATCTCCAGACTTGTTTAGAGCTACAAACTCAAATTCCATTGTAGATCTAGTTATAGTCATTTGTCTTGAGGATTTCTACGACACGACTTCTCCTCACAAAGTGAAAACATATCCACTTATGCCTTTGGTATCTTGAATATCAGATATCCAACTAGCATCGAAATATCCTTCTAGGATAGCATGATCTCTGGAATAATGCAATCCATAATTCTAAGTATATATAAGATATCTTAGTACCCTCACAAATGTTTTCTAGTGATTTTCACCTAGATTTCTTGTGAATCTACTTAAGATGCTCATAGTCAAAGTAATATCTAGTCTAGTGCAGCTCATGAGGTTCATTAGACTGCATATAACCCTTGCATATTTCACTTGGTGAACACCTTCACCTTGATTTTTAAAAAATATGAATAAGAATCTATATGAGTCATGGCTATACTAGAATCATCCTTGTTAAATTTCTCAAGAATCTTGTCCACATAGTGTGATTGGCTCAATATGAGACCATTAGGTGACCTTTTGATTTATATGCCCAAAATTGTATCGGCCAGTCCCATATCTTTCATGTCAAATCTTTAATTTAACATGTCTTTGGTACGGTTTACTATTTCATTTTTTCTTCCAACAATGAGTATGCCATCAACATATAAACATAGAATAATATACCTAATGTTTGTAGTTTTGACATATACACATTTATCACATTCGTTCATCTTGAATATGTTTGTCATCATGACACTATCAAACTTCTCATGTCATTTCTTTGGTGCTTGTTTAAGTTCATACAAAGACTTCACCAATCTTCATACTTCTCTCTCTTGACCGAAAATTACATAACCCTCAGGTTGTTCTATGTATATTTCTTCATCAAGATCTCTATTTAGGAAAGCAGTTTTTAACATCTATTTGATTTACTTCTAGATTCTGTAAAGCGGCAATTGCAAGTATCATTCTTATGGACATTATTCTTGATACATAAGAAAATATATCAAAATAATCAAGGCCTTCCTTTTTTCGGTAACCTTTTATAACCAAGCTGGCCTTGTATTTATCAATTGTTCCATTTGCTTTCATTTTTTGTTTGAAAATCTATTTAGAATTCAGTGGTTTAATTCTAGCAGGAAGATCCACTAATTCTTATGTATGGTTTTGAATGATGGAATGAATCTCACTCTTAATGGCTTCCTTCCACAAGGTGCCTTTAAAGAAATGCACAAAATCACTATACTTTTGAGGTTCAGCCTCTAGCATAAAGGTTAGAAAATCTGATCCAAAGGATCTTTCCACCATTGCTCGTTTACTCCTTCTTGGCTTTATTTCATTTTCAGCCTCTTGTTGATCATCTAGACTATCTTCATCGTTAGTCTCTAAAGTTCTTTTCGTTGAACTTTGGTCAACCTCGCTAGATTTTTTAGGGAATATATTTTCAAATAATGATGCATTCTTTGATTCCATTATCATGTTCTTGTGAATCTCAGGGCTCTTTGATTCATACACGAGAAACCGATATGCATTACTATATGATGTATAGCCAATGAAAATACAATCCACATTTTTAGGACCTGTTTTCATTTGCTTTGGCAACGAGGCCATTACCTTGGCAAAACACCCTCATATTTTCAAGTGGTTGTATGAAGGTTTTCGACCTTTCTATAACTAATATGGTGTCTTATCTTTTTTGGGGAACCTTATTCAAAAGGCAATTAGCTGTAAGGATAGCTTCTCCCCACATGTTCTATGATAACTCATAGCTTTCTAACAATGTATTCATCATCTCTTTTAGAGTCTGATTTTTTTCGTTTGGCTACTCCATTTAATTGATGAGAATATGGTGGTGTTACTTCGTGAAAAATTCCATGTTGTGTACAAAATTCACCAAATGGTTCAACATATTCACCACCGCGATATCTTCTTACCATCTTAATCTTTTTATTAAATTGGTTTTCAACTTCCAGCTTATAGAGTCTAAACTACTCTATAGCTTTATCTTTTCTCTTAAGCAAATATACATAGCAATACTTGTGTTATCATCGATGAAGGTAATGAAATACTTATTCCCTCCTCTTGTTTGGATAAATTTCAAGTCACAAACATCGCTATGTATTAGATCAAGGGGCTCGGTATTTCTTTTAATAGTTTGAAACGAAGACCTTGTTAATTTTGTCTCAACACATGTTTCACATTTATGATTATAATTAATCTAAAACGAGAGAATGTGTTCTAAGTTAATTAGCCTTTGCAAAGCGTTATAATTAACATGTCCGATTCTACCATGCCATAAATTAAGTGACTCAAGCATATAAACAGAAGAAGAAGCAACATTCTTATTCATTCTCTTAGCTTTTACAGTGATAGCATTGAGTTTCCGCATATCATTCAATACATATCATCTACCCACAAATATTCCCCCTTAAACAAAATTATCTTTTGGGATTCAAACGCCATTTGAAACCCATGAACACTTAGTATTGTCCCAGAAAAAAGGTTTTTGCGTGTTTAAGGCACATACAACACATTCTGCAGCTTGAGTTCTTTGCTAGAAGTCATGTTCAAGACTACAATACCCTTCACCTTGATCTTGGAAGTTGTAGCATTGCCCATGTAAAGCTTCTCCCCCATTATCGCAAGGCATCAACTTAGAAAATAAGTCATTGTCGCAACATATGTGATGCGTGGCTCCAGTATCTAGTCACCATTCTCTTGGGTTAGAGTCAACCAAGTTGAATTCAGAGATCACAACACATAAATTCAAACCTTCCACGTCTATGGTAATTCCTTCTACGGTATTGGCCTTATGAACTTTGGCTTTCTTTGGTTGTCTGCATTCAGAAGACTTGTGCCCACCTTGCCACAGTTGTAGCACGTTCCTTAGAATTTCTCCTTCTTGGAAATTTCACATCTAAGTCCCAGCTTCGACCTACTTTGAGGTTGTTTTCCCTCTTAAAGTTCCTAACTTCTGCCACATTTGCCTTGGCATCATTGAAGGCAGCTTTGTTGAGCTTTTTGGCATTGCCTCTATTGTCCTCTTCTATTCAAAGTCTGACAATCAGTTCATCCACTGTCATTTCCTTTCGTTTGTGCTTCAGGTAATTTTTGAATTCACTCCACCCATGGGTAGTTTCTCAGTGATGGCATCCATTTAAATAGATTCACTGATGATCATTCCTTCAGCAAAAATTCTATAAACAATCAGTTGGAGTTATTCCACTTAACCCACAACAGGTTTGGAGTCAACCATAGTATGATGCAAGAATTTGGCAACTAAAAACTTTTTAGCTCCAACATCTTCGAATTTCTATTTGAGGTCCAATGTCTTCCATAGTTCTTTAGCCGTTTTGTGAAAAAAGGTACACGAGATACAACGAATTTGCTAATCCATTTAGGATATAGTTTTGACACGGATAGTCAAAGTTTTTCCAATCCTCAACAATATTGGAGGTGGTAACATAGTCTACCTCTCCTTCACCCTCTCCCTATTTTGGAGATGGACGATCTTCATTTAGAAATTTGGCTAAGTTCAACGAGGTCAGATACAAAAGCATCTTCTGTTGTTATGTCTTAAAATTTTGTCCATAGAATTTTACGAGTTCTCGTTGTGGTTAGCTACAACACCCATCAGATTCGGAATTTGATTCAAACTCTGATTTGGGATCAACACTTTAGCATTCGAGTTGGTTGCATCGGTGGTATTTTCCATGGTCATTGTTCTATTCAAAACAAAGAACCAGAATCAATAATAATAACAAACAGAAAATTAATTATCGTTTATTTTTAACATAATTTAAATTCTGAAACCATAACCAATGTTACTTTCGATTTTTGTCAACCAGATTTGTTCACCTAAAAGGGAGATCAAGCAAACCTGTTAAAACGGTAGGATAAATTCCGAAAATGAATTTATTTGCTATCTCGATTTCACCAAGGTTTTCGAATCGTCTCAGATCATAAAAAAGGTAGAAATCTGTCTTAAGATCGTTACAAGTATAACAATACGAGATGAAAGAAAAATAAAATAACCTTTTATTAAGTGGAAAAAAAGAAATATAGTAAAAAAATAAATACTTGAAATTTGACAGAAATCGACTGGAATCAGTTAAGGCCTGCAATTACGCAGTTTTCTTACTACAGATTTTTTGTCATTCCGAGGTGCTTGAGATATTTGGTTGTTTGTCTCCCAGGATACAACAACGAGATGATCAGCTATAATTGCACTACTGTAGAGATCACGAACTATACATTTGCCTTTGTCTATCACCGAAATTTTGAGGAGAAGAAAAAGATTTTTCAAGTTGTGTTTAACCTAGTAGGTTAACACGGTATTTATAGAAGTTTTACATAGGATAATAATTGGAAATAATATATTTCGAAAATAATGGTCATTAATACTGTATCAGAAAAGTAGTCATTAATACCATATATATTCGAATATATTTCTGTGAATCACAAGCAATATTAGAATAATATTCGAATTAAAGGATTTCTTTAATACAATATCTTATCATATATTTATCCACTTAGTTTTGAATATTTAAAAAGATATGCCACACTACCTCTTAAAACGTTTACCCTTACCCTTTCTTTTTAATTTTTTCCCGATTCCTCTGCTTATCAGAGACTAAGAAGCTCTAATTCTCCTTTCTCTAAATCACTCGATCTCATTCTTCCATTCTTTTGGTTTCCAATTCGATATGCAGATCATCTCATCTCCAGACTCAAGGTATGGTTTCAATTTGATTTTTGGTTTCAATTTTTATTTTTGGTTTTGAATGCTGCTCCAGACTCCAGTTGTTATTTCGGTCTATGTTTCAATTTGATTTTTGATTTTGTTTTCTTTTGTTTCAATTTGATTTTGTTTTCTTTATTTTGATGCGTTGTTTTTTTGTTGTTGTTGTTTTTTTTTCAACAAAAACCAGGTTTCAGAATTTTGTTTAGATAATTATTTTTATTCTGGTTTAGGAGATTTAATAAATGTTTATTTTTAGATTGAGGGGTCGAATGATGGGTTGTTTTAGTCGATGGTTAGAATTTTTATTTTCACAAAAAGGTTCAAAAATAACATTTGTATTTGCTGATTTTTATCTTCAAAACTGTTTCAAAGAAGATATAAATTTATGTGGCTTTTTTATATAAAAAGTGGCCTTCTGCTTGAAGGGTGGGCGGGGAAAATATAATTGAATTTCATTGTTTTGTTTTTGTTAGATTTTTTAATGTTTTAGTTTTAGTTAATGGGATGCTTTCGGTTTGAATAACGAGTTCTATATTAATGATGAATTATTGTTAGAATGAGTCTGCTAGGGAAATCTTCTATGTTCAGCTGAAAACATTCTCTAAGTAGTGTGAACTAATGGCGCTGTGATTGGCTGCTGATGTGTTGTTTTGCAGCCACGTTTTCAATCTGATTGTTTTGTTGTGGTTGCGATTGTCAGAATCTAATGTTTCGTAGTCATTTTGATTGTCAAAATCCAATATTTCCTGTTATCATATTAACTACAAATTATTTCGTAGTCATTTTGATTGTCAGAAATCAGAATCCAATGTTTTTAACAGTCATAGGTTCTTGTTTTGTATCAATGTTAGTGTTCAGAATATTTGGAGAATCAGAATGGGGAATGGAAGTTTTGTATCAATGTTAATAATTTTGACATTATTTATGTAGGAAATGTCTAATTTGGGGCAAAACTCCGTTGCATCATCTCCAACTTTCAACTCTCCTGAATTATCAACCGAAGAAAGTCCATCACCAACATCAGCGAGAGACACAAATCCTACATTAAGTCAACCTAATAGGGTGATTGAAGATAATGTTTCAAGTGAAAACAACTCATCTCATCAAAGTTAAAATCTATAGTATGGGTGCACTTTAAAAAAGAAAAGATCAATAATGAGTGAAAGGCAATTTGCAATCATTGCAAGAAAAAGTTTAATGGTGATTCAAAGAATGGGACAAGTCATTTGCGTGATCATATGAGAAGGTGCAATAAGCGAGGTCAATTAGACATTCGATAGCAAGTCCTAGGTGCTAATCAAAGAAAATCGGATGGAAAAGTGATACTGAAGGCTACCTCATTTAATCAAGATGTTTCAAGAAAGGATCTTGCTAAAGCGATAATTATAGGATCTTGCTAAAGCGATAATTATGCATGAATATCCTTTGTCTATAGTTGATCATGTACAATTCAAAAAGTATTGTTTTAATCTGCAGCCCTTTGTTTGAAATGCCTTCTCGCAAAACAATAAGGCGTGATATTTTCGATATATTCGAAGAGGAAAAGGTGAAAACAATGTCCATGTTAGAGGCTACTGAAGGACGAATTGCAATCACAACTGATATGTGGACTGTAGATCACCAAAACAAAGGATACATGGCTATTACTGCCCATTACATTAATCACTCCTGGATTTTACAAAAGCGAATCATAAGGTACTTTTTAAACATTTTTTTTATCAATTAGTTAGATTTTAATATGAGTCGGAATTTATATATTTTAATTATTGTTTAAATAGGTTTGAATATGCACCAGCACCACATACTGCGGATGTCATTACTTCTACTTTGATGAAATGTTTTCTTGATTGGAATATTGATAGAAAACTTACATCTATCACAGTTGATAATTTTAGTGTGAATAATGCTATGGTTAAACTGTTAGTTGATAAATTGGGAGATGGAGCATTATTGTGTAATGGGTCATTCTTTCACATGCGTTGTTGTGCACATATATTACATTTAATTGTTAAAGATGGAATGAATGTGCGTGGAAGTGGTATAGAAAGAATCCGTCAAAGTGTCATTTTTTGGAGTGCTACTCCAAAAGATGGGAAAGATTTGAAGAGGCAGATTTTGACCATAAACAAATTATGTGGTGATGTTCGAACACGATAGAATTCAACTTTTTTGATGCTCCAGACAGCTCTACCTTATAAGGATGTTTTTTCACGTTGTGTGCAATTACATTAGGATCCTTTGTACAAGAGCTTACCAACTGAAGATGATTGGATCTTTGCAACGAAAATTTGTGAAAAGTTTAAGTTATTTTATGATATCATCGGAATGTTTTGACCATAAACAAATTATGTGGTGATGTTCGAACACGATAGAATTCAACTTTTTTTATGCTCCAGACAACTCTACCTTATAAGGATGTTTTTTCACGTTGTGTGCAATTACATTAGGATCCTTTGTACAATAGCTTACCAACTGAAGATGATTGGGTCTTTGCAACGGAAATTTGTGAAAAGTTTAAGTTATTTTATGATATCACCGAAATGTTTTCAGGAACAAAATATGCAACAATTAATTTTTATTTTTCGAGTATTTGCATGATTAGAGTGTCATTGAATGAATGGAAAATGCATACTAATGACACTATTTCGAGCATGGCAAACTGCATGTTGGAGAAATTTGAGAAGTATTGGAGTAGTGTGAATGGTATCATGGGTGTTGCCACACTTTTAGACCCAAGATACAAAACACCTCTATTGGAGTACTAATTTGAGAATATTTTTGGGGTTGTTGTTGTTGAATATGAAGTTTGAAAAAATTGTGCAACTTTGTCGGGATTTGATCTATGAGTACAAAGAAAAAATAGGGTCTTCAACGAATTATTCTCAATCCTCCAGCATTACATCTCTATCTAGTGTTCCAATTACTTTGGGAGACCAAGGTGAGTTTGAAGCTTATCTATCAAGGAAGAAACAAAAGAAATTGCAAGTCAAATCTGAGTTAGATCGTTACTTGAAATTAGAGCTTCTTCCTAGCAAGCCGGACTTTGATATATTGAATTGGTGGAAGACAAATGGGCTACAATTTCTTATACTCAAAGATATTGCCAGAGATATTTTTGTTATACCGGTTTCTACTGTTGCTTCAGAGTTTACGTTTAGTACTGGAGGGAGATTGGTGACTGCACATCGTAATAGACTCCTTCCATCAACGGTAGAAGCTTTGGCATGCTCTCAAAATTGGTTATGGGCCGAAAAAGGTATAAATATGCTTATGTGTAGTTTTTGTAATCTTTTTACTTATATGTTTACATATGATTTCTTATTAGATTTTATTTTTATGTGTCATTTTAGAATCAAATTCAAGTGAAGCATACTTTAATGAAGATGGTGAAATCAAACAAGAAAAGATAATTGTAATTATCAAATTTATATTTATTTTTATTACAATTTTGTTTATATCTACTGATTTAAGAATTTATGATATAGGATTTGAATGGTTAGACGAGAGATTGAAGAATATGAGGCCGATGACAATTGACAATTGACAATGGAAGTTATTTTCATCGGATGTTTACGTTTAAATGATTATGTCTCGTTTTTTATCAGTGTCTTTGAACTTTAATTTTATATTTGTGTTATGTTTACCTTCAAGTTTGAACTTTGAATTTATATTTGTGTTTGAACTTTGAACTATGGACTTCAAAGTATGTTTATTTTGTGTTTGAAGTTTTTTATTTTGTTAGAATTGTTTTTAAGTTATCTTTTTTTAATCTTTTTTTTTCAATAATAAAAATTCTTGGGTCTAAGTCACCACTCATCCATTTTGAGCATATGAGATACCGTTGTAAAGATCCCATAAAGTAAAATATGAGTCCATAAATTCATCATTTGAATCTCCATCTTTACCCATAGAAAATATGCCTCAAAGTTTCCAATTTATCACATTTTTCCCAGCAATTAAAATAATGAAGATTTATGCTAAGAGTCATCCAAAAGACAAGAAAATGAAGGAAGAAATTAGAAGGAAAAAATGAAGAAGAAAAGAGTGTAGGAGACAATATAGAGGGAGGGCAGACTTAAAATTTGGCAGCCAAAATGTTTCCCAAATCCCGTTGAAGGGAAGAAAATATTAGGTGGGTGAAAATTTGGGGAAATTGTTCAAGAAGGGCTTTAGTTATTTCAAGATTTTCAAACTTTCTTCTCGCCATGGGACCACAACTAACTCATCAAGAGCACAAGAAATCAAAACACAAATAGTCTATTTTTATTACCGACGATTTATTCAAGTCTAAAAAATCGAGACCCAAACTCAATATCATAATCATTGGTCGTTACAAAACGTACTTAATTAACCAAGTCTAAAGGTCTGAAATATAACTCTTTTCAAGAGTTATCACTAATCGTCCAATAACGTCACCACACACTTCTGTGTTGTCATATTCGAATGATGTTAATTTTAATTCATCGGCAGGCAGACATGGATCAGCAGGCCAACCAGACACAATGATGCATGAGTTGTCTATTTGTGCTTAGCATGTTTGTGATGTTTCATTGATGACGAATGACGTTTTGATGTGTTAAATGTTCATTTTTAAGGTAGAGTTTGGGGATGTTTTGAGGGTAATCTTCGACCCAAATTTTGAGCCTTAGTTTTGAAACCAGAGTGTCTGATTTTGATATTGTTTTCCAAATTGCAGTGTTGGTTTCGGAACCAAATCGGGATATCAAAAGTATCTTATTGGTTTCAAAACTATACATTTTATATGAGGTATAATTATCGAATATATGATCAGCTATCTCAGATGAAACCGGAAGTGGCGAGCTAACATAAAAAGTGTAATATGAAATGGACTCAGAACCATTAGGGGTGGCTGTGATGCAACCAAAATAAGAGAGCCCACGACATCAATTAAACTAGACATTTCATACGAGGGATAATTATCGAAAGTAATTTTAGTAGTAATCCCATCTATCAAACTATCTATGTTTATGTATGACTTCATGGAACAAATGTTTAAAATTTTAATATTATGTGGGATTGTAGAAAATTTTCAATTTTCATCGACTCAAAATTTAGAGGGAATATCAAATTTTGGTTTGATACCATGTATTTTTCTCATTTTATTTTTAATTGAAAATACTATAAAATAGAGAGAAAAAAAACAATCATGACTTTAGTAATAAAAATAAGTAAATAATATTAAAACAAAACCCAAGAAAAAATATATTGATTATATCTTATCAGTGTTTTATTAGTTTTGAAGGTTTTACTTGTAGTTGAAACTAATATTTTTAAAAATAAGTTTAAATTCATATACTTGTGATTTCTATATATGACAATTTAAGTTATATATATATATAATTAATGTTATGATAATGTCAATTTAATTTATAAATACATAAACATATATTAATGTGAAAATTTAAAATTTTAAGAAGACATATTTTTTAAGATTTATACTGGACTAAATCAAATTTTTAAAAATTTAATGAAGAAAATAATAATTTTTTTAAATTCCGGAGGCGCGTAATCCCCTCTGATCCCCACTAAGTTTTGCCTAGGGATGGTCATTTGATCCAAACTTGACAAGTTCCGACCCGGCCCTACAAGGTCGGGTATTTTAAAGAAAATTTTAGGTTTAGGTCGGGTTCAAGTTTAGTTTTTTTATGATGGTTTCGGGTTGGGTTAAGTTTGAGTTTAAGGTGAAAAATACCCGATCCAAAATAATAATTGATGTAATGTATCTCTTTATAAGCTTATATATATATTTCAATTATCTCTCTATTTTGTCTAATAAAAATATAATCATTATTATAATGGCCATTTTCTATTGTATTTGTTCAATTAACTTTCTATTTTATAAAATAAAAATAATAATTTTTATTTATGTTGTGTCATATCGAGTCGGCTTCAAATTTTTACTCTAAAAAAATTCGGATCAAGTGAAACATCATAAAATGTCGGATCGAATTGGGTTCAGTTGGAGGTATTATATTTTCGGGTTGAGTGCGGATCGATCAAAAATTCAACCCAACACGACCCATAACTATCCATAGTTCCGCCCTGACACGTATGAAATTACGGGTTGTGAACAATAGGAGAGCCTAAAGAGGTGCCCGAAAAGCAAGATTTAAGGGTCTTGGACCGAGATTGATGGTGCTAACAGGAAGTGGGTTGACCTGGAACAAAAGTGTCGAGGCAAAAGAGTCTATTGGCCAAAAGTTTGTGGCATAGGGCCAGAGTAAGGAAATAGGAGTAGTAGCAAGTAGCAACTACAGCCTACAGGAGGAGCAGAAGAGGTGGTGACAGTGCTACAACTATGGTTCCTCAAAGCGTTGTCCATTCCACATTAATAAGCACAAAACAACATTCTCAAGTGTGTATGTTTCCTAAACGGGTTATATTTGGGTGGAAGCCCATTCAAAATTATTGCTACCACATGCGGCCAATACGTCACAAATCTGTCACCTTAGTAACATATCCGCGCATGGAGAGGTCGGATTTCTTCAAACAACCAAATATATATATATATATATATATATAATTTTTTTTGAAAGCATATATAAATACATAATTGAGTAGTATTATTATAAAAAAATTTACAAGTTTAGGAAAGTATTAAATCACAAACTTTTAAGACCATAACACCCAAGTTCAAGTGGTTGTTTATTAATTTACTGATGTTATAAACTTTAGATGCCAAACGTTTCCATACACTGCATATTCGTTCCTAAGCCTTTAATTGGGTGATGAGTTCTTTAATCGGCAAATACCCCTTTCGTAACATGATATGCGATAGAGCCAACCAGGCTAAATCCAAAAAACCCTGCTGTTTGATTGCTCATTGCGCTGCCGCTTTTGCAATACACCGCAAAGTCCTCGCAATTGTTGAACAAAAAATTGTAGCTCCCGAAGTTCTTGCCTTCGAGCAGACGATGGGCAGTTTCGATGACTTCGTTTGATGGTTTGCATCCCCACATGCTACAAGAGCCATTGCGTTTGAAAAGCAGTTCCAGGTAAGAAACGTCATATATGTAGCGGTAGAGCGAGTGGCCTTTGAGGAAGCAATCGAGGCAGGTCTTGAAGATCCCTGCCTGTACTGGCTTGAACCCACATTTTTTGCAGGGTGATCGGTTGTAAATCTTTCTTGGTCCCACTAGATGAATCACCATACCATCGCCCACGTATATGCCTGGTGCAATCAAAAGTCTCTATTTGATTTACTAATCATATAATATATACAAGACTTTTAGCAGGAGCGCTGGGGTGATTTTTTTTCTATAAATGGGATTAAATTAGTTATAAGTACATTAGTAATAACAAATCCATGCATGTTTGAAGCTTTTGTTGTTTGTTTCTCTGTGCCTTGGGTATTTACCGTAGGACAAGTTTTTCTTGGGTTCTTATTTTAAAATTTAATAAAAATTGACTTAATTAGCAAATAACAACAACAATAATAAACAAATCCATGCATGTTATTGTATTTCCCCTCCAAAAGAAGCAAAAAGGTTTAGGGAAATTATAACATTTTCTCTCTTTTTTAAGGAAAATAAAAAGAGAAAGATAGAGGGAGTGTACCATGGTGATAATAGAGACGTAATTTCCTATTTGAAAAGATGTGATCTCCTGGCTTTAATTCATCTTTTCTTACCGTTTTCATCCTTGCCCCTCTCTTTAAACTTCTTATGTTTTACTTACTGCTTTGTTGAATTAAAAATGAAGAATCATTGATTTTCTTTTTGGTAGAATATATGTCATTGAGTTTTGGTATCACTTTATTGAAATGTTTAAAAATAACTACACCTAACGTTATTTGTAAGCAAACCTTAGAATTTGATTCACTTAAGTATATGTGTAAATTTATATATTGTTAATGTATCAAATACAAATCAAATATATTGCTTTTAGTTTTTTCAAATATATATATTATTTATATAGCATAAATGGATTCCCATTCTTATCTAGTCCTTCTACTTTTTTCTGTGTTTGATAGAATTGTCAAGCAAATACATGATATGAGCATTGAAGAATATTACCCGTGAAATTAGGTGTAATATACATTTATCCCTTATAGTTTTTTTTACTTACCCTTATCTGAAAAAATGGAAATTGTCGATGACAAGAATGTAATAGCGGTGGTTTAGACGATTCGTCTCTTTTAGTTTAAATATAGAGCCGCTGCTAATGGTGATATGCTGATGAATGGAGAAAATAGAGGGATTCGGCGAAGACCAAAGAAGGTTTTCATGGAGCTAGGGATGGCAACGGGGCGGTATGAGTCGCCTCGAACCCGATTCAAAAATTTAAAATCTCAACTCGATTCGTCTCTATTCGAGTTTAATATATTTTTATCTCAATCTGACCCGATATAATAAAAATATAACCCGATTTTGACCCGACCTCGAAATTTTAATAAAAAACCTTACTCGCCCCGAAGATAATTAATAAAAGATATTAAATATAATATATAAAAAAATAATAAATATAAAGATATATTTATAAATAAACCGGGTTGGGACAGGTCGAAATTTTTTTACTTTAAATCTGAACTTGATCCGACTCAAGTTTCTTTAAAACTCGACCCGACCCTAAAACTAAAAATTCAAAAATAAAATTCAACCCTATAGGTCAGAGCCTCTATTCTATTTACCCTTGGTTGATAAGTATTGATGCCCTAATAATGTAGCTCTAGTTGGGAAGTAGAGTCTGCTAGAATGTCAAATAGACTTAATAGCCAATATATCAATAGTATTGTAAAGTCCTCTAACAAGGCAACGTCATATCAAATAAAAAATAATTTTGTATATATATTTAATTGTAAAAATATTATATTTAACATATGGTTACATTAGAATAAAATGTAATTTAGAATTTAATCCAATAGTAATTAAAATGATTTTATAACTAATTAGATTTGTTATTTTAATTTAAAATTATTAAATATAAAAATGAAGATAATAAAAATAAAAGAAATGGACCAAAATATAAAAAGCAAAGGATCATATCGAAGATTAATATATATGATTGAATTAAAAACAATTTTAAAATATTAACATGTATTTTCATAAAAGATTTAATAAAAAGAAAGAAAAGAGAAAAAATATTTAAGGGGCAATTTTCCATGACCAAAATTAGAAATGTTACTCTCATTTTTAATCTTTAAAATTTTCGAATTGTATCAATGTTTTTTTTTTTGACAGACCGAAACCATATTTAGTGGTTACATTACTAGTGTAGTGATCCACTATATTGAAATGGTGGTGATGTGACAGTTCACGTGTGAATGATGACATGGACAAGAGCAATATTGTTTTTTTTTTTGCATAGCTTAAATGCTTAATTAATTTTTACATAAAGTTAAAAAGGAATTATTTAATATTTAAGAAAAAATAATTTGATAAGATATTAAAAAATAAAAATATGATTATTTAAAAAAACAAGTAAAATAAAAAATATTAGAGGATATAAAATGATAAATTATTAAAATTTAAAATATTTATAAAGTATTAACAATTTTGAAAATTCTCTTCTAAAAAATATTCTATTGTCTCTCGGTAATTTGAGTATATTGCCTTTGAAATTTTGATCTCTTGGATATAATTGATACGACAAAATTAAATTGATTTGAGTTTTTCTACAATAAAAAAAGATTAATGAATCTTAATTTGGTGTATAGAATCGAAAGAGAATTTAGCTTTATTATTACTCTAATGCAAAGAAATTATGCTCAAAGAATAGTAGTAGATTTAGATACAAGAGGCAATGGAAGAATTTTCTGGAGAAAATGTTCAAAATTTGTAATATTTTAAAAATATCATTATATTTTGATTTTTTATTAAATTAATTTTTTTATTTTATAAAAAAAATCAATTAAGTCTTGTTGAGTGTCACTTCAGTACTGTTGATTGTCACATGATCATAATGGATCGTCATGTCAATGCCATAATGGTCAATGATGGTTTCCTTTAATCAAAGGAAACATCGATGCAATTCGAAATTATCACTTAAGCCAAAAAAAAAATATAGATCATATTTGGTAAATAGCGTATTGAGTTAAACTTAGAGGTTTGAAACACTTTTAGAGGTTTGACTAGCTAAAACCTCAAATTTAGATGTTTGATCGATAGATGATTGTAACAACGGATTGAGATAAAATCTCTCAAATTGAAAAAGCTCGAAAAAAAGACTTTTGGATTTAGAGGATTTGCCATAAGAGTTGTAAAAATTCTTTTATCCTTCAATTTCAAAAAGTATCCAAATAACTTAAATATATTTTGAAGTAAAACATATTCTCATATATAATTTAAATAATAATTGTTTTACTTTCAAATATATGAGATTAAAAAATGGATAATTATATAAATAAGAAATTAATATATAGATCCTTCAAATATGCTTAATAATGTTATACTAGTAAATTAATTTACATCAATTCAAAAAATATTGATTTACATAATATAATTAATATTAATAGATACAAAATATTGATAACTAGAGCTAAAGACGAACCGAACGTTCACCGAACCGTTCGTGATCCGTTCGGCGGGAAGTTCGTTTATTTATTAAACGAACGAACATGAACAATATTTTTCGTTCGTTTAATTAAATGAACGAACACGAACAAATGGCTCTTTTAGTTCATTTATGTTCGTGAACGTTCGGTAATATGTTCATTTATGTTTGTTCGTTTATGTTCGTTCGTTTATGTTTATTCACATATGTCTAGGAGTGAGCATTAGATCGTGTTGAGTCGAGTCAAAATTTTTTGAGTTATTCGAGTTGACAAATCCTATTTTATGACTCATTAAAACTTCCTTCTTATTAGCTAGGGGTGTTCATTGTTCGGGTAAACCGAACTAACTGACTGAACCAAAACAAAATTGGTTAATTTGTTAGATGATTTTAGGTTTCGGCTAATGATTAAGAGTTTTTTCAAATTTCAATTATCGATGTATTCGGTTTAAAATCGGTTAATTAACTAAAGTAATCGAACTAACCTAAAATGTTAAATATTTAACATATTATATATGTTTGTTTGTCTTCGTTCGTGTTTGTTCATGTTCATTTGTGTTTGTTTATCATTTTAACGAACGTACATGAACGAACATGAACAAGCTACATTCCTTAACGAACGAACACAAACCAAAAAAAATTATGTTCGTTTATATTCTTGTTCGTTCATTTGTTCGGTTAAAGTTAAACGAACGAACATGAACACACCCTCGTTCGTGTTCGTTCGGTTCGTTTATAGGCCTATTGACAACTAATAAACTCAAGCAAGTATTGAAAATATTCATGTCCATAGATGTCATTTTGTTACTTCAAATAATTAAACAACTATCAGCTATCAACTATTGGTTAATTTACCAAATAATTCTATACAATCGATTAATACAGTCTGCTAGCCAAATCATTTAATGCAATTACACTCAATTTATTGGGAGCCAGTAAATAGAGGATAACCAAACATGCCACAAATTATAATTATACACAATTACATACAAATCAAATTACTCGATTGGTTTCAAATACAACCTTTATTAAAGATAAACTCATATCATTATTAAAATCCATATACTAAACTTTTGGAGGTGAGTGTATCTATTTTATTTTACCTCAAGGAGTGAATAAATAATTTTAGAATGGTAAGTGGATTTTTTTTATCAAACTGGTGGGTTTGAGTTTGGAAATAAAAGAATGTTATAAATACGATCCTTCATTTAGAAATAGCATCTACTACTGGAAAATACAATCAAAATTTCATACATTTTCCATCATATTTATATTTTAAATATGGTATTTGTAGAATAGTTTTGGCATATCACTCTTGAGGTAGCTACCACATAAACATTCTGAAAGGTGAGGAGTTCGCTGCGTAGAGATTTTCCTCTATCTAACTTGGAAGTTCAGTATCTTGATGCATAAGTACCATTAATAGTGGGATCCGGCTCCATCCCTGGTACTTTAATGGTGCGTTCATCATCTCCATACTGTGAGGTAATCAATCGCCATTGGACAGATCCAGTAATACCATATCCACCATGGAAATGGAGGGATTCTCTAAAATTTCAGAGAAAATGAATGAATTTCGATCATCATGCATTGTTGGGACGATTCAGACACATAATTTGCTTGCGAAAGAAGCTAACATACATACCGGTCTTGGTATTTTAAATTTGCTTGCAAATACATGATATGAGCATTGAAGAATATTAGAAAGGGTAAAAATCACTTAACCCGTGAAATTAGGGGTTAGCGTTCGAGTGAGTCGAGTCGAGTCAAGTCAAAAAATTTCGAGTTATTCGAGTTGACGAGTCTAATTTTACAACTTGAACTTAATTTGAAATTTTTTCGATTCGAGTTGAGTTTAGTGAGTTCGAGTCAAGTCGAATTTTCGAGTTTATGTACAAATCTTAATTGTAACTATTTATAATATTATAGTATGTTTTGATTTAAATTTAAACGACTTTCTCTAATAATATAAGATCTACATACATATAAGTTCGAGTCATTTCATTAAATTACGGGCCACGTTAAAAACCTCATTCTTATCTAGGTAAGGCCAAGGCGAGACCAACGGTAGCGGAAGGAGGAAAAGAGTGTCCCAAAATATATTTTCTAGTTTAGGGTTTAAGAAATATTTGATAAATTTAAAACGCACCGTTGTAATAACTAAAATTTTGAGGTATAAGGGTTTTTTATGGCGTAGTTTTTTTTTTGTTTCGAATACATTTTAAAAATATTTAGGGAAGATAAATGCACAAATTAAAATATCCGGAAAGGACCGGATTAACGGAAATAAAATGCATAAATTAAATTTTCGAAAGCGGATCAGGATGAACAAAATGAAATACGTAAATTAAATTGTAGAAATTTAAATACAAAAAATTAAAAGCGATAAATTAAATACGATAAATTAAATAAGAAAATTAAAAACATAAAATAAATAGCATAATATAAAAGATAAAAATAAAAGTTGCATTAAATAAAATAAAAAGCGAATCTAGAAAGTGACCAATTTGTAAAGAAAAGAAAATTAAAAGGCAAAAATAAAAAAACAAAAAAAGAGAAGACATGCTGAAATAAAACTGAAAATAAAATTATAGGGGTTAAATGTGCAATTAGCCCAGGGGATATTTTTGAGTTATTCAAAAAATCGAATAACTCGAAATTTGAAAATTTGAACTCGACTCGAAATTGAAATTTTTTCGAGTTATTCGATTCGACTCGAATAATTCGAAATTAAAAAAAATCAATTTTTTTCGAGTCGAGTTTTGCTCACCCCTACGTGAAATTGGGTGTAATATACATTTATCCCTTATAGTTTTTTTTTTACTTACCCTTATCTGAAAAAATGGAAATTGTCGATGACAAGAATGTAATAGCGGTGGTTTAGACGATTCGTCTCTTTTAATTTACTGCTAATGGAGATATGCAGATGAATGGAGAAAATAGAGGGATTTGGAGAAGACCAAAGAAGGTTTTCATAGAGTTAGGGATGACAACACGGCGGGACGGGGGTTTTTGGTCGCTTCAAACTCGACCCGAAATTTTAAAATTTCAACCTGATTCGTCCCGACATAGTCTAATATATTTTTATCTCCAACCCGACCCGATATAATAAAAGTATAACCCGACTCTGATTCGACCTCAAAATTTCAATAAAAAACCTGACTCGCCCAAAAGAAAATTAATAAAAATATTAAATAGAGTATATAAAAATATAATAAGTATAAAGATATATTTATAAATAAGCTAGGTTGGGGCAAGTCGGAAAATTTTCACCCTAAACCCGAATCCAAACTAACTCAAGCTTTTTTAAAACTCGACCCCACCCAAAAACCGAAAATTCAAAAATAAAATTCAACCCTACCAAATCGGGTTAAAACCCGCCAAATTCAAATAATTTTGCCATCCCTACATGGAGCCCTCTAGGGTGCGGGGGGTTGATAAGTATCGATGACTTAGGATGTGTTTTTGTTGTTGTTGCTAAAAGCACTTTTTTAAGTGCTTTTAAAAATAAATTACTTCCTCTGTCCTATTAATTTTGTCTAGTATTGACTTTTTAAAATTTAAATTTTTTTAACTTTGACCACAATTATTTTAAATATTTGAATTAATTAAATTTTATAAAATATATATTTTTAAACTACTTGATATAAGGCCTTTAAAACATATTTTTTCATATTTTTATCAATAATACATTTAAAGTAATAAATAGTCAAAGTTTAACTTAAAAAAAATTAATACTGGACATTTTCATGGGGACGAAGGTAGTAGATGTTTTTGGTTGCTTTTAAAAGTGATTTTCCACCCAAACTAAAAAGTTAGATTTTATGGCTTTTGTGGTGGACAACTTAGTTTGAAAAGTAAAATTATTTTTTTAGCCTTTATTATTTAATTATAATTGATTGTTAAATTAAATTTATACATAATTATAAAATAATTTATATGTTATAGTATTTATATTGAGAATCAAATTTTTATTATAGTTTATATTTTTAAATTAAAATTTTTTATTATAATTTAAGTTAGTTTATTTTATACATCATAATATTAACGAATTTGAACATCACCCAAGTTTACTTATTTTACCTTACAATATTATGTCTAAAATAAACATTTTGTCTTTTCAAAATCACTTTTTGACATCAATGACAAACGCTAGCCTAACTTTTAAAGTTACTTTTCGACCACACTTTTTAAAATCACTTTTTTCACCACACTTTTTAAAAGTAATGTCAAACTAAGCTTTAATAATGTAGCTCTAGTTGGGAAGTAGAATCGGCTAGAATGTCAAATAGACTTAATAGCCATTATATCAACAGTATTGTAAGTCCTCTAACAAGGCACCGTTATATCAAATAAAAAATAAGTTTGTATATATATTTAATTGTAAAATATATTATACTTAACATACGATTATATTAGAATAAAATGTAATTTAGAATTTAATCCAATAATAATTAAATGATTTTATAACTAATTAGATTTATTATTTTTAATTTAAAATTATTAAATATTAAAATGAAGATAATAAAAATAAAAGAAATCGAACAAAAAGTATAAAAAGCAAAGGATCGTATCGAAGATTAATATATATTTGAATTAAAATTAATTTTAAAATATTAACACGTATTTTCATAAAAGATTTAATAAAAGGAAACAAAAGAGAAAAAAGATTTAAGAGGCAATTTTCCATGACCAAAATTAGAAATGTTATTCTCATTTTCAATTTCATCAACTTAATTTTTAAAATTCTCGAATTGTATCAATGTTTTTTTTTGATTGACCGAAACCATATTTAATGGTTACATTACTAGCGTAGTGGTCCACTATATTGAAATGGTGGTGAATAGTAGTGATGCCATAGTTCACGTTTGAATGATGACATGGGATAAAGGCAATATTGATTTTTTTTTTGTTTGCTAGTTTAAATGCTTAATTGATTTAAAAAAAATAAAAAGGAATTGTTTAATATTTGAGAAAAATAATAATTTGATAAAATATTAAAAGGTACTAAAAATAAAAATACAATTATTTTTAAAAAACAAGTAAAATGAAAAAAATAGAGGATATAAAATGATAAATTATTAAAATTTAAAAATATTTATAAAGTATTAACAATTTTGAAAATTCTCTTTTAAAAAATATTCTATTGTCTCTCGGTAATTCGAGTATATTGCCTTTTAAATTTTGATCTCTCGGATATAATTGATACGACGAAATTAAATTGATTTGAGTTTCTCCACAATAAAAGAAGATTAATGAGTATTAATTTGGTGTATAGAATCTAAAGAGAATTTATATTTATTATTACTCTAATGCAAGGAAATTATGTTCAAAGAATAGTAGTAGCTTTAGATACAAGAGACCATGGAAGAATTTTCTGGAGAAAATGTTCAAACTTTGTAATATTTTAAAAATATCTTTATATTTTGATTTTTTATTAAATTAATTTTTTATTTTTATAAAAATTTAATTAAGCCCTTAAACTCAACTAAAATACTAATGCCTCTCTATTATGTTATCATTCACACGCGAATTATGTTATCGTTCGTTCGAGTAAGAAAATTTTGAGTTATTAGAGTTGACAAGTCCTATTTTATGACTCATTAAAAACTTCCTTCTTATCAGCTAGGGGTGTTCATTGTTCGGCTAAACCGAACTAACCATATGAACCAAAACAAAATTGGTTAATCTGTTAGATAATTTTAGGTTTCGGCTAATGATTATGAGTTTTTTTAAATTTTAATTATGGATTAATTCAGTTTAAAATCGGTTAATTAACTAAAGTAATTGAACTAACCTAAAATATTAAATATTAACATATTATATATGTCCTTTTGTGTTCGTTTATGTTCATTTGTATTCGTTTATCATTTTAACGAACGAACATGAACGAACACGAACAAGCTATATTCCTTAACGAACGAACACGGACAAAAAATTTTGTGTTCTTTTATATCCGTGTTTGTTCATTTGTTCGGTTAAAGTTAAACGAACGAACATAAACACACCCTCGTTCGTGTTCGCTCGGTTCGTTTACAGACCTATTGATAACTAATAAACTCAAGCAAGTATTGAAAATATTCATGTCCTTATATGTCATTTTCTTACTTCAAATAATCAAACAACTATCAGCTATCAACTATAGGTTAATTTACCAAATAGTTCTATACAATCAATTAATGCAGTCTGATAGTCAAATCAGCTAATGCAATTCGCTATCACCTATTATAATCTATCACCAGCTATCCGCTAATTGCCAAACAAGACTATAGTTATTATTCATGACAATTTATAAAGATAAACTTACATATATTAATTGAAAAAAAATGTTATGTTTAACATATACTTATATTAAACTATAATATAATTTATAATTTATAATTTATTTTAAAAAAATAATTGGAATAAGTTTATAACTAAATACATTTTATTTTTTAAATAAAATTATTGATTACTAATATATAAGATGAAAAAAATATAACGGTGTGTTTGGATATTACTAGGGGTGTAAACGAGCCAAACGTTCAGTGAACCGTTCCGCATGAAGTTCATTTATGTTTGTTTATTTATTAAACGAACGAACATGAACAAGATTTTATGTTTAAATGAATGAACTAGTCCTTTACGTTCGTGTTCGTTCATTTACGTTCGTGAGCATTCGAAAATCCGTTCGTTTATGTTCGTTTAAATTTATTCACATATGTCCATTTATATTTATTATTTTTTATAACAAAAGTATTATATTAAAAGAATTATTCACATATGTTCATTTGGTTATGTTCGTTTAAATTTATTCACATGTTCTTTCATGTCCGTTCATTTGTGCTCGTTTACGTTCGTTTATCATTTTAGCAAACGAACATGAACAAGCTACATTCCTTAACAAACGAACACAAACAAGAAATTATGTTCACTTAGTTGTTCGTGTTCGTTCATTTGTTCAGTTAAAATTAAACAAACGAAAATGAACATACCCTCTTTCGTGTTCGTTCGATTCGTTTACAGGCCTAAATATCACAAAGTAATTACGGAAACATATAATTACACCTTTTGTGATTATTATAAATTCTGATTTCATAACCATACTTGTTTGACAAAGTGTAATGACACTCGGTTTAATGGAACCCAATGGTTAAAAATAAATAGAAAAGTAGGGGTGTATACGGTTCGGTTTTGGTTTAATTCGGTAAGTTATTTTAGTAATCATCGGTTTTCGGTTCGGTTAACCTTGGCTTTCGGTTTTTCCATATTAACGTTAGTTTTTGAAATTTTGTATTTTATTTTGACAAAATAGCTTTATTTGATGACTTTTAAACATTAAAAGTTAGAGTTTTAAAGTATTTTTCATAAATATTTATTAAAAACTTAATGTTTTAAGTAAAAATAATAATTAAGAAGCATCTATATTATTGTAAGTATAATATACTTATTTTTACATTATAAAAATAACTAAAAATTAAATAAAAAATCAAATTCGGTTCAATTCGGTTAACCACAGTTCGTAAACTTGTGAACCATAAACCGTCCAAACGCCTCAGTTCGGATTGGTTTTCGGTTTTACGGTTAACCATGCTCAACCCTATAGAAAAGTTCGAGAGTCATTATAACTAATTACACTCATAATCCCCTGATTTCTCAAAACTATAAAACTAGAAAGACTGTGATTAGGATATTCCAATTACACTCAATTTATTGGGAGCCAGTAAATAAGAAGGAGGTGAGTGTATCTACTTTATTTTAGCTCAAGAAGTGAATAAACAATTTCAGAATGGTAAGTGGATTTTTTTATCAAACTGGTGGGTTTGAGTTTGGAAATAAAAGAATGTTATAAATACTGAAATTTAATTGAACTTTTTTTTTGAATAATGACATCTGAATTTTATTAATCACCATGAAAGATAATACAATACAATAAATTAAAAAGAGAAAAAAAAGATGACAAGACCACTAAAAGTCTCTTACAATGGTGCAATAAAAACATACACTTCCATCGAAATTAGCATACCAAAATTTAGAAATCTTCCTGAATCTTATTGTCTCTATACAGACGAGACGCATTACGGGGTGAAAAATGAGTGATGAGCGAGCAAGCTATCAGGCAGATTGCTCCGCTACCCATGTCTGATTACATCGGCAACCAACCATCAACCGAGTGGGAATCCATCTCTCTAAGACCACCGACGGAACCATAATTAGAAATTAGCACCGTGAAGAACTCTATACGAGCAACAACCGATCCCTAAGGTACGTTGAAATCATGCCACAATGACAGAATGAAACAGACCACAACAAAACAAAGAAAAACGTGTCACAAGAAAAAAAAAACCTGCCACAAAAACAAAGATTCTTATTAAAATATAAAAAATAAAAAAACAATAAAGATAATAGATCCAATGGTTGACAATCATTACTAATATTAATTGCCGAGAACCGATAAAAGGAATCGAACAAAGTTGAGAGCGGCTAGGGTTGTGGTTTCTTAGCAGAGGAAAAGAGTTGGGAGCATTTAGTTGAACTTCTTGGATTAATTGTATTAACTATTACGTATATTGAAACAAGAATTGAGTAAAACTCCGAATTTCATACTTCAGTCCTCTTTTACAAATGTAGAGTGAGAAAATATACTTTAATTATCTAAAACCAAAATTTAACGAATATATATATTACATGGGGCTGGGACAAAATATTTAGTTTGGAGTGTTAAAATTTAAATTTTT
The DNA here is from genome assembly GCA_019671005.1 of Hibiscus mutabilis. Lineage (NCBI taxonomy): Eukaryota > Viridiplantae > Streptophyta > Magnoliopsida > Malvales > Malvaceae > Hibiscus > Hibiscus mutabilis. Next base: position 18,309,039 of record CM033719.1, read on the forward strand.
TTATAAATGAATATTTTTTAAGTACATGACAATAAATAATGGGTGTCATTTTCTTTTTAAGGGATATCAATATTAATTTAAAATTATGTTAATTTTATTTTTTAACTTTAATTTATACAGTGGTGGAACTTAGAGTAAAAGTTTGAGGGAGCCAATTTAATTTTTTTAAAAAAAATTGAGACTTAAACGAAAATTTTCAAAATATTTGAGGGTTTAACTAAAATTTTTAATAATTTTGAGAGATTTAACAAAAAAATTAAAAAAATTGAGAGGAAACTTAATTAAAAATAGTCAAAATTTTGAAGCTTAATATATATTTTTTAAAAATTTTGAGGGGACCAAATTAAAATTTTTAAAAATTCTAAGAGCAAAATTTGAATTTATCAAAATTTTGTGTGACCGCCTTCAAACGTTCCGCCATTAAATTTATATTAAATTTATAGGAGAAAAAAAGTTCTCTAATTTTTTTTGATATCATGTGACACCTCTTATATTGTGGCTCTGCCCATGACATAGGCATATGACGGTGTAGAAATGTCCTATGCAAGGTTTGCACATTGCTAGTTTTTCCATATTATTCTTACGAGACAATCACTAACATAGTTATGATCAAATATTAAGAGGTATAAAAATTTATTGAATGGGACAAATATTTTATTTGATTAAAATTTAAATAAAAAATTTAAAATATTATTATACCAAAAATTTTAGAAGAAATACAACCATCTCAACCAATAAATAATTTCGTCCTTGAAAATAATGTATGCCCCCATATTATATATAGGGATAATGGCACAAATGTTCCATGTGTTTTGTCATTTTTGTCAATGTCGGCTCGATACTTTCCAAGCGTTTAATGTGCCCCATACTTTACTTCCGTGTTTTATTGTGCCTGTGAGACTAACGACGTTAAGTGATGACGTGGCAGGGACACATATCAATTTTCCTTGCTGCCATATGACCTTTTCCCTAAAAAAATATTTGAAGTCAAAGGTCTCTAAAGCAATTTAACGTTTTTTTAGATTAAATCATACTTAAAATAGAGGGTATGAGAACAATTTTACCCTGTTTTTTCTTTTTAGATTAAATTTTAGGGTAAACTACATGGGTAGTCACCCAACTAATTTTTTTCAAATTCGTCCCTCCCGTTAGATACCTTTACTGTTTTAGTCCCCTTCCGTTAAAAACCTAAGGAAATTACTGATTTGGTATTTTTTTATTTTTATAGTATTTTTTGGTCCCTCTCGTCAAACCTAATGATATACTATAGTATTTTTTATTCGACCAACTAGGACGGGGACCAAAATAGGAAAAAGGGTGATAATTAGGTGACCAAAACAGAAATAGGGTGATAGTTAGGTTACCAAAAAAATAAAAATAAAATGTCAAGTCAACGATTCCTTTTAAGTTTTTAACGGAGGGGACCAAAATAGGAAAGGTATCTAACGAGAATGACTATTTTGATAAAAAATTAGTTTGGCGACCAAAACAGGAAAAAAGTAATAGTTTGCTGACCACATATAGTTTTCCCTACATTTTATCACCTCTTCTTCTACCACTTTCACCGTCACTGCTGCCGTCGATTTCTTCCACCAGTGACATTCTCCGATCGAAATAACCCCGGCTAACCTCCCTAGTTTAGTTCTAAACTCGATTGATTCATCCGATGGTCAGAGAATGGCAAGGTAAATGCATTCAAAAGTGTGCTCATAGCAGCAAAACAAATCGTCCTTATGCAATCTGAAGTCAAAATTGGGGGGAAAAAGGATTTCTGAGAATTTCTGAAATGGATGCTTATCACTGGCATAAGATTGTTGTTGTTTCTGGTTCTTAACTTCTTTCTCTGATCTTCCAATCCTTTTTTACATATACTTATTAATGGGTTTTTCCTTTTTCTTTTTAAATAAAAAAAATGAATTGCAGCTCTTGGATTGGGCACTTATGGTTTCCAACTTTCCGTATCTTCTAAATTCCATTTCTTAAGATTACTTGGGAACCTTACAGGAAATCATATCCTGACATAATCATTGGTAAATATATCCACCCCGAATGTAGAAAAATGCGATCCTTCATTTAGAAATAGCATCTACTACTGGAAAATACAATCAACATTTCATGCATTTTCCATGATATTTATATTTTAAATATGGTATTTGTAGAATAGTTTTGGCATATCACTCTTGAGGTAGCTACCACATAAACATGCCGAAAGGTGAGGAGTTCGCTGCGTAGAGATTTTCCTCTATCTAACTTGGAAGTTCAGTATCTTGATGCATAAGTACCATTTAATAGTGGGATCCGGCTCCATCCCTGGTACTTTAATGGTGCGTTCATCATCTCCATAATGTGAGGTAATCAATCGCCATTGGACAGATCCAGTAATACCATATCCACCATGGAGATGGAGGGATTCTCTAAAATTTCAGAGAAAATGAATGAATTTCGATCATCATGCATTGTCGGGACTATTCATACACATAATTTGCTTGCGAAAGAAGCTAACATACATACCGGTCTTGGGATGTAGAAGCCGGAGAACAGATTAAAGAGTGCATAGAAAGATGCTGCTAAGATAGCTGCGACTTGGACGTTCGGAGAGATAGCAACAGCCATCATCCCATGGTAGGTGAAGTAGAGGACGGTGGAAAAGTTAACCAAAAAAGGCCCAGAATAACTTTTTCGCAGCTACATTGTGGGATTGTGGGATAAAAGTAAGGTTAGGAGAGTTTAGGGGTTAAATTAACATTTTGTTTAAAGTTTAAGGGTTGAATTAGAAATTAACCCTTTTGACTAATGTGCCATGTCATCAAACTAACGTGTGTTAATGGCAAAGTGACCAAAATAAAACAGATCAAAAAAATAAGTGGCAAGAATAACCTTTTCTCAAAATGGGTGATCAAAATAAAATACAACCCAAACAAAAGGGACCTTCGGTGAAGTTTACCCAAAAATTAAAGAACATTTTTGTTGGGAAGATTGGGGCCTTATATCATTGAATTCTTAGGTTTTTACTTTGTTATATCTGAATATCATATGGGGATATTTTGTTGTCTTCGATACCCAGAGTTTTACTCTGATAAGTCCGGATCGATCCGGGTCACACACTTAGTTTTGATGGGTAATTTTCTAATGAAAATTTTCTGTATATATTATGACTAAATAAATTTTGCTTAAAGTTATTGTGATCCAAGTCTAAATATATTATGACTTCCAAATAATTTATTTGTGTATCATACTATAAAATGTTGAAGTGAATTTTTTTTTCAACTGAAGAGTGAAAAAAGATACTTTAACTATCTAATACCAAATTTTAGCGAATATATATCACATGGGGCATATAACGTTGTAGAGGTATCGTGTGCAAGGCTTGCATATTACTAGCTTTGGCATATATTTCCTTCGAGACAATGCCATATGCCCCCTGTGATATATATTCGATAAATTTTTCTCAATTTGACCAGTACAGAGGGAATAAAAACAAAGAACATTTATGTTGGGAAGATTGTGGCCCTAGGCAATCGAATGCATAGGTTTTAATATTATTATAGCTAGATATTTAGCCTATATTTATTTTGATTTAAATCTTATCATATGTAAATTTATTTAAAATTTGTGATTTAAGTCTAAATATATTACGGCTTTTAGTTCTTTTTCATTTGGTTTAGCCGGCGATGACGGCACCAGTCTCGGTACTAATTGTCGACCGCTGATAATTTTCTTTTTTTCTTTTGTTATATTATATTATATTATATTTTTACTTTTTTTTAATTTTTTATAAAAACAATTATGCCTTTGTGGCACGCATTCATCTTTTTTGGCACATTTTGGGTTTCATTGACGGTCGTTTAGTCATTATTTTCTTTTTTTAGGGATGGATTTGACGCATTCTCGATTGATGAAGATTGCGCTTATTTGGTTATCATATTGATCTTCCTTGCTTTGGACCCTCTGATTGGATTAGGATACGCAACTTGCGTTCGTGAATAGTTTTCTCACGATACTCGACTCTGATTTGTTGTTGGTGGTGGTCTTTCAGTATTTTGATCCCCTTTTGTGGTTCTTTTGCCGATGCAATCAGATTTTTTCTATTCTTTTGGTTGGGTTTTTAACTTTTTCTTTGTATGGTCTTTGTATGATTTCAAGTGGCTAGCTTCTTGTGAGAATGACTTTAGGAAAATATCCAAATTATGTGTTTAGTTTATTATTATGGTTGTAAACCATCGTTGTAATTTTAAATATTTTTTAATAAAACTAGCGGCTTCTATAAAAAAAATTAACATATTAAAACCGTTTTTAGAAATAAAAAAAGTTGTACCACTGATGTATCAATGATATCTCAGAAGATTAATTTGCGGTATTTTAAAAACGAAATGGTTTAATTTTTAAGTATATGTTTGTTTAAACAAAATTATGTTCAAATAAATGATATTTCATGGTTGCAGAGCCTGTAAATCACCTATACTAGGCTTTAAGTGAAGGACTTCAAGGTATAACTATCGAGATAATTTAGGACTTAAGTGATTGTAAATCCCTTATGAAACTTCATTAATTTAATGGAATTCATCGACCAAAATAGTTTATAGTTTATGAATCAATTTAAATTTAGATGATGATTTAGTAATATTTGGTGTAATTATTTTAAAAATATTAAAATAAATAAATAACATATTTTGAAAAAAACATAAATATTACAATAATATAAAGTGATACAAACATAATTAAATTTTCCGTTCACGAGTCTAATACAATTATATATATATTGAATAAGTTAAAAATTCACTTATAATAGCATACTAATCCTCTGTGTATATTTTCTTAATCTTGAAATCCAAGGTGTGGTACATATTCTGTGAAATTGTCCCTAAATCAAATTCAAATAAACGTATAGTGGAATAAGCCAATGAAGAACTGGAACCAATGTGGAGAATCAAATAAAAAGATGGGAAGAATATTGTTCTTATCCAAAGCAAAAATGCTTCTCTAGTGATGTGTTTATATCAAATAATATGCCTACACTAGGGTTAAATAATAAAAGAATTTGTTCAAATTTTTAACTGAAGAGTGAAAAAAATACTTTAACTATCTAATACCAAATTTTAGCGAATATATATCACATGGGGCATATGAAGTTGCAGAGATATCGTGTGCAAGGCTTGTATATTTCTAGCTTTGGCATATATTTCCTTCGAGACAATGTCATATGCCTTCATGTTATATATATTCGATCAATTTTATTCAATTTGATCTGTACAGATGGAATAAAAAAACAAAAAACATTTATGTTGGGAAGATCGAGGCCTCAGGTCATTGAATGCTTAGGTTTTGATTTGTTATACGTGGATATTTAGTCTATATTTATTTTGATTTAAATTTTATTTTAGGTGAGTTTTTTTGAAAAGTTTTAAAGTTCAAATATATTTTTTTATAGTACATGTTCATTTTATAGTCATTGTTCATGATTCTTGACTCTTTCTTCGAATAATATCGTCTTTAAGGTTTGAACATGAGTTCTTCTTAGAGAAACAATGTGTCTTGTCATTACACCTAGGGCTGATAACGAGCCGACCCGAGCCTGGCCAGGCTCGGCTCAGAAACAATATTATTGGGCTCGGCGAGCTCGAAATTTTAGGCTCAAGCTCGGCTCAAAAACAATACTATTAGGCTCGGCTCAGGCTCGAAGCTTGTCAGGCTCGGCTCGGGCTCGTCAGGCTCGGGTCGGCTCGACTCGAATTGGACAATTTTGCTATAATTTTTTTTATAAAAGATAGGGTCTCGTTAAAAATCCCTTTCATAACAAACACTGAAACGAAATTCAATATCGGGGAAGAGGAAATGAGTGCCCAATTTATTTTAGTTAATTTATTTTTAGTGGATTTTCTCCTAATTTATTTTATTGCTTTTCTTTTGCTAAAGAGATTATTTTTAGTGTATATGTAGCACACATATATATAATATAATTATTCTGAGCATGTTCACAAGCTTTTCGAGCCGAACTTGGGTCGGCTTGGCTCGGCTTGTTAAGGTCTCGAGCCGAGCCCGAGTCGAGCTTTGACCGAGCCAAGCCCGAGTAGCTCGCGAGTCGGCCAGGCTCATTTATCACCCCTAATTACACCCGACACTTGTTGGTAGTTTAAGTTCAAATATGTTATGAATTCATTTTGTTTATTTGTGTATTGTGCTATTATTTATGGTTATAATCTTATTCAAAAAAATATGGGTATAATCATACATATATATTATTGTAATTATAATTGTTACTTAAAAAAATATTTTGTTTAGTATAAAAATAATTTATTAAAATTATTTTAAAATAGGCTTATTTTTATTAAAAATGATATAGATATATGTTAAGTGTCTAAAAGTACTATTTTATTCCCCTTTTTATTCATATTATTGCTAGACTTAGGTTCATATTAGTTGCATTATTAGCCATTCATGCTTGTTCGCATTGTTTCCTTGGTGGTTAAGCTTGATATCATATTTTGCTTAATTTTGTGGAAAAAGGGTGCTGCCGATAGTTATTTTTGTGTGTGCAGAATCACTTGCCAAAGCAAGGCTGGAACTAGTTGCCAGGGCAATACAAGAAGGAGATGCCGACGTAGTTGCCAGGGCAGTGCATGAAGGAGATGCTGAGCTAGTTGCTAGGGCAATTATTGATAAGGGATAAGATGGTATGACAGCCAAAATTGATGACTAGATAAACCCAAGATGACGTGGAGCAAAGTTAAATCCCAAAGGAGTTTGATTTCCATGAAGAGGTCAAAGAGAAATTAAATCCCAAAAAGATAGGAGAAGATCTAGAAGGAATTTAAATATAATAAAGAATTATATTCTTTAAAAGTATTTAATTCCAATTTAACTTCCTCCTTAAGAAAGACCTTGACCTAGCCCTATAAATTGAGGACCAAGCTGTCACCTCAAAGAGGTGCAAAAAATGGGGGGGGGGAGAAATCGGCAAGAAGCTTTCAACCATTCTTCATCTTTTTCTTTCTTGTTCGATTAGGTTTATGTTAGGGACTCTTTGTTTTGTGTTTCTTTTGAACCTAGCCATGAACTAAATCTATTTGGCTAAGGTTATTGTGTTTTGTGGTTGTGAGAAACAATTGGATTTTGTTTAGGTAATAAGAGTTTGCACTTTCAATTCAAGGTTTACTCATTCTTGGTTTTTATTCTTGTTTGCGAGTGAATTGGGAGATGATCTCGTGGTTCTATTTATTTATCTAATATCAGGAGAGTTAGATTCAAGAAACGAATGAGTATGATCTTTATTTAATCTATTGACGGTGAAGATTAATCCGGCTTAGGAATAAGTTAAGGATTTCAACGGCTAAGAGGAACGCAAGTTTGGTTGTTGTTCGCCCTTGATTCACGCATGGATGTATTGTCAAGGCATGCACAATTAGATAGAGTTTCGACTTAGGGATAAGAAGAAACCATTGAAGAACGCTCCTCCGAACCTTGAAGTTGCTGCCCAGCTGCCCAAACAGTTTCCCAGCCAGTTGCCCAGACAACCGTTCGATTAGTTGCCAAGGCAACCCAGCTGCTCAAGTTGCCACGGCAACTGGGTTGCCCTTGCACTCTTTTACCAAGACGATCCAATTGGATATCACACCTCAACTCACGATAACTTGGCCCATTCCCTCTCTTTTGATTACATCTTCTTTTACTTTATTGCTTTCTAGTTTAGTTGTTAGTTAAAATTCCTACAATTACCTATTTGTGTTTTTACTTTTTACAGTGCAATAGATTGAATTCTTGAAGTGGCACCAATCCATGTGGAGATGATATCTTTTATACTATAACTTGCGACATGTACACTTGCACAATTGCAGAGCACTTATTACGCGCAACAAGTTTTTGGCGCCGTTGCCGGGGATTGGCAATAGATAATTTGTTTTTATTTTCTTGCACTTTTTATTTTTATTGTTTAAGATTCGAAGGGATAACAAACTTTGGTTTTGCATTGGTATATGACCAGGGCGAGACCGATTACACCAAAATATCCCTTTGATCCAGAAATCGAATGAACCTTGCAAAGACTCAGACAAAGGTTAAGAGTAGCAATCCAGTAGGAGGAGGAGTGATTTTTGCACGAAACAAAACTATTCGAGAGTATATAGAGGAAGATCTTGAAGGACTTAATCCAGGAGTTGTCACACCTGAAATTGAAGCCGACCACATTGAGTTGAAACCGGTGATGTTCAATATGATCAACACAATTGGTCAATTTGGCGGCTCAGCAACTGAAGATGCACGACAACATCTTAAATCTTTCCTCGAGATTTGCAACTCATTCAAAATACAAGGAGTCACCCCAGATGTTTTACGGCTAAGATTATTCCCCTATTCACTGAGGGGTAGGGCGAAAGCATGGTTGAATAGTATTTCTGCCGGATCAATAGGATCTTGGACCGATCTTTATCGTGATTTCCTTGATCGATTTAATCCTACAAATTTGACTGATAAGCTTCGTAATGAAATTACTTCTTTTCAGCAGGCAGATGATGAATCCATGTACAAGGCTTGTGAGCGATATAGAAAACTTCTACACAAATGCCCCTACATGGATTCCCAGTATGGACACAAGTAACAATGTTTTACAATGCTGTGAATACACCAACAAGGATGATGGTAGATGCCTCGGCAAACGACATACTCCTAGATAAGTCGCCAGAGGAAGCAATGCAAATTCTAAGCAGGCTCGCCAAGAATGATTATCAGTTCCCATCTGTTAGAAGATGATGAGTTAGACGCCAAGCCACAATACATGAACTGGGATCATCAGATTCAATTTCGGCACAATTGGCCGCTCTAACCAAGATGGTCCAGAACATGCAGAAACAAATAACACACATGAGGTCAAGGTAGTATATTCCTTTTGTGAGTTATGTGGTGGTAACCATAATTCATCTGAATGTATGCAGAATCCAGAATCTAGCTTTTATGTGGGGAATTCAATCGGAACAACAATGTGATGTCCAACGCATATAATCCAGCTTGGAAGAAGCACCCAAATTTTTCATAGAGTAATTCCAACAATGCTCTAAACCATAACAATCAGAATGCACAAGCATCGGGATTCCAACAGAATATGCCACGTCAACAATTGCCGCAGCAATAACCGGCAACATCTAGTTCTTTGGAAAATTCTCTCAATACTTTTATGTTGAAAACTAAATCTTATATGGCTAAAAATAGTAACTTCATAAAAAGAATTGATGCTTTTATTAACAGGACCGAGATGAGATTGCAAAACCAAGAGGCGGCAATCAAATCATTGGAAACTCAAGTCGGACAATTTGTTCAAAACCTAAATACTAGACCGCAAGGAGGTTTACCCAGCGATAGTGAAGTCGCAAGAGGAACTGGCCACGAGAAATGTAAGGTAATCACCACTAGAAGTGGCCGACAACTTAAGGAGGCTCAAGCTTGCTCATCAAACAAAACTCCAAAAAAAGAACAAGATGAACTCAGCAGTAAAGCCTCAGATGCTGAACCAGGAAATGCCATGACAAACCCAATTGACGATGCCGCGACAACCAACAATAAGCATGCTCAAAATGAGCATGCCGCGACAACCAGCGATAAGGATGCCACGGCAACCCCAGTTGATGATGCCTCGGCAACTCTAGTTGCCCCGGTAATGCCGTCAATCAGGTTCTAGACCAATAAAAAGATTGAAGATATCCGACTTCCACCACCATTCCCACAAAGGTTGAAGCGACAAAAGCAAGAATATCAATTCAAGAAGTTTCTTGATATCCTAAAGCAAGTCCATGTCAACTTGCCGTTGGTTGAGGTAATTGAACAAATGTCAAACTATGCCAAGTTTCTGAAAGACATTGTGTCCAAGAGAACAAGGTTAGGAGAGTTTGAAACAATTGCCGCAACAGAGGGATGCATGGCCATGTTGCACAATTGCATGCCACCCGAGTTGAAAAATCCTGAAAGTTTCACAATACCATGTTCTATCAAAAACCACTATGTCGGGAAAGCATTATGTGACCTTGGAGCAAGCATAAACTTGATGCCTAAATCGGTTTTCCAGAAACTAGGAATTGGGAAGTCAAGACCTACAACAGTTATGCTACAACTAGCCGACAAATCCTATGTGCATCTAGAGGGAAAAATCGAAGACATGCTAGTAAAAGTTGATAAATTTATTTTCCCCACTGACTTTATTGTTTTGGATTGTGAAGCAGATGAGTATGCACCTATCATTCTCGGGAGACCCTTCCTAGCAACAAGGAGAACCTTGATCGATGTTGAAAAGGGAGAACTCACAATGAGGGTGAATGACCAGCAAGTTAAACTAAATGTGTTCCAAATACTAAGGCATGCCGATGATCCGGAAGAATGCCAACTTCTTCATGCCACGGCAGAGTTTGACTTTGACGAGGAATTTAGTTGCCTCGGCAACTACATTGCTGATCAAGAGGAACTTGAGGAGTATGAAGAGCCGATCGCTGAGGAACAACAAGAAGAGGCAAATTGGTTAGTCAATCAACCAGGTACATACTTTGAACCACTGAATTACTCAGGTAAGGAAGATAAACTCGAAAAGCCCTCCATTGAACAACCACCGATTCTTGAGTTAAAACAATTGCCAGGGCAACTAAAATATGCTTAATTGGGAACCAATAATACGTTGCCTGTAATTATTTCCTCTAAGTTACAGCCTGAGCAGGAAAAGAAGCTGTTCAACATGTTGATGCTTGATAAGTGTTCAAAAGTACTATTTTTATTACCACTTTTACTCATATTATTGTTAGACTTAGGCTCATATTAGTTGCATAATTAGTCATTCATGCATTAATTCATGTTTCTTTCCACCGTTGAGCTTGATTACATAACTTGGTGATTTTTGTGGAAAAAGATGCTGCTTTAGTGTGTTTTTGTGTGTGTGCAGAATCACTTGCCTAAACAAGGCTGGAACCAGTTACCAAGGCAATACATGGAGGAGATGCCGAGCTAGTTGCCAAGGCAATGCATGAAGGAGATGCCGAGCTAGTTCCCAAGGCAATTTTCGACAAGGAATAAGATGATATGGTAGTCGAAATTGATGACTAGATAAGCCCAAGATGACGTGGAGCAAAGTTAAATCCCAAAGGAGTTTGATTTCCATGAAGAGGTTAAAGAGAAATTAAATCCCAAGAAGATAGGAGAAGTTCTAGAAGAAATTTAAATATAATAAAGAATTATATTCTTTAAAGATAATTTAATTCCAACTTAACTTCCTCCTCAAGAAGGATTTTGACCTAGCCATCTCCTATTTAAAGGACCAACTCGTCAAAGATCAAAGGGAAAGAGAAGAGAGAATTTTCGACAAGCTTCAAGGGGGAGATCTCGACAAGAAGACTTCATCCATCCTTCATCTTTTTCTTTCTTGTTCAATTAGGTTCATGCTAGGAATTCTTTATCTTGTGCTTCTTTGGAACCTAGCCATGAACTAAATCTATTTGGCTAAGGTTATTGTGTCTTGTGGTTGTGAGAAACAATTGGATTTTGTTTAGGTAATAAGAGTTTGCACTTTTTTATTCAAGGTTTATTCATTCTTGGTTCTTATTCTTGTTTGCGAGTGAATTGGGAGAGGATCTCGTAACTTCATCTATTTATCTAATATCGGGAGAGTTAGATTCAAGAAACGAATGAATACGATCTTTATTCAATCTATTGATGGTGGAGATTAATCCAGCTTAGGGATAAGTTAAGAATAAGTTAAGCAAATTCTGAGGAACCTAATGCCCAGAAGGTTACAACGTTGATGTTGAAGCAGGAATTTGTAGATTGCTCTCATCTACAGTTGCCACGGCAATTGCACGACCACATGCAAGATCAACGAGATGATAATACTTTGCCAATGGAATATGAGCATGTAATGGTTGAACCTTTTGAATTCTTTAAAAACTCACCTCATCCATTGCATGTATGTCTTGAGGAACCGATGTTGGTAGATTTGAAGCCATCGAAATCTCTACTGATGGAGATTTTTGAGAGGCCAAAAGAAAAATGTGTTTGGATTCATAAAGCTTTTTAGAAAATTGGTTCTTCCCTTGACTTACAGCAAATTTTGGCAACTGATTGCCACGACAATTGGCTTGAGCAACAATTGCCACGACAACAAAGGCTACATCCAACCATGATAGAAGTCGACAAGAATGAGGTAATTGAATGGTTGGGAATGGATATAATTTTTCCTAATAATATATTCATGCCTTTAGGAATAGTAGCAAGGTGAAAGATGTGCATGGACTACAAGGGAAAACGAAAGAAAGACACCTCCACCATGGTAACACAAAGGGGAGTAGCTGGGAGCACATTGGCCCAATTCTTTTGGGGCAATATTGTCACTCGATGGAGGGTGCGGATGGACTATAAGAAGTATCGAAAATGACCATCCTCAAGTTTTCTTAGATATGAAGTAACATTAGAAGATGCATGATGGCACTCTTTTCAGACATGGTCGAAGACTTCCTTGAGATCTTCAGGGATGATTTTTCCGTTTTTGGTAATGACTTCGATAGTTGCCTCGGCAATTTAGAGAAGGTGTTGGCAAGATGTGAAGAAACTGATTTAGTCCTTAATTGGGAGAAGTGCCATCTTATGGTAGATGAAGGAATAGTTCTTGGCCACAAGATTTCATCAAAGGGGATTGAAGTAGACAAAGCCAAGGTGGAAGTGATCGAGAGATTACCCCCACCAAGTTCGGCTAAAAGAATTCGAAGCTTTCTTGGACATGCAGGTTTTGAAAGGAGGTTCATTCATAATTTTTCTAAAATTACTAAACCCTTTTGCAATTTGCTTGAACAAGATAAAGTCTTCAATTTTGATGATTCTTGGGCCCAAGCATTCGAAACCCTAAAGGAAAAGCTTACCTCGACACCCATGATCGTTCCACCAGATTGGACGCTACCTTTTGAGCTCATGTGTGATGCAAGTGATTTCGCGGTAGGAGCAGTCCTAGGCCAACGCACATGGAGGAGGACACAGATTTAGAGATATGTGATGTATTCTTGGATGAGCAACTCTTAGTTGCCTCGGAAACCATGGAAGCACATGCCTCGGAAACCCTTGACGCCTTAACGCGCACGCATTGACAACCATGGATGCGCATGCCTCGGCAACCCTCGACGCCGTAGCAGCTCTTAACGCGTACGCCTCGGCAACTCCAGACGCGCACGCCTCGACAACCACTGATACGCACGCCTCGACAACCATGGACGCGTATGCCTCGGCAACTCTAGACGCACACGCCTCAGCAATCTTGGGAGCAATCGCCATGGCAGCACATGCCTCAGCAATACCCTGGTACGCAGATTTAGTTAATTTCCTTATTTGTGGTATTTTACCTTATGGCCTTACTCACCAAGGGAAGAAGCGGTTCCGCCATGATGCTAAGCATTACTTTTGGGACGAGCCTCTTTTGTTTAAATAGTGTGCAGATCAGGTCATACGCCGATGTGTCCCTGAAGAAGAGCAACATAATATACTCCGGCAATGCCATTCTTCACTATATGAAGGACATTTTGGAGGAACTCGTACCGCAGCCAGAGTTTTACAATCCGGTTTGTATTGGCCAACACTGTAAAAAGATGCCCAAGAGTTTTACAAGCAATGTGATCGTTGCCAGAGGACGTGCAATATCACCCACAAACCAATGGGCAAGCAGAAATTTCCAACCGGGAATTGAAGGGTATACTCAAGAAAGTTGTAAATCCCTTTAGGAAGGATTGGTCAGTAAGACTAGATCACCCACAAACCAATGGGCAAGCTGAAATTTCCAATCCTTAGTATGTCCCCCTTCCGACTTGTCTATGGCAAAACATGCCATCTACCGGTGGAAATCGAACACAAGGCATATTGGGCAATCAAGACCGTGAATATGGATTGGGAAAGTGCCGGGCAAAAGCATTTGTTGGACCTCAACGAGATAGAAGAATCCCATGCACTCGCCTATAACAATGCACGAATCTACAAGGAGAAAATAAGGCAATGGCAGGACAAGAAACTATTGCCGCGGCAATTCATGCCAGGGCAACTAGTTCTCTTATTCAATTCTTGGCTAAAACTTTTCCTGGGAAAACTAAAATCAAGATGGTCGGGACCATTCGAAGTTGTCAAACCATTCTCCCATGGTGCCGTGATAATCAAGTTCATTACCGACGAACATGAATTCAAAGTTAACGGACAAAGATTGAAGCACTACAACGGTGCCCATGTAGAACGTAACAAAGATGTTGACACCTTAGAGATGCATGAGCATGCTCTCCTTTCGATATTTTCTTTTTCTTTTTCTTTTTTTCGAACTATTTTTTTCTTTCTATTATTTTCGGTTATTTTTTTCTCTTTATTTATTTTTGGAATTTTTAGGAGATATTTTATTTTTCTTCATTATCTTTAGTTTCCAAGTTTTCTTTGTTTTCTTTTCTTTTCCACAACAAGACTCACAACCAACATGCTAAGGAAATTAACTGCCGACTACTTGCCACTGCAACCGCAACAGAGGATGCCCCTATACCTACCTCAACAGTTGCCACGACAATATAAACTATTGATGCATAGGCAAGTGAACCTGCATCGGCAAACATGGACCAAATCAAAGCAATGCTATTCATGCGGTACCAACATTCAACCACCGACTAGAATATGAATCAAGCAAACGACACAAAGGAAACTTATCACTCGAGGTGACGACCTCTCCGACTAACTCATTTCATTTAGTTTCTTTTAAATTTTGTTTCACTTTTACATGCATTGAGGACAATGCTTCTCTCGAGTTTGGGGGAGGGGGTGTTGGTTTCGAGTTAGTTTCATGTTTAGTTGCATTCATCTTTAGCAATCACATATAGGTTGCATATGTTACTTGCCATGTGTAATCACTCATTTTCACTTGTAAATATATTAATATTGCATGTATATTTATTATATGAATGTTACTAATATAAGGTGATGTGTGCATGTATAAGCTATGTATACATATTAGGGGTATATGTATGTCGTGTATGTATCTAGGGTATAAGCGTATATAGATGTTATGTTAATTATACGTATGATTATATGTACGTATACTAGAATATTATGATCGTATAATATAAGTATATATTTTCGTATGTATTGCTGTTATAAGTATACTATTATTATTATTGGGCTAGTAAAATGAAAAATTAAATATATATTAAACCCAAATAAATAAAATCCAAGTCCAATTACAAGGCCCGCTTGGCCCAAATCTGAATCCTATCTAATTACAATGTGCAGGTAACTGTGGGCCGTTGGATCAAGATCTGATCCAACGGCCACGATGCAATGGAAGTCAAAAATATCTGCCAGGCGCGTGCTCCACACGTATGGACCGTTCGAGTGCCACGCGCGCGTGTGGTTCACGCGCGGACGCTTTAATGTCCCACGCGCGCGTAAGATCCACGCGTTCTGACTCCTCGACTGCGGAGCTCCACGTGGCAAAATCTCAAGCCGTCTCATCAGATCGAGACTTCATCCAGGCCGATCGTTCTTCAAGCCATCTCGACCGTTAGATCAGATCTGATCTAACGGTCGAAAATGCGTCTGGCCTCTGGCAGGATGACCACACCGCCACCGCGCCGATATTCAGTCCCCGCGTTCAGATTATGCCAAAAACAACAAGCAAATGTCAGATCTGGAAAAGAAGATACAAGTTGCAACCAAAATACAGAGGCAGTAATATATATGGAACGGGGCTGTTGTAACAAAAAAAAAAGAGAATTTTAGCGAGCAAGCAAAAAGATTAGCAAAAAAAAAACAGAGAGAGTAGTAACACAAAAAATAGAGAGCTTGTAAAACCAAAAACTTGTAACCAGTCGAGATAATAAAAAAAAGGGGTCCATTGGTAAACACTTATCTCTTTTTCTTACTTATTTCTTTACATGCATATACGAAACAGAAATAAAAAACAGAAACAAAAAAGAAGTAGTCTTACCGGCGTTGTCTGTGGGTCTTCCTTCTCTCGGTGACAAACCTCTCGGCTTCTACAAGCCAGATCTGGTGAACTAAAGGGAAGAGAAGACCCTTTGTAGTTGTATTTTGGTCTAAAAAATATTTTTTTGGGTTCGTATTTTTTTAGATCTAGAGTAAAAGAAAGGGTACCCTCTGAATCCAACCACGGATTCGTGTTGAGGACGACGAGGGGGTTATTTTGGTGTATTTTGGAGGCTCGCCGGTGCCGGTTAGCGGCGGCCGGCGGCGGAGAATACGGCGGCCGGCCGCCGGATTTTGGGTTTCTCAAGAACACTTGAGAGAAAACGAAGAACATAAGTTTCTGAAAAACCGAAAAATGAAACAAAGAAGGGGAAAATGGGTTTCGGTCTAAAAATGGGTCTTTTATAGTTATTATTATTTTTGAAATGGGTAAATTACACACTTAATCCCACCGCGTTTTCAATATTTTCATTTTTGTCTTGCCGCATGGTATAATCACAGCCCCAGTCCCCCTGGTTTTTCAGAAGATTACAATTTCGTCCCTCAATTATACCGAATCAGTTTCTAAATGGGAAAATTACGCCCTTAACCATCCCGCGTTTTTGAATTTTTCACTTTGGGTCTGCCCCTTGGTCTAATTACAGTTCTGGTCCTTTTAGGTTTTGTTTGTTTCACAATTTCGTCCCCAAATTACATATTATTGCTCTTTAATTTCTGCCACTGACTTTCGTTTTCCTTTCATTTCAGTCCTGTTTTCTTTGTAAATATTATTGTTCGTATTATAATCGTATATAGTGATATTATTTTATTTTATGTCCCTCGTATATGACTCGTATTTCATGTTTTTATGTACATATGTGTTAAATATGATATTTATGCTTTTATCCGGTTATTCGTATCAAGCATGTTATGTTTTAGTTAATTCGTACATGGCATATTTAGTATTTTTATATGTGTGTGTGCTTTCTTATTTTTTAGGGCTACATGTTAGTATATTTACCCTTTTTGTACGACATGTGGACCCGTATATGTTGAAATATGTTTTATTACCAGTATGCATGTCTTTTTGAAATACTTGTTCGTATATATGTACTTATTCCTGCCTTATTATTTTGACATATGATAGTTGTTTTTATCTATTATTTAGAATAATATGTATATGCATGTTTTAGTCTAGAATATCATCTATGTTAGATTAATATTCTATTATGACAATATTTACTACATTTAAACATTTTGCCATGTTTTACATTGTTGCCACTAAGATTGCATATCAAGATATAACTTGTTAATGCGGAGTCCTTTTATCCGAGCGTAAACGGGGCCAGTATCAACGTAGTGATAGTGGTTGGGCGTTTATTCTCGGATAACGGGACCCTTAAAATATATTCGCAATTATGACCGAAATTTAAAATAATCGTCACTCTAATCCGGAAAATCCAATATTAATAAAGCGGTAATTATTAAAGTACCAATTTTTGGGCGGTGTGGGGTGCTAATCCTTCCCCATCCAGAATCGACTCCCGAACCCTGTCTTTTTGAATCTCTGGTTTTGTGGTGTCCAGCCTACCTAAGTGGCCGGTGGCGACTCCATTTTTATGAGGTTTTTGTAAACCCCACGGAATAAATATTTTATATCCAAACACCTTTCAAAAACACCGTTCAAAAATCATCGTTTTTATTTAGCGAGACCTTCGCTTCACATGGATGGCGACTCATTTGGGATATTTTTTGTTTTTTCAAAAAAAAAACAAATGAGAGTCAAGCTTTTAAAATAATTACCGCTTTACTAATATTGGAAGTTCTGGATTAAAGTGACCATTAAATTAACATTCGGTCATAATTGCGCGTTTATTTTAACGCATTTAAAATATGGCATATAAACCCGTCTTTTTAAGTGGGGGAAAAACGCTAATGCTTTCGTGGAGATATCGTTCTCCCGTATGGGCCTAGCAAGTACCTTCGGGGCTCGAGTACCTTATGCTTTCGTAAGGATATCGTTCCTTCGTAACGGGCATAAGCGAATGGTTCCCCCGAATTGAACCCGGTTGAAAGGAGCCTATAATGGGTGATGATCGGGGGCCTTGCTACTCTTAGTAGAGGACAGCAAGGACAATTCGGGTACCTCCTAGCACCAACACTGCATGTAGAGAACATAGAAACCCACCCTGTTAGAGCCATGCAGATAACCTTAGGTGTTTTAGACGGGATAAATAGGGTTGTTTTGTGTGTTTATTCTGTTTAATTTTGTCATTTTATTTATATATTTATCAATTTTATCTGCATTGACTTGTTTTCTTTTCGTTTTTTTGTTCTTTTTCTCATACATCATAACATTTGCATCGCATAAAGGTACTGGATCAAGTGGTTTGCCTGATCAGAAAGTCTTTCACCATGGAAAAAAGGTGTCTTAGGAAAGAAGAGCTTAATTTGTCATCGGACATTGGTCGAGGTCAACCAGAAAATCCAAGGGGACACCGCCTAACTAACTAACGCGTAATAGCTGGATACACCTATGTGAGTCTCCAACAGAACGACTTGTGGGATCTTCAAAGCATTTGGGAAAGATGGGACCGAAGACTACAAGACTTGTTCTGCAATAGTTATGGCGACATCGCGCAGCTATTATATGTTCGGATTAACCAGCCATTACTCCGAGCTATAGTCCAGTTCTGGAATCCGGCTTTTTGCTGCTTCACCTTCAATGGGCAGGACATGATGCCTACGGTAGAAGAGTACACTGCTTTACTTAACCAGAAAAA
The DNA here is from genome assembly GCA_019671005.1 of Hibiscus mutabilis. NCBI lineage: Eukaryota > Viridiplantae > Streptophyta > Magnoliopsida > Malvales > Malvaceae > Hibiscus > Hibiscus mutabilis. Next base: position 18,327,755 of record CM033719.1, read on the forward strand.
TATTCAGGAAGATTGGATCTACGCGAAGCCTCCAAGGAATCAGAATTACACTGCGAAACTCAAAGCCTTTGCGGGAATGAGTGACGATTGGGTTAGTGGCCTCCTTCAAATCTGAGGAGATAATACAGTCTTCGCATGGGAGAGTATTCGGGACATCATATCAACACATCCAGACGAGGCAAAGAAAACGGATTTATTCGCGTTAGGAATATATGGCTTGGTGATCTTTCCCAGAGTACTCGGGAACATTGACATAGCCATTCTGGATTTGTTTGAGCGGGTGAAACGGAAAGCAAACCCGGTACCAGCAATCTTGGTCGAGACTTTCATTTCCTTAAACGCTAGCCGGAAACATGAAGAAGGACGTTTTCGAGGCTGCGCACAGCTATTACAAGTATGGATCCAGAGTCACATGTGGAAGACGCCGACGCTGGTCCCGCCGGATATCCTTCCAAGGTTTTGCCTTTACGAGAATACTTAGCAAAGGAATGGCGAGAAGATTTGAAAACAAAAATGTGGACCAGTTTCTTCAGGAACATTCAAGATGAAGACATAGCATGGAGGGTCCCATGGCTCGGTAAAGTTAATTATTTTCTATCTGATTGTGGTGACTTTAATCGGCTGATGATGTTAGGATTAAATGGGAGGATCGCTTGTGCTCCACTTTTAGTGTCTCGGCGATTCGGATCACGGCAGTTCATTCCCAATACCGCCGGATTAAGTCAAACTGAATTTCTTTTCAAAGGAGAGTTCAAAGGAAAAATTCAGACCATCATGAGGGCCTGGGATCATTGTTATCGGATCAGGGTGGAAGGAGATACCGAGCACATGACTACCCCAGATTACGACCTTTGGAGACGTTTGAGGGTTAATAATGTGATTCCTGAATCTAATCAAGGACCAACAACAGTGTCACCAAGAGCTTACAAGGGTGGTACCGTCCGAAGCCGACATCTTAAGGAGTGAACTCGAGGAAGTTAAAAAGAAAATGGACATTCAACAGACCCAACATGCGAGTGAACTCTATAAGGCAAGCCTAGAAGTTGACGAGCGGGACGGGATCATCAGGCAATTGAAGAAATTGAATGCAGATTTAAGTGACAAAAATACTCTTTATCAAAAAGATGCCCTCCTATTACAGGCAAAAATACAAAAGGCCAGCCGGAGTTAGTTCATAGCTGTGGAAAGAGAAAGAATGAGCGGCATCCGTTTGGTTGAAGAAGAGCGAGAAATTAACAAAAGAGCAATCGAGAAAGAGATTGAAAGCTGCCGTTTGGCTATGGAAGAAGAAAAACGGTCCGCCAAGAAGGCCATTGATCAAGAGAGAGAAAGATTCAGACAAGAAATCAGCAAGGGGAAACAAGCTCTCCATCATGAGAGAGAAAGTGTCGCCGTATGGAAAAGAAAATCCATGAATAGCCGAAACAGACTGTTAGAAATGCAGAAACTGTACGATGACACTATTCAAAGTTTGGGGCAAAGCCAAAGTCAAAATGATGAATTAAAAGGAAAGGTAGCGGAAGTCGAACACTCACTTCGAATGTACTGCCACAGGAACAACTTCGCTGAGCTACAAGAAAGAGAACGCGAAGTGGGTGTGTTACAAGCACGAATCGGGTCCCTCGAAGCAGTTGTGGAGGATTACAAGGAAAGAATTAATGTGTTCGAGGAAGCTGCAGCCGGAGGGGACACATATTGGCAGAAGAGATTACGCGACGCTGCTCGAATGGTACAGGACAGAGACCAGTACTACGCAAATCTAATGGTGGACATACAGCGAGTCGCCAGACACGTAAATGATTTAGCTGTCGAGGCTGAGACACTCCGACCTTTTATAGCCCCGGGAATGGAAGAAGCTCCTAGGTTCCTCAAGCTGCTCAAGGCAATTGGAAAGTTAGGGGATAGAGCTAGAGTCTATCTATAGGACTCGTGTTATAATTAGATCTTTTGTACTAGGGATCTTTACTTTGTAAACACGAATTTTGTTGTAATCAAGACCCTTTAATTCCCGTGGAAGTAATTCAAAAAGGGTGATTACCAATGAATCGATACCTTGTCTGCATGCATTCTTGCATTTGCATCATAACATTTGCATCATTGTACATGCATTTATTTTTTACAACCATATTAACAATATGAATATTGTGGCATTCTATGTAGTGTTAACCCGCAATCATTCATCACCTATACTTTACCCGGCTACAAAGAAAGCTCATGGAAGAAAGAATAATCAGTCTAGAAAGAGGGCAAAGGGAGCTTGAGACAAGGCTTGAAGAGGCCCAGAGAAGCCTTAGTGATCAGATTGCACAGTCACAAACATCAATAGTATCTGACATAACGGCATTGCTGGCAAGAAGTCTTGGAAAACGAGTAGAAGGAGAAAATGTTCCAGAATCAGAAGGTACCCCGGCTCACTTCAAGGTTCAACCAACTGCACCAAACCAGGCTAGGAAGGTGTATATTGACCCTACAGGAATGTCTTCCAGCTTTCAAGTAGGGGCACCTGATACTCAACCCCTTGATACCGAAGCACTGTATGAAGAAGAAGTGCCGGACCTAAACATGGTCGAAAAGATCAGGAATGAGGTGCCCGAAACTGGCTCTAGTAGTTAATGCACATTAAAGAATCGCTAGAGGTGCCCGAAATTGGCTCTAGTCGACTAAAATAAAATGAGAAATTGCTTACTTTGCTAGAGGTGCCCGAAAATTGGCTCTAGTGAAAATAAAAATAAATGCCCCGATAATTAAATTGATAAAAGCTTATTGTTCACATAGAATCTTGAAAATCAACTTGTACACAAATACACACACACATTGCCACGAGCATTGTAGTTTGGTTCTGGGTAATTTTTGTGCTATCCGAAAAATTAAAAGGTGATCATACTTTGTGCCACGGTTCCGAGGTTTGAATTCAAGTTTAAAGCATGTCTTTGATGATTAAAGTCTTAGCGGGTAACTATTAGTTTGCTTTGCTTGAGGAAAAGCAATAGTTTGAGTTTGGGGGTGTGATAAGTGTTCAAAAGTACTATTTTTATTACCCCTTTTACTCATATTATTGTTAGACTTAGGCTCATATTAGTTGCATAATTAGTCATTCATGCATTAGTTCATGTTTCTTTCCACCGTTGAGCTTGATTACATAGCTTGGTGACTTTTGTGGAAAAAGATGCTGCTTTGGTGTGTTTTTGTGTGTGTGCAGAATCACTTGCCTAAACAAGGCTGGAACCAATTGCCAAGACAATACATGAAAGAGATGCCGAGCTAGTTGCCAAGGCAATGTATGAAGGAGATGCCGAGCTAGGTGCCAAGGCAATTTTCAACAAGGAATAAGATGATATGGTAGTCGAAATTGATGACTAGATAAGCCCAAGATGACGTCGAGAAAAGTTAAATCCCAAAGGAGTTTGATTTCCATGAAAAGGTTAAAGAGAAATTAAATCCCAAGAATATATGAGAAGTTCTAGAAGGAATTTAAATATAATTAAAAATTATATTCTTTAAAGATAATTTAATTCCAACTTAACTTCCTCCTCAAGAAGGATTTTGACCTAGCCATCTCCTATTTAAAGGACCAAGCCGTTAAAGATCAAAGGGAAAGAGAAGAGAGAATTTTCGACAAGCTTCAAGGGGGAGATCTCGACAAGAAGGCTTCATCCATCTTTCATCTTTTTCTTTCTTGTTCAATTAGGTTCATGCTAGGAATTCTTTATCTTGTGCTTATTTGGAACCTAGCCATGAACTAAATCTATTTGGCTAAGGTTATTGTGTCTTGTGGTTGTGAGAAACAATTGGATTTTGTTTAGGTAATAAGAGTTTGCACTTTTCTATTCAAGGTTTATTCATTTTTGGTTCTTATTCTTGTTTGCGAGTGAATTGAGAGAGAATCTCGTAACTTCATCTATTTATCTAATATCGGGAGAGTTAGATTCAAGAAACGAATGAATATGATCTTTATTCAATCTATTGATGGTGGAGATTAATCCGGCTTAGGAATAAGTTAAGGATTTCAACGGCTAAGAAGAGCGTAAGATTGGTTGTTGTTCACCCTTGATTCACGCAGGGATGTATTATCAAGGCATGCATAAGTAGCTAGAGTTTCGACTTAGGGATAAGAAGAAACCATTGAAGAATGCTCTGCCGAACCTTGAAGGTTGCTGCCCAGACGCCCAAGTAGATGCCCAACTAGTCGCCCAGGCAACCATCGATTAGTTGCCAAGGCAACCCCCTTATGCAAGTTGCCACGGCAACTGATTTGCCCTTGCAGTTTCTTTCCACCGTTGAGCTTGATTACATAGCTTGGTGACTTTTGTGGAAAAAGATGCTGCTTTGGTGTGTTTTTGTGTGTGTGCAGAATCACTTGCCTAAACAAGGCTGGAACCAATTGCCAAGACAATACATGAAAGAGATGCCGAGCTAGTTGCCAAGGCAATGTATGAAGGAGATGCCGAGCTAGGTGCCAAGGCAATTTTCAACAAGGAATAAGATGATATGGTAGTCGAAATTGATGACTAGATAAGCCCAAGATGACGTTGAGAAAAGTTAAATCCCAAAGGAGTTTGATTTCCATGAAAAGGTTAAAGAGAAATTAAATCCCAAGAAGATATGAGAAGTTCTAGAAGGAATTTAAATATAATTAAAAATTATATTCTTTAAAGATAATTTAATTCCAACTTAACTTCCTCCTCAAGAAGGATTTTGACCTAGCCATCTCCTATTTAAAGGACCAAGCCGTTAAAGATCAAAGGGAAAGAGAAGAGAGAATTTTCGACAAGCTTCAAGGGGGAGATCTCGACAAGAAGGCTTCATCCATCTTTCATCTTTTTCTTTCTTGTTCAATTAGGTTCATGCTAGGAATTCTTTATCTTGTGCTTATTTGGAACCTAGCCATGAACTAAATCTATTTGGCTAAGGTTATTGTGTCTTGTGGTTGTGAGAAACAATTGGATTTTGTTTAGGTAATAAGAGTTTGCACTTTTCTATTCAAGGTTTATTCATTCTTGGTTCTTATTCTTGTTTGCGAGTGAATTGAGAGAGAATCTCGTAACTTCATCTATTTATCTAATATCGGGAGAGTTAGATTCAAGAAACGAATGAATATGATCTTTATTCAATCTATTGATGGTGGAGATTAATCCGGCTTAGGAATAAGTTAAGGATTTCAACGGCTAAGAAGAGCGTAAGATTGGTTGTTGTTCACCCTTGATTCACGCAGGGATGTATTATCAAGGCATGCATAAGTAGCTAGAGTTTCGACTTAGGGATAAGAAGAAACCATTGAAGAATGCTCTGCCGAACCTTGAAGGTTGCTGCCCAGACGCCCAAGTAGATGCCCAACTAGTCGCCCAGGCAACCATCGATTAGTTACCAAGGCAACCCCCTTGTGCAAGTTGCCACGGCAACTGATTTGCCCTTGCACTCTTTTACCAAGACGATCCAATCGGCTATCACACCTCAACTCACGATAACCTGGCCTATCTCTCTCATTTGATCGCATCTATTCTTTTACTTTATTACTTTCTAGTTTAGTTATTAGTTAAACTCCTATAATCTTCTATTTGTGTTTTTACTTTTTATAGTGCAAGAGATTAGATTCTTGAAGTGGCACCAATCCCTGTAGAGACAATATCTTTTATGCTATAACTTGCGGCATGTACACTTGCACAATTGCGGAGCACTTATTACGCGCAACAGTGCTACACAAGAAGGCAATAGGGTTGACAATTGCCGACTTGAAGGGAATTAGCCGGACAGTGTGCATGTATAAGATTTTGTTGGAAGATGATCACAAACCTTCGATTGATGCCCAGAGGAGACTGAATCATGCCATGAAAGAGTTTTTAATGAAAGAAATCATCAAGTGGCTTGACGCCGACATCATATACCCTATCTCTGATAGTACATGGGTAAGTCCGGTACATGTGTACCGAAAAATAGAGGTATAACAGTGGTAAGTAATGAAAACAATGAACTAATTCCAACCAGGACTGTGACCGATTGGAGGGTTTGTATGGATTACCAAAATCTAAACAAAACCACTAGGAAAGATCACTTCCCATTACCATTTATTGATCAAATGCTTGACTGTCTTGCAGGTGAACCCTTTTATTATTTTCTTGATGGTTATTCAGGTTACAATCAAATTGCCATATCACCAGAAGATCAAGAAAAGGCAACCTTCACATGCCCATACGGTACTTATGCTTTCCGAAGAATGTCGTTCGGATTGTGTAATGCCCCAGCAACCTTCTAAAGATGCATGATGGCACTCTTTTCAGATATGGTCGAAGACTTCCTTGAAATTTTCATGGATGATTTTTCAATATTTGGTAATGACTTCGACAGTTGCCTCGACAATTTAGAGAAGGTGTTGGCAAGATGTGAAGAATCTGATTTAGTCATTAATTGGGAGAAGTGCCATTTTATGGTAGATGAAGGAATTGTGCTCAGCCACAAGATTTCATCCAAGGGAATCGAAATAGACAAAGCCAAGGTGGATGTGATCGAGAGATTACCCTCACCAAGTTCGATTAAAGGAATCCGAAGCTTTCTTGGACATGTAGGTTTTTATAGGATAAAACCTTCAACTTTGATGATTCTTGCGCTCAAGCATTCAAAACCTTAAAGGAAAAGCTTACCTCGGCACCCATTGTCGTTCCACCCGATTGGACATTACCTTTCGAGCTCATATGTGATGCGAGTAATTTTGCGGTAGGAGCAGTCCTAGGCCAACGCACAGGTAAGATCTTTCATGTGATATACTACACTAGTAAAACTTTTAATAGCGCTCAAGTAAATTGCACAATAACAGAGAAAGAGTTACTAGCCGTAGTTTTTGCATTTGACAAGTTCCGATCCTATTTGATTGGTACAAAGGTAATTGTCCACACAGACTATTCGAAAATTAAGTATCTGTTTGCTAAAAAGGATGCCAAACCTCATTTGATTCATTGGATATTGCTTTTACAAGAGTTTGACATTGAAATTAAAGACAGGAAAGGAACATGGAATCAAGTTGCCGATCACTTAACACGCTTAGAACATAATAGGGTAGAGGATGCGGATTTAGAGATATGCGATGCATTCTCGGATGAGCAATTATTAGTTGCCTCGACAACCCTTGATGCCTCGGCAACCACCGTTGTGCACGCTTCGACAACTCTAGACGCACACGCCTCGGCAACCACTGATGCCTTGGCAATACCCTGGTACGTTGATTTAGTTAATTTCCTTGTTTGTGGTATTTTACCTTATGGTTTTACTCACCAAGGAAAGAAGCGGTTTCGCCATGATGCTAAGCATTATTTCTGGGACGAGCCTCTTTTGTTTAAACAATGTACATATCATATTATACGCCGATGTGTCCCTGAAGAGGAGCAGTAGAATGTACTCCGACAATGCCATTCTTCACCCTATGGAGGACATTTTGGAGGAGCACGTACCACGGCCAAAGTTTTGCAATCCAGTTTGTATTAGCCAACATTGTACAAAGATGCCCAAGAGTTTTACAAGCAATGTGATCGTTGCCAGAAGACGGGCATATCTCTAGACGACATGGGATGCCGCTCCTAAAAATCCTTGAGGTGGAATTGTTCGATGTATGAGGGATTGATTTTATGGGACCTTTCCCATCTTCATTCAGCAACCTCTACATTCTACTTACCGTCGACTACGTGTCTAAATGGGTTGAGGCAGTGCAGTTTCCGCCACGGTTTAGGATGCAGAGGGCAATTATCAGTGATGAAGGCAAGCACTTTGACAACAGACTTAATGCCAAGATGTTGCAACGCTTCGGCGTGTCACACAATTGCCATGACATATCATCCACAAGCTAATGGGAAAGCAGAAACTTTTAACCGGGAATTGAAGAATATCCTCGAGAAGGTTGTAAATCCTTCCCGAAAAGATTGGTCTACAAGACTAGACGAAGCACTTTGGGCTTACCGAACCGCATTCAAAACACCCCTGGGAATGTCCCCGTTTTGCCTCGTCTATGGCAAGACTTGTCACTTATCGGTGGAAATCGAACACAAAGCATATTGGGCAATCAAGACCGTGAATATGGATTGGGAGAGTGCCGGACAAAAGCATTTACTAGATCTCAATGAGATAGAAGAATTCCGTGCACTCGCCTATGACAATGCATGAAGCTACAAGGAGAAAACAAAGCAATGGCATGATAAGAAACTATTGCCGCGGAAATTCATGCCAGGGCTACTAGTTCTCCTATTCAATTCTCGGCTGAAACTTTTCCCGGGAAAACTGGAATCAAGATGGTCTGGACCATTCGAAGTTGTCAAACCATTCTCCCATGGTGCCATGATAATAAAGTCCACCACTGACGAACATGAATTCAAAGTTAATGGACAAAGATTGAAGCACTATAACGGTGCCCATGTGGAACGTAACAAAGAAGTGGTCACCTTAGGAGATGCATGAGCATGCTCTCCTTTAGATATTTTCCTTTTATTTTTAGTTTTCTTTTATTCAAACTTATTATATTTATATTTTTATTAATTTCAGTTATTTATTTTTTTAGGATAGATTTATTTATTTTCTTTAGGTTAAGACTGTATCTTTTTTTCATATTTATTTAATTAGTTTTGAATATTAGGTTTAAGAATTTCTTTGCACATCTTTATTTATTTCTTTTTATTTTATTTACTAGTTTATCTTTAATTTTAATCCTTATTTTATTTGTTTTTGAATTGTAAGAAAAGAGTTCAAGATGAAAAGGAATTTGATTCAAGAAGGAAGTTTCTTCAACAAGGAAACTAATAGGCTAAATCTAATGCTTATATTAAGCCTCCAATTTACCCTAATTCTCCTACATAGCTGGCCAAACCCTTCCCCTTCCCCAAATCCCTTTACCGCTCCCTTCCCCCAATTAACACCATTGTTTTCTTTCTTTCCAATCAATCCCACCCACCATATTTATTACCTATCTTTTCTATTTAACCCATCACCCTTAACTTCCAAGAAACCTATTCCTACTTTTAACCTTGCAACTCTTTAGTTTCTTTTGCTTTCTTTTCTTTGTTTCTACCCAACTCACAACCAAGATTATCCATGGCATCCAAAATCAAGTTTTTGGAGCACCCAAGCTCTTCCAAAGAACCAAGCTACAAGAAGTTTGCTACACCGGTAGTTCAAGAAAGATTTCACTCCAAGTTTGAAATCCAAAAGATTTGCGAAGAACAAGGCTTCAAATACTCCAACTCTCATCAAGATTTCAGCCTTGAACCATTCATTTTCCAAAGGATTGCACATCAAAAGTGGCAAATCTTTTGCCATCAATCGGAACCGGGTAACATCTCATGGGTAAGAGAATTCTATGCTCACTCACCTAACCCGGATAATCCTTATGTTTTTGTTCGCGACAAGGCTATCCTCATAAGCCCCAAAAGTATCAACGCCTTTTACGGGCTCTACGTTGAGAAGGACGAGCATCAAGCCTTTGTTGATCAACTCACGCCAAAGCAACTCGACCAGGTGCTTCAAGAACTCACTCTACTGGGGACTCATTGGAACGACGATAAATATAAGGGCACGATAAATCGCCTTCGGCTTAAACCCGAGGCAAAATTATGGAATAAGTTTGTTAAAACTTATTTAATGCCCACCACACACAATACTATCGTTGATACACCTCGTCTTTTGCTCATACATTCTATTTTGTATAATCGCATCATTAACATTGGAAAAATTATTTGTGATGAGATTTTTGTATGTAGCACAAAAGACAAGGGTTCTCTTTTCTTCCATTGCTTAATTTCCAATCTTTGCAAGGAGATGCATGTCCCAAGTGAGTCAACCGATGAAAAGGCCCTACCAAAGTCCGGTTGGAATCGAGCACAAATCTAAAAGCTAATGGAAGAGGCATCGATAAAATCACCAACGACTTCAGTTGCTTCGACAACTCCTGCCACCTCGGAACTCCTAATGCCCAAACAACTAATGCCCGGGCAACCTGGCCAGCAACCCTAGGATAAGTTGAAGCACTCTTACAACCGTTGGAGAACTGTCTTAGACAAATTGAAGATCGACAACTAATGTTCATGCGGTACATGAAGGATCACAACAATGCCATCACCCAAGTCATCCTGGAAAAGTACTCGAACAGCCGTGTGCCGTTCCCCATATTTCCTACCAAAATCCTTGCCACGGCAACCAATAAAGTAGTTGCCACGGCAACCGCAACAGATGATGCCGCGGTAACCTACACTGCGCTTGCCCAAGCAGTTGCCACGACAACCAACACTGAAGATGCCACGACAACCAAAGATATAGACGCCCCGGCAACCACTGCAAAAGCCAAAGGTAAAGCACCTATGCCCGAATCAACTCGTACTGAATCATTGCCTGATTTTTCAGATTCGAACGAATCCTCCATTGCACCAATGAAGACCACACTAGTCGACTCATCCAAGCCAAAATGAAAAGCCAATGAGATTAAGGATGATAAGTATGATGAGGACACCCCCGTACGAGGATTGATTCCACCATCGGCAACAAGAAAGCAACCACCGCATTCAAGCAAAAGAATCAAGACACCGGCCAAAAGGAAACTAATCATTAGCGACGACGAACTCTCAGAGTAAGTCATTATTTGCATTTGCATTTTACCTTTCTTTATTTTTATTTTTCTTTGTTACATGCATTGAGGACAATGCCTCACTCGAGTTTGGGGGGATTGTTACTAGTTAGTTGTCATGTTTAGTTGAATTCATCTTAAGTATTGCATATAAGATACATAAATTGCTTGCCATGCCTTTGGTTGGAACAAGAATTGCCTAGATTTGATAAATATCCGATGATTACATTGCCAATGTACTTAATTGATAGAACTTTTTATTCTAGGATAAATGTGGAAACACTTAGAATCTTACTATGATGCTAAACTTGATGAAACACTGTTGTGGCTTGATTGATTTAAAGAATTCTTGCGAACTTAGGTTGATAGTTAAAAAATTGAGGGATTAGAATAAAAATTGGATGAATACTAGAGATGCCCAAAATTGGCTCTAGTATATGCTAAAAATTGATCGCTAGAGGTGCCCAAAACCGGCTCTAGTCGAATAAATTAATTAACTTAAGAAAACTAAAAAGAAAACACTAGAGGTGCCCGAAACCGGCTTTAGTTAAAATATGTTAAAAGAACCTAATGAAGTAATTTGAAAACCTCTTGTTTGCATAGAATCCAAAAAACCAACTTGCACACAACTCCGCACACACTCACAAGCATTATAGTTTGATTCCGAGTAATTCCTAAGTTGTCCAAAAAAATGAAAAGCCAATCATACTTTGTGCCACGTTTCTGAGGATTGAAAGCAAGTTCAAAGCTAAGTTTGTGAAAATTGAAGTCTTGGCGGGTAATTATTAGTTTGCATTGCTTGAGGACAAGCAATAGTTCGAGTTTGGGGGTGTGTTAAGTGTCTAAAAGTACTATTTTATTTACCTTTTTTATTCATATTATTGCTAGACTTAGGCTCATATTAGTTGCATTATTAGCCATTCATGCATGTTTGCATTGTTTCCTTGGAGGTTAAGCTTGATATCATATTTTGCTTAATTTTGTGGAAACAGGGTGTTGCCAATAGTTATTTTTGTGTGTGCAGAATCACTTGCCAAAGAAAGGCTGGAACCAATTGCCAGGGCAATACAAGAAGGAGATGCCGACGCAGTTGCCAGGGCAGTGCATGAAGGAGATGCCGAGCTAGTTGCCAGGGCAATTATCGATAAGGGATAAGATGATATGGCAGCCGAAATTGATGACTAGCTAAACCTAAGATGACGTGGAGCAAAGTTAAATCCCAAAGGAGTTTGATTTCCATGAAGAGGTCAAAGAGAAATTAAATCCCAAGAAGATAGGAGAAGATCTAGAAGGAATTTAAATATAATAAAGAATTATATTCTTTAAAAGTATTTAATTCCAACTTAACTTCCTCCTCAAGAAAGACCTTGACCTAGCCTTATAAATTGAGGACCAAGCCGTCACCTCAAAGAGGTGCAAAAAAAAGGGGGGAGAGAAATCGGCAAAAAGCTTTCAACCATTCTTCATCTTTTTGTTTCTTGTTCAATTAGGTTTATGTTAGGGACTCTTTGTTTTGTGTTTCTTTTGAACCTAGCCATGAACTAAATCTATTTGGATAAGGTTATTGTGTTTTGTGGTTGTGAGAAACAATTGGATTTTGTTTAGGTAATAAGAGTTTGCACTTTCAATTCAAGGTTTACTCATTCTTGGTTTTTATTATTGTTTGCGAGTGAATTGGGAGAGGATCTCGTGATTCTATCTATTTATCTAATATCGGGAGAGTTTGATTCAAGAAACGAATGAGTATGGTCTTTATTTAATCTATTGACGGTGAAGATTAATCCGGTTTAGGAATAAGTTAAGGATTTCAACGGCTAAGAGGAGCACAAGATTAGTTGTTGTTCACCCTTGATTCACGCAGGGATGTATTGTCAAGGCATGCACAATTAGCTAGAGTTTCGACTTAGGGATAAGAAGAAACCATTGAAGAATGTTCTGTCGAACCTTGAAGTTGCTGCCTAGCCGCCCAAACAGTTGCCCAGCTAGTTGCCCAGGCAACCGTTCGATTAGTTACCAAGGCAACCCAGCTGCGCAAGTTGCTACGACAACTGAGTTGCCCTTGCACTCTTTTACCAAGACGATCCAATTGGCTACCACACCTCAACTCACGATAACCTGCCCTATTCCCTCTCTTTTGATTACATCTTTTTTTACTTTATTGCTTTCTAGTTTAGTTGTTAGTTAAAACTCCTACAATCACCTACTTGTGTTTTTTACTTTTTACAGTGCAAGAGATTGAATTCTTGAAGTGGCACCAATCCCTTGGAGACGATATCTTTTATACTATAACTTGCGACGTGTACACTTGCACAATTGCGGAACAATTATTACGCGCAACAATATATTAGTGGGATGGTTTTATGCATTTACTCGATATTTAGAAACATGCGTGGTTTGAGATCCACCTTAATGGTCATAGATGTTCATTCACTTTATTCTTAATGTGGATTCGAACCTTAACATCTGTCTTATTAATATCATTATAATACTACTTAATAAAAAAACACACATAATTTAAAAATAAATTATTGACTAATAAAATTAAGGATAAATATTTGATATATTGGTCGAGCGTTTTTCTTTCACATATAGGGATGACAGGGGTTGGATTGGACATATGTAATTTGAATTATTCAAATTCGTAAATTTGTTTAACAATTCAAATCCGCTTTTATTCTTCAATTATTGAAAAAAAGAATAACATATTTTAAAAATGGATATAAATGACATAAATAGATTTAAATTAACCGTTTACAGATATAATATAACTATATTATATTGAATGAATATAATAATTCACTTATAATAGTATACTAATCCTTTGTGTATATATTTTAAGGCTGTGTTTTTTGTTGTTGTCGGCGTCTTCAACGACAGTTTATTCTTTATTTTTTTGTTAAATAATTTTTAATTTGGTCACCAACGGACGTTTGTCTACTATTTTTAGCTTTCAAATGGGCGTTTCGTAAAAAATAGATTTTTTAGCTTTTCACAACAACCGTTTGGCCCCCAACACTGATTTACAACCTCAACGGCAAAAGGAGCTTAAATCTTCAAATCCAATGTGGGATATATATTCAGTAAAATAGTCCCCGATGAAGAATTGAAACCAGCGGTGGATAATCAAATAAAAAAATGGGGAAATATTGTTCTTATCCAAAGCAAAAATGCTTCTCTAGTGATGTGTTCAAATCAAATTTTTGGATCTCTTTCTCATATATGAGATGTAAAGGAGCATGCTTGGCAAGCGTTGGAGCCGATCAACCTGCAGAAGTTGTAGATCATGCTCCCAAACATTTGAATCCGGGAGCATGCTTGTATACTCGAACGCGATCAATGTTAATGTATAGGAGTGAACAAAACTCCACGAGAAAAAGTTATTCATTTAGAGTTCATGTTGAGTTCGATTTTTTCTAACTCAAAAAAATTAAATTTTAAAATTTGTAATTTAGTCCTTGATTTCCTTTTTCTTCAATTCCCCCTTCATTTTAAGTTCATTTTTACCAAATTTGAACCACATGTTCTTAAACCACTGCCAATTGCGGATCCAGAAATATTTTTGAGGGTGAGCACATATATATTATATCATGTTCGAATCGGTTCGTTTAATGTTTGCGAACATACCGATTACTGTAAATAAGTTCGTGTCAGGCTCGATTCTTTTAGTTTTTGCGAACATGTTCGTTTAATATTTGCGAACATAGCGACTACTGTAAATAAGTTAACAATTCTTATTTACAATAATGTAAATAAGTTATCAATGCAAATATTAGTGAATCAGAAAACAACAGTGCAAAAATTTGCAAACCCTGACTATATGGTGGATTCGTCACTGTGGTTAAAACATATATAATTTAATGTTTGTTTAAAAAGCATAAAGCAATGTCTTTTGTTACAACTTACATAACCTATATAAAATCTTCATGACGTGGACAATTTTATGTAAACATTTTCTTCTCCATGTTGTGGGGATTGAGTACAATCATGCATAACAAAGGGGAGGAAATCATACCATTCACGCCAGCCATAAAAACACAACAGTGAATCAGAAATCTCTAAATTACAATTTACAAAGGAATGTGATATATAATACTTACAAGGCTATAACAAATTTGAAACAACTTAATTTCTGCCTATTACCAATTTATATTCAATCAATAAAAAAACAAAAATGAATGCCTTTGTTAAATTGATTAAACGAAATTAGTATAAATAATCATTAATTCATAAAGTCATATTTATACTTTTGCTCTAAATTAATTTAATCTCTAACTCAAAACCCAGAGTTAAAAAATGAAACGGTAAACATAAATTAAATAAATATTTAATTAATACATTCATATTTATATTGCTACAGTTGTAAGAGAAAGAACAAAATGTCTCAAACTCTTAAAATCTTGTAGAATAAATTTTAAATAATAATTGAAATATATTTTTATTTATTGAATAAACGAAGAGTTTGAAAAATAATAAATTACATACCTTTAGTCTTGAGAGATATAAGAGTACTGGAATTTGAGAATTAAGAATTTTGTGTTGGTAGAAGAAAAAGTGTCAAAAGTAGAAGCAGAAGTCGCAGAACCCGAAGAACTTTTTAGTGAGCTTCATCTTCTCTTGTAATTGGTTACTATTTTATGAGGTTTTATGTAGGACTGTAAATGAACTGAGCTCAAATGAATTGTTTGTGAACTCCTGAAAGAGAATAAGTTACTACTTATATACATCTTTAGTCAAAATTTTATAATAATTTATATGCGAGTGAGAAAAATAAAATTTCAGTATGGACACAAATAAAATTTTAGGGTGGGAACAAATAAAATTTCAATGAGGGTACAATCAATAAAACATATAACTAATAGGAGAAAATTTGAATTTCAAGGTGGACACGTGTTCACCCTCACCATAGTGTGGATCCGCCAATGACCACTGCAGAATATCTATTTAGCTTCAATCCATATTTTTGAAAAACATTTTCTCTTTTTTCAATTTAACCCATCAACTGTGTATGATTTTTTCATTTCTTATTTCCCTCTTCATTTTAAGTTCATTTTGAACAACTTTAAACCACATGCTCCACTACCAATATATAATATGGTTGTAACTTCAATTCATATTTTTAACAATTTTTTTTGCAATTTAGTCCATTAAATTTGCATTTTATTCAATTTAGTCCTTCAAGTGTATTTTTTTTGTAAATTTTTTCTTCTCATCAATTCATTGACTCCTTTATAATCACATCAATACTTTATCCTCAAAAGTTTCTTCTTTAAAAATAGCATTATAAATATATTTTAGAATTTTAGATGATATATTTTTAATTAAATAACATTACAAATCTTACTAACAAATGTGAAAAAGAACATGAAGAAATATATGTGTACCTTATATGATTGGATAAAGTCTTTTAAATTAGAATCAATCCATATTATAACATTATAAATAATTAAAATTACATTTGTACAAAAACTTAACAACTTGACTCGACTCGAATTTCATAAACTCGACTTGAATAGAAAAAATTTAAATAAAGTTTGAGTCATAAAATATGACTTGACAACTCGAATAACTCAAAACTTTTTGGCTCGATCGAGTGCCCACCCTAACTAATGTGTCAAAACTTCACACCTAAAATTTTAGTTAATTGGTTTATGCTAATGTTTTTAATCAAAATTTAAATCTTAATATTTACAATTTTTTTATCTATAAAGTATAACCTATTTTGTTGAAAACAAAAAATCTCAATATTCTAAGTTTGGCACAAGTTGGGAATTGAGACACTCATTAACAAGTGTTTATTTTTATTTTATAAATCTCTCAAAAAATTTTTTTTTTCATTTTTTTACAGAATTTGAAAATACAGATTTATGGGTTCCTGATTAAAAAATATTAAATTGAAAATTATCAGAGAGTCATAGGAGAACAGTGACACGATTGGAGAAGAAGATAATAAGTGTTTACATGGAAGTTGACAATTTTTAACGATTTTATTAGCAACGGACGTGATTAGTATATACTTATATTTTGAGGATGAAGTTGGAAAATTTAAAAGTTTAAGGGGTAATTTAGAATAAGAGTCGTAGTTTGGACATGAAAAGTGGACCATTCAGAAGTTTGAAACCAATTTAGAATGGAAGCCCTAGTTTGAAGATGAAATTGGAACATTATAAAATTTTAAGACCAATTTAAAGAATTATCATAGTTTGAGGACGTGTTGTGCAAATAACTATTTTTTACTGTGTGATACTAATCCTTGGTGTGTATATTTCTAATCTTTACATCCAAGGTGGGGTATGTGGGAAATAGATATATTCTCCTCTAATGAAATTCAAACAAGGGTCTGGTAGAATAAACAAATCAAGAATTGACGCCAGTAGTGGAGAATCAAATAAGGGGACAATATTGTTCTTATGCAAAGCCAAAAATGCGTCTCTAGTGATGTGTCTAGATCAAATCATATGACACGGTATGCAATTAAAATATTTTGAGATTTAATTCAATTAATCAAGGATTGAACTTATGCAATTTGTTGATGCTGATTTTGGGCAACACCAAATAAGGAGGTGAAGACGGCGGCCGAAGAAAGGTTTGAGGACGAGGCTTGGTGGTTCACCTGTCGTGGGACAGATGAAGAGTCACAGTGGATGGTGGTTGGTTGTAGAATCGGGTGGTTCACCTCCGGTAAACTTGGGGTCGAGAGCCGCAGACAGTGTAGAGAGGGGAAGTAGAGGTATACGGGAGAGGAGAGAGAAAGTGGTCGATGTAGAAGGGTTGTCCCCTTTCTCTTTGGTCTTGGGGGTATTTATATCCCCTTTTTTGCTGTACATGAAATGATGTTTGACGAGGCCATGTCAGGCCTAGTGATGGCTATTGATGCACTGCAGATGGCAGCTCGATTGTCAGGCTGCAAGCACAGTCGAACTTGATGGTTGTCATGTCTCAGCACAGTGGTGTTCCGAGCTAATGGATTTGGAGGTGTAGAAGTGTCCAGAGGAGGAGCTCTGGGCTACATAATGTTAGGGCGTGGTGCAGGGACGAAGGCGTTTTCTCCGGAGGTGTTTGGCAGAGGTACAACACCAGTCCCCTTTAGTCGAAAGAGTATCATAAAGTGGCACGAATTGATATCTAACGGTTGATTTTCATGCATGGGGAATGACAATCTTGGGAAAACGTATCATCATTGTTCGTGGCTCCTCATGAGTGGTTTAAAATAGGGAGGGGTGTGGGTCGTTGCCTTTGTAACGGTGTTTCTGTGTGCTCCTTCAAAAGGGCTTAGTGCCATTGGCACTCTCGTTGGTGAAAGAAAGAGGAAACTTTCCTCATTGAAGGCTCTGTAGACATGGGTTCCTTCTAAGAGGAGGAAGAAGAAGACTTTAGAGGGGTCTCCAATTGTAGTTGTTCCCAAGAAGAGTAAACCTTTTAGGACTATCACACCTGGTAGGGGTGTCGGGGCTCCTTTTGTAGTTAAGCCTATGGCTCTGGTAGTCACGAAATATGTCTCAAAGATGGTCGCCAATGTAGTTGCTCAAGGAGTCGCAAAAGAAGAGACCACAAATCCTCGGTCCTGAATGATCATAAGTTTGTGCGCTTACTTGTGTCATTTGCTTTTTAGAGAAATACTAACTTTCTGCATGTCTATTGTAGGGTTATCAGCGACGGAGGTATTTATGCCTTCATTGCCTCGCCTCTGAGGAATCTTTGGGCTGGTAGAGGATAGAAAATAAAATTCCCTCTGTAGGATGGGCGAGAGGACTCATTTGTTCTTTTCGGAGGCTGAGACAGTTTGCAATGGTCAACGGACAACATTGGCGGCCAAAGAAAAAGGGTTTTCTAGAGGTTGCAATTAGAGGCTCCTTAGAGAGTAGTGATCAGTTGGGAGTTGAAGCAGTGGATTTTTTCGTCACTAAATTGGAGAGGATTTTAGAGGTTTGATCTACTCTGATTATGTAAGGTAGCATAAGACCTTTGTACTTTTGCATATATTAATGAAATCATGTCATTTGTAGCTTTATATTAAGCGTTCTCACGTCCGTTTCTCTAGGGGTGATCAGACGTATTCTTGGGGTATCTTCCCATTTTAATCTTCAAGGGGTTTTTCTAAAAGGTGTGGAGTCATCCCTTCAGGAGCATCTGTGTGTTTGTAATCATCGTGTACCTTTCTTGGCACAAAACACGAGTATCTCATATTTTATAAGAACAATCTTGATAGGCGGAAACTTTCCGCAATCGTAGAAACAAATGAAAGGCGAATGTCAACATCTCCTTTGGGCTCTTTGAGGGTTTCTCTCAAGAAGCATGGAAGCATCCCCTTAGGGGCGACCGTGTAATTGTAGACCTCATGTGTGTTCCTTGACGCGAAACACGGGCTTCTCCTTTTTTTGTAAAATTACAGTGTTCGTGGTGTTAGTGAGATGGAAGCATATCCTATTAGGAGGAATTTCATACCCTTGAAGAGATTAATATGTGTGGGATCGAGGCTATCTCACACCCTCGTAGAATTGAGTGCTATAGAGTAGAGTTTTTCTTGACACTTATAGCATCAAGCGCTATGGGTGGATGCGTATCCTTTTATGCTCTCGGAGGGTTTCTCCTGAGAAGCACAAAGGTATTCTCTTGGGCGTCCCCATGTATTTGTAGAAACAATATATGTAGACATCTCCCTTAAGGGGCAGTTGTTCATTCGTAAAGCCTACAAGCTTCTATTGGTATGGGATATAGGTTTCTCCCTTATTGTAGAATCGCGATGCTTCGAGAATCGATGGGATGAAGACATCTTTCAGAGGCAACCACATGCTTCTTTTGGCATGGGATATAGGCTTCTCCTTCCTTGTAGAATCACGATGCTTCGGGCATCGATTGGATAAAGGCATCTCCTTTCTTTGTAGAATCAGTCAAAAGTAGGGGTTCAGTTGTAACCTTTGGAGGAATAGGCGTAAAAAGGTTAAAACTGTGTTGGAGTATTCAGAAACCAAAGTGATCTGCGAGAATTACCTTTGTGTTTTTATAAGATCGTTTATAAGGCAGGGCAGAGTCATATCTGTGTCCTTTGTAGAAATATTCAAAGTTCAGAGATGATGCACGGGCGGAGGGAAACTCAAAATATACAATGTAGGTGTGTGAAGAAATATGTAGCCATTTATTTGAGTAATAATTTTGAATTTCCCTTAAGATTGTACCAAGTTTTTAGGGTGTTCGAACAAAGTGGGTTTTCCAGTACCTGAAGGTTTAGAGGAGTGCATGTTTGTAGTGGAGATCATTTGTTGAAGAAATATTTGTAGAAAATTCATTGTTGTGTAAATTTTACTTTTATTCCATTTGTTGAGGGATCTTTCACGTTTTTCGTAGTCCTGCATACAAAGACAGCTAGAGGGCGCAAGTTACCCTATAATTTACATGTTTTTACAAGTACAAGTTGGAGGATACTTTCCCTCTGGCAATATCCTAGTCCTAGGCCACCTGTTGTGGCGAACACTATCTACACGCGTAAGGGTGCCAAGTTGTGGAGACTTATGGCCGCTGATGCTTCTTGCGCTCGTCGAGCTTGTTTGGCTATAGTTCTTCCCGTGCGAAGTGTACTTCCTTAATATGAAAAGCCTCCTTGTGGACTGACCAGAGATGGTAACTTTTGGTGTCCACGAGGAACGCCTCGGTTACTCTATCTCCGTTGTCTTACTAGAGAGATGGTCCGGAGGCTACCTGATGGTTCATGAGGAGTTCAATCTTCTCTTCACGGTAGTTGCTATGGCTCCCCGTGGTGGTGGAACGGGCTCTCGAGTTCCCCTCGGTAGTGCGGAGCTACTGCCATACATATCAGGCTTTCACTTCCTCCGATCTCATGGTGGCACCCTTGGATGTTGGTGGTAAGATATTTTTGACCCGTTCTATTTGCTTCTTTCTCTTTCATAGTCAAAACGGCTCAAAAATGGGAAAGACTTCACGACTGATTCTCTTGGTCAGAAAGCGTCCACATTCACTGCACCAATTATTGATGGCGATTTTAGGTGACACCAAACAAAGAGACGAAGAAAATGGTCGAAGGAAGGTTTGGGGATGAGGCTTGGTGGTTCACCTGTCATGGAACGGGTGGAGAACCACAGTGGATGATGTTGGCTATAGAATTGGTGATTCACCGCTGGTAGACTCGGGCCTGAGAGCCGCAAATAGTGTAGAGAAGAGAAGCAGAGGCATACTGGAGAGGAAAGAGAAAATGATCAAAGTAGAAGGGTCTTCCTCTTTGTCTTTGGTCTTAGGGTTATTTATATCCCCTTGTTGCTGTAGACAAAATGATGTTTGACGAGACCGTGTTAGGCCTAGTGATGGCTATTGATGGGCTGGCAAATGGTAGCTCGGTTGTAAGGCTGCAAGCTCAATCGAACTTGATGGTTGTCTTGTCTCAACACAGTGGTCTTCGGAGCTGATGGGTACGGAGGTGTAGAAGTGTTCGAGGGAGGAGTTTTGAACTTCGTAGTGTTAGAGCGTGGTACGAGGACGAAAGTGTTTTCTTCGGAGGTGTTTGACGGAGGTACAACACAATTAAAAAAAGGTTTGGAGTTCCTTTTGGAAGTTAAATGTCGCTCCAAAAATCAGAACTTTCTTATGGAAAGCAGGTAATAATGCTCTCGCCTCTAACTTAGATATGCAAAGAAGACTCAAACACCCTTCTTCCTCTTGTGTTCGATTGTTGCACAACCAAAAAAGCATCGAGCATAGTCTGTTCTTTTGTCACTTTGCCCAGGCAGTATGACATGCATCAGGCTTCAATTAACATCCTTTGGATGAAGGATTCTATGTTTTTTTAAATGGTGGTCTGTTATGGGAAATCTTTGTGCACAAGCTAATGTTAAAAAAGGACTCCAACTCATCTCCTTCATATGCTGGCAGATTTAAAAATCTCGTAATAAATTAGTTTTTAATGGTAAATTAGAGAATCCTATAGATGTTGGGTTATCTTCTAATATGTCTTTTAATGAATTCGTTAACCTCCCTCCAGCAGATTCTCCCTCCCATGCTCAAAGTGTCTGTCCAGCAGGTACATGGTGTAGCGACCTAAAAAATAAAGTTTCGAATGGGATTGCTAGAAAAAGGAATAATCGGTTTCTTTAGGTTTTTTCTTTGGAAAATGTTTTTGAAAAGGGAAAGTTTCTTTTAAAAGATTTTTTATTTTGAAAAAAATCAATAAAACTTAGTGTCACCACCGGCCACTGAGGTAGGCCGAACACTATAAAACCAGAGATTTGATAAATAAAAAATAGGGTTCGGGAGTCGGTTACGGATGAGAAGGTTTTGGCACCCCCACGCCGCCCAAAATTGGTGCCGTAAAAAGAAAATACATAATTTCCGCTTTGTTAATATTAAATTTTCTGAATTAAAGTGACGATTAAATTAAGATCAGGCTATACATGCTAGTAAATTTTAAGGGCCTCGTTATTCGAAAGCAAACAGCAGGACCACCATCACTACATTGATACTGGCCGCGTTTACTCTCGAATAAAAAGACACCGCATTAGCAAATTGTATCCCAGATGCAACATTATAACAAGACAAATAAGCATAAATAAAAAAACTTATGTGTTAAATATATGAATATTATACATACACAAACATAAAAACATGGCGGTGGCTATATATATATTAACATCACATATTATACGCTATATGAAAAAAGATCGAACCCCTAGATAGAAAGACTACATGCTTTACTATGTAAACTATATTATATAAACATGATGGAATCTATGAAACATTTCGAATTATATTATATAATAAAATGATAACATGTATTGCATCTAAAATTCAAATGCCTAATATGCTACATAAAAAAAAGCACATTAAAACTATGTACTATGTACTAAAAGGCATACAACATATATTCCACATATAATATATAAACTATATACTATGGAAAGCATATATTATACTAATATAAAATATGCATACCAAGGCTATACCATACATATACATGTACATCATGGCAATGTAATCACAATCCAACAAAAATAACAAAGGACTGAAATATAAATATGCATGAAAAAAAGGAAGAAAACAAAAAGGACACAACTGGATCTGGGACTCGATTTAACAAAAACTAAAGCTCTAAGGTCCAAAATGGGAATTAAACCTTTTAAAAAAATAGATTTATTCGAAAATAGGACCAAATTGAGAACATTTTGAAAACTACAGGGATGGGGGAGGTTATTTCAAAATGCAAAATGGCTAAAGCGGGTATTTTAGAACGCGGAGGGACTTTATGGGGATAAAACCATTTTACAAGGCTGATTGAAATAAAAAGGGTGAAATTGAAAATATTTTAAAAATCCCAGAGAGCTAGAGTGAGATTTTAAAAGGCGGAAGACTTAGAGCTCGTAATATGGCCGGGGCGGAGGGGTTTATCGTGTGAAAATACCATTTTTAGGGGCTGAATATAAATAACACTTTTTGGGTAAAAAATTGGGGCTTATTTATTTTAAATAAAACCTCGCTATCCGTTTTAGGCAAAACCTCTCCCCTTCGGACGAACGCCATCGTGCATTCGTCCCGATCTCAAAAATTGGCGACACTCTGTTGTACCGTCTACCACCGGCCGTCGCATGCCGGCGCTGGGGAACCACAAAATACCACCAAAAAATCCCCTCTTCTTCCTAAAACCGAAAATAGCTTCTACTTCACCAAAAAAACCCTTTCGCCTAGATCTAACAGGATCGACTCAAAATAAAAAGGGTTCTCGGTTCACCACTGTGGCTTGGAAGCAGAGGGCTTCTCACCGGGAAAGGGTAACATGCAACCAGAGGAAGCCTTACAAACGAGGCTCAAAGGTAAAAAAGCTACTCGTTTCCCCTTTTTAGATGCATGCATACACTGGAAAGAGTGAAATATACCTCAAACTCTATTTTTTTGTATTGAATATTCAAATGCCTAGCTTCCTTACAAGTGTTTTGGCTTTAGTTTTTATAGCCGAGTAATTACATGAAAATAAAATGAAAAAAGAAAGAAAATTTTTGAGGGCTTTGGCCAGATTGATGCTGCTCTTTGTGTTTGTCAGTCGTTGCTGTATTTTTGAAAATTTTAATGGTCGTATATCTCTATTTTTTGTCTATGATGTGTATGTTTTGTTGCATGCGCCACTGGGGAGAGCCGGACATTGGAGGGTGTCAGAATGGTCCCGCATGAGAGACGAGTGTGCGCGTAGTGTCAATTGAATGGTCGCAAGTGAGTGCGTGGAGCGAGACGAGGAGCTGCGTGTGGGATCTATAAGCTTCTCCTTCGAATCTGAGCCGTTGATGCATTCCTTGATCCGACATCTAAAGTTGATGCAGCGTCAAAGGACGTGGTAGCCCTAATTAGGGTTTCTTCCTGATATGCGATCTGGACCGCTAGATCAACCAGCCAGATCTGACGGTCTAGATACAACTACGTAGAAAGATAGAGAGTTATTAGATTAGGGTTTTTTGTTTGGGTAGTCGGGCCCTAATGGGCTAGTTTATGTAATATTTTGTTGTTTTGGGTTTTTTAATACAATGTAAATGGACTTTTTTAATAATCAAACATTGGGCTTTTATTTTATTTATCTATTTATATTTTGATCTTTTGAGTTTTCTATTGAGATATAATATAATTATATAATAATAATATAATAAGGATAATGAGAGTTAATAATGCTAATAATAATAATACCATTATAAAACATAAACTGAATTAGAATAATAATATAATACTAGTATAAACATAATCGAAATAAAAAACAAATAATAACAATTAATAATATTTTTGTATTTTTCCAAATCATAGTAAACCGATAGTAGTGAATACCATAATAATGACACTAATAATTTTTTGGTTTTTTTTATTATAATAGAATATATATAAGGTACTAAAAGCCCAAAGACCACATTTCAAAATATTTAACAAAAATATAAAAGCGGGTTAACCCCCGATAAAATTAGTGATTACAGCTGCCCTTCTTTGCTTATCCTTGTAGAACAAGAATAAAGCAAATACCATAAGCACTAATTTTATCCGACTTTCATGTTCGAAGATTCCGAGCTGTGAGTTCCTCCTATATAGAACCGTTCACCATTCCTCTTCCTGAAATTCTCGCTTTGAGACTATGGGTCCCTCATATTCTTCATGAGGCTGTAGGCAATATAAAAGGATTCACGCCAACATGACTACCAATCAAATCTACCTCATCTTTAGGGGCTTCAGACTATATCAAAGGATTCATGGCAACACGGCTACCAATCGGATCCACCTCATCTTCAGGGGCTTTAGAGCACATCAAAGGATTCACGCCAACACGGCTACCAATAGAATCTACCTCATCTTCAGGGGCTTCATACCATATCAAAGGATTCAAGCCAACATGGCTACCAATCGGATCTACCTCATCTTTAAGGGCTTCAGATCATATTAAAAGATTTACGACAACACGGCTACCACTAAAAAATCTTCAATAAAATGTCCCAATTTTAGATTTTTCGGACACAAAAAGATGCTCGCCACTTTCAGATAATCGGAGATTGGAGGACCTTTAGATATCCTAAGGATGCCTAACTAGTCATTATGCATGATAAGATTGAATTAATGCTCGAGTGCCTTCTTCCTTGGCTTCTCCTTTTGTCTTTCTTTCGCTTGACCTTTTGTCTTTGCTTATTTGATGTCTCTTCTTGTGTCAAGACTCAATCCCCATTCGACCCTCGTATTCTCCAAAACTTTGTTCTAAAGCGCCCCTTTCGGTTTTTCACTTTAGAGTCTTTTTCTAAAGCGCCATTTCGAGTTATCACCTTGAATTTTATTATTTTTTTCTTTTTCTTTCTTTTTCTTTTCTCTTTCTCTTTCTCTTTCTTTTTCCCTTTTTTTTCTTTTTTTGCCCTTTCGGGTTTTCGCCTCTGGCTCTTTAGCTTTGAACTTCATCATGGAAAGCAATCGCTATTTTTTCTCAATAAATTTTGTCAACTTCGTATTCAATGTCCTCTAGCCTTGACTTGGGCGGACTCCCTTTGATATATTTCAATTCTGTCTTGGAAAAGCCTGCACTTAATTGGTCAAATCATAGTAATGCCAAGAAACCCTTTGTTTTCATTAATCTATGCCAATCTATTTGCGGGATGCTTATGAAATACGCAAAGGAAGGGAGAGAATAAAACTTTTATTACTATAAGATATGTTGGAATAATTTGAAAGTCATGGTAAACATGAGAAAATGAAAAAAGATATAAGTAGTACATGGTGCAACATCCCTAAGCATCGACTGTATGAATGATGCAAAAGCCTATCGACCTTGGTAGATCTCTCACTCGCCGTAAGATCACTAAAGTTTCTGATATCCAAAAGGAATTCCATCATACCTTGAAGTAGGGCCATTCAACTAGAATAGAGCCTATCAATCGGATGTTGAACCTCAAAATTTATCTAAACCTCCATTTCAGATTTTCGGTTCAAATCATCCTTTGGTTTCAAGATGCCCGTTTTCGAGTTTCCACCATGAACCCTCATTTTTTAAGCGTAGTACTTCTTAACGGATTCTGAATTATGAGGTTGCTCACTTCTTTCCCGTCCATCTCCGTTAAAATCAATACTTCCCCGAAGAAGGATTTTTTAACAACATAAGGCCCTTCCTAATTAGGCATCCATTTTCCTCGAAAGTTCTTTTGAATTGGCAAGATCTTCTTAAGCACTAGATCCCCTTCTTGAAGATCCTTAGGGTGAACTTTCTTGTTACAAGCCCGCATCATCCTCTTTTGGTACATTTGGCCATGACAAATGGCCCTCAATCTCTTTTCTTCAACAAGGTTCAACTGATTAATCCTTTCTTGCATCCATTCGACGTCATCCAACTTTGCCTCGCTCAAAATTTGAAGTGATGGAATCTCCACCTTAATAGGTAATATCGCTTCTATACCATAGACCAAAGAGTACGGTGTTGCCCCCATGGATGTCCTTACGGATGATCGGTAAGAAAATAGAGCAAAAGGTTGTTTCTCATGCCAATCTTTGAAAGCACCGGTAGTCTTTGGTATGATCTTCTTAATATTATTGTTTGCCACCTCCACTGCCCCATTCAACTTGGGATGATAAGTAGTAGAATTATGGTGCACGATTTTAAACTGTTCACACACTTCAGTCATTATCTTGTTGTTTAAATTGGAAGCATTATTGGTGATGATCCTTTTCGGCAAATCATATCGATAGATAATCTCTTTCTTCAAGAACTTACATAGGTTGCTCTACTGATGTTGACATAAGAGGCTACTTCTACCCACTTGGTGAAGTAATCGATAGCTACTAAGATGAAACGGTACCCATTAGAATCATTCGGATGTATTTGACCAGTGAAGTCCATGCCTCACACAGCAAAAGGCCATGGCGAATTCATGGTGTTTAGTGGCACTGGCGAAGAATGTGTATCTTATCGGCATAGATCTGACATTTGTGACATCTCTTTGTGTAATTGATGCAATCTCCCTCCATGGTAGACCAATAATATCCATATCTCATGATCTTTTTGGCCATTGAGAAACCATTGGCGTGAGTCTCGCACAGAGCATCATGTACCTCGCCCATGATAGTTTCTGCCTCTTGAGCGTTTACACATCTCAACAATACTTGATCCTTACTTTTTCTTGTACAAAACCTCTCCGTCAAGGACATAACCCGATGCCAACCTCCCAATGGTTCTTTTGTCATTATAGTTGGCCTTCTTCAGGTAAACCTAGAACTTGATGTATTGGAGGATATCATCGTACCGTGGATTACCATCCTCCACCTCTTTCAAATTGTAACAATAGGTTGGAACCTCAAAATCTGCATCTCAATTGGCTTCATCTCGGCTATCAGGCTTGCTTCAAACATGGCGGCCAAAGTTGTTGAGGCGTCGTCCATTTGATTATCCTCTCTTGATAAATAAGCGAAACTAATTTCTTCAAAATTTTTAACCAACACTTGGATCAAATCGTAGTACTTGACCAACTTTTGATCTCTTGTCTCCCATTCTTTCCGAAGTTGGTAGATCACCAAAGACAAATCTTCAAAGACCTAAAGCACCTTGATCTTCCTTTCTATGGCTGTCCGAAGCCCCGTGACACAAGCTTCATACTCGGCTATATTGTTTGTACAAAAGAATTCCAACCTACCGGTAAAAGGGTAGTAAACCTCTTCGGGAGAAATTAACACCGCCTCTATCCCATGGCCTAAGGCATTGAACGCTCCATCAAAATAAAGTTTCCAAGGCTCATTCTCCGAAATAGGCATCTCTTCAAATAACACACTAATCAAATATTCATCTGGAAAATTGAAATCTAATGGCTCGTACTCGTCTGAGGCGCGGCTGGCCAATAGATCTGCTACCACACTTCCCTTTATCACTTTCTGGCTCACATAAACGATATCAAACTCTGACAGCAGCATTTGCCAATGGGCCATCTTTCCGGTTAGTACGGGTGCTTCTATTAGAAATTTTCGTGGATCTATTCAGGAAATCAAGCAAGTATTGTGGTACAACATGTATTGCCCGAGTCATTTTGTAGCCCACACTAGGGTAAAACATAGCTTTTGGATTATTGGGTACCGTGCTTCACACACGATAAACTTCTTGCTCAAGTAATAAATGACCATTTCTTTCTTGCCAGACTCATCATGTTGCCCTAGCACACATCCCATTGAGTTCTCAAAAATTGTCAAGTACAAAAGTAATGGCCTATTTGGCACTGGTGATATTAGAATTGGGGCTTTGGTCAAGCACTTTTTTATCTTCTCTAGTGCTTCTTGACAATCTATAACCCCCTTGACCCGACCTAGAAGCCCAACCGAACCAAGAAGGCCACGTTAGGTTTGCCGTAGCAAACCAAAGAGATATAACAAAACCCGGTCCATTTTTTTCCTTTTTATCTTATCTAGATGCCAATTATTAACCTTACATGTTCATGCGGACATCGGGTGCAACCTCAACTCAAATGGGCATCAATTTGACATCCAATTGATCACATTTTTAATTTAGGGACCAAAATGCAAACACATAAAATTTCAGGATTAAAGCTCACTTTTAAGTTACCAACTTTTATCTTGACCGATTTCAAACTTCCATCTCAAGTTTCAGCTCAATCCGATCATTCTATCACATTCAATTGCATTGGCAAGATTTCAGGGACTAAATTGTAAAGATGACAAAACTGCCCAAAGTGACGATATTAGAATTAACGTTCATCCGTACCGATACAGGTATACTCGTATTGATATGGATTGAAACACCCCGTTTCGGTACACCTTCATGCCGTATCGATACGCCCAACTAAAATAACGAACTTTTGAAAACTTTGATGATCGTACTGATATGGCTTTCCTGTAACACCCCTAGCCCGGGATGGCAGGAAACCAGTTCAGGAGCGTTACAAATGAACAATACAAGCAAGAACAAGGCAAGAATAGGCTAAATCATCCCTATTAGATGAGTTACTTAACTAGCAATTTACCAAACATACATTACTTAACATGTAAGCAATCTTAATTACATACATTATAGGTTACCAAAAATTTCAATTAACATTATCATACAATCACCATCATTCGAAATCTAAATAAGAAAACATGCTTCATTTCATTATTTTCTCTTTAGCTTGATACATGTGACATTACATACTTAACTTATTAAACATGATCAAAAGTACATAACTTGATTCCAAGCAAGCATATGCCATCCTTACCATTCCGCATTTACATTCAATATTATAAAAATACTACAACAAGGTATGATCAGACAAATAATTATCACATTATACAAGTCATTTGAATAGGCATAATAGTCTAGGTCAATTACTTTGAACATTCATTAGATACATATCAATACTTATATGCGCAACAAGATACATTTCCATTACATAGAATTAAAGTTCATTACTTAATTTACATTAACCACCAAGTTCATAACATGATAGGCCCATTCAAGACATATATACAAATACAAGTTTCAAGTGTTCAAAATTCACTCACTAGACATTATATACAACTAAGTGCCACCAACTAGGGGAGTATAAAACAAGTATGTCCATACTTTAGCTATGCTTGTGTCTTGCTTCTAGTTTAAGAATCCATGCTTCAGGATCAAGCAACGATCGAATCCTTTAAACTGTGGTTGGGAAGAATGGAAACGAGAGTGATAAGTACAAGAATGTACTTAGTGAGGTAGTAACTAGTTCTAACCAATTGTTAAGACATGTATCAATTAACTAAGTTTGAGCTACTCAAAGTTGGAAGTAGTTAGAATTCAAGATTTAAATGCATACTTATCGTTTTCAAATTTAGTGACATATCATTTCAAGAAAAAATTTATGAACACATCAATGCAAGAAGTATTATAAACTATTCAAGTAGCAATTCAAGTATCAAGGCATTCAAGTGTCGAGTAATTCAAGTATCATGTAATTCAAGTATCAAGTAGTTCATATATCAAGAAACTCAAGTATCATGTAATTCAAGTATCAAGTAATTCAAGTATCAAGGCATTCAAGTATCAAGCAATTCAAGTATCAAGGCGTTCAAGTGTCAAGTAATTCAAGTATCATGTAATTCAAGTATCAAGTAATTAATATATCAAGAAAATCAAGTATCATGTAATTCAAGTATCAAGTAGTTCAAGTATCAAGACACTCAAGTATCATACAAGATTTACTCTTTAATTATTTCTCATTTGCTTTCTTTAGTTTAAGCCTTTGGTATTTAGTTGTCCAGGTTATCGAGTCTCCAACCAATTGTCGCCACAAGATGTACCGTAGTACTCAAGATGTACCGTAGTACTGGTCAACCCTCCTACTGTCGCCAAAGACCATACATACGTACCCTCCGTCTGTCGCCAATTAGGGGCCTTAGCCCTGGACTGTAGTCCACCCTGACACAATGAGCTCTAGACTATAAGGCATGCCCTTCTATCTATGACCACTAACAACCAAGGCTTTGTTCAATTATGAATCACTTATTCAAGTATTACAAGTTTATGTCGAGCAATAGCTTAATCAAAGATCAATTCAAGTGATACATTGCAAGATCATGTTCATATACACAACCCTTAAGCCAATTGAGCCTTAGCTCTACACTTTACAATTTAATCTTGTCATTCAAGCAAGCAATTAACATATTCCATCTCTTAGGCATCAAGCAAGATCTTTAATTCATGATTTATATCATGTTAACAAGTATTTAAATCATAGAGGTACATTTAAGCACTCATTCGAAATGATCACAATCAAGGCATCAAGGTTCAAACATTTGTTTTCACTTTTCTTCTTAGATAATTTAACAACATACATGTTACTATTAGATTCCAGGTTTTAGCTTAAACCATTCTTCCAATTTTTCATCACAACTAAGATTAAATCAAATATATTAACATGGCATCGAATAACATGAAATAAACATGCATCTTTGGTTAGGACCTATATCCCAACCCTATATTAAACTACACTCACAATACCCCAAGCTTAGCTAATCTTGGATCCAAATTCCTTTGTGTTTGCCCTAGCTTGGTCACTCATTTCTTCTTCCACAAGTTTTACTCCTTGCTCTATCAATTCATACAATTAAATCAAGGTCAAGACAAATTACATTCATTTCTTCAAAACAAGGCAACAATACATAATTCATTCATTTCAAAACATCAAAGGGGCTACTGCCTGGCAGCTTGTGCACTGCTTACTAAAATATGCATAACTTTCATTCCGTACGTCGGAATTTCAATTGGTTTACACCGTTGGAAAGCTAAATTAATTTTCCTTATAACCATATAGGCATTGCATTTTAATTCTTTTCCAATTAATACAGTTTTTGTTTAAAGACAAGGCAATTTACAACACTGGACAGTTTGCACTTTCCCTATTGTTTCTTCTCTACCATTCATTCTATAATTCAGAATTCAATTCTGTTTTCTCCTAATGAATTTAGACATATTAGGCATTATCCATAAAATTTCAAGCCTTAAATTCTTGAAAAGTGTCGTGAACTGTCAAAATAATTATCCTTAATCTCAGAATAAATAAAGACGTAGTATAGAGAAGAAGGTGTCGGTCCACATGGACTAAGGAGTTTCTGATATACGG
This sequence comes from Hibiscus mutabilis, assembly GCA_019671005.1. Lineage (NCBI taxonomy): Eukaryota > Viridiplantae > Streptophyta > Magnoliopsida > Malvales > Malvaceae > Hibiscus > Hibiscus mutabilis. The sequence goes on from CM033719.1 coordinate 18,359,423, forward strand.
TTGTTCTGATTCTAACTGTTGCAAGGTAATTTAGTGAAAGTGGGGTTTTAATCGAGAAAACTAGAGAATGAGTGTAAAATGTATGCGAGAATAGATTAAGTAAAAATAAATCGATTAAATTAATTAGCCCCAAGCTTTTGCTCCGCTTCAATTCAAAATGATCATTGAAAAAGAATTTTCACTCCAGATACATGTCGGTTACAGTCTACAAGGCCCAACCCTTGTAACTTGTTTTTCTCTTTGGTAAACCAATAATCTAAAATCAATTTTTAGATTCCAATTTTCTGGTTAGACTAACCACGACTATTGCCGTTAGAATAAAATAATTTTTTAAAATTTGGAAAAACCCGACTCAGATTATGTTGTCTCAACGGGAATCGAATCTGATCTCAATTCCCCTTAGCGAATCCGTCACTAAGTGTGTTCATAGAAAGTCAAAACCACGACTATCGTCGATCCTTCCTCCCAACTATAAATCTCAACAAAAATCAAGTCAACGCTAGCTTTTTGAGGTGAAAGCGAAAAGATTTTAATAGAAAGGTCGATTGCCGATCTAGGTTTTCAGAAAATTGAGAATGTAAAACAAAGTTGGTAAGTGCTTTTTAATTCTCACAAGGTGAATTGAAGCTTCTCTTTAAGCCCTTGGCTAATAGAAGAATTTAGCTAAGCATGATTATGGAAGAAATCATACTTAGCATTTAATAAATAAAATTTAAAAGAAAATAAAAAGAAAAGGGAATTTTATAAAATGTAGAAAGCTAAAACAAACTAAGAATGAAAGATGAGAGATGATATTCTAGCTTACCCCAAGGGGTTATTTATAATATTCTAAAACCCTAAAAATAACTCTAAAAGATAAAAGATAAATCCTAAAAATATTTAAATTAAATACAAAAGATAACCCCAAATTTAAATTTTAAATCTGTCTGATAAGCTATCAAAATGCGGCTGATAAGATATCACCACTGCTGACTTCATCTTCTCGAAGCGCTGACATGGCGTCCAGTCAGATTTTTTATGCCTATTAGCCCAGCCTTGACTCTAGATAAAATTTACATAATTTTGCCTCTTTTCAGCGTGTTTTTCAAAATTAAAGGCCTGTACGAAAAACACATAATAAAGCCCAGATCAGTATCATATTTGAATCTTTAGAGGCATAATTAAAGATGAAAAAGTGATCATTTAAACTACTCATCAAATTCCCCCTCACTTATTCAATGCTTGTCCTCAAGCATTTCTCAATTGATGCATCAAGAATTTCAAGTTACCATCTCAATGTCACAAAATTCGCAAGACTTCCAAGCAAATTAAAATCGTAGCAATTGATAGAACTCAAGAGCAATCAAGCTAAAGGCACAGTTAAAAGCATGTAATAGCAAAGCATGACATTCCAATTATTCATTAATCTCAAAGAAGCAAGACGTAGTACCTCACATTGGTTCACTCATTCCGCTCACGTGTTTCAGGTAAAAAGAATCGCTCAAGCCTAACTAATCAAAGCATTACCACAAGCTTGTAACTAAATCTAATCTCCACTACTAAGTATGAATATGATGCAATAATCAAGAGGTCTTTAAAAGGGTTGTAATGAGGCTAAGGTTCGGGTAGGATAAAGGTTGAAGATCGAGTTTAAGAATTCTAGACAAAGAGAAAATCATTCCAAAGAATTATTCAAAGGGAAGTAAAAATGAAAGAAAGGAAAACAAGAAACCAAGCAATCAAAACTTATTCACTATCTCTTTCTCTATTTTTCTTTCGAACTTCTCTTTTTCTTTTTCCTTTTTTTTTCTTTCTTTTTTTACTACTGCTATTCGGACCAAACTTTTTTTTATTGTTCGAACAATTTATTCGAACTATTCTACACTGTTCGAACCAAACTGCACTATTTTTTTTCAAATCTCTCTTTTTTCACTTCGGAATAACCTTAACTTTATGCTGAAAAAGGGTGACAAAAAGAGGAAAAAACAACAAAATCAGTACGGGTTAAAAATGTGGTAAATCAAGAAAAAGGATAAGGCTCAAAATTGGTTATCTAAGGGGTAAATAAACAAAGGGTAGGCCATTTTTTGGGAAGAGAAAGGGGTTAAAACCTAATGCCTCTATCACACTAAAGCATCACATTCAATCATGTAGTCTCGACAAGCATTATGCTACAAGTTCTAGAATGCTAAGAATTAGTCGGCACACTCAAAATTAACAAAGAGAAAGAAAGTAAATGTATGCTCATTAGGCTCAAAACTCACATGAAAGGTTAATTGCACTAAGTCATGCTATCAATTTAACCAACAAATGCATGGAATGTCAAAAAATTTAAAGAAAAATTAATCATGCCAATTGCCATCATGCTTCCTAAATTCCAACAAAAGCGAGATTAAAATTCACAAGAAAAACAAAGAAACAAGGTGAAAAATGAGATATGCAACCATCAAGTTCAATGCATCGTTTCAAGAAAAACTCAGTTCCAACCAATTGAATAAGCAAAGTGAAATTTGATTCAACTTTCCAGCCCCTCACTTAAATCATAATATCCAATTATGGAAAATAAAGCGAAAGAGAGGGAATAGAATACTCCCCACTAAAAGTATAACGTCGCTGTCCAGTGAGATTGATCGGTGCTTGTGAGAGCCGGCGAGCTTGCTCTCTTGATCGAACCATGTTGGCAAGGTTGAAGGGGCTGGTTTTTTCGTGTTGACCAAAGGTAAAGGGAAGGGGAGGGATGCAGATGGGTTATTAGGGAAAATATGGGTGTGGGGTTTTTTAGGGTGTCACGTGAATGTATAGGAATTGGGAAAAAGTTTGGTCAAATGGTGTGGGGTCTAGTGTATTTAAAATTTAAAAAATGATAAAATAATGAAGATGGCTAAAGATAAGGGTGAAGACAAATGATGAGTGGATTGGGGTTGGCTAACATGTACCTAATTAGTGGGGGGTTTTGCTAACATGCACCTACAAGAAAATTGGTCTTTCTCCACTAAAGCCTGCGTGGATTATATCCTTAAGATTTCATTATATTCGATCCAAAATATTTTTGTGTACTGATAACTGCTCAAAAGTACTATTTTTCTTACCCTTTTTACTCATATTATTGTTAGACTTAAGCTCATATCAGTTGCATAATTAGTCATTCATGCATTAATTCATGTTTTTGTCCACCGTTGAGCTTGATTACATAACTTGGTGATTTTTGTGGAAAAAGATGCTGCTTTGGTGTATTTTTGTGTGTATGCAGGATCACTTGCCAAAGCAAGGCTAGAGCTAGTTGCCAGGGCAATACATGAAGGATATGCCGAGCTAGTTGCCAGGGCAAAACATGAAAGAGACGCCGAGCCAGTTGCCATGGCAATTGTCGACAAGAGAAAAGGTGATATGGTAGTCGAAATTGATGACTAGTCAAGCCCAAGATGACGTGGAGCAAAGCCCAAACCCAAAGGAATTTGATTTCCATGCAGAGATTAAAGAAGAATTAAATTCCAAGAAGATAGGAGAAGTTCTAGTAGGAATACAATTATAATAAAGAATTATATTCTTTAAAGATAATTTAATTCCAACTTAAACTCCTCCTCAAAGAAGGACTTTGGCCTAGCCCTATAAATAACAGGGAAATTTCGACAAGAGAGCAAGGGGGGAGAGAGTTCGATTTCTTCTTCTTCTTCTTTGCTTCCATTAGATTCATGGTTTGGGGGATTATTCTTTGTATATCTTTTGAACCCAACCATGAACTAACTTGATTGGTTGGGGTTATTGTGTTTTGTTGTTGTGAGAAACAATTGGATTTTCTTTAGGTAATAAGAGTTTGCACTTTCAATTCAAGGTTTACTCATTCTTGGTTCTTATTCTTGTTTGCGAGTGAATTGGGAGAGGATCTCGTAACTTCATCTATTTATCCAATATCGGGAGAGTTAGGTTCAAGAAATGAATGAGTATGGTCTTTATTCAATCTATTGATGGTGAAGATTAATCCGGCTTAGGAATAAGTTAAGGATTTCAACGGCTAAGAGGAGCGCAAGATTGGTTGTTTTTCACCCTTGATTCACGCAGGGATGTATTATCAAGGCATGCACAAGTAGCTAGAGTTTCGACTTAGGGATAAGAAGAAACCATTGAAGAACGCTCTGCCGAACCTTGAAGGTTGCTGCCCAGACGCCCAAGTAGTTGCCCAACTAGTTGCCCAGGCAACCATCGATTAGTTGCCAAGGCAACCCTGTTCTGCAAGTTGCCACGGCAACTGAGTATCCCTTGCACTCTTTTACCAAGACGATCCAATCGGCTATCACACCTCAACTCATGATAACCTCGCCTATTCTCTCTTTTTCTTTCATATATTCTTTTAGTTTATTGCTTTTACTTTACTCGTTAAAATCAACTCTTATTATCAATTGTGTTTTTATTTTCACAGTGCAGTAACTTAAGCAAAGTGGCCCAAACCAATCCATGTGGAGACGATACTCGATACTCGTATCACTTTATTACTTGTGACGTGTATACTTGCACATTTGCGTAGCACTTATTACACGCAACAAGTTTTTGGCGCTGTTGCCGGGGATTGGCAATTGGTGTTAGTTGTTTTTGTTATTGCATTTTTTTTCTATTAGTTTTACTAACTTTTCTTTTTGTTTGTTTTATCAAAAAAAAAAAATTAGGTGCGCTACAAGTTAAGGGACATCAACATGTCGGGAAATAAAAGCCAATCTATTCGAGAGATGATGTTGGAAGATATGAATCAATCCAATCAAGAGTTTCTTGCACCCTTTGATGATTACCTATACCAACCGAGAAAAGCCCAAAGAACTTATACCATGGAAAAATCATGTGCTATGTGTGGAGAACATCATGTGTTTGAAAATTGCCCTCACATTTTCGGTGCATATAACTACATGGAGGACCATAGAGGGGACCAGCAGCAAAACTCTTCATGGTATGGTCAAAAAGCTCAAAATTTATTTTACCATAACAATTTTGCCGCAGCAACAGATATGTCATGGCAATGTAGTCCTTTTCAAGAGCATTCCAATTCCTTGGAGGAAACGTTACTAGCTTCATTGGCTAGACTTGACGGATCAATTGAAGAGATTCGAGAGTTATCAAAATCTATAGATACGAGGATAGCTCAGTGGGATGCAACCTTAGGGGATTTAGAAGATCAATTGGGGAGATCAACATATGTCATGGATAACATGCACCAACAATTCATTCCTAGGGATACTGACGTCCCAAGGCAAGAGGATAAGAAGCAATGCAAAGAAAGCTCTCCGATGTGTGGGGAACAACTAGAACCTCAAAGTCAAGAGGATGTCAATGAGAGAGACTACCCAACACATGAGCCTGAACAACAAATTGCCTCGTCAATGATTGAGGAGCCTGAACAGAGCAATGCCGCGACAACACTCAGTGAAGCTGAGAACAACAATACTACAGCAAATTCTGAGGAACTTGATGCCCAGAAGGTTACAACGTTGATGCTGAAGCAGGAATCTGTAGATTGCTCTTATCTACAATTGCCACGGCAATTACACGACCACATGCAAGATCAACGAGATAATAATACTTTGCCAATGGAATATGAGCAGGTAATAGTTGAACCTTTTGAATTCTTTAAAAACTCATCTCGTCCATTGCAGGTATGTCTTGAGGAACCGAGGTTGGTATATTTGAAGCCATCGAAATCTCTACTGATGGATATGTTTGAGAGGCCAAAAGAAAACGGTGTTTGAATTCGTAAAGCTTTTCAGAAAATTGGTTCTTCCCTTGACTTACAGCAAATTTTGGCAACTGATTGCCACGGCAATTGGCTTGAGCAGCAATTGCCACAACAACAAAAGATACATCCAATCATGATAGAAGTTGACAAGAATGAGGTAATTGAATGGTTGGGAATGGATATAATTTTTCCTATTAATATATTTGTGCCTTCAAGAATAGTAGCAAGGTGGAGGGCATGCATGGACTACAAGGGAACACGAAAGAAAGACACATCCACCATGGTAATGCAAAAGGGAGTAGCTGGGAGCACATTGGCCCAACTCTTTTTGGGCAATATCGTCACCCGATGGAGGGTACGGATGGACTATAAGAAGTATCGGAAACAACCCTCCTCAAGTTTTCTCAGATATGCAGTAACATTAGAAGATGCATGATTGCACTCTTTTCAGACATGGTCGAAGACTTCCTTGAGATCCTCATGGATGATTTTTCCATTTTTGGTAATGAGTTCGACAGTTGCCTCGGCACCCATTGTCGTTCCACCAGATTGGACGCCACCTTTTGAGCTCATGTATGATGCAAGTGATTTCGCGGTAAGAGCAATCCTAGGCCAACGCAATAGGGAGGAGGATGCGGATTTAGAGATATGCGATGCATTCTTGGATGAACAACTTTTAGTTGCCTCGGAAACCTTGGATGTGCCCGCCTTGGAAACCCCTGACGCCTCGGCAACCATGGATGCGCACGCCTCGGCAACCCCTGACGCCTCGGCAACCATGGATGCGCATACCTCAGCAACCCTCGACGCCACGGCAACTACTGATACTTTCCAGGTTTTCTTTTCCACAACAAGACTCACAACCACCATGCTAAGGAAATTCACTACCGACTACTTGCCACAGCAACCACAACAGAAACTGGCGATGCCCAGGCAACAACTATGGCTTTGGCAACTACTGATGCCCATGCAAGTGAACCTGCATAGGCAAACATGGATCAAATCAAAGCAATGCTATTCTCGCGGTACCAGCATTCAACCACCGATTGAAAAATGAATCAAGCAAACGACACGTAGGAAACTTATCACTCGAGGTGACGACCTCTCCGACTAACTCATTTCATTTAGTTTCTTTTAAATTTTGTTTCACTTTTTCATGCATTGAGGACAATGCTTCTCTCGAGTTTGGGGGGTGTTGGTTTCTAGTTAGTTTAATGTTTAGTTGCATTCAGCGTTAGCAATCACATATAGTTGCATATGTTACTTGCCATTCCTTTAATTGGATTTAATTGCTTAAGACTTGTTGAATATCCAATGATGAATTTTTGCCACTGCACTTAATTGAAAGAACCTTTAATTTTAGGATTGCATGAAAAGAACTTAGAATTTTATTATGATGCTGAATTTTTTTACACGGTTGTGGGTTGTTGATTCAAAGAAACTTAGTGAACTTAGGTTGCTTAAAATTTGGGTAAATTTAAAATTGAAAATTAAAAGTTAATTTCTTGCTAGAGGTGCCCAAAATTGGCTCTAGTAGTAAATACACTTTCTTGCTAGAGGTGCCCGAAACTGGCTCTAGTAGTTAATGCACATTAAAGAATCGCTAGAGGTGCCCGAAATTGGCTCTAGTCGACTAAAATAAAATAAGAAATTGCTTACTTTGCTAGAGGTGCCCGAAATTGGCTCTAGTGAAAATGAAAACAAATGCCCCGACAATTAAATTGATAAAAGCCTATTGTTCACATAGAATCTTGAAAATCAACTTGTACACAACTACGCACACACATTGTCACGAGCATTATAGTTTTGTTCCGAGTAATTTTTGTGCTATCCGAAAAATTAAAAGGTGATCATACATTGTGCCACGGTTCCGAGGTTTGAATTCAAGTTTGAAGCATGTCTTTGATGATTAAAGTCTTGGCAGGTAATTGTTAGTTTGCATTGCTTGAGGAAAAGCAATAGTTTGAGTTTGGGGGCGTGATAAGTGTTCAAAAGTACTATTTTTCTTACCCTTTTTACTCATTTTATTGTTAGACTTAAGCGCATATTACTTGCATAATTAGTCATTCATGCATTAATTCATGTTTCTGTCCACCGTTGAGCTTGATTACATAACTTGGTGATTTTTGTGGAAAAAGATGATGCTTTGGTGTATTTTTGTGTGTATGCAGGATCACTTGCCAAAGCAAGGCTAGAGCTAGTTGCTAGGGCAATACATGAAGGATATGCCGAGCTAGTTGCCAGGGCAATACATGAAGGAGACGCCGAGCCAGTTAACATGGCAATTGTCGACAAGAGCAAAGGTGATATGGTAGTCGAAATTGATGACTAGACAAGCCCAAGATGACGTGGAGCAAAGCCCAAACCCAAAGGAATTTGATTTCCATGCAGAGATTAAAGAAGAATTAAATTCCAAGAAGATAGGAGAAGTTCTAGTAGGAATACAATTATAATAAAGAATTATATTCTTTAAAGATAATTTAATTCCAACTTAAACTCCTCCTCAAAGAAGGACTTTGGCCTAGCCCTATAAATAACAGGGAAATTTCGACAAGAGAGCAAGGGGGAGAGAGTTCGATTTCTTCTTCTTCTTCTTTGCTTCCATTAGATTCATGGTTTGGGGGATTATTCTTTGTATATCTTTTGAACTCAACCATGAACTAACTTGATTGGTTGGGGTTATTGTGTTTTGTTGTTGTGAGAAACAATTGGATTTTGTTTAGGTAATAAGAGTTTGCACTTTCAATTCAAGGTTTACTCATTCTTGGTTCTTATTCTTGTTTGCGAGTGAATTGGGAGAGGATCTCGTAACTTCATCTATTTATCTAATATCGGGAGAGTTAGGTTCAAGAAACGAATGAGTATGGTCTTTATTCAATCTATTGATGGTGAAGATTAATCCGGCTTAGGAATAAGTTAAGGATTTCAACGGCTAAGAGGAGCGCAAGATTGGTTGTTGTTCACCCTTGATTCATGCAGGGATGTATTATCAAGGCATGCATAAGTAGCTAGAGTTTTAACTTAGGGATAAGAAGAAACCATTGAAGATCGCTCTGCAGAACCTTGAAGGTTGCTGCCCAGACGCCCAAGTAGTTGCCCAACTAGTTGCCCAAGCAACCATCGATTAGTTGCCAAGGCAACCCCGTTGTGCAAGTTGCCACGGCAGCTGAGTTGCCCTTGCACTCTTTTACCAAGACGATCCAATCGGCTATCACACCTCAACTCACGATAACCTGGCCTATTCTCTCTTTTTCTTTCATATATTCTTTTAGTTTATTGCTTTTACTTTACTCGTTAAAATCAACTCTTATTATCAATTGTGTTTTTATTTTCACAGTGCAGTAACTTAAGCAAAGTGGCCCAAACCAATCCCTGTGGAGACGATACTCGATACTCATATCACTTTATTACTTGCGACGTGTATACTTGCACATTTGCGTAGCACTTAATATACGCAACATGTACCTGAAGAAAAATAAATAAATAAACTTGAGATTAAAATAAAATAAAATAAAAAAGAAAAAAAATAAAAAATAAAATAAAATGGGTTGCCTCCCATTTAGCACTTTATTTAACACCGTTAGCTCGACGACCTGATTCAGAAAACAGGCAATGCGAAAAATACTTCTTGCATTTTGTCCAACTAAGAATTTCCCTATGAGAAATTTTACGATTGTATAGTTTCTTTATTTTTTCAGACAAAATATCTTTTTTACTTCTCAATTTATCTGGCGATTAGCTCTAAATTTGGTGCCTGCGAGATGGAGGAAATTTTTTATTTTTGAGGGTATATGGCTTGAATCAGAATCAATTAAAATTTTTTTCTCAAACTTCCTGATCTCTTCTTCAAAGTCCTCAAATTCTCTGCATAGATCATCAACACGGTTAGATTCTATTGATTCTTCAAAAGCATGTTCAATAACATCAATAAAATTAATACTGACAACATTATCTGGATATCACATTGCTTTGTAAACGTCAAACTTATCAACCTCACCGTCGAACTCCATTGTAAGAATTCCGCTTCTTACATCGATTTTCGTATTCGCCGTACTAAGGAATGGACTCCGAGAAGAATTTTTAAAGAAGTGTTGGACCGTTCGTTTTCCATATCTATCACATAGAAGTCTGTCGGAAAGATGAGGTCATTTACTTTTACTAGAACATTCTCGAGGAGTCCTTCTAGATATATTACGGATCGATTGGCTAGTTGTATTGTCACCTTTGTATCCTTCAAGTGCTCAGCAAACTGTGAGTTATACAGAGAAAGAGGCATAACATTTATAGAAGCGCCTAAATCGCACATGGCACGTTTAATTCCAATCTTACCGAATTTACAGGGAATAGTGAACATACCTTGGTCCTTTAATTTTGGCGGAAGTTTTCGTTGAAAAACGGCTGAGACATGCTCCCCTAAATTCACCTTCTCAATTCCGAAAAGTTTCCTTTTATTTATGCATAAATCTTTTAGGAATCTGGTGTATCTTGGTACTTTTCGAATTACCTCAAGAAGTGGGATATTAATTTATACTTTTCGAAAATGTAAAGAATCTCCTTTTCCTCGGCTTGTTTGTCGCGTTTAACCAACCTCGAAAGGAAAGGAGGTGGGACGTCATAGGGAGATGGCGTGGGAGGTAAGTCGGGCGTACCTTGTTTGGTGGGAGTTGGTGCTTTCTCTTCATCTTTCTTTTGGGCGTTTCCCTTTGTAGTTTCTAGTGTGACAACGGTACCACTTTGGATAGAGATGGCGCTAACATTTTCTCTCGAATTTGGCTCCGTTTGAGAATGTATTTTTCTTTGAGACTCGAGTCATCCTACTCTCTGAGCTAGTTGGCTCATTTTCTTATCTAACTCTTGTAGATGAGCTTTAGTGCGATTCTGAAATTTCTCTTGAGATAGTGCTAACCGTTCGACTATGGATTCCAATGACGACTTTGGTTGTTGATACGACTGCTGTGGAGGCGTCCTTGGCTGATATGCTTGATGTGGTATCTAGTTTTGCGCATAATTGAAGTTCGGATGATCCCCTAATCCCGGATTATATGTGTTAGCATTGGGATTTTAAGGTCTCTAGGGAGGTCCGAGAAAATTGCTTATGACATTTAATTGGGCAGCATCTTCCTCTTGTATCATCGGGCAACAATTCGTTGGACGTTCTGGACTTGTGCATATCCCGCAAAGTCTCATCGCGACTTTTTTATCTGCAACAAGGGATTGAACAATTTTAGCCAATTTGTCAATTTTATTTTCTAATGAAATATTACTTACCTCGTGAACCCGTCGAGAGGGTTCACTAGAAGGGCGAAATTGCTGGGAGTTAGTGGCCATCGTAGAGATTAGAGTTCTTACCGCTGTTGGGGTCATGTTCACAAGTTCCCCTTCACTTGCTGCATCGATCATCTTCATTTCCATCGGAGATAGGCCTTCGTAAAAATACTAAAGAAATGTTTGTTCCGATAGCCCGCGTTGAGGGCAATTTACGCACAACTTCTTAAATCTCTCCAAGTAGTCGTATAACGTCTCACTATCCTTTTGTCGGATACTTAAGATGCTCCGCCTTAGCTCGATTGCCTTGGCCACAGGGAAAAACTGTCAAGAAATAGTCGTGCCATATCAGTCCAAGTTGTAACAGAATTGGAAGGTAGGTCAAATAACCAATCCTTGGCAATATTGGCTAAAGAAAAGGGAAAAACGCGAACTCCCTATGGTTTTGTACTCAAAAGAACCATATGAAATTCTTTTAGGTGTTTATGAGGATTTTCACTCGGCAAACCATGATAGGTAGAAGATGTATCAAGCCCGTCTTAAGTGTGAATGGTGTTTCTCCATTCGGGAATGTAATGCACAACGGCTGTTGATTGTGTGGTGCCGCGACAAGTTGGCGAATGGTTTGATCTTCGTCACCCATTGGAATTTGTTTGTCATCGGTGTCCTCAAAGTGTGTTTCGATTGTGGAGGATAATTATAGTTCTTGTTGGAATCGTTGTTGTCGCTGTCTTCTTTCCCGAAGTGTGCGTGCGTGCAACCTTCGGGCAACTGCTTATATTTTTGGTTCAAAATCTACAAATTTGCCCGGATTCTTCTTGGTCATAAATCAAAGCAATCAATATTAGTAACTTCTCCGTAATCCCCGGCAAAGGTGCCAATTTTGACAAGCGTCGTAAACTGTCAAAATAATTATCCTTAATCTCAGAATAAATAAAGACGTAGTATAGAGAAGAAGGTGTCGGTCCACAGGGACTAAGAAGTTTTTGATATACGGTTGTTCTGATTCTGACTGTTGGTAGGTAATTTAGTGGATGGGGGTTTTTGATCGAGAAAACTAGAGAATGAGTGTAAAATGACTGCGAGAATAGATTAAGTAAAAATAAATCGATTAAATTAATTAGCCTCAAGCTTTTGCTCCGTTTCAATTCAAAATGATCATTGAAAAAGAATTTTCACTCCAGATACATGCCGATTACAGTCTACAAGGCCCAACCCCTGTAACTTGTTTTTCTCTTTGGTAAACCGATAATCTAAAATCAATTTTTAGATTCCAGTTTTCTGGTTAGACTAACCACGATTATCACACCAAACTCGGATTATGTTGTCTCAATGAGAATCAAATCTGATCTCAATTCCCCTCAGCGAATCCGTCACTAAGTGTGTTCATAGGAAGTCAAAACCACGACTATCGTCGATCCTTCCTCCCAACTGTAAATCTCACCAACAATCAAGTCAACGCTAGCTTTTTGAAGTGAAAGCGAAAAGATTTTAATTGAAAGGACGATTGTCGATCTAGGTTTTCAGAAAATTGATAATGTAAAACAAAGTTGGTAAGTGCTTTTTAATTCTCACAAGGTGAATCGAAGCTTTGCTTTAAGCCCTTGGCTAATAGAAGAATTTAGCTAAGCATGATTATGGATGAAATCATACTTTGCATTTAATAAATAAAATTTAAAAGAAAATAAAATGAAAATAGAATTTTATAAAATGTAGAAAGCTAGAACAAACTAAGAATGGAAGATGAGAGATGATATTCTAGCTTACCCCAAAGGGGTATTTATAGTATTCTAAAACCCTAAAATAACTCTAAAAGATAAATCCTAAAAATATTTAAATTAAATACAAAAGATAATCCCAAATTTAAATTTTAAATCCGTCTGATAAGCTATGAAAATGCGGCCGATATGATATCGCCACTGCTGACGTCATCTTCTAGAAGCGCTGACGTGGCATCCAGTTAGATTTTTCATGACCGGATTCATGCCCATTAGCCCAGCCTTGACTCTAGATAAAATTTGCAGAATTTTGCCTCTTTTCAGTATGTTTTCCAGAATTAAAGGTCTGCACGAAAAACACATAATAAAGCCCATATCAGTATCATATTCGAATCTTTAGAGGCATAATTAGAGATGAAAAAGTGATCATTTAAACTACTCATCAATTCTCTTTGTACAATTTATAGTGATTTTTCAAAGTTACTGCCTAGAACAGAGTTTTCTAGGCAGATTTCACGAGGCTTGATTTTTAGCTTCTTTAATCACTTGGATGATACTTCTAACATGTTAATTCAACTTATTTTCATGTTCTTACATGTATAGGTCAGTTTAATTCACTTATCTATTTGAGCATAACAGGGCATTTTATAAAATCAATCATGTTACACAATCTTCACTAGCAATATGATCAAAATAGTTTCATGCCATGATACATTCAAATCATACCAATTTAGTACCTAAATTTTCAACAATTTCCAGCATGTACAATCAAGTTTCAGCAACATATATATTTCTTTCTTAGCAATTTGATCACAACATTCAAAATTTCAAAGAATCTTAGAACTAACATCACTATAACATGCATATCTTTCATCCTATTCAAACTAAGCAACAATAACATCAAAATTCAAGATTTAAACATGAAATTCAAGTGAAGAATCAAGTATTTTACCTTCCTAACAAGAAGCTATTCAAACTAAACAAGAATCCATTCAAACTAACTCTTTCAATTAAGCTAGTTTGATCAACAAAACCACACCCCCTCACTATTTTCTCTCAAGATCGGCTATGGAGGTGAAGGAAGGAAGAAGATGATTCAAATTGGTTTTTCTCTTTCTTTGATCAAGTATGGCCGGCCATTACATCTCCCTTTGGCACATGTGTAATAACCTTGCCACATATATTCCATTATAGAATAATGGTCTAATTACCATGCAATTTCATTGTTTTATTCTTATTTCAATTTGGTCCTCTTAATTTGGCACTTTAACTTGTTAGCTATAACATTTTAGTCCTTTAATTATTTTAGCTAATGTTCTTCCCTCAATTAATTTCCAATTCTTTTAATTTGACTAACACCTAATTAAATTAGTTAATCACTTAGATAGTGGTAACTTTCCTAGGCCCGGTTTAGGGTGTTACAATTCTCCCCTCCTTAAAATAAATTCACCCTCGAATTTACCTGAGTTGAACAAGTGAGGATATTGATCTCTCATCGTAGCCTCAGGTTCCCAAGTTGCCTCTTCCATTCTATGATTTCTCCATAACACTTTCACCAAGGGAACATTCTTGTTTCGGAGTCTTCTAACTTCTTTGCCAAGTATTTGTATTGGCTCTTCTTCATATGATAAGTCGGGATTCAATTCGACTTCTTCATGTTCAAGAACATGGGATGGGTCAGATCGATATTTTCTAATCATGGAAACATGAAAGACATTGTGGATCTTATCAAATTCACTAGGGAGTGCCAATCGATAAGACACTGTACCAATCCTTTCAATGATTTCGAATGGTCTAATGAATCGGGGACTAAGTTTCCCTTTTCTTCTAAATCGAAAGACTTTCTTCCAAGGGGACACTTTTAGGAAGACTTTGTCTCCAAAATTGTATTGGATGTCTCTCATTTTCAAGTTTGCATAGGTTTTTTGTCTATCTAAAGCTTGTTTCAATCGATCATGTATAATTTGAACTTGTTCCTTGGTTTCTCTGAACAATTGAGGTCCCCAAAACCTTGTTTTCTCCCAATTCAAACCAACACAAGGGAGTTCTACATTTCCTTCTGTATAGAGCTTCGAAGGGAGCCATCTGGATAGATTTCTGGTAGCTATTGTTGTAAGCAAACTCTACTAGGGGTAGAGATTTCTCCCAATTCTTTTCGAAGTCTATAACACAAGCACGTAGCATGTCTTCAAGTACTTGGATGATTCTTTCAGATTATCCATCTGATTGAGGATGAAAGGTTGTACTAAGGTGCACTTTAGTTCTAAGGGCTTTTTGCAAGGAATTCTAGAATCGAGAAGCAAATCTGGGGTCTCGATCGGAGATTATAGCTATAGGTACACCATGTAATCAAATCACTTCACGGATGTATAGCTTAGCTAAGGTTTCCAAGCTAAGAAAGACCAGTAACGAAGTCCATTGTAATCTGATCCCATTTCCACTAAGGGAATTCGATTGGTTGGAGTAATCCAGTAGGGACTTGATGCTCAGCTTTGACCTCTGACAAGTTAATCACTTCGAAACAAAATCTTTGATAGCCGATTTTATGCATGGCCACCAGCATACTGGGTTTAGGTCCTTGTACATCTTAACCAATCCAGGGTGAATCGAGAAAGAGCTTTGGTGAGCTTCTTGTAACATCTCATGTCTTAGTTCTTCGTTGTTAGGAACACATACTCTATCTTTGAAATAAAAGAGTCTATTCGACTTGAGGGAGAAGTCGGAATTAGACTTAGAGTCTAGCTCAGACATGATCTTCTGAAGATCTGGATCAATTTGTTGGAGTTCTTTGATTCTCGAGATTAAACTAGATTGAACTTGAAGTTCAAACAATAATTTCCGTCCTTTGGATAAACGAAAATGAGCATTGATAGCCAAGGAAGCTATAAACAAATGGAAAAAATCATTAAGGGAGATTTTCGAATAGTTACTTATAAGTCAAGAAAAGTCTAATTCAAATGGTTATTTGCAAGTCAAGAAAGAAATATTTTGAATGAATTATTCTAGGATTTAGATTTAAGGATTTACCCGAGTATGGTATGCGACTAAGGGCATCAGCAACCACGTTTGCTTTCCCTGGATGGTAGTCTATAACCTATTCGTAATCTTTAAGTAACTCTAGCCATCTCATTTGCCTCAAATTCAAGTCTTTCTGAGTTAGGAGATACTTGAGACTCTTGTGGTCTGTGAATAAGTTGCATTTCTCCCTTTACAAGTAATGTCTCCAGACTTTGAGTGCAAACACGATAGCTTCCAACTCTAGATCGTGAGTAGGGTAGTTTAACTCGTGTAGTTTTAGTTGTCTTGAAGCGTAAGCTACCATGTTTCCATCTTGCATTAGGACACATCCTAGTCCCAAATGAGATATATCACTGTAAATAGTGTACTTCTTGCCCTATACTGGTTGGATGAGAATCGGAGCATGAGTCAAGGCTTGTTTAAGCTGATTGAAGCTTCGTTGTTGGTTCTCCGACCAAACAAAGGGTGTATCTTTGCGAGTTAGCTTAGTCAAACTTGCGACAATGGATGAGAATCCCTTGAAAAAACGTCGATAATACCTGCCTAAACTGAGAAAACTTCTGACCTCGCCAACATTCCTCGGAGGTCTACAATCCAGGATAGATTGAATCTTTCTTAGATCTACTTTAATCCCTTTTGCCAAAATAACATGTCCAAGAAACGACACTTCCGATAGCCAAAATTCGCATTTAGAGAACTTTGCAAACAATTAACATTCTCGAAGAGTTTGCAATACGATTCAAAGGTGTTTAGAATGTTCTTCCTTATTTTGAGAATACACTAGAATGTCATTAATGAAGACTACTATGAACTTGTCAAGATAGGGCTTGAATACACGGTTCATGAGATCTATGAAATTAGCCAGAGCATTCGTTAATCAGAATGGCATTACAAGGAATTCAAAGTGGCCATATCGAGTACAAAAGGTTGTCTTGGGTACATCTTATTCTTTTACCCTCATTTGGTAGTATCCCTATGTAGATCGATCTTTGAGAATATTGCGGCATTTGTGAGTTGATCAAAAAGATCTTCAATCCTTGGGAGAGGATATCGATTCTTGATAGTAAGCTTGTTGAATTGTATGTAGTCAATACAGAGTCTCATAGTCCCATCTTTCTTCTTCACAAACAAGACTGGAGCACCCTAGGGAGACTAGCTAAGCCTAATGAAACCCTTGTCTTGTAGCTCTTGGAGTTGCTTCTTGAGTTCTTTCAACTCAACAGGTGTTATTCGATAAGGTGTGATGGACACCAGAGTTGTTCCAGGTTGTACATCGATCCCGAACTCTACTTCTCTGGTTGGAGGGAGACCAGGGAGTTCCTCGGGAAAAACATCAAGATATTCAGATACAATAAGCACACTAGGTAAGCCGAATTCAAGTTCATCTTGTAAGACCATAGTAGCAAAGATTGAGTTTGGTTTCTTATCAATTAAAAGAATTGATTCTTTTCCTAAACTCCTGAGGTAAAGTCTCCTATTTAGGCAATCTACCCAGGCTTCATGCTTACTTAACCAATCTAGTCCCAGTACTAGATCGAATTCACAAGTTGGTAGTACATATAGATCAACAAGAAAGGGTACATTTCGAATGAATAGGGGACAATTTATGCAAATAAAGCTTATGTTTGTAATTCCCCCTATAAGGTTCGAAACTACAAGGCTTTGTTTTACAATTTCAGGCTTTAAGTTCAATTTTTCAATCAAGGTTGAGCATACAAAAGAATGAGTGGATCCCGAGTCTATTAAAGCATAAACATGAGTCAAATTTAATTCAACGGTGCCTGCTATAACATCGGGTGATTCTTCATCTTTTTTTCATGGATTGGATAGATTCGAGCAGGAGCTCGAGATTCTTGGTGAGTAGGGGCATTCGAATGTCGTCCTTTGCCTTTCCCTTGATTTCCAAACTGAGCTTGTCTGGGACCTTTGTTTCGAATGGAAAGAGTTGAGCTAGCATTTGCAGGAGTTCGATTTGGAACCTTGTTAGGATTCTAAGGACAATCCCTGATATAGTGATCGGAGGCTCCACATAAGTAACATAGATTCTGTTGAGTTCTACACTGACCAGTATGGCGTTTTTGGCAAAACTTGCAAGTAAGAGATTGAACAGCTTTACCGAAATTCCCCGTACTATCAACAAAGATGATTAAGGCTGAAGGCTTGGATACCGATTGTGGTCTCGGTATGAAGTTGCTTTTCTGAGAAGAAATGTAATTCGAAGAGTGATCCTTGGAATATTTGGACTTCTTGGACTGCCAGTGAACCTTGTCATCATTCCTTGATCGTTTGTCTTTCCAGGAATTTCCACTTTTGCGTTTCTCAGAGGCTTTCATCTTCGCCTCGGTTGCAATGGCCTGGTTCACCAAATTTTGGAAGTCAGTGATACCCAGGGTAGTGAATATTGGACTTAATTCATCATTCAATCCATCAATAAACATCATACACTTGTCAGTATCAGTCTTGATGTATTCCGACCCGTATTTGCAATATTTGCAAAAGCCACTCACGTACTGTTCGATAGGTCAGCCACTTTGCTTGAGGTACAAGAAACGCTTTTGGCGCTCGGCCAGATAGTGTTCACTAATGTATTCTTCTTGAATTCATCGAGGAAGAGTTTCTAAGTTACAACTTCAGTAGGAGCAGTCAGGGTAGTGGTTTCCCACCAGCTCAGAGCTTCGTCTGCAAACAAGGCTATAGCATATTCGAGTTTGTGTTTATCAGGATAGGTAGTTGTTTGGTCAGAATTCAAGTAGTGGCTTCTAACCGATACTCAGCTACTTCGGGATTGGTTTTATCAATACCGGTGAAGGTATAAGCCCGGTTTTGAGCCAGTTTGTTAATAAGGGCTCTAGTTGGAGTAGAAACCATAGAAGGAATATAATGGTCTCGTTTCAAGGTAGTTACAAGATGACTGAAAATCTCCTTCATGCTCAGGAGACATTTCTTCTGCACAAGATTTACAACAGGAGCTTCCTGTTGAGCAGCAGCTTGGGCTTAAGGTTTAGCTTGTGCTCTAGGTTCAGCTTGTTGCTGTGGAGGATTCTACTCTATCCTCACACTATCCTCTTCATTTGAGGAGCCTACGGGACTTTCATCATCCTGAGCGAGCCTTGTTTCAGACATTGTACATTTAAAGAGAACAATTAAGAGTTAAATTTAGTTAAGCAAAGACACAAGATATACATTACAAGTCTCCTAGGTGGTACAAGTATCCTATATGATGCAGGAGAGCTCGGTTTAGTCCTAGAACCGACTAAAAAGTTTTGATTACCAATAAAATGTAACACCCCCTACCACGGGTTGGAAGGAAACCGGTTCGAGAGCGTTACCAATGAACAATACAAGCAAGAACAAGGCAATAATATGCTAACTCATCCCTATTAGATGAATTACTTAACTAGCAAGTAACCAAACATACATTACTTAACATGTAAACAATCTTAATTACATAAATTATAGGTTACCCAAAATTTCAATTAACATTATCATACAATCATCATCATTCGAAATCTAAATAAGCAAACATGCTTCATTTCATTATTTTCTCTTTAGCTTGATACATGTGACATTACATACTTAACTTATTAAACATGATCAAAAGTACATACCTTGATTCCATGCAAGCATATGCCATCCTTACCCTTCGGCGTTTACTATTTAATCTTATAAAAATACTACAACAAGGTATGATCACACAAGTAATTATCACATTATACAAGTCATTCGAATAGGCATAATAGTCTAGGTTAATTACTTTGAACATTCATTAGGTACATATCAATACTTATATGCGCAGCAAGATACATATCCATTACATAGAATTAGAGTTCATTACTTAATTTACATTAACCGCCAAGTTCATAACATGATAGGCTCATTTAAGACATATATACAAATACAAGTTTCAAGTGTTCAAAATGCATGCACTAGACATTATATACAACTAAGTGCCACCAAGTAGGGGAGTACAAAACAAGTATGTCCATACTTTATCTATGCTTGTGTCTTGCTTCCAGCTCAAGAATTCAGGCTTCAGGATCAAGCAACGATCGAATCCTTTAACGTGTGGTTGGGAAGAATGGAAGCGAGAGTGATAAGTACAAAAATGTACTTAGTGGGGTAGTAACTAGTTCTAACCAATTGTTAAGACATGTATCAATTAACTAAGTTTGAGCCTAGTCAAAGTTGGAAGCAGTTCGAATTCAAGCTTTAAATGCATACTAATCATTTTCAAATTTAGTGACACATCATTTCAAGTAAAACATTAGGCACACATTGATGCAAGAAGGATTATAAACCATTCAAGTAGCAATTCAAGTATCAAATAGTTCAAGTATCAAGGCATTCAAGTGTCAAGTAATTCAAGTATCAAGTAGTTCATATATCAAGAAACTCAAGTATCATGTAATTCAAGTATCAAGTAATTCAAGTATCAAGGCATTCAAGTGTCAAGTAATTCAAGTATCATGTAATTCAAGTATCAAGTAGTTCATATATCAAGAAACTCAAGTATCATGTAATTCAAGTATCAAGTAGTTCAAGTATCAAGACACTCAAATATCATGTAAGATTTACTCTTTAATTATTTCTCATTTGCTTTCTTTAGTTTAAGCCTTCGATATTTAGTTGTACAGGTAATCGAGTCTCCGACCAGCTGTCGCCACAAGATGTACCGTACTAATCAAGATGTACCATAGTACTGGTCAACCCTCCTACTGTCACCAAAGACCACACATACGTACCCTCCGTCTGTCGCCAATTAGGGGCCTTACCCTGGACCGTAGTCCACCCTGACACAATGAGCTCTAGACTTAAGGCATGCCCTTCTACCTATGACCACTAACAACCAAGGCTTTGTTCAATTATGAATCACTTATTCAAGTATTACATGTTTATGTCAAGCAATAGCTTATTCAAAGATCAAATCAAGTGATACATTGCAAGATCATGTTCATGTACACAGCCCTTAGGCCAATTGAGCCTTAGCTCTACACTTTACAATTTAATCTTGTTATTCAAACAAGCAATTAACATATGTCATCTCTTAGGCATCAAGCAAGATATTTAATTCATGATTTTTATCATGTTAACAAGTATTTAAATCATAGAGGTACATTTAAGCACTCATTTGAAATGATCACAATCAAGGCATCAAGGTTCAAACATTTGTTTTTACTTTTCTTCTTAGATAATTTAACAACATACCTGTTACTATTAGATCCCGAGTTTTAGCTGAAACCATTCTTCCACTTTTTCATCACAACTAAGCTTAAATCAAATATATTAACATGGCATCGAATAACAGGAAATAAACATGCATCTTTGGTTAGGACCTATGTCCCAACCCTATATTAAACTACACTCACAATACTCCGAGCTTAGCTAATCTTGGATCCAAATTCCTTTGTGTTTGCCGCTAGCTTGGCCACTCCGTTCTTCTTCCACAAGTTTTACTCCTTGCTCTATCAATTCATACAATTAAATCAAGGTCAAGACAAAGTACATTCATTTCTTCAAAACAAGGCAACAATACATAATTCATTCATTTCAAAACATCAAAGGTGCTGCTGCTACTGCCTGGCAGCTTGTGCACTGCTTACTAAAATATGCATAACTTTCATTCCTTTCCAATTAATACAGTTTTTTGTTTAAAGACAGGGTAATTTACAACACTGGACAATTTGCACTGTCCCTAGTGTTTCTTCTCTACCATTCATTCTATAATTCAAAATTCAATTATGTTTTCTCCTAATGAATTTATACATACTAAGGCATTATCCATAAAATTTCCAGCCTTAAATTCTCTTTGTACAATTTATAGTGATTTCTCAAAGTTACTGCACAGAACAAAGTTTTCTGGGCAGATTTCACTAGGCTTGATTTTTAGCTTCTTTAATCACTTGGATGATACTTCTAACATGTTAATTCAACTTATTTTCATGTTCTTACATGTCTAGGTCAGTTTATTTCTATGTGATCATAACAGGGCTTTTTATAAAATCAATTATGTTTACACAATCTTCACTAGAAATGTGATCAAAACAGTTTCACGCCATGATACATTCAAATCATACCAATTTAGTACCTAAATTTCCAGGAAATTTCCAGCATGTACAATCAAGTTTCCAGCAACATATATATTTATTTCTTAGCAATTTGATCACAACATTCAAAATTTCAAAGAATCTTAGAACTAACATCAATGTAACATGCATATCTTCCATCCTATACAAACTAAGCAACAATAACATCAAAATTCAAGATTTAAACATGAAATTCAAGTGAAGAATCAAGTATTTTACGTTCCTAACAAGAAGCTATTCAAACTACCTCCTTCAATTAAGCTAGTTTGATCAACAAAACCACTCTCTCTCACTATTTCTCTCAATATCGGCTATGAAGGTGAAGGAAGGAAGAGGATGATTCAAATTGGTTTTTCTCTTTCTTTGATTAAGTATGGCCGACCATTACATCTCCCTTTGCCACATGTGCAATAACCTTGCCACATGTATTCCATTATAGAATAATGGTCTAATTACCATGCAATTTCATTGTTTTATTCTTGTTTCAATTTGGTCCTCTTAATTTGGCACTTTAACTTGTTAGCTATAACATTTTAGTCCTTTAATTATGTTAGCTAATGTTCTTCCCTCATTTAATTTCCAATCTTTTAATTTGACTAACACCTAATTCAATTAGTTAATCATTTAGATAGTGGTAACTTTCCTAGGCCCGGTTTAGGGTGTTACATTTTTAAGCATTTTGATACACAAGATTGGGACAAAAAAGTTGATTTCTAGTAGGTGAGACCCGTATCGAAAATCCCATTGCCGCACCAGTACGCTAAGTCCAAATTGGCCTAGGCTTATCGATACACCAACCCACGTACCGATCCCTCATGCCTCAAAATGCCTAGCCATATCGATATAGTCTCTCGCGTATCGGTACGCCTGGACCTGTAATGTCACATTTTGCTGGTTTTTCATCCCAAAAGCATACTCTAACCACTCCAACATGCTTAAAACACAACACCAACATGCCAAACATATCTCAAGCCAACTAGCATCACAATTCTAACAACACAACAAGGCTTCATGCATCAAAAAGGAAATCTATAGGCATGCTTCCTAATATGCATCCATCCAACATATCAAAAGATAAACCAGCACCAAAATCAATCCTTAAAGGCCATTTACAACCCAAGAGCAACTAAAGAAACATGCTCAAACAGGGAGTTCCACAAAACATCTCCCAAAACATAACTAGCACCACATTGCCCTTATTCATTATACTCTAGTCTCTAACATACTTTGGAAACAAGTCTTGCCATGATCCCCTTGCTTCTAGCTGCCTCCTGGGACTTTAATTATTTGTATTGATGGACAAAGAGAGCGTAAGCACACATGGCTTAGTGAGGAATGCTCATATCAAAATGCCATCAATCATTTAAACCGTTTTCTTTACATCATCCTTTAAAACATCATGCCCTTTTAAAACATGCACTTTATATCATTAAAACAAGCATATTAAACCATATGCTACATGTATCATTAATCAACAACAAGTCACATTGCTAACCCTCTACTTAGGCCTTCCCATGCATTACTACCAAATGCAAAGCTCAAGTAAAAACATGTATAAATCACATTATACATCATAAAACATTTCAATGATACATTAACAATTATATTGGCTTACAGGTGACCATTAAACAAGTCCAATAACAAAAGAGTTCATCGGATACATGGATTCAACAAGTGTTAACCCAACACTTCAAGCCATCTTAACTGGAATAGCGATACAATCACAATCGTAGTACAATAACAACTGGGTACACTTTCAACCCACGGGGACACCAACCCCTTTCATCGGTTAGATGCTTAACCCACTAACGGGAGTTTTTGGTACTATTTAACCCCTCTACCATTAGGGTACTTGGATGGAGTATTCGGTACGCGGTATAAACCCTTCAACATCCAAGGCGACTTATTTACAGTGCACTCAATCCTATGGTCGGCCAACTATATCCGATAACAATTTTAAAATCACATCACTTGCCAATATAATTAACCATTTTAATATTTACCTCACTATTTTAAACAAGCATTAACCAAAACACTTTTCCAAAGCAACAACCATGCTTTAAACCACAAGTATAAACCATACTTACGAGGATCACTTACCATGTGCATCATTCAGCAAAACATGCTCAAAACCAGTATATTGAATACTTTAAAACATGCTTAAATAGTAGGTACATGAACATTAAACCAAGTGCATAAAATCATTCAAACAAGCACGACCGAGAGAGTAAAACCACTTTATACTTACTTTCGAGTCTAGGTAACCATTTCAAGCTCTACCTTAACTCCAAAAACTCTATTCCAAAACATCAAAATGCTTTAAACCATGTTTTCACTCACCAATACGCGAAACCTCTATTCGCCGACTTGAAATCAAATATCTGAAACCTCCAACGCTTCTCCAATCACCTCCGGACCAACCCCCTATTTTTACCACAAAACAACAGAGGATTAATGCATCATAATTCATTCTAAACATATAAACTACAATCCTTCTCGGATTTCCACAAAACTTCACAATTAACCCTCCACAACAACCGAAAATATAACCAACACACTTCAATTCACAACCCAGCCAACATCTATCAATCTAACATCACTTTCAACATCAAAACACATCTAAGAATAGATCCAAATCAACCTACCACCTCCAGCAACCTTACAACCATAGAAACACCACAAAACCTCAAAACTAACAACCTAAACAAATAGAGATTCTTAAGTTTCGGGATTCCATTGATAAAAATCTCTTATCAACATTATTAAATATCCAAAATATAAATCAAAGCATCTTTAATTACTGGAAATTAGATCCAATCCGTGAATTAACTCATTTCCCCCAAATAACTCAATTAAACATTAGAAAGTCATCAAAATCAGACTAGAAACACAAAAACAAGGATCAAATGCTTGGGAATTTCAGAAAAAAAACCATACAATATAGGAGATCTCGGACCTTACCCTTATTGTGAAGTTTCTCCCTCCATTGATTTGTGAAATGCTAAGAAAACATAAGATTTCAATGAGATTTTGCAAGAAAAGTTAAAGAATCAAGTTAAAATCAATAATTTGAGTGAAAAGAATCTCTCACCTCTAGATTTTGATGAAATTCTGATTGTTTGGCAGAAAAGAAGTTGAGAGAAAAGGTTTAGGAAAAAGTTACGTAAATTTTCTTTAAAAGCTAATAACTAACTTAGATATTTTAATCCCTTTTAAACCACCTTTAAAACACATGTTTAAAATGATTTAATTGAAGGGAGAAATCACCAGCAAAAAAAACTTGGTAATTTAGCTCTTTAAGGATTCTAAGAATTTGACCCTTTTCATTTTAGTCACTTTAAAACAGTTTTCAAAAAATCAAATTTTGGTCACTAACCAAAATGTCACATTTCCAAATTCCATTTTCCAAAATTTATTCCACCAAAAATCAATATATATTAAAAGATGATTTTTAACTATTTTTCACATTTTTATATTAGCAAAAAATATACGATCCTGAAACTGACTCAAATCCCTACTCTGGTCCACCAAACCACTAAGCCCTAAAATCGGGGCGTTACAACTCTCCCCCACTTAAGAAATTTCGTCCTGAAATTTACCTGGAGGAAACAGGTGCGAAAACTGTTTAACATATCCGACTTGCGTTCCCAAGTGGCCTCCTCAACACCGCGATGCCTCCACATCACCTTAACGAGCTCAACCTCTTGCCACGCAGCACCTTACTGCTGGTATCAAGAACCTCTATCAGCTCCTCATCTAAAGATAAGTTCATTTTGAACAACTTTAAACCACATGCTCCACTACCAATATATAATACGGTTGTAACTTCAATTCATATTTTTAACATTTTTTTTGCAATTCAGTCTATTAAATTTGCATTTTATTAAATATGGTCCTTTAAGTGTATTTTTTTTGTAAATTATTTCTTCTCATCAATTCATTGACTCATTTATAATCACATCAATACTTTATCCTCAAAAGTTTCTTCTTTAAAAATAGCATTATAAATATATTTTAGAATTTTAGATGATATATTTTTTAATTAAATAACATTACAATTCTTACTAACAAATGTGAAAAGAACATGAAGAAATATATGTGTGTACCTTATATGATTGGATAAAGTCGTTTAAATTAGAATCAATCCATATTATAACATTATAAATAATTAGAATTACATTTTTACAAAATCTTAAAAACTTGACTCGACTCGAATTTCATAAACTCAACTTGAATAGAAAAAAATTCAAACAAAGTTTGAGTCATAAAATATGACCTGACAATTCGAATAACTCAAAACTTTTTGGCTCGATCGAGTGCCCACCCTAACTAATATGCCAAAACTTCGCACCTAAAATTTGAAATTTTAGTTAATTGGTTTATGCTAATGTTTTTAATCAAAATTTAAATCTTAATATTTACAAATTTTTTATCTATAAAGTATAACCTATTTTGTTGAAAACAAAAAATCTCAATATTCTAAGTTTGGCACAAGTTGGGAATTGAGATACTCATTAACAAGTGTTTATTTTTATTTTATAAATCTCTCAAAAAATATTTTTTTCATTTTTTACAGAATTTGAAAAATACAGATTTATGGGTTCCTAATTAAAAAATATTAAATTGAAAATTATCAGAGAGTCACAAGAGAACAGTGACACGGTCGAAGAAGAAGATAATAAGTTTTTACATGGCAGTTGACAATTTTTAACGATTTTATTAGCAGCGGATGCGATTAGTATATACTTATATTTTGAGGATGAAGTTGGAAAATTTAAAACTTTAGGCGGCAATTTAGAATAAGAGTCGTAGTTTGGAAATGAAAAGTGGACCATTCGGAAGTTTGAAACCAATTTAGAATGGAAGCCCTAGTTTGAATATGAAATTGGAACATTACAAAATTTTAAGACCAATTTTAAAAAAAATGTCATAATTTGAGGACGTGTTGTGCAAATAACTCATTTTTTACTGTGTGACACTAATCCTTGGTGTGTATATTTCTAATCTTCATATCCAAGGTGGGGTATGTGGGAAATAGATATATTCTCCTCTAATGAAATTCAAACAAGGGTCTGGTAGAATAAACCAATCAAGAATTGACGCCAATAGTGGAGAATCAAATAATGGGACAATATTGTTCTTATGCAAAGCCTAAAATGCCTCTCTAGTGATGTGTCTAGATCAAATCATGTGACTCGGTATGCAATTAAAATATTTTGAGATTTAATTCAATTAATCAAGGATTGAACTTACGTAATTTGTTGATGCTGATTTGGGCAACACCAAATAAGGAGGTGGAGACGGCGGTCGAAGGAAGGTTTGAGGACGAGGCTTAGTGGTTCACCTGTCGTAAGACAGGCGAAGAGCCATAGTAGACGGTGGTGGCTGCAGAATCGGGTGGTTCAACCCTGGTAGACTCGGGGTCGAGAGCAGTAGATAATGTAGAGAGGGGAAGCAGAGGCATACGAGAGAGGAGAGAGAAAGTGGTCGATGTAGAAAGGTCGTCCTTTTTCTCTTCGGTCTTGAGGGTATTTATATCACCTTGTTTCTGTACAGAAAATGATGTTTGACGAGGCCATGTCAGGCCTAGTGATGGCTATTGATGCGCTGGCAGATGGTAGCTCAGTTGTCAGGCTGCAAGCGCAGTCAAACTTGATGGTTGTCATGTCTTAGCACAATAGTGTTTAGAGTTAATCGATTTGAAGGTGTAGAAGTGTCTAGATGAGGAGCTTTGGGCTACATAATGTTAGAGCATGGTGCAGGGACGAAGGCATTTTCTTCAGAGGTGTTTGGCAGAGGTACAACACCAGTCCTCCTTAGTCGAAAGTGTATCATAAAGTGGCATAAATTGAGATTTGAATGGTTGATTTTCATGCATAGGGAATGTCGATCTTGGGAAAACATGTTATCATTTTTCGTGGCTCCTTATGAGTGGTCTAGAATGGGGAGGGGTATGGGTCGTTGCCTAACGATGTTTCTGTGTGCTTCTTCAAAAGAGCTTAATGCCATTGGCGCTCCCATTGGTGAAAGAAAGAGGAAACTCTCCTCATTGAAGGCTTTGTAGACATGGGCTCCTTCTAAGAGAAAGAAAAAAAAGACTTCTGAGGGGTCTTCGATTGTTGTTGTTCCCGGGAAAAGTAAATCACACCAGTTAGAGGTATCGGGGCTCCTTTTGTAGTTGGGCCTATGGCTCTAGTAGTCACGACAGATGTCTCAGAGACTATCGCCAATGCAGTTGCTCAAGGAGTCGCAGAAAAGAGACTACAAATATCTCAGTCCTGAATGATCGTAAGTTTGTGCTCTTACTTGTTTCGTTTGCTTTTTAGAGAAATACTAACTTTTTGCATGTCTATTGTAGGGTTATCAGTGACAAAGGTAGTAATGCCTTTATTGCCTCGCCTCTGAGGAATCTTCGGGCTGATGGATGATAGGCTACAAAATTCCCTCTGTAGGATGGGCGAAAAGGCTCATTTGTTCTTTACGAAGGCTGAGACGATTTGCAATGGTCAACGGACAACATTGGAAGCTAAAGAAAAGGGATTTCTAGAGGTTGCAATTAGAGGCTCCTTAGAGACTAGTGATCAGTTGGGAGTTGAAGTAGTGGATTCGTTTGTCGCAGAATTGGAGAGGCTTTTAGAGGTTTGATCCACTCTGATCATGTGAGGTAGCATAAGACCTTTGTACTTTTGCATATATCAATTAAATCATGTCATTTGTAGCTTTATATTAAGCGTTCTCATGTCCGTTTCTCTAGGGGTGATCAGCCGTATTCTTGGGGTATCTTCCCCTTTTTAAGGGGCTTTTCTAAAAGGTGTGGAGTCATCCCTTCAGGAGCATCTGTGTGTTTGTAGTTGTTGCGCGTAATAAGTGCTACGCAATTGTGCAAGTATACACGTCGCAAGTTATTGTATAAAAGATATCGTCTCCACAGGGATTGGTGCCACTTCAAGGATCTAGTCTCTTGCACTGTAAAAAGTAAAAACACAAGTAAAGGATTATAGGAGTTTAACTAATGACTAATCTAGAAAGCAATAAAGTAAAAGAAAAGATGAATTCAAATGGGAGAGAGATAGGCCAGGTTATCGTGAGTTGAGGTGTGATAGCCGATTGGATCGTTTTGGTAAAAGAGTGCACGGGCAACTCAGTTGCCGTGGCAACTTGCACAACGGGGTTGCCTTGGCAACTAATCAATGGTTGCCTGGGCAACTAGTTGGGAAACTACTTGGGCTTCTGGGCAGCAACCTTCAAGGTTCGGCAGAGCGTTCTTCAATAATTTCTTCTTATCCCTAAGTCGAAACTCTAGCTACTTGTGCATGCCTTGATAATACATCCCTGCATGAATCAAGGGTGAACAACAACAAATCTTGCGCTCCTCTTAGCCATTGAAATCCTTAACTTATTCCTAAGCCGGATTAATCTTCACCATCAATAGATTGAATAAAGATCATATTCATTCGTTTCTTGAATCTAACTCTCCCGATATTAGATAAATAGATGAAATCACGAGATCCTCTCCCAATTCACTCGCAAACAAGAATAAGAACCAAGAATGAATAAACCTTGAAATAGAAAAGTGCAAACTCTTATTACCTAAACAAAAACCAATAGTTTCTCACAACCACAAAACACAATAACCATAGCCAAGTAGATTTAGTTCATGGCTAGGTTCCAAAGAAACACAAGATAAACAATCCCTAGCATGAACCCAATCGAACAAGAAAGAAAAAGATGAAGAAGGAGGCTTGTCGAAATCCTCCTTGCCCTTGATGCTTGTCGAAAATTCTCTCCTCTTGCCCTCCTTGGACTTGTCGAAATTTCCCTATTGCTCTCCCTCTGGATTGTCGAAATCTCCTTGCTATTTATAGGGCTAGGCCAAAGTCCTTCTTTGAGGAGGAGTTTAAGTTAGAATTAATTATCTTTAAAGAATATAATTTTTTATTATAATTGTATTCCTACTAGAACTTCTCCTATCTTCTTGGAATTTAATTCTTCTTTAATCTCTGCATGGCAATCAAATTCCTTTGGGTTTGGGCTTTGCTCCACGTCATCTTGGGCTTGTCTAGTCATCAATTTCGACTACCATATCACCTTTACTCTTGTCGACAATTACCATGGCAACTGGCTCGGCATCTCCTTCATGCATTGCCCTGGCAACTAGCTCGGTGTCTCCTTCATGCATTGCCCTGGCAACTAGCTCGGCATTGCTTTGGCAAGTGATCGTGCACATACACACACAAAGCACACCAAAGCAACATCATTTCCACAAAAACTACCAAGTTATGTAATCAAGCTCAACGATTGACAGAAACATGGATTAATGCATGAATAGCTAATTATGCAACTAATATGAGCCTAAGTCTAACAATAATATGAGTAAAAAGGGTAAGAAAAATAGTACTTTTGAACACTTATCACACCCCCAAACTCGAACTATTACTTTTCCTCAAGCAATGCAAACTCATAATTACCTGCCAAGACTTCAACTTTCACAAACTTAGCTTTGAACTTATTTCAATTCTCTGAACCGGGGCACAAAGTATGATTGGCTTTTTATTTTTTGGAAAACTGAGGAGTTACTCGGAATCAAACTATAATGCTTGTGAGTGTGTGCGGAGTTGTGTGCAAGTTGATTTTTCGGATTCTATGCAAACAATAGGTTTTCAAATTACTTCATTGGGTTCTTTTTAACATGTTTTAACTAGAGCCAGTTTTGGGCACCTCTAGTGTTTTGTTTTTAGTTTTCTTAAGTTAATTTAATCGACTAGAGCCGGTTTCGGGCACCTCTAGTTAAATTTTTTTTAACACATCCTAGAGCCAGTTTCGGGCACCTCTAGTGATCAATTTTTTTTAGCACATACTAGAGCCAATTTGGGCACCTCTAGCATTCATCCAATTTTTATTCTAATCCCCCAATTTGTTAATTATCAACCTAAGTTCACTAGAAGTCCTTAAATCAATCAAACCACAACACTGTTTCATCAAATTTAGCATCACAGTAAAATTCTAAGTTTTTCCATGGTTATCCTAGAATAAAAATTCTATCAATTAAGTGCATTGGCAAAGTCATCATCGGATATTCATCAAATCTAAGCAATTCTTGTTCCAATTAAAGGCATGGCAAGCAATTTATGTATCCTTAAGATGAATATAACTAAACATGGTAACTACTAATAACAATCCCCCCCAAACTCGAGTGAGGCATTGTCCTCAATGCATGCATAAAATAACGAGAAAAATAAAAATACAAATAAAAATAAAAATGCATACGAGGACTTACTCCGAGAGTTCATCATCGTAGATGATTAGTTTCCTTCTAGTTGGTGTCTTTATTCTCTTGCTTGAACGTGATGGTTGTTTTCTTATTACCGGTGGTAGAATCGATCCTCGTACGGGGTTGTCCTTATTGTCCTCTTCATCAATGTCAATGGCTTTTCGCTTGGAGGATTCAATTGGTGCGGTCTTTGTTGGTTCAATGGAGGACTCGTCCGAATCTGAAAAATCAGAAAATGATTCCGTAGGAGTTGATTCGGGCATAGGCGCTTTACCTTTGGCTTTTGCAGTGGTTGCCGGGATGTCTTTAGCTTTGGTTGTCGTGGCATCTTCAGGGTTGATTGCCGTGACGTCAGCTTGTGCATGCACGAAGTAGGTTGCCGTGGCGTCTGCTTCATTGGTTGTCGGGGCAAGGATCTCGGCGGGGAAGATTGGGAACGGCACGTGATTGTCCAGGTACTTCTCTAGGATGACTTGGGTGATGGCATTGTTGTGCTCCTTCATGTACCGCATGAACATTAGTTGCCGGTCTTCAATTTGCCTTAGGTGGCTTGCCAATGGGTGCAAAAGTGCTTCAAAGTGTCCCGAGGTTGGTGGCCGAGTTGCCCTGGTGTTAGGTGCTTGGGCATTAGAGATTGTCGTGGCGGCAGGAGTTGCCGTGGCAATTGGAGGCCTTGAAGAATCTCCCGGTGCCTCTCCCATTAGCTTTCGGATTAGTGCTTGATTCCAACCAGACTTGGGTAGGGCCTTTTCATCGGTGGACTCACTCGGGACATGCATCTCCTTGCAAAGATTAGAAATTAAGCAAGGGAAGAAAATAGAACCCTTATCTTTTGAACTGCATACAAAAATCTCATCACAAATAATTTTTCCAATGTTAATGATGCGATTATGCAAAATAGAATATATGAGCAAAAGGCGTGGTATATCAACGGTAGTATTGTGTGTGGTGGGAATTAAAGAAATTTTAACAAACTTATTCCATAGTTTTGCCTCGGGTTTAAGCTGAAGGCGATTTACTGTGCCCTTGTATTTACCGTCATTCCAATGAGTTCCCGGTTGAGTGAGTTCTTGAAGCACCTTGTCGAGTTGCTTGGGATTGATTTGGTCAACGAAGGCTTGATGCTCGTCCTTCTCAGTGTAAAGTCCGTAAAAGGTGTTGATGCTTTCGGGACTTATAAGTATGGCCTTGTCACGACAAAAACATAAGGATTATCCGGGTTAGGTGAGTGAGCATAGAATTCTTTTACCCATGAGATGTTACCCGATTCCGATTGATGGCAAAAGATTTGCCACTTTTGATGTGCAATCCTCTTGAAGATGAATGGTTCACGGCTGAAATCTTGATGAGAGTTGGAGTATTCAAAGCCTTGTTCTTCATGAATTTTCCAGCTTTCAAACTTGGATCTAAATCTTTCTTGAACCACCGGTGTAGCAAACTTCTTGTATCTTGGTTCTTTGGAGGAACTTGGATGAACTAAAAGTTTAATCTTGGATGCCATGGATGATCTTGGTTGTGAGTAAAAACAAAGAAAAGAAAAGAAAAGAAAAGAAACTAAAAAGTTGCAAGATAGAAAGTAGGAATAGGTTAAGGGTGATGGGTTTTATAGAAAAGATAGGTGGGTGGGATTAGGGGAAAACGAAAAAGGGTTTAGGGTTTGGTAGAAGTTGTCGACAAGGGGTTTTGGTTAGGATGAATTGGAGGCTTTATATAAGCCTTAGATTCAGCCCCTTAGTTTCCTTGTTGAAGATGTTTTCCTACTTGGTTTAGAATTCCTTCTTTATCTTGAACTTCTTTTCCTACAATTCAAAGACAAATCAAATAAGGATTAAAATTAAATATAAACTAATAGAGAAAATAAATAAAGATGTGTAATAGGATTCTTAAACTTAAATAACAAAGAAAATCTATCCTAAAACTACTAATAATCGAAAAGGAAGAAAAATAAAGAAAACAAAAAAAAATGACAAAAATATAATAATAATAATTAATCGAAAAAATAAAAATAAAAATAAAAATAAAAATATCAAAAGGGAGAGCATGCTCATGCATCTCCTAAGTTGACCACTTCCTTGTTACGTTCCACATGGGCACCATTGTAGTGCTTCAATCTTTGTCCATTAACTTTGAATTCATGGTTGTCAGAGATGGACTTGATTATCATGGCACCATGGGAGAATGGTTTAACGACTTCGAATGGTCCCGACCATCTTGATTTCAGATTTCCCGGGAAAAGTTTTATCCGAGAATTGAATAGGAGAACTAGTTGCCCTGGCGTGAATTGCTGTGGCAATAGTTTCTTGTCATGCCATCGCTTTGTTTTCTCCTTGTAGATTCGTACATTGTTATAGGCGAGTGCACGGAATTCTTCTATCTCGTTGAGATCCATCAAACGCTTTTGTCCGGCACTTTACCAATCCATATTCACAGTCTTGATTGCCCAGTACGCCTTGTGCTCGATTTCCACCGGTAGATGACATGTTTTACCATAGACAAGTCGGAAGGGGGACATACCTAAGGGTGTTTTGAATGCAGTGCGATATGCCCAAAGTGCGTCATCTAGTCTTAATGACCAATCCTTCCTTGAGGGATTTACAACTTTCTCGAGTAATCCCTTCAACTCCCGGTTGGAAATTTCTGCTTGCCCGTTGGTTTGTGGGTGATATGCCGTGGCGATCTTGTGTGATATGTTGAAGCGTTGCAACATCTTGGCAATTAGTCTGTTGTCAAAATGCTTGCCTTCGTCACTGATAATTGCTCTCGGCATCCCAAACCGTGTAAATATGTTTTTCTGCAGGAATCGTTGCACAGTCTTGGAATCGTTGTTGGGAACTGCAGCTGCCTCAACCCATTTAGACACGTAGTCGACGGCAAGTAAGATGTAGAGGTTGCCGAATGAAGATAGGAAATGTCCCATAAAATTGATCCCCCACACATCGAACAGTTCCACCTCGATGATGTTCTGGAGCGGCATCTCATGTCGTCTAGAGATATTGCCCGTCCTCTGGCAACGATCACATTGCTTGTAAAAGTCTTGAGCATCTTTGTACAATGTTGGCCAATACAAACACGATTGCAAAACTTTGGCCGCGGTACGAGTTCCTCCAAAATGTCCTCCATAAGGTGAAGAATTGCATTGCCGGAGTACATTTTGTTGCTCTTCTTCAGGGACACATCAGCGTATAACTTGATCTGCACATTGTTTAAACAAAAGAGGCTCGTCCCAAAAGTAATGCTTAGCATCATGGCGGAACCGTTTCTTCCCTTGGTGAGTAATGCCATAAGGAAAAATACCACAAACAAGGAAGTTAACTATATCCGCGTACCAGGGTATTGCCGAGGCATGTGCTGCCGTGGCGACTGCTCCCAAAATTGTCGAGGCGTGTGCGTCAAAGGCTGCTGCGGCATCGAGAGTTTCCGAGGCGTGTGCATCCATGGTTGCCGAGGCGTCGTGGGTTGTCGAGGCGTCTAGGGTTGCCGAGGCATCGAGGGTTGCCGAGGCGTCTAGGGTTGCCGAGGCGTCGAGGGTTGCCGAGGCGTCTAGGGTTGCCGAGGTGACTAAAATTTGTTCATCCGGGAATGCATCGCATATCTCTAGATCCGCGTCCTCCTTCCTATTGTGTTCCAAACGTGATAAGTGATCGGCCACTTGATTTTCTGTTCCTTTCCTGTCCTTAATTTCAATATCAAATTCTTGTAAAAGTAATATCCAACGAATCAAACGAGGTTTAGCATCCTTTTTAGCAAATAAGTATTTGATTGCCGAATGGTCCGTATGAACAATTACCTTTGTACCAATTAAATAGGATCGGAACTTGTCAAATGCGAAAACTACAGCTAGTAACTCTTTCTCCGTTGTTGTGTAATTCACTTGAGCATCATTACGAGTTTTACTAGCGTAGTATATCACATGGAAGGTCTTACTGTGCGTTGGCCTAGATTTGCTCCTACCGCGAAATCACTTGCATCACACATGAGCTCAAAAGGTAGCGTCCAATCTGGTGGAACGACAATGGGTGCCGAGGCAAGCTTTTTCTTTAGGGTTTCGAATGCTTGAGTGCAAGAATCATCAAAATCGAAGACTTTATCCTGTTCAAGCAGATTACACAAGGGTTTAGTGATTTTAGAAAAATTATGAATGAACCTCCTGTAAAAACCTGCATGTCCCAGAAAACTTTGAATTCCTTTAACCGAACTTGGTGGGGGTAATCTCTCGATCACGTCCACCTTGGCTTTGTCTACTTCAATTCCCTTGGATGAAATCTTGTGGCCGAGCACTATTCCATCATCTACCATAAAATGGCATTTCTCCCAATTGAGGACTAAATCCGTTTCTTCGCATCTTGCTAACACCCTCTCTAAATTGCCGAGACAGCCGTCGAAGTCATTACCAAAAACCAAAAAATCATCCATGAAGATCTCAAGGAAGTCTTTGACCATGTCTGAAAAGAGTGCCATCATGCATCATTGAAAGGTTGCCGGGGCGTTACACAATCCGAACGGCATCCTTCGGAAGGCATAAGTATCATATGGGCATGTGAAGGTTGTCTTTTCTTGATCTTCTGGTGCTATGGCAATCTGATTGTAACCTGAATAACCATCAAGAAAATAATAAAAGGGTTTACCTGCAAGACGGTCAAGCATTTGATCAATAAAGGGTAATGGGAAGTGATCTTTCCTAGTGGCTTTGTTAAGCTTTCGATAGTCCATACAAACCCTCCAACCGGTCACAGTCCTGGTTGGGATAAGTTCATTATTTTCATTGCTTACTACTGTTATACCTCCCTTTTTCGGTACACATTATACCGGACTTACCCACGTACTATCGGAGATAGGGTATATAATGCCGGCGTCAAGCCACTTGATGATTTCTTTCATTACAACCCCTTTCATGGCATGATTCAGTCTCTTCTGGGCCTCAATTGAAGGTTTGTGATCATCTTACAACAAGATCTTGTGCATGCACACCGCCGGGCTAATTCCCTTCAAGTCGGCAATTGTCCACCCTATTGCCTTTTTGTGTAGCTTCGACATCTTGATCAGCTTCTTTTCCTGCTCAGGCTGTAACTTAGAAGAAATAATTACAGGCAATGTATTATCGATCCCTAAGTATACATATTTTAGTTGCTCTGGCAATTGTTTTAACTCAAGAATTGGTGGTTGTTCAATAGAGGGTTTATCGAGCTTACCTTCCTTACCTGAGTAGTCCAGTGGTTCAAAGTATGTACCTGGTCGATTGGCTAGCCAATTTGCCTCTTCTAGTTGTTCCTCATCGACCGGTTCTTCATACTCCTCATGTTCCTCTTGGTCGGCAATGTAGTTACCGAGGCAACTAAATTCCTCATCGGTTAAACTCGTCGTGGCATGAAGAAATTGGCATTCTTCAGGATCATCGCATGCCTTAGTGTTTGGAACACATTTAGTTTAACTTGCTGGTCATTCACCCTCATTGTGAGTTCTCCTTTTCAACATCAATCAAGGTTCTCCATTTGCTAGGAATGGTCTCCGAGAATGATGGGTGCATGCTCATCCGCTTCACAATCCAAAACAATAAAGTCGCAGGAAAAATAAATTTATCAACTTTTACCCAGTATGTCCTCGATTTTCCCTCGGATGCACATAGGATCTTTTCGCTAGCTACAACATAACTGTTGTAGGTCTTGCCTTCCCGATTCCTAGTTTCTGGAAAACCGATTCAGGCATCAAGTTTATGCTAGCCCCAAGGTCGCATAATGCTTTTCCGACATAGTGATTTCCAATAGAACAGGGTATTGTGAAACTTCCGGGATCCTTCAACTTGGGTGGCATACGATTGTGCAACATTGCCATGCATCCCTCTGTCGCGGCAACTGTTTCAAACTCTCCTAGCCTTGTTCTTTTGGACACAATGTCTTTAAGAAACTTGGCATAGTTTGGCATTAGTTCAATTGCTTCCACCAATGGCAAGTTGATGTGGACTTGCTTTAGGATATCAAGAAACTTCTTGAATTGGTATTCTTGCTTTTGTCGCTTCAACCTTTGTGGGAATGGTGATGGAAGTTGGATATCTTCGATCCTTTCATTGGTTTGAAACCTGTTTGACGGCATTGCCGGGACATCTGGAGTTGCCGAGGCATTATCAACTGGGGTTGCCGAGGCATGCTTATCGCAAGTTGTCGAGGCGTCTTTATCGTCGGTTGCCGAGGCATGCTTATTGCCGGTTGCCGCGGCAATTCCTGGTTCAGCATCTGAGGCCTTGCCGCTAGGTTCGTCCTGATCTTTTTGTGGAGTTTTGTTTGACGAGCGGGTTTGAACCTCTCTAAGTTGTTGGCCACTTCTACTGGTGATCGCCTTACATTGCTCATGGCCAGTTCCTCTTGCGACTTCAGTATCGCTAGGTAAACCTCCTTGTGGTCTAGTATTCAGATTTTGAGCAAACTGTCCGACTTGATTTTCCAATGATTTGATTGCCGCCTCTTGGTTTTGCAATCTCATCTCGGTCCTGTTAATAAAAGCATCAGTTCTTTTTATGAAATTACTATTCTCAGCCATATAAGATTCAGTTTTCATCATAAAAGCATTTAGAGAATTTTCCAAAGAACTAGATGTTGTCGGTTGTTTTGCCGGCATCTGTTGCCATGGCATATTCTCTTTGGAATCCGATGCTTGTGCATTCTGATTGTTCTGGTTTAGAGCATTGTTGGGATTACTCCATGAAAAATTTGGGTGCTTCTTCCAAGCTGGATTGTATGTATTGGACATCACATTGTTGTTCCGATTGTAATTCCCCACATAGAAGCTAGATTCCGGATTCTGTATACATTCAGAAGAATTATGGTTATCACCACATAACTCACAAAAAGAATCCATTACCTTGACTTCATGTGTGTTGTTTGGTTTTTGCATGTTCGGACCATCTTGGTTAAAGTGGCCAATTGTGCGAAATTGAATCGATGATCCTAGTTCATGTATTGTGGCTTGGCGTCTAACTCCTCCTCTTCTAGTAGATGGGAATTGATAGTCATTCTTGGCCAGCCTGTTTAAAATTTGCATTGCTTCCTCTGGCGACTTATCTAGGAGTATGTTGTTTGCCGAGGCATCTAGCATCATCCTTGTTGCTGTATTCACGGTGTTGTAAAACATTGTTACTTGAGTCCACACCGGGAATCCGTGTAAGGGCATTTGTGTAGAAGTTCTCTATATCGCTCCCAAGCCTCGTACATGGATTCATCATCCGCCTGCCAAAAAAAGAAGTAATGTAAATTACGAAGCTTATCAGTCAAATTTGTAGGATTAAATCTTGCAAGGAAATCACGACAAAGATCAGTCCAAGATGCTATGGATCCGACAGGAATGCTATTCAACCATGCTTTCGCCCTATCCCTCAGTGAATAGGGGAATAATCTTAATCGTAGGACATCGGGGTGACTCCGTGTATCTTGAACGAGTTGCAAATCTCGAGGAAAGATTTCAGATGTTGCCGTGCATCTTGATTCTTTGAGCCGCCAAATTGACCTATTGTGTTGATCATATTAAACATTACCGGTTTCAACTCAAAGTGGTCGGCTTCAATTTCAGGTGTGACAACTCCTGGGTTAAGTCCATCAAGATCTTCTTCAAGATAGTCTCGAATAGTTCTGTTTCGTGCAAGAATCACTCATCCTCCCGCTCGAACATCTTGATTCATATTGCCGTCTTGATTTGCCATTGCTTCTCTTATCCTTCGTCTAAGTCTTTGTAAGGTTCGTTCGATTTACGGATCAAAGGGATATTCGGTGAAGTTGGTCTCGCCTGGTCATATACCAATGCAAAACCAAAGTTTGTTAGCCCTTTGAATTTTAAACAAGAAAAGTAAAAGAAAGTGCAAGAAAGTACAAACGAAGTCGCTATTGCCAATCCCGGCAATGGTGCCAAAAACTTATTCTTGCGTAATAAGTGCTACGCAATTGTGCAAGTATACACGCCGCAAGTTATAGTATAAAAGATATCGTCTCCACAGGGATTGGTGCCACTTCAAGGATCTAGTCTCTTGCACTGTAAAAAGTAAAAACACAAGTAAAGGATTATAGGAGTTTAACTAATGACTAATCTAGAAAGCAATAAAGTAAAAGAAAAGATGAATTCAAATGGGAGAGAGATAGGCCAGGTTATCGTGAGTTGAGGTGTGATAGCCGATTGGATCGTTTTGGTAAAAGAGTGCACGGGCAACTCAGTTGCCGTGGCAACTTGCACAATGGGGTTGCCTTGGCAACTAATCTTTGTTTTTCTGGGCAACTACTTGGGCTTCTGGGCAACAACCTTCAAGGTTCGGCAGAGCATTCTTCAATGGTTTATTCTTATCCCTAAGTCGAAACTCTAGCTACTTGTGCATGCCTTGATAATACATCCCTGCGTGAATCAAGGGTGAACAACAACAAATCTTGCGCTCCTCTTAGCCGTTGAAATCCTTAACTTATTCCTAAGCGGATTAATCTTCACCATCAATAGATTGAATAAAGATCATATTAATTCGTTTCTGAATCTAACTCTCCCGATATTAGATAAATAGATGAAATCACGAGATCCTCTCCCAATTCACTCGCAAACAAGAATAAGAACCAAGAATGAATAAACCTTGAAATAGAAAAATGCAAACTCTTATTACCTAAACAAAAACCAATAGTTTCTCACAACCACAAAACACAATAACCATAGCCAAGTAGATTTAGTTCATGGCTAGGTTCCAAAGAAACACAAGATAAACAATCCCTAGCATGAACCCAATCGAACAAGAAAGAAAAAGATGAAGAAGGAGGCTTGTCGAAATCCTCCTTGCCCTTGATGCTTGTCGAAAATTCTCTCCTCTTGCCCTCCTTGGACTTGTCGAAATTTCCCTATTGCTCTCCCTCTGGATTGTCGAAATCTCCTTGCTATTTATAGGGCTAGGCCAAAGTCCTTCTTTGAGGAGGAGTTTAAGTTGGAATTAAATTATCTTTAAAGAATATAATTCTTTATTATAATTGTATTCCTACTAGAACTTCTCCTATCTTCTTGGAATTTAATTCTTCTTTAATCTCTGCATGGCAATCAAATTCCTTTGGGTTTGGGCTTTGCTCCACATCATCTTGGGCTTGTCTAGTCATCAATTTCGACTACCATATCACCTTTCCTCTTGTCGACAATTGCCATGGCAACTGGCTCAGCGTCTCCTTCATGCATTGCCCTGGCAACTAGCTCGGCATTGCTTTGGCAAGTTATCCTGCACATACACACACAAAGCAGCATCTTTTCCACAAAAACTACCAAGTTATGTAATCAAGCTCAACGATTGACGGAAACATGGATTAATGCATGAATAGCTAATTATGCAACTAATATGAGCCTAAGTCTAACAATAATATGAGTAAAAAGGGTAAGAAAAATAGTACTTTTGAACACTTATCAGTAGTCATCGTGTGCCTTTCTTGACACAAAACATGAGTATCTCATATTTTACAAGAACAATCATTGATAGGCGGGGGAACTTTACCGTAGTCGTAAAAATAAATGAAATGCAAACGTCAACATCTCCTTTGGGCTCTTGGAGGGTTTCTCTCAAGAAGTATGGAGGCATCCCCTTAGAGGCGACCGTGTAATTGTAGACCTCGTGTGTGTTCCTTGACGCGAAACACGGGCTTCTCCATTTTTGTAAAATTACAGTGTTCGTGGTGTTAGTAACACTGAGGCATATCCCCTTAGGAGGCATCTCATACCCTTGGAGAGATTAATATGTGTGTGATCGAGGCATCTCACACCCTCGTAGAATCGAGTGCTATAGAATGGAGTTTTTCTTGACACTCTTGTAGCATCAAGCGCTATGGGCGGAGGCGTCTCCTTTTATGCTCTCGGAGGATTTCTCTTGAGAAGCACGAAGGTATTCTCTAGGGGGTACCCGTGTATTTGTAGAAACAATATATGTAGACATATCCCTTAAGGGGCAGTTGTTCATTCGTAGAGCCTACAGGCTTCTCTTGGCATGGGATATAGGTTTCTCTGTCCTTGTAGAATCGCGATGCTTCGAGCATCGATGGGACAAAGACAACCATTTGTTTATAGAGTCCACGTGCTTCTTTTGGCATGAGATATAGGCTTCTCTGTCCTTGTAGAATCACGATGCTTCTGGCATCGATAGGATGAAGTGTTGCATGTAATAAGTGCTACGCAAATGTGCAAGTATACACGTCGCAAGTAGTAAAGTGATACGAGTATCAAGTATCGTCTCCACAGGGATTGGTTTGGGCCACTTTGCTTAAGTTACTGCACTGTGAAAATAAAATCACAATTGATAATAGAGGTTTTAATTAAGAAAACTAAGAGCAATAAACTAAAAGAATAGATGAAATTAAAATAGAGTAAATAGGCCAGGTTATCGTTAGTTGAGGTGTGATAGCCGATTGGATCGTCTTGGTAAAAGAGTGCAAAGGGCAACTCGATTGCCGTGGCAACTTGCACTGTGGGGTTGCCTTGGCAACTAATCGATGGTTTCTGGGCGACTAGCTGGGCAACTACTTGGGCGTTTGGGCAGCAACTTCAAGGTTCGGCATAGCGTTCTTCAATGGTTTCTTCTTATCCCTAAGTCAAAACTCTAGCTACTTGTGCATGCCTTGATAATATATCCCTGCATGAATCAAGGGTGAACAACAACCAATCTTGCGCTCCTCTTAGCCGTTGAAATACTTAACTTATTCCTAAGCCGGATTAATCTTCACCATCAATAGATTGAATAAAGACCATACTCATTCGTTTCTTGAATCTAACTCTCCTGATATTAGATAAATAGATGAAGTTACGAGATCCTCTCCCAATTCACTCGCAAACAAGAATAAGAACCAAGAATGAGTAAACCTTGAATTGAAAGTGCAAACTCTTATTACCTAAACAAAATCCAACTGTTTTTCACAACAACAAAACACAATAACCCCAACCAATCAAGTTTAGTTCATGGTTGGGTTCAAAAGATAAACAAAGAATAATCCCCAAACCATGAATCTAATGGAAGCAAAGAAGAAGAAAAAGAAATAAACTCTCTCCCCCTTGCTCTCTTGTCGAAATTTCTCTCTTCTTGCCCTATGGGGTTGTCGAAATTTTCCCTCCTATTGCTCCCTTTGGAGTTGACGGCTTGGTGATCTATTTATAGGGCTAGGTCAAAGTCATCCTTTGAGGAGGAAGTTAAGTTGGAATTAAATTATCTTTAAAGAATATAATTCTTTATTATAATTATATTCCTTCTAGAACTTCTCCTATCCTCTTGGAATTTAATTCTTCTTTAACCTCTTCATGGAAATCAAACTCCTTTGGGATTTAGCTTTGCTACACGTCATCTTGGGCTTGTCTAGTCATCAATTTTGACTACCATATCACCTTATTCTTTGCCGACAATTGCCCTGGCAACTGGCTCGGTGTCTCCTTCATGTATTGCCCTGGCAACTAGCTCTGCATCTCCTTCATGCACTGCCCTGGCAACTGGTTCTAGCCTTGTTTAGGCAAGTGATTCTGCACACACACAAAAACACACCAAAGCAGCATCTTTTTCCACAAAAATCACCAAGTTATGTAATCAAGCTCAACGGTGGAAAGAAACATGAATTAATGCATGAATAACTAATTATGCAACTAATATGAGCTTAAGTCTAACAATAATATGAGTAAAAAGGGTAATAAAAATAGTACTTTTGAACACTTATCATGCCCCCAAACTCAAACTATTTCTTGTCCTCAAGCAATGCAAACTAACAATTACCTGCCAAGACTTTAATCATCAAAGACATGCTTCAAACTTGAATTCAAACCTTGGAACCGTGGCACAAAGTATGATCACGTTTTAATTTTTCGGATAACACAAAAATTACCCGGAACAAAACTATAATGCTCGTGACAAATTGTGTGCGTAGTTGTGTACAAGTTGATTTTCAAGATTCTATATGAACAATAGGCTTTTATCAATTTAATTACTGGGGCATTTATTTTTATTTTCACTAGAGCCAATTTCGGGCACCTCTAGCAATTCTTTAACATGCATTAACTACTAGAGCCAGTTTTGGGCACCTCTAGCAAGAAAGTGCATTTACTACTAGAGCCAGTTTTGGGCACCTCTAGCAAGAAATTAACTTTTAATTTTCAATTTTAAATTTACCCAAATTTTAAGCAACCTAAGTTCACTAAGTTTCATTCAATCAA